>JAJEKV010000008.1:2927007-3636639 GCA_021234155.1 Isoetes taiwanensis
GGTATGCTTCGTTCAGTTACGTATTGCTGTGGACCCTAACTCATATAGGCATGACCCTAACCTAGACCTCTTTCTAGCCCTAGCACCCGGAGACTCTGCCTACTGGTTGAAGCCCGTTTTGAACATGATTCTTGTGTGCTGTTGGTCGCAGCAATGTGGTGATGAACTGGATTCTTGGAGTAGGAGGCATCTCGTGAAGTCGGAGACCATGGAGGCACAGATCTGGAGGGAGAGCTTGGTAGCGGTATGTATAGGATAGTGGTTGTGATGGCTCGTAAAGGTAGCATTCGGATATACCACAATGTTCCCTGTATCTAGAAGTGAGCTATCCCTGACCCATATTCAGCATCTTAGCAGACCCTAATCACCAAAGGAACCTAACTATTAGTTAGATTTGTATGATTAGGTTAAAGATGTTCTTCTTATAGATATTCTCATGATGTGACTGATTCTGATGATGAAAAGGATTTGGTCATGTTCTGCTCCTCTTGTATTGGGAAGGGGTGAGAGACCTAGAGCCATATATCAGTATGCTCCTCTAGGTAGATCCTTAGTTCCTGTGGTTCTTGTACTATATAGGAGCCACCAGGCTGTGGGCCTATGATATGACTCGGCACCATATAAGCGGGGCTAGAGAGGGAAGTGGAGGAGGATCCTGCCCAGTGGGGGAGCTTGGGGATCCCATAGTGGAGGCTAGGCTTATGGTCAGTCCTTACATTATGGGCGAGCATGGGTGACACCTCTGGGGCAATGGAGTGTTGCCACACTCTCGAGAAATTTTACCAAGTGTTGGCTTGGCTCTGCGTTTTGGGGGTTGTTCGGGTCACGAATGGGTGTGTACGGTTGTCTCTGAGCCCACGGCACCTCTAGATCTGGGAAGGGAGATGCAACCCTTCTGCCTCATGGTTGGGGAGATGCAGCAGAGTATCCCGTCTGGGTGATGCCATGGGATTAAATCCCGGAGGCTAGAGTCTGTCAGTGATCTAGCCCTGTCTTGCAAAGTATACTTACCCAGGAGGATGGAGTGGTCAACCCTAGCCATTCTATGCCGACCCTCGTCATTGCCATGACTCGGTCTCTATCTTGAGCCCTGGCCCAGGTGAGTCATCTCCTTTACAGTCACGAGGCGGGTAGGAGCTCTCATGTTTGGATTACGTGATTATCATCTTTGCCTTGGTTTATGTGTGATCGCTACCCTTGAGGTAGTAGTATTTGTATATGTTGATACTGGATTACGTGTTATATTCATTATAGGAGCCCATAGGAAGAGTAGCGCGGAGCATAAATGTTATAGCACTAAAAGTCACCTCAGTCTGGTGGAAGCGAAGAGCCCATCGTTGTTAGTAGGATGGGGGATTCTACTTAGAAATCTACGGCCGGTACATCACGTTTAGGGGATACAATGAAAGTATCAGGAGCTGATAATTCCCAGTTGACCAAGAACTAGCGACCATAACCATGAAATGATCACCGAGGCCTATAGAGGTGTAGAAATAAACATTTCCACATCAGGCCTTGAAAATATGGAAAAATTTTTCTCCTAGGTAGTGAGTCGGGACAGGTTAAGTGTTAGGCTGAAAGTTGAATAGTCGAATTCATCTTCTGAAGTAAATTTGGAGTAGAAAATTATGCATCATCAAATTTCACACGAAGCTTGGTCGAATCCGCTGTCAGGAGACCCAGGTGAAAAATGGCAAATTCTGCAGGTTGCATAGTTCTGTAGAAAAGATTCGAAAATCTAAGTATAATATCAATTAATATAGATTTGTATACATTAATAGTTAAGTAATTACTAAAATGGTGTAATTAATAAGGGGGGCTAATAAATAGGAATTAATTATGGTAGGAGATATTCGGGGACCCTCCTTTTTAAATATCTGACACCTCATTCTCTCTCTCCAACCCTTCTGCTTCCTCTCTCTTGCTCGGCCTTCGATCCGCCCATTTCTGAACCACAAGATGTAACGCACCAACAGAACCCTCGAGGAAGCTGGACCACAGAACCTACCCTCTCCATGGTAGCAGGCATGAGCTTATGTGAAGAAGATCACGGAGCACCTCCGACCCAAGAAAGGGAAGAAGGCTTCCCCAGCAGCCGTGATCGTCGTCAGAGAGCCCAATGACTAAGTCATCAGGGGAGGCACGCCAAAACAGGCAGAGTCCGCCACTTGGGCATGACGCAGGAGTGGAAAGGCAACTCGAAGAGCAGGTGGAGAACGGCACCCTGAACCGAAGAAGCGGGCCCTTGGTTAAAAGAAGGGTAAGGGAAAAAGGTAGTGGCCAGAGGAGAGGGCCGCCCGGGGAAGAAGCGGGGCCAGAGAGGGCTGAGGGCGAGGAAAGAAGCGGACCAAGAGGAGGAGGAAAAAGCGGGCCTGTGGGGCCGTCGTCATAGAGAACCTCCCGGCACCAGCATGAGGAGGTGGAAGAAGAGAAGAGAGAAGGGACAGGCCGTGGGAGAAGCTTCAAACCCGATCTTGAGCCACCCTACCCCAAGTGGCGGGAACCACCTAAGGTGGTGAAGAAGCAAAAGAGTAGGGGCGGGCATTCAGCTCGGTGCTGTGATTTAAGCGGAAGATAGTATGCAAAGGAGTACCTTCGTGGGTTAGATAGTGTCAGTGGTGTGCATGAAGTCTGTCGTGAGCCAGGCAGCAGGCGAAGAAGAACCAGCCCAAAGCACACAGGCGGAAAAACCCCAAGAGAGGGTTCACCCACGGGCGAATAGCACATCTGTAGGGTGTTTAGGGAGATTAGGCACTTCCGGATGTGCCGCGAGAATCTCCTGTCAGGAAACCCCTTGGCGTCTCCTTGAGATTTTGCAGGTTGGGACGATTATAGGGTTTACCCCTCTAATGACCGGGCTCTGCAAGAGCTTCGAAGCCGAGCTGTCCAGCTCTTAGAGGAAGGAACCTCGCTATCATACAAGAGGGTTACCCTTATGCCCAAGGATATTCACTTACGGAGGATTAGTGGAGAGAGGCCTTAGGCCTCTCCAAATTTTTATAAAATTTTGTTAAAGAAGCTAAATTTTCTATTGTAACTATGTTTCTTATTAATATAAAGTTATTTCCCTCTATAATATTAGAAAAAATGTTGTAATGCTTGAAATAGGAAATAGAACCCAGTGTGGTAGAATTCTTCATAGCATGTCTAGAAACACCCTAGAAATCATGACAACAAAATTTTGTAGAAAAACTTCATCAAAATGCGAAAATCAGACCAGCGGGTGAGACCGCCCTAGAGACCTCTGGTTCAGGCGGGAAGCGTTTCATGCAGTTCACCCGGCTGTAACAAAATCAAGCTTCTAGATGTGGGTTTGCTCAAGTTGCTAGTTAGGTTAGAATTGGCCCAATTAGCCATATTAGCATCTTCAAATTCCCTAAATTGACCAAGAATTGGGCCAAAAGCAGTTAGCTTGGTGAGACCCATGTCTGAATCATGACCTTGGAAATATGTGTGGATTCCTTGCAGGTCAGGGCCATCTTTGAACCAAATTAGCCAAATTTGATCCAACAAATTGCCAAAATGTAGTGTTTCTTGCTTTGTTTGCTTAAGTTTGCACTTCATGGTAGTTCATTTCAGACACCGAGGCCATAGAGACAAGGTGCGTCTTGGTGGAGTACCTTTTTACTGACCCCAGAGTCTGAGACATAAAAATAGGCCCCATTGCCATTTTCTTCCCTCTGAGCTGCTCCCAGCCCCTTAAGAAGATTTTTCTGATCCTCAGTCTTTGCAAGCATTCATTTCTACAACCTCCAATGCGGCAACCCGAGGAGATGGTACAATCTTTGCGGCCATATCCATGACTTCCAGTAGATCAAACCTTCTCTGTGTTTGATCACTTGGTACGATCTTCTGCAACGTAGAACACCCTACACCGGACATTATGTGCCAATACTTGAGCCAGCCGGAGTCTGCCTTGAGGATTATTTGCCTCCTAGAGGAGAATTGGGTTTCCATGAGACACTTGCAAGCCTTAGGTGAGAGAGTTGGCGAGATCCAAAGGCAGAAACAGCTATGAGATAGGACTGAGACCATGCCCGATTACATGACTTTTGCAGACATAAGCAAACATAGGTACCTTCAGCTCGAACTGACCCTTGCCCTCTTCATGCACTATAAGTCATCAACAAAGTGAGAACCCTCTGTTCGACCCCTTAGACTTAGCGCCACTTGGTAGTGAGAGCCAGGGGATCCAAATCCACAGATATAGAATCCTCCGCCCTCACGAATATTGTAGCGGCGTGGGGGCACCATCTCTATGATCCATGAGACTACGGCGTGGGGGCTGGAGCCAAGAATGGGAAGGGAGGCAGCAAGAATGAAGAGATGCAGCGTCGAGGAGCCTGGCAACGACATGAAAACTACAGAGCCAGAATTAGCATCACAGCTCTATCACGATAGTCATAATGGAGAGGAAGTACATTTTGCAATAATATCTTGTCTGCGAGGCAGGGGTGCCCAGTCAGTGAGCTCTTGGGCACTTGATAGCCTACGGGAAGGCGCGAGACCTCGACTACTCTCTGCCGGGAAGTCCCAAAGGGGCTGAGGAACACTGTATCTTTGGGGAGACAATGTCCGGATATAGCGGCCCTATCGTGAATAAGGGAGATCTGTGGCAGGAACCTATATACCCACGAGGAGGAGGGTTCCGGCGGATCTGAGAGCACACTCTACAAACCCGAGGAAGGAGCCCAAGCTCAAGCGGCCAGTTGACAGAGCATGAGGAAAGGTCGGCTTAGCATCAACTTGGACAGCACTTAACCACGGCATGTGGAGGATCCTTGAAGACCTTATGGCTGATTGGATGCTGGCGGCTCAAGAGCCTTTGGATGGCAGTAAGGGGAAGGGGCAAATCACTTAGCTACTATCTTCAGCCCTGAAGCCAGGGCAAATGATAGTCTTCACAAGGTTCAGCCCAGGGGGAAGAATCAAGTGGCACTTCTCATAGCACTTTGGGCCGGGCCTTTTTCCGAGATATCGCCCATGCGATCCATGTTCTTCCATGACTGATGGCGCTCAAGCTGCCTCGACTTTTGCGAGAGAACTTAGGGATGCAACACTTTAGGTGGTAGCAGCAACCTGTACCCAAGGGAGCCTCAGGAACCCGGAGATGGCTGACATGAAGGAGAATCAGCCGAGGAACATCTTGTGCAACCTCGGCAAGGAAAATCTCCGGTCCGGGGGTGTAGAGAACTTTGATGTGGAATAGTGTAAAATTTTTCTTAAGTTTTGTGCTAAATGTTTCTTGTACCCATTAGTATACTAAGATATATCTACCTTATATGTAATCATATGTATTAGCCAGCTATTACTGTTTTGTCAATGTAAGGCTTTGTATGATTTCTTATAGCTAAAGATAATTCAATTGCAAGTAAAATTGATCAACATCCTAAGCTTGAAATAAAATGTATTGATGATCAATCCTTGCAGCAAGAACTCCAAGTCTTGAGATCTCCAAGATCAGCACCGACCCGCATAATTGGGTACTACCAAGGAACTTGTTTGGCGGAGAAGCGGAAGACTGTGGGATATGTGCAGGCTGATCAAGCATAAAGGTTAGTGCGAGATGAGGAACGGATACAACACCTCATCAGGCTAGGCGACACCTCTCATGAATGCAGGAAGATGGTCCTCCACTCACATTTTCCAGGGTGGTGGCCCGAAGTCCCTCAGCAGGAAGGAGAACATGCCAGTGTCGGGGATAGGAGAAAGGAAGAGGAGAACCCGAGGTGCATCATGCATCTAGCACCAGCTCTTCGAGATAGCTCTTCCAGTGGAGACAGCTTTCACGAAACTCTGACGGTCGGTCCGGGCACACCTAAGCTGAGAGAAAAGAAGCAAGAAAGGCAGGATGGCTATCGAGAGAAAAAGGTGGATGATGGCGACAATGTGGAAGACAAAGGCTGGCCAGTTCTCGAGGAAAAGGCAGATCAGGTATGGAAGTGAGCATGGCTTGATGAAATGGAAAAAGAATTTAGCCTTGTAAACTCATACGGTATGAAGACAAGGACATGAGAGAAAGTTGTATTAACCTTATGGACGACAAGAGATCACAATTGGAAGGATGTGTGAAAATCTGTGGCGTTAAATTTCAGGGGTTAGACTCGAGGTAACACTCGATAGCTAAAATATCTGAAAAATTCTGAGAACTCGAGTACGCATGTTCACAGAGTCTCTGAAGAAATAGCAAATGAATACTACATTGAGGTTGAACAGCAATATCAAGAAGCATTGAGAGCAATCAACACAGTAATTTACCTGGGCAGAAGATAAAGCTATAAATTTGGAAGGCACCCGTAACCAGTGAGCTTGATCTAACCGAGGGTAGAAGTTGTGTGATGTCCAGGGCAATATCGAGGTAAGCAATCGAAACACACCATGAAGTCAGCAGCAAGGTAAGGAGTCGACAAGCTTTTGGGGACCGTAAGCCCTGGGGAGATACATAGAGGCGGTGCTGCGTCTACTGGTGGTTGCCGAAGGAAAAGCGAGGGAATGCGTGAGAAAAGCTATGTTCCAGTGCTTCCAGCGGGGCACAGACACATGTGATTGTCCATTAAGTCATCTCGTCCGACCTTGAGGCTCTTGGATTGGACTCCCTAGCAGAAGCTGAATGAGGCCCGGCAGTAGCGGGGAGGGCAGGACTTCATAGATGGTGAGTGCCACATATGTGCAAACAGTAGGCCGGTGTCTCTGAGAATCCGGTCAAGCTGTCATCCAGCCGAGACGGGATCATAGATAGTAATCTTATGCTTAGTCCTGCTAGATCACAATTAGCTCTCATAATTTGCATCTCTAGATTGGCTGCTTCCATGAAAGACAAGGCATTGAAGTCTAAGCCAAGGCCATTAGTGCTTGTGTATTCCCTGACTGTCTACCTAGGGAGGAGGATCGCTGTCATAGACCTTAGTGGGCCTAGTGGCCCGTGGAACAAAGTCATGGACATGGAGATATGATCTGATAGTGGGGATGGAATTTTTTGAAGCCGGCCAAAGCCATGATTGATTGCAGCAGGAATAGGAAATCTCATAATGACACCAGGCAAGTGAAAGGTAAGGAGCTAGATTCTCCTATGCAGTGTATTTCTTTGAAGCGCTAAGGAAAGTATAGAAAGGAATAAAATTGGATTATCGAGGATGGAATGGTTGAGCCGGTAGCTTGTAAGATGGAAGTGACCCAAAGGAAATGGTTGCCAGTGAATATGAGCTTATTTGAGTTCAAGGATGTATTTCGGATGAAATCCGTAGCTACTCCTATGAAGTGTGGAATGTGAATCACGTTGGCCCGGATGTGAAACCCTACGATGAAACATAGAATGAGCACCCGAAATTGATTGAGCTCAAGCAGCAGAGGTGCACAAGAGCTTGGTTATAAGAGCAAGTGTGTCTCCTTTGGAGCATATATACTCTCTTTAATGAAGAAAGAAGATGGGAGCTTAGAATGTGCATAGACTATGCATGACAACCAGGCAGGATGATAAAGAACAAGTATGCATTGCCAAAGGCGGATGATCTAATGGACCCGGTTACAAGAAGGCGAGTATTCTCTAAAAATTGGTTAAAGTCAGGATACCATCAGAGATAAGAATAAGAAAGAGGATATCTAGGCTGCTGGAAGCAGTATGGTCATTTTGAGTTCAGTAATGCCCTTTGGACTGATCGAATGCTCCAGCAGCGTTTGTCGCCTCATAGGCGACATCTTGAGAGACTTCTTGGATAGGTTGTTATTACATCTTCTTGACTGACATCCTAATCTACAGCACGAAGTCCCTTGAGGAGCATTGTCGACATCCTAGGAAAATGTTGAGAGAAAGTTAGAGAGCGTGCTCGGTTGTATGAGGAGCTCTCTAAGTGCCACTTTACTGCTAGTAGAGTAGATATTTGGGGCATATATGAAAGTCTGAGATCCATGAATAGAAATAATAGTTGATTAGCTTGACTCAAGGAATGTGGCGAGAAGTAAGCTTTCTGGGTCCCAGTGGGATATTCTGAGAGAAAGGATTCTGAAGGACTTTGCTGGTGAAGCGTCCTGTGGGACCTCACTAAGGCCAAGAAAGATTAAGATGGACTAGCCATTGGATTTAGAAAGTCCAAGCTTCTTTGAGGAAGCTTAAAGAATATTTCCTTGACACCGGTGCTTGTTCTTCCCGGATCCAGTAAAGATAAGTTGAGAGTAGCAACAGATGCAAGTAAAGATATAGCGAGTGATCTTGATCTGAGAAAGAGGTAATCCTTCGACTCGAAGAAGATGAGCAGTAGAACAACTACCCAACCCATGATCAGGCTAGCCATTGTGGGGCATTGAGGATATGGAGGCATTATCTGTTGGAAGGAAGTTTGAGTTGGATCTTGATCACGAGAGCCTTGAGTATCTTTTCACTGACCACTCCTCAACTTAGAGCAAAAGGAAATTGGATAAATTCCTTCCAGGGAGTATGATTTTGATGTATGTATAAGCACAGTAAGCTTTAATGTTGTAGCGGATGCCTCTCCGAGTTGTTGAACAAGGGCCTTGTTAAATCACGATTCCCACTCTTCAGTGAGTTTGGCAAGAAGATTGAGTCACTTGCTTGAGATGTGGACTCAAGGAGGTATGGGAAAGCCTTTCCGAAGAGCTGAGAGCAGATAAGGAGTGAGGAAGCCTTCAAGCATTATAAGAAGGAAGGAAGGCAACTGTTGTATCCTAAGCATAAGTTGTGTGTGCCGAATCATCGGGGGGTAAAGGAAGCTAATTCTTCATGACCTACACATACTAACCCAATATGGCGAGGCATCTTGGCTTCATGAAGACCTATTTCAAGATTAGTAGCTACTTAAGCCAGAATGAAGAAATGAATGGCTGCATATATTAGGATTGCAGTTATGTCATTGATTAATGAACAACCAGTTCAGTGCTCTTGAGCCATTGAAGTGCCAAATGCAAAGTGGGAGGTCATAAGCATGGATTTCATCACAGGTCTCCTAGAACTCTTGAGGCAAGGATGCATTGATGGTTGTCGTAGATAAGTTATACAGGTGGCACATTTTGTGCCTTGCAGTATGACACGCATTGGAATCTGCCTTAGAGATTGTTGTAAGGAGGCTGAGACTCCATATGGCTCAGGAGATAATATCGATAGAATTCCAAGTTTACCAGGTGCCTTAAAGCGGGGACCTCTTCAGCACCATTAGACCAGAGCTCTCCATGAGCCTGACATATCATCCCCAAGCAGGATGGCGGGCGGAGGGGCGAATCGGATCATTGAACATGCTTGAGATTATGTGTGGAACAAGCGGTCAAGTGGGATGATGCATCCACTTGGTGGAATGCGCCTACAACAGTGAAGCACAGTGCATCTCGAGATGTCTCCTTTCATGGTAAATTCACGGTGCAGTGCTTAGCCAGGATACGGCACAATCCACTGTGTCCAAGGTAGAAGTATCAGCCGGATGTTAGGGGATATGTGACTAGTGGAAGAAGTAAGGGGTTGTATTATTATAAGAAGTCAGTGTAGCAACCTGAGAGACCGTAAGAGAATTCAAGGTGGCGATAATTATGCAGTTTGAAGATAAAAGGTGAAACAAGCCAGGCTGCCCGGATTGGGAGCTCACCAGCTTGCCCGGTGGGCTGAATTAGTTCAAGATTTTGGAGAGAGTGAACCTCAAGCCTAAAGTTGGATCTTCCAGCCCATCTCAAAGGTTCTGGGTGCCTACGATAGTTTATTAAAAAGCACAATCCTATTACGAGGAGGTTTAGATACTCAACCTTGTTGGAAATGTGAGGAGGAGCAAGTAGAAATGAATTACTGAATTGCTTCTAGATAAGTCATTCAAGAAGACTAGGAGGTCTCGGTTCCTCCGATGTTGGTTTAAGTGGGAAAACGCACCGTGGAAGATCGACATGGGTATTGAAGCAGAACTTGAAGCAATACCCGAGTTTATGAAAGGAGTTTGATGGTAATTAGTCTCAGAGCTTAGTGAACCCGACTTGCCGGTGGATTTGAAAGCCTAGTATGTTGTTAGTTAGCCTTAAGCTTTGGCGCATGCATTCCTAGTGCTAGGGTGCTGTGTGCGGAACCTTGAATCGTGTGGTGATGATGGGATGCATACTAGAGATTATTCTCTGACCCTACGCACCCAGAGTCGCATGACCATTAGGGTCATGTGAGAATGAGGCATGGTGGTGATAGTGGGACATGGGTGATCTATCTTGCTGATCTTTGAGAGTCACGCTTACACACAGCATTAGGAGGTCATGGTAGAGGTTGCACAGAAATGATCATCTTGATGATGGGATAAGTAACCGTTCCCTAACTCAAACCCGTGGGGCATGATGCACTAAATTTTCATTATAGGGTAACCCATTCTGAGTAGCACTTTTCGATCATGAAGTGATGGGAGGCATCTTAAATGATCCTTAAGCTCAAATCAGAAAAGGCCATGATCTTGGGCAAGGTAGTAGAGGACAACCTTGAGTCAGTGGTTAGGCTCAAAGGGGGTAAAGAGTGGTCCTGAGCACAGGTATTAACTAAACTAGCAGTAATGGTAATAAGCACTATGAGCCAGAAGTAGAAGGTGGACTTGCTTGAGGAAGCATTCTAGAGAGATAGGAGACCATAATCCTAAGATTATGAACACTAGTAACTCTTACAATAATGTTTTGAATTATAGTAAGAAATAAGCAGTGTTAAGGCTATATAATTTGTATAAGTACAAAGTATAGCCTAAAATTTTGACTTGAACTAATAAAGAAGCTTGGTTATATAATAAACTAAAGGTTATGTTGTTGTATTCTTGAGGCATAAGGTAGGTTAAGTCACCTTAGGCATAATCTTTGAACTGACATTGTCTAGGGGGAGAATGTGACAGTCAGGGAATGTCGCCATAATCACATTATATTCCTGGGATCAATCACTATAAATCTGTAGTATACCATAAGGATTGTACTAGGGGCATGGTTCAAAGTTATTCTCATAACCCAGCCAACCTGGATAGCCATTATCCACATGGCTTAACCTATTGAGACTTTAACCACACCAGGACTCACCGATTGGTGCCACGTGGCATCTAGGTGGATCCTAGCTCATATAGGCATAAATACAACCCTGAACCTCGTTCTGGCCTTCTTACCAGGAGACTCACCTGGGTTGTTGCGTTGAACCTTCGTTCTTGTGTGGTAGTGCAGCTGACTGAGGTAGACTCATTCTTGGGTAGGAATCTGGTGAGTGAGGAACCATGGGCACAGGATGGGAGGAGAGCTTAGAGAGCAGGTATGTAGGATAGTGGTTGTGATAGCTCATGCAGGAGAATTAGCATTCCGGATATGCTGGTATTTTTATTGTATCTAGAGTAAGGAGCCATCCATAGAACCCATATTCAACATCTTGAACCCTAATCAAGGAACCTAGCTATTAGTTAGATTTGTATGATTGGGTTAAGATGTTCTTCTTATGAATATTCTCATGATGTGATGATTATATGATGATGGTTGTTATGTTTGCTCCTCTTGTATTGGGAAGGGGTGAGACCCCTGAAATATATGTAGTATGCTCTACAGTAGATCATATTTCCTATTAGTTCTTGACCTGTGCATAGGAGGCCCACCAGGCTATTGAGGCTCATAGTATGACTCAGCACCTTATAGCAGGGCTAGAGGAAAGTGGAGGGAGGATCCTGCTTAGAGTGGGGAGCCGGGGGATCCAAAGTGGAGGCTAGAGCTTATGGTGGGTCACTTAAGTGTGGGCTGAGCATGGGTCCGACACCTCTGGGGCAATGTGTTGCCACTGCCTCTGAGCTGCAAGTGTTGGCTTGGCTACCGTTTGGGAGTTGATCAGTGCAGTCGTGTGTCATACGGTTCCTCTAGCGCTGGCACCTCTAGATCACAGAAGAAGGAGAGTGCAACCCTTCTGCCTCATCGGACGAGGAGTACAGCTTTGGAAGTAGTCCCGTGGGTGATACCATCAAGTTAGCATTATCCAGGAAGGCTAAGTCTGTGAGAGCTGATCTAGCCCATACACGCAAAGTAATGCAGGAGAGGCGGATGGAATCAGTCAACCCTAGCCATTGTTCTATGCGGCCCTAAGTCATTACCATGACTCAGTGCACTCTATCTTGAGAGCCTAGCGATTGATCATCCCTCCTTCACGAGTCTGAGCGGGTAGGAGCTCTCATGTTTTATAGTTGCGTGGTATCATCTTTGCCTTGGTTTTATGTGTGATAAACACGCCGAGGTAGTATTTGTATATGTTGATACTAGATTCGGCGTGTGCTCGCTTCCACGGCTATTATAGAATGCAGGGAAAGAAGTATACAAAGACTTTGTAAGTATTCCCTTCCATGCTAGGAAGTCACCTCAGAGTGGGGCAAAACAAAGAGCCCATCGGTTGTTGGCCCAGGATAGAGGGATTTCTGCCAGTATCTGACGGGCGCCCGTCACGTTTACTTGAGGCGTCACAATGAGTGTCAGGCGATGTTCTTGGTTGACCAAGAACTAGCAACCATAACCATAAATGATCTAACAGGCCTATAGGGGTGTGAAATAAAACATTCCACCATCGAGCGAAAATGGGGAAAAATTTTCTCATTAAAATTGGGGACTTAAGAGTTAAAATTAATTTAGACAGAAAGTTGAGTGAGTCAATTCAAATGCTTCTAATTGAATAAGAAATTATGCATCTTGCATCAAATTTCACTGAAGCGGGTCGAAGAATCGTACCTGTCGGAGACCAATTGAAAAATGGTACATAAATTCATAGGTTGCACTTGAACCATTAGAAAAATTCGAAAATCTAAGTATAATATCAATTAATATAGATTTAACATACATTAATAGTTAAATAATTGCTAAAAAGTAGTTGTAATTAGCCAGGGGCTAATAAATGGGAATTGGTGTATGGTAGGAGAATATTCCCGGGGGACCCTCCTTTTAAATGTCACGACACCTCATTCTCTCTCTCCAACCATTCATCTTCCTCTCTTGCTCGATAACCGTCACCCATTTCACGAACCACAAGATGTAGCCGCCTGAAGCAAACCCTCTGAGGGCTTTGGACCAAGACCTACCCATCTCCCGCCCGTGGCCGGTGGGCATGTGAAGAAGATCAGGGCACCTGGAAGCCCAGAAAAGGAAGGAGGCACCACGACAGCGGCTGGCGGTGTCTGATATCATGATGCGAGAGAGCCCCAGCAGCAATGGAGTCATCAGGAGGCAGAGCAGAACCCGAGTCCCGCCGCCCGGGCATGGGACCTGAGAGTGGAAGAAGCATTCGAGAAGAAGCAGTGGGAGCAGCACCACCAGAGCCAGAAGGCCCTTGATGCCAGAAAGGTAAGGAAAATGCTGGGATGGCAGGAGGAGACATAGAAGCGGGAGGCGGGAGAGGCTGAGGAAGCGAGAAAGCGGACCAAGAGGAGGAGCAGCGGGCCTGTGGGACCGTCGTCATGAAAAACCTCGGCACCAACATGAGAGGTGGAAGAAAGAAAAGAAGAAGGAGGAACCTTGGCCCGTCCCGGAGAAGCTTCAAGCCCGATGCGAGGCCACCCTACCCCAGTGGTAGACCACCTAAGGTGGTGAAGAAACAAAATTAGGGAAGCGGGCATTCAGCTCAGCCCGGAGACCCGCCAGTTTAAGCGGAAGATAGTGGCATATAAAGTGCCTTGATGCGTTGGGCCGAGGTACAATGAGAGTGTATTGCCGCTGAAGGGAGGAGTGCGGCAGCGTCGTGGTGGGCCGAAGAAGAACCAGCCCAAGCCACCCCCTGGGCGGAAAAACCCAAGAGGGTTCACCGCAGTGAATAGCACATCGCCCGGGTGTTTAGGGAGATTCGGCACTTCGGATGTGCGAATCTCACGATAAAAGAAAGCGCCCTTCGGCGTCTCCTTAGAAGATTTTGCAACAGTTCGGACCGATTATAGGGTTACCCCTCTAATGACCGGGCTCTGCAGAGAGCCCAAAGCAGTGAGGTCAGCTCTTGAGGAAGGAACCTGCTATCCATGCTAAAGAGGGTTACCCATATGCCCAAGGATATTCACTTAGCGGAGGATTAGCGAGAGAGGCCTTAGGCCTCAAATTTTAATAAATTTTGTTAAAAGCTAGAATTTTTCATGTATAACTATGTTTCTTATTAATATAAAAAGTTATTTTTCCCTCTATCGAAATTAGAAAAAATGTTGTATGTAAGCGAAATATGAGAATAGAACCCAATTGTGGTAGAATTCTTCATAGCATGTCTAGAAACACCTAGAAATCATGGTACGCAACAAATTTTGTAAAACCATCAAAAAATCAGAAAATCAGGCCAGCGGGTGGGAATGGCGCCCTAAGACCTCTGCGTTCAAGCCAGCGGTGGCGTTTCATGGCGGATTCACTTGGCCCCGGGCCCAAATCAAGCTCTAGATGTCAGTTTGCTCAAAATAAGTTGCTAGTTAGATTAAATTAGCCCAATCAGCCATATTAGCATCTTCAAATTCCTAGTGGAAGCTCCAAGAAATTATGGTAAAGCAGAATAACCAAGAGACTGAACCGGCCAAAAGCCTTTGTCTCGTCCCGTGACCTTGTGGCGGAGGAGACCATCATGGATTCACCGAATCATTTCATCTTTGAGCCAAATTAGCCAAATTTGATCAACAAATTGCCATATAGTGTTCTTGCTTTGTTTGCTTAAGTTTGCACTTCATGGTGGTTCATTCTGGACACCCATTGAGCATAGAGACCAAGGTGCGTCTTAGGTAGAGTGCCTTTGCCACGAACCGGGGTCTGTGGTTTATAAAATAGGCTATTTGCCATTTTTTCTTCCCTCTGGGAGCTGCTCCCACGAGCGCAGGATTTTACGATCCTCCAGCTGATCACCGTGGTTTTCTACACCCTTTCTGCTCAATGGCCCGGCAACTAGAGAGATGGTACAATCGCGCCAGCCATATCCATCGACTTCGATGGAGTCAAGCCTTCTCTGTGTTTGATCACTTGTTTTGATCTTCCACGCCCAACTTTGACTAGAACACCTACTACGAGACATTATGTGCAATGTGTGTGTGAGTCCTTGGGAAGTTAGAGGCTGCCTCCTAGGAGGAATTGAGTTTCCTTGAGACCTTACCCAAGCCTTAGGAGTGAAGTTGGCGGGATCCAAAGGCAGAAGCGACTATGGGATAGGACTAGGACCATGCTAGATTACATGACACCACCCAGAACCTGTGGCATAGAGTACAGCAGCTCAGACAGCCCTTGCCCTCTTCATGCACTATAGGTAAATCCAGCAAGTAGGGAACCCTGTTCAGCCCTTAGACTTAGCGCCCACTTGATACGTGAGCCGGATAAATCCTGAATAGAATCTCTTCTGAATGTGCTTAGCCGCGGCTCAGGCACCATCTCTGAATCCATAGAACTCTGACTAGGGAGCGGAGACGAATGGGGAGAAGCGGGGAGGCAACAAGAATGAAAGAGATGCAGCGTCGAGAGCCTGGCGGCGACATGAAACAGCTACCGACCACCGATTAGGCATCCATCTCCGTCATAGATAGTCATCGTGGGGAGGAGTACATTTTGCAAATATCCTCAACTTGTCCTATTGCGGGAGCACAGTCTTGGTCAGCGAGCTCTTGGGCATGATAGCTGCAGGCATGAACCTCATACATTCTCTCATACGGGAGATCCCAAAGGGGGCTGTGGGAGAGACACTTTCGTATGCTGGGGAGACAATGTAGGATATGACCTATCGTGAGATAAGGAGATCTACTCGGCAGGCGGAACCTATCATCTGAGGAGGACTGTGAGATCTGAGCACACTCTACAAACCCGAGGGAAGGGCCAAGCTCCAGAAGCCGTGGTTGAACCAGGAGCAGGAGGAAGGGTCCAAAGCGGCAGCATCAACTTGGACAAGCACCCAACCCGGCATGGAGGATCATGAAGACCTTATGGCGGTGGAGTGCCTCGGCGAAGCGGCTCAAAGGAAGAACCCAGCGGATGCGTAGGAAGGAGCCGCGTCCTTGGCTACTATCTTCAACCCTCAAGGGCAAATGATAGTCTTCTGAGTTCAGCCCAAGGGAGAAGATCGTGGCACTTCATAGCACGAACCCGGGCTGACACTCAGTACTCGCCCATACCGATCATCATTCTTTTCAGCAGGCCCGGTCAGCTCCATTACCTCGACTTGGGAGAGGCACCTTAGGGATGCAACACTTCGATGGTAGCAACAGCGGCGCAGAACTCCGGGTGGAGATGGCCGAGCACTTGAAGGAAGATGTGACGAGGAACATCTTGCGCAACCTCGGCCAAAGGCCTCGATTGAGGGGATGTCGAGAACTTTTGGAGGCCATTGAATAGTTGTAAAAATTTTTCTTAAGTTTTGTGCTAAATGTTTCTTGTACCCATTGTGCTAAGATATATCTGCCTTATCATGTAATCCTTATGTATTAATGACTATTAGCTTGTTTGTCAGTATAAGGCTTTGTATGAGTTCTTATAACTAAAGATAATTCAATTTGCAAGTAAAATTGATCAACATCTAACCCAAATAAAATGTATTGATGATCAATCCTTGCGTGGGAACTCAAGTCGCGGGGATCTCAAGATCAGCACCGACCATAATTGGGTGCCAAAGACTTGTTTAGCGAGAGAAACGGGAAGACTTTGAGCAGGATGTCACGGGGCTGATCAACATAGGTTGGTGCCGGATAGAGCGAGATGCAACACCTCATCAAGCTGGCGACACCTCATGAATGCCGCAGGAAGATGGTCCTCCCACCTCACTTGTTCGGGTGGTGGCAAGTCCCTCGGCTGAAGGGGAGGGCATAGCGAGGAGCGTGGGGGATAGGAGAAGGAAAGGAGTGAACGGAGTCATGTCTCTAGCTCCGGCTCATCAGTCGCTCTTCGGTGAGGACAACTCTGTACCCAAACTGATCGGTCGGAGCACACCTAAAGCAAGGGAAAGAGCAAAAGAAGATGATGACTACTCGGAAAAAGGTGGATAGTGCTTTAGGCAATGTATGGAAGACAAAGGAAGCTCGGCCGGTTCGGGGAAAGTGGTCGGGGTATGGAGGCTGAAGCATGGCTTGATGAAATGGAAGAATTTGGCAACTCATGCGGTATGAAAAACTTAAAGGGACATAGGAAAGTTGCTACAGCTAACCTTATTGGACCCGGCAAGGATGGTGGAAGGGATATGCTAAATCAACAAGAAGGAACAATTGCAGGTTTAAGACCTTCAGCAAGGCTTCAGCGGCACTATGTGCCGGAGTCTCATACTGGTAAAGGCGGTCCGGTTTTACAGCGAGTTTGAATCGGGGGTAGCTTATCAATGGCTAAGTATCTGAAAAATTTATGAGGCTGTTTGCATGTTCTGAGTCTCGGAGAACCAAGCCGTGGATACTTACATTGAGGGTTGAACAGCAATATCAGAGGCTTGTTAGAGCAATCAACCCGAAGTCAGTTCACCTGAGGCGAAGATAAAGCTATAAGTTTGGAAAGGCACCGGCAACTCAATGAATGATCAACCCAGGGGGTAGAGTTATTGTGATGCTCCGGGGACAATATCGGGGTAAGCAATCAGACTACACCATCGAAGTCGGCTGACAAGGTAAGAGGTCGAACAAAGCTTTTGGGGACCGTAAGCCCCGAGGAGAATGCATCGAGGGGCGGTGCTCTTAAAGCGTCTCCTAGACGGTTCTGCTTAGAAGGAAAAGAGCGAGGGAATGCATTGAGAAAAAGCTATGTTTTTGGTGCTTCCGGCCGAGGGCGAACACATGATTGTCCATTAGATCATGCGGTCGGCCTTGAGGAACTCTTGGATTGGGACTCCCCCAGCCGGGCGGGCCGAGGGCGGCGACCAGCCCGGGAGGGCGAGGACTTCATAGATGGTGAGTGCCACATATGTGCAAACATTGAGGCGGGGTGATATAGAATCAGTCAGCTGTCATCGCCATTGAGACGGGATCATAGATAGTAATCCTTATGTAGTCCTCATAGATACAGGTAGCTCTCATAATTTTGCATCTCCTAGATTGGTTGCTCTAATGAAGAACAAGGTATTGAAGTCTAAGCCAAGGCGTGCTTAGCTATGGCAAAGCCATTGCACACACTAAGGGGAGGAGGATCACCTTTGACATAGACCTTAGTGGGGCTAAGTGGCCCGATGGGAGCGAGAAGTCATGGACATGGGAAGATATGATCGATAGTGGGGATGGAATTTTTGAAGCCAGCCAAAGCCATGATTGATTGCGGCGTAGGAATGAAGTCACCATGGCGGCACCGGGCGGCGACAAGTTGATAGTGAAAGGTAAGAAGCTAGATTCTCCTATGCGGTGTATTTCTTTGAAGCGACTAAGGAAGAGTATAGAAAGGAATAAGGTGGATTACATCTTGAGGATGGAATCAGTTGAGGCGAGCAAAGCGGGATGGAAGTGACCCAAAGGAAATCGGTTGCCCGAGGCGGATAGCAAGGCTTATTTGAGTTCAAGGATGTATTTAGGATGAAATCCGGCATTTACCCCTATATAGGGGTGTGGAATGTGAGATCACATTGGCTCAGGATCTGAAAGCCTACGGTGGGCGCCATATAGAATGAGCACCCGAATTGATTGAGCTCAAAAGCGACCGAGGAATTGCTCGAGCTTGGATTTATAAGAGCAAGTGTGTCTCCTTTTCGGACACCTATACTCTTTGTTGAAGAAGAAAGATGGGAGCTTAAGAATGTGCATAGACTATCGCCCGACAATAGAGACGATAAAGAACAAGTATGCATTGCCAAGGGCGAGATGATCTAATGGACCGATTACAAGGAGCAAAGGTATTCTCTAAAATTGATTTGAGGTCAGGATACCATCGAGATAAGAATAAAAAAGAGGATATCCATAAGGCGCTTCGGAAGCAGCGGTATGGTCATTTTGAGTTCTGATAATGCCCTTTGGACTATCGAATGCTCCAGCAGCGTTTATGCGCCTCATGAGCGACATCTTGAGAGACTTCTTGGATGAGTTTGTTATTGTCTTCTTGACGACATCTAATCTCTGACAAGTCCCTTGAGGAGCATTGTCGACATCTCGGGGGAAAGTGTTGGAGAAGTTGAGGCGTCATCGGTTGTATGGGAAGCTCTCTAAGTGCCACTTTGCAACAGGTAGAGTGGAGTATTTGGGGCATGTAGTAACATCAGAGGGAATCTCCACAGATCCATCTAAGATTGAGGCAATAGTTGATTGGCCAGCTCAAGGAATGTGGGTAAGAAGCTTTCTCGGGTTGGCGGGATATTCTGAAAAGTTAAGTGAAGGACTTTGCTAAGTGGGCGTCCCCTACATCCGGACCTCACTAAGGCCAAGAAGATTAAGGATTGGGCTAGCCATTGGTTAGAGAAAGTCAAGCTTCTTTTGAGAAAAGCAAAGAGGCCTTAACAACTTGACACCGATTGCTTGTTCTTCGGATCAGTAAAGATAAGTTGGTATAGCGAGATGCAAGCAAGATAGCAGGGGGCGGTCTTGATGCAAGAAGGAAGGGTAGTCGCCCTCACGACGAAGAAGATGAGCGGCCTTAGAACAGCATACCAACCCATGATCGGGGGCTGCTAGCCATTGTCGGGGCATTGAGGATATGGAGGCATTATCTGCTTTGGGAAGGAAGTTTCGGTTGGATCTTGATCACGAGCCTTGGTATCTTTTCACCCAGCCACTCCTCAACTTAAGGCAAAGGAGGTGGATGGAATTCCTTGAGGAGTATGATTTTGATATTATATATAAGCTGGTAAGCAATGTTGTAGCGAGATGCCCTCTCCGGGAGACCATTTGGACAAGGGCGCATTGTATCACGATTTCCACTCTTTCAGTGAGTTTGGCAAGAAAGATTGAGAGTCCTTGCCTTGGATGTGGACTTCAAGGAGGTATGGGAAAGTCTTTCAAAGGAAGCGAGAGGAGGATAAGGAGGCGGGAAGCCTTCAAGCATTATAAGAAGGAAGGCAACTTTGTTGTATCACAAGCATAAGTTGTGTGTGCAGAATCATCGAGGGGGTAAGGAAGCTAATTCTTCATGACACACATAACAGACCCAATAGCGGGGCATCTTTGGCTTCATGAAGACCTATTTCAAGATTGAAGTAGCTACTTCGGCGGGAATGAAGAAGGCGGATAGCTGCATATATTCGGGATTGCAGTTATGTCGTGAGACCAAAGCGGAACAACCGGATTCAGTGCTCTTGAGCCATTGGGGTGCCAAATGCAAAGTGGGAGGTCATAAGCATGGATTTCATCACAGGTCTCCCTAGAACTCTTGAGGCAAGGATGCATTGATGGTTGTCGTAGATAAGTTATCTAAGATGGCACATTTTGTGCCTTGCAAGACTCTTGACACCGCATTGAATCTTGCCAAGTTATTTGTAAGGGAGATTTTTAGGACTCCATGGCATGCCTCGGGAGATAATATCGATAGGGATTCCAAGTTTATGAGTGCCTTTGGCGGGACCTCTTGACACCATTCAGGCCGAAGCTCTCCATGAGCCGCGGCATATCATCCCCAAGCAGATGGCGAGACGGAAAGGGCGAATCGGATCATTGAAGACATGCTTGAAGTTATGTGTGGAACAAGCGGTCAAGTGGGATGAGTACATCCACTTGGTGGAATTCGCCTAGCGGTGGCGAGGAGTCATCTCGGATGTCTCCTTTCATGGTAAATTCACGGTACCCGGTGCTTAACCCGGATACTGGCACAATCACGTGTCCAAGGTAGAAGTATCCGGCCGAGATGTTAGGGGATATCGGCGGCTAGTGGAAGAAGTAAAGGGGTTATTTATTGGCGGCAAGAAAGTCGGCGAGAAGAGTGTGGCCGACAAACCGCGGGGACCAAGTAAGAGAATTCAAAGGTGGCGATAGCGTTGGTTGAAGATAAAGGTGAAACAAGCCAAGGCTGCGGTTGGGGCTGCAAGAAGCTTGCCCTAGGTGGGCTGGTCCGTTCAAGATTTTTGGAGAGAGTGGGCTCTCAAGCCTACAAGTTGGATCTTCAGCCCATCTCAAGGTTCACAAGGTCTTCCACGTAAGTTTATTAAAAGGCACAATCTAACCACGAGGAGGTTTTGGATACTCCAACCTTGTTGGAAATGGCCGGAGGAGCAAGTAGAAATAGTGCACTGAATTGCTTCTTGATAAGTCATTCAAGAAGACTAGGAGGTCTCGGTTCCTCCAATATTTGGTTAAGTGGGAAGCACTTGCAGGTGGAAGATCACGACATGGGTATTGAAGCAAGACTTGGAGAAGCAATACCCGAGTTTATGAAAAGGAGTTTGATGGGCGAGTAGTCTCGGGCTTGAGTGGAGCCCGACTTGCCGGTGGTTAGCTAGTATGTTGTTAGTTAGCCTTAAGCTTTGGCGCATGCATTCTAGTTACTAGGGTGCATGTGCGAGAACAGATCGTGTGGGCGATGATGGGATGCGCCTTTAGGGCATTCTCTAGGCCCACGCACCAAAAATGCGCATGACCATTAGGGTCATGTGAGTGAGAATGAGGCATGGTGGGCGATGATGGGACATCGATGGGATGATCTCTATGCCGCGATGAGAATGCGCTTTTTTGGCCCGTAGGAGGGTCATGGTGAAGGTTAAAGTGATCATCTTGCGATGATGGGATGGTGAGGCGTTCCTAACTTCAAGCCCGTGGGGCATGATGCACTAGGGGTACTTTCGACGCAGGTAGCAGAGTACAAGGTAGCCTTTCGATCATGGGCGATGATGGGAGCATCTTAAATGATCCTTAAGCTCAAATCCGAAAGGGCCATGATCTTGGGCAAGGTAGTAGGACAACCTTGAGTCGATGTAGTTCGGCTCAAGGGGTAGAGAGGGTGGTCCCCTAAAACCACAAATTATTAACTAAACTAGCGTAATGTGCTCCTTTTGCGGGGCAAGTAGAAGGTGGACTTCAGCGAGGGGCGCATTCTGAGAAGATAGGGGAGCCATAATTTAGATTATGAACCCTAATAACTCTTACAATAATGTTTTGAATTATCGTAAGAAATAGCAGGTGTTAAGGCTATATAATTTTGTATAAGTACAAATATAGCCTAAAATTTTGACTTGAACTAATAAAACTTGATTACTATAATAAACTAAAGGTTATGACATGTTGTTGCTTGTCTTGGGCATAAGGTAGGTTTCGTCACCTTAAGCGCAATCTTCGAGGGCGACATTGTCCTAAGGGGAGAATGTGGCGGTCGGGGAATATCGCCATAAATACGTATATTCACGGATCGATCACCATCTAAATCTATCTTCATAGCCTTGTATACCATAGATTGTGGCACTAGGGGGCATGGCTAAGTTATTCTCATAACTTAGCCAACCATAAGTTAAACCATTATCACGTGGCCTTAACCTATTGGGGACGCCGCCACGGGACTTAGGTGGTGCCGCGTGGCATCCTAGGTGGACCTAACTCATATAGGCATAAACCTAACCTAGACCTCTTTCTAGCCCTAGCACCCGGAGACTCACCTACTTCGTTGAAACCCCGTTTGAACATCGTTCTTGTGGCATGGCGGTGCGGCTGAGCCCGGCGGGGTGGGCTTCGTTCTTGGGTAGGGCGGCATCTCGTGAGTCGGAGACCATGGAGGCACCGCGGATCTGGAGGAAGCCGGGAGGCGGTATGTAGGATAGTGGTTGTGATAGCTCATGCGGAAATTAGCATTCCGGATATGCTAGTATTTTGTATCTAGAGTAGAGCCATCCTAGAACCCATATTCAACATCTTGAACCCTAATCAAGGAACCCTAACTATTAGTTAGATTTGTATGATTAGGTTAAGATGTTCTTCTTATGATTATTCTCATGATGTGATGATTATGTGATGATGGTTGGTCATGTTTGCTCCTCTTGTATTGGGAAGGGGGTAGAGACCTAGAGCCATATGTAGTATGCTCTAGAGTAGATCCCTTAGTTCCTATTAGTTGCGGCTGTGCATAGGGCCCTGGGGCTATTGAGGCTATGATATGACTCGGCACCATATAGGGGGCTAGAGGGGAAAGTGGAGGGAGGATCCTGCCCAGGAGTGGGGCCGGGGGGATCCCATAGTGGGCTAGGCTTATGGTGGGTCACCCGTGTGGGCCGAGCATGGGTCAGGCACCTCTGGGGCAATGGTGTTGCCCACGCCTCTCGAGGCTGCAAGTGTTGGCTTGGCTCGTTTTGGGGGTTTCGATCAGTGCGAATGGTGTGTGCAGCCGCGATTCTCTAGCCGCCCACGGAACCTCTAGACCACGGGAAGGGGAGATGCAACCCTTCACGCCTCATCGGACGGGGAGATGCAACCTGGAGTAGTCCAGATGGGTGATGCCATGGGATTGCGTTATCAGGAAGGCTAGAGTCATGCGAGCCTGATTTAGCCCATTTGCAAAGTATGCGGGGAGGCGGATGGAGTGGTCAACCCTAGCCATTGTTCTATGCCAGCCCTCGCCATTGCCATGACTTCAGTGCCGCTCTATCTTGAGGCCTAGCGGTCCGGTCATCCTCCTTATGAGTGCGAGGGGTAGGAGCTCTCATGTTTTATGGTTCGTGATTATCATCTTTGCCTTGGTTTATGGTGATGCACTACCCCCGGTGGTATTTGTATATGTTGATGCTGGATTACGGCGTGTTATCGCTTTTGTTATAGACCCATAGGGAAGGGTAGCATAGAACACCTTAGTGTTCCCTTCCGCACTAAAAGTCACCTCGAGTGCGGGGGACGAAAGGCCCATGCGGTTGTTGAGCGGATGGGGATTTCTGCCGGTAATACCGTAAGGCGGCGTCACGTTTAGCGAGGCGTCACAACATGTGTCTATTGTTTTGAGGCGATTGTAATCCCCATTGTTATGCATCCATGTTCACGCACATTCCATCACGGATAACTAGATGGATCGCTTCTCCTTCCGGTATGCTTTTTAGTAGGAAGGAGGAAGCTGGTTTTAACGTCCACGGAACCCAATCGGGTTATGGGACCTAATATCTGAGAAGATAGGGTAAAAGCCCGGTGACTTCGGGGGACCAAGCCCATTGACCAAACCAAAAAGCCGAAGCCAAAATCAAGCGTGGGGACTAGCCCGATTACGAGAACTTTCGGGGACTATGCCCCGTGGCAAATCACAATGCTAGAATAAAACAAAAGGGCATAAGCCCAAGAGGGGGAAGCCCAACAAGAACAAAATAGTGGGGTTAAACCCCTGGCATTTTAATGAGGTAATAAGGATCGAGGGCTATGTGCACACTTGCCCGGATCCGGTGTACTTGATCGGAGATGTCGCTGCCCCCCCTCTAAACCACTTTGCCCCCAGCCCATGGCGAGCTACCGAACCCGGCACAATTCATCCTTTGCATGCCTGACTTGCAGGGGTAGATCCTCATGCGAGGAGAATGTAATTCCCCACCGAGGATGATTAGGCGTGCGCCGGATATGCGGTTGAGATGGCATCCCAAAAGTGGACTAAGGAGTGCGAGGCGATCAAAGCCGTACTTCTCCAACAGAGAGGCGGAGATGATGCCATCGCTTTGTATAGCCATCACACCCTAGTGAAAAAGCGCCGCTACTCGGTAGATGTAGGAACAACCATGGTTTCTGGGAAATGCCTACTAGGCGTGGGCGATTTATGCAGCCCACTGCTGGCGTGGGACTGGCTCGTGTGGCAGTGTCGGTCCGGATGGACTCGAGAGGTCACCGACCTTATCGGCTCCCGTCAGTGCGTGTATCCACCCTAAGCCTCTCGAAGGGCTTTGGTAGGTGGGGGCTCGGTAGGAACAATCTTGAGATCCTCGATGATGGGCTGCTTTCGAACCCGTGAATAGTGTTGGGGATTTGGGAGTCATACCCTGGGAGGCTGGACGACAACTCTAGAAGCTGCACCGACCTTCTAGTGGCAATTGAAGCGGATGCACGGGTGAGAATAGCGGTGAAGCCCAGACACGATGTGGATCTTGGCCAACATTCCTGGAGCCGCTTTGAAGCCGGGGAACGCTCCGATCTGTCGAGCAACTTATAAGATGCATCGAGGCAGTAAAGGGTGCATCGAGTGTGCTGGGGAGGATCTTTGAAGACCCCAAAGAAGGGGCTGCGAAGGTGGGGGCACAATTGTGGGATCGTAAAGGCTTATCAGAAATGGGACTTGGATCTTAGGTGATAGGTTGTTTGATTTCGCGGGTCTCCTAGCCGGTCGCTTGCTTTATCCGTGGTCATGATGAGGCTAGACTTAGCTTAGCGAAGCGAAGGAGAGCCTGCAGGTGGGAAGGCTCAAAACAAAGGCACCCCAAGGCATGCAACTGAACACCCCCAAAGCAAGCAAAAGCCAAAGGGAAGAAGGGTGCATACAATCAAGTCGAAAGTCCAAAAACAAGGTGCAAGGTGCACTATCTTTGGGTTGGGCGGCGGAAGGAACAAAGGCTGACCATAAAGGAGTAGCACCAAAGGCACGACACAGGCTGCGCACAGAATTAACCAGAACAAAGTCGTGGGGCGATCACGGGGAGGGGGAGACCTTGCACGGGTGTCTGTCGGTGGATCGCTGGAGGCAATCGCATTTACTGGTACGGGCGAAGAATCAACGATCACGGGCTTAGTGATGGTTAGAGGCTATGGCAAGCTGGGCATTATGAACCCATGGCCATTATGTATCGAAGTTTGAATGCGTGAGTTTCCTATGTTTACCATCTTCTAACAATATATCATGTGACGTTCTAGAGCAGTTCTTCGAAGATTTAGGAACCTGTTTTGTTGTAGAAGAATGAATGGGACTATGGATTTAACTCCAAATACCGAGTGAAAGGTTTTACGTGCGTTCCAAGTTCTCCCAAGTAGAAAATGATATAATTAGCTTTTATACTTTCATTCCATACAGAAGTACATGCCCCATCAATACCTTGAACAACTGCAACCAATGTGAAAGTCATATTTCTCTATGACAGTTCTGCATTGCATAGAGAGCCTTTCAACTTGTAGTCACTTGTTGCCTAATACAAGTATCCCAATACGTGGTAGTAGTGAGCTGCACTCCCATCTTTTTATACATTTGCGCTACTTCCTACATCTCGAGCTTGGTAAATGAAGGAAGGCTGCCTCTGTGCCTCGAAGATAACACCAGAAGCACCTTGGTTTTGGCCAGATTGATGTGCATTGCAGTGACCTAGCGGAAAGTACCCAGTGCATCTAGATGCTGATGTATACTTGCTGGAGTGGAAACCAAAAAGCCCATGTTATCCGCATATATCAGATGTCGGATTATATGGTGAGCACGCCACCGCCATGCTATGTAAGCTAATCCTCAATGGGAGGATTGTGCACCGTGGCGGACTGCAAGACTACTGTTGATAACTTTGAGCTGAACATGTTTCATAGAGCCCGAGGAACTCCCAACTGCATTAGTCTTTTCTATAACTTCTTCCTAGAAACTGTGTCAAAAGCTTTGGGAAAGTCTACGAAGCAGAAATATAAATCCTGTCGCTTGTTTATGCTTCCTCTACCAAGGCGCGCAATGTAAAAATATGGTATATGGTGGAGTGTTTAGGCCTACACCCTGCTTATATAAGTGCACACACCTTTGTGTCCTCTGCCCATGTCATGAATTGTCGTTCAAGAACTTTGGACAGTAGTTTTGCCAACAATGAGCTGGCCATTATTATGTCGTAGTTGGCAGGGTAGTGAGAATTGTCTGCCTTATGTATCTTTATGGTCCATGTGAGGGGAAGCCTTCTAGACGGAATAGACTGATAAGGATGGGGACAACTTGTGGTCCAACCCACTTTAACAGTTTTATCTGCATGCCATCTAAATCTGCAATCTTGCCATATGCGAGATGTTACAAGCCTTTAATGACATCTGCCTCTTTTACAATCAATATTGGTTCTGTTTTTGTTGGCACTTGACTACAAACCTCTTTAGAACCATAAAGCTGTCAAGTATTGCTTCCACTGTTCTGAAGAGATGTTTCTAGTAGGTTGCATATGTTTCTGCAATACTCTTCTCCAAAATGCTTTTGAGTAATGATCAAGGAGGTAGAGCATTTCTTGCTGATGCTATATAATGTATTGTGACTTCTTGCTCTTGAGGAAGGCTTTTGTTTAATTGCCTGCAACTTAAGAGTGGGATTAATTACTAGCCTGAGCTGGCGCTTAAGCTCCTTACACTGAGCATCATGTTCCAAAGAGAGCTTGACGAAGACGTTCTTGTGCATCTTCTCCCAAAACATCGTTTTGCAACATTCAAAAGCATGATGACTAGCTTGTCAGTTTGTTGTTCAAATGTGGGAAGCTGCAGAATTTCCATTAGCTCTTCTATTAGCAACTAGCATAAGACTCTACTTGGTTGTAATCTAGGCGGAGCTGAGGCATATGTAGGTTAGCTTGACAGTGGATCTACATAGGGAGGTTGATGATCGGAATCCATCTCCTATCTTTGTTGTCTATTCCCACTTGTAGATGCGTGATGAGGTGAAAATCTTGCTCGACCACAAGCACATAATCTATGATACTGGATCTGGTTCCTGATTCTCGTGTCGGCAAATGTAGAAAGAGGAGGATGACCATTGTGCGAGATAATTGCAACCGTGCATTTCAAAGATGTTTTATAGCTTTGGAATTTGGAAAATGACATCGTGATTGGAAACTTTGCATCAATGTCAATCTAATGTCAATCACAACTTCTAGTTCTAGGTAAAGGTAGTTGTCTATAAAATGCTATGAGCTGTCGTGATTAGTCTGTACATGTTTTTTTGGATGTGAATATGATAAATTATGAATTTATTGGACACCCATAAGGCTACAGAAGGTAATCGGTGATTGGAAACATCCCTGGAAGGGCTGATTCTGGATCAGGAATGGTCAAACATTGTTTGAGAAGCACCGATACAGCATGAAAAAATAAAAAAAGGCAGAATTGAATTGGATCTGGTCGGCATCGAGCTCTCCAACGCCATTTTGTGTTCGGGTTATATTTTTGTCCCTTTGTGTCTTGTGCGTTGGACTTGTATGTGTTACTACTGTAACAGATCTGGGCACTTAATGGGCCAGTATACATACTTATGTACGTATATATACGTGCATAACATGTATCCAGCATGAGTTCAAGGTTTTGTCTCTTTGGAAAAAGGATTGTTGCAGAGCATGAAGGCAGGGAGAAATTTTGGGCAGTTTTGGAGCCCGAACTTTGAAGCATCATATCTCGGCAATCCGACATCCTTTTTAGTTTGATTCTTGGAGGCAGAAGGCAATCTTTTGAGGCACAAGCAACGGCAAAGGGTCCAGAGGTCTATGCACGAAGAAAATTCTCCGGTGGGATTTTGTTGTTGATCAATTAAAATGTTATGAGCTGGCATGATTAGTCTGGTTTTTTGAATGTGAATATGATAAATTATGAATTTGTTGGAGACTCATAAGGCTACAGAAGGTAATAGTAATTTACTGTCAATATGGGGACTTGACAGAACGTGGGGAATTTGGGTGAGATTCACGTTACTAGGGTGAAGAGAGTATCTGAATATGAAGCTTATGGGGCTTTTACAATGTGGTTGTGGCAAGGAGTCCTACGTTGGCAATAAGAAACACTTATTACTATAACTAGTGAGTGACGTTATTTGCAGTCCTATAAGGGGAAATGATTCAAAGGTAAGCTTTGCATATTGGAGAATGCTTAGATATCTATTTTGTTCAACAAAGTGCATGATGTTGGATTTACATCAATGTGGTGATATGACTTGATATTTCTCATCTTTGAATTGTTATTCTGGTCTTCATCGATGAGCTCGCTTCAATATGAGTAGGTTGTATGGGCAACCTTGGCAAGGGTAAAATATAGGAACATGTATAGTAAATATCTAATGAACTTCACATGTCTTGGTCTTTGCATTGTTCCACTGTTGTTTTGTATTTTCTTATCTCTTGGATCCTCGAGGGTCAGGCTTCTAGATTTGGTGGCCTAGATTGCTCCGGCATGCTCATGTTTATCTGTGTTTCTTTGTGGTATTCTTGTGCTCTGTGACACTGGGCATAGTTCTCCTGGCAGGGATGCTACGTCACCTCTGTGACTCCATGGTAAGAGGTCCTCCAGCGCCAGACGTGAGCTGGGAAGGGTATGTGCATACAAGGTTCACCCCAGCAACTCTGTCAACAGGGCTCAGAATGTGAGCTGGCTGGGCATTTCTCTGCTAACAGGGCCTGCATGTAGGTTGGCTGACCTTCCCATTGTCTCGGAGCTATTTTATGATGTTTTGGTACTTTGACTATGTTTCTCTGCTCTTGATGCTCATGTTTGTTATCCCTTGGATTAAGTTGCCATTGTCTCAACACTGTACTCACGTAGGATTTTTCGTCTGTATTTACGCTTATCCAAGATTTGCAGAGTATTTCCTTGCATGCAGTGGCAGGCAGGGAGCCCCACTTAGTCACAAGGACTAACCCTAGTGAGTGCATGTGCAGTGAATGAGCAAGGCGGTGATCAGGTGGATGGCGGCATTGCAGCTGTGGATCGTAGTTAAGGGAACGAGGACTAACCCCAGTGAATGTTGTGCAGTGAATTAGCAAGCATAGACAATAAAACTGGGGAGCATGGTTGCGATAGAAGATTCTGAGCGGAATTGGTATACTTTGTTATATTGTATAGTGGATTCATATTGTACTTGATGGATTAAGTATTTATCCATTGAATTTGAAGAATGAAAGTTCAATTGCAAAGGAAGATTCAATTCTTCACCATTTTCAACTATTTGTCACACTAACCAAGAAAGAGTCTTTGCAAGTTTTGACAAGATCCCGAGTTGCCAAGAGGGTCAACTTGGCAGGCTCGTCATAATAAATTGTGTACAATATAAAAGCCACGCCACAGTACATGGAACCTTTAATGTATTTGTACAAGTAACACATTCCTTGTTACATGTCCCCTTCTCATGGAACCTCTAATGTATTTGTACAAGCAACACATTCCTTGTCACATGTCTCTTTCAATTATCGGAGGCAAAATGTGGAAGTGGCACCCACCTACAAATATTTGGGAGTAGAGTTCCTTCTACTACGCACTCGGACACTTCCATCCGGCTACAAATGACAACGGACTGGAAGGCACTATATGCAATGCGAAACAACAGTCACAGACCGGAGTTGTATGATTGGGCCCATGGGTCGTACCTATTCAAGGTCTTATTGGAGCTCGTCGTTTTTATATGGAGTCAAAGTTTGGGGCCCAGTGGTGTCCCTCAATCCCTAGCATACACTGAGCAGGTGCAGAAAGCCTTCGTAGCATGGGCATTGGGGGTGAAGTCCACGGTCCCATATCAAATGATGTTGCAAGAGACAGGTTTCTTGCCTCTTCAGAGGCAGCCACGGAAAAAATTAGTGGCTATTAATAGCCAAATGGCGATCTTTTAAAGAATCTCGGCAGTTTTTGCGGCTGATAATGAGGATGATGAAAATGAGATTAACTTGACTTTTGATGAAGATCTCAAAGATGCAAGTGACACCGAAGTTGAGGATTATGGCGGGCACTTTAAACGCAAAAGAAGACATGAAGCCGGTAGCAGTACCATGCAGTTCCAGTGAAGACCTTAGAAGATGCTACATAATTATCATAATAATGTTGTAGTAGAATATAAAATAATGACTTTTATGCCTTAGACCATTAGGAGATGACATGGAAAGATTTGAAAAGACACTTTGTGGAAGGCTATATAAATCCCCCATGCTTTGTTGTAAACTAGACGTTTTTGGAAATAAAGTGCCTTTTGGTCATCTCATTTGCAACGTATGAATGTCTCTTGCTTTTTGCCCTTCAACTAAAATTTAAGTAAAAAGCATTCGTAACTAATAATAATATGAACAAAACATTATTCAAGGAAGAAGCGTCATTTTAGGGCAGCGCTGCTTGCCGTTATTCTGTCTCTGAGACAAACGATTCAGACTATAATCACTACGGTAGGTACTCTAAAACCTATAATACTTGATTTTGACCTACTTAGAGGTCTCCATAGCTTCAAATATCTATTTTACAGTATTCAGAATGACGGCTTTGGAAACCTTCGAAATAGGGGAATCCAGCATTGATCGCATTGCTGCCTGGCTAGAACATGATTTGGTATGTGGTTATTTGCATTCAAGTCCTATTTGATTATCTCTAAGACTTAAACTTTTGCTTTGTGAGATTAAATATTCACTGGGTGAGAGACAGTGAACATTTTTGGTTCCGTTGCCGGGACTGGGATGCATCTATTCCTAACAATCGGGTAATTTAAATTATGTTGTGAGTTTCTATTTTATGTCTTTTGAATTACTGCATTCTTTGAGTTATTGTACAAAAGCTTGGCTGAAGAGAGAAAAAAGAGAGGAAATTAGACAAAAACAAGAACTTGATAGAACCTTGAGACGTGAGAAAAGAGAGCAAAAAAGACTTGCTCTTGAAAGGCCTTCTGACATTTTGCCAGATATTAGTACATTATATACTATGAGTACCTCAAAGAATTTTATACCCTATCCAAAGTTTGGATCAGGAAAGACTTCTGAAACTAATGCTAAAACTCACGTGAGACAATTTGAGAATATAAGCATAGTAAATAGTCAAGACTCTGATGATTTACGATTAGTAGTTTTTCCTACCACTTTGGAAGGAGAAACAGCTATTTGGATATATGAAAATATGGATGGGATCAGTACTTGGAAGGAATTAAAAGAAAAGTTTCTGGAAACCTTCCAAATAACTCCTACTAAAAAAGAAATTAAGGAGGAACTTAAGTCTGCACAGATAAAACTTGGAGAAAATCCCAGATCCTTTGCTTTAAGAATCACGAAATTAGCTAGTACGCTAGATCCTAAACCACATCAAGATGATTTGGTAACATGGTTTATACAAGGCTTCCCTGCTAAAATGAAGCAACAATTGGAACTTGATGGTCCAGATACTTTAGAAGCAGCAGCTAAGAGAGCTGTTGAACTTAATGCAATCTTTGGCAGTGAGAGGCACAATAAATCTGAACTTGATTCTTTGGCACATAAGAAGATGTCCCAAGAAATAAAGGGGTGATAGAAATACAGAATAAATTGCAGACAATGGAAGAAGATATGAAAAAACTAGCTAAAGGAGAGCAAAAAAGAAGTTTTATTTGGTGTACTAGGTGTTCCAAGCCTGGACACTATGCTACAGAATGCTATACTAATTTGGAAAAGAAGTATTGTCATATATGTGAGAAAAGTAATCATAATACCAAGGATTGTCATTTTAATAAGAAGAAAGAAAAAGAAACTACTCAAAGTTTTGTAGTTTCACAAGATGACAAAGATAAGAAGAGTAGAATAATTGAATATTGGAACTGTGGCGAAAAGGGGCATTTGTCACGTGAATGCCCTAAACCTAAGAAAGAAAAGACTTCCAGTTCAAAGGAAGATGTTAGACACAAAGTTGCTGAGGCTAGAATGGTTAGCCTTGACTATACAGCAGAAGCTAATGCTGTAACACGTCATAGAGCAAGGAAAGAAGGTTTAGAAATACCTGAGATTTCATCAAGTTCTCAAAAGAAAAAATTAAGCAAGTATCCCGAAATTGAAAAAGAAAAAGAAACATTTAATTTTGTCCAGAATCAAATCAATGATCTTAAAAGTGGTGATCAAAACAATCCTTTGGAAGACCAAGTGCTGAACGATATGAAATTACTTAAAGCTCAAATTCAAGAAATCCTGATTCCAACACCTTTGAAGGTGGTTGCAAAATATATGCCTGGTTTCAAGGAATTTGAAACAAATATTGATAATCAAGATATGGAAATATCTAAACTTAACCAAGTTATTCAAAATACTCCAACCCTGTTACCATTGAGTATGCTGGCACGATATTTGCCTAGCATTGGTATATATGAGGAAATGTTTCAGACCAAGGACACAATTTCTACCTTCAAGATACAACCCTTTGACAAACAAAATCCTGTAGTTACAGTGATAATTAAAGGTGTTGAAGTTCAAAAGGTTATTGTTGATGGAGGAGCTGGTGTCAATATCATGACAAACTCTTTGAGAAAGAAATTGAAAATAACAGAACTCCAAAAGGCCCCATTCGATGTAAGAATGGCAGATCATCGGAAGGTAGAACCTCTTGGTATTTTAAGAAATGTACCTTTTATAATTGGTGATATGCAATTTCAGCAAGACTTTGTAGTTTTGGATACTCAATCACAGAGTATAGATTACCAATTATTATTGGGTCTAGACCTTGGTTAAGAGCTGCAAAAGTAATCCATGGTTGGTCCTCAAATACTTTGACTTTATCAAGACAAGGACTTGTCACTAAGATTGACTTACCAACTGGTGCAACAACCATTTTGGAAGATGAGCAGATATTCTTTGATGAAGAAGAAGGAGAAGAAGAAGGTATTTATGATGAGTATGAAGAAGAAGAGGATTTCTACAACATTTATGCAGAAATAGATACTCTAGATTGCTTTATGATTGAGCCAAATATTGAGTATCCCAAACACTTTTCTGAAATAGAAAAGGGGCAATCTAATTTGCAGCCTAGATCTGCTCATATTGTCAAGAATAATTCTGTAATTCCTTATTTAGGAACACCACAATTACAAGAGATTAATTTGGGAAATAATCAGGAAGAAAAACTCATACGAGTAGGAGCAAATATACCACCTCCCATACTCCTTCAAGCAACTGCACTATTATAGGAATTTAGAGATATCTTTGCTTGGAGTTATGGGGATTTGCAGTGGAATAGATCCACAAGTTTCCCAAATGAGAATTCCTTTGGCACCCAATGCTAATCCTGTTTACCAAAGATGTTATAGATTGAATCCCAATTATGCACTTAATGTCAAAGCTGAAATTGAGAATTTGTTACAAGCTGGATTTATATTTGAAGTAAATAACAGTGAATGGGTATCTCCCATAGTAATTGTTAAAAAGAAAAATGGGAAGCTACGAGTTTGCGTTGACTTCCGTAAACTCAATGAAGTTACGGAAAAGGATCATTTTCCATTACCTTTTACAGATCAAGTGCTTGAAAATGTAGCTGGACATGAATGTTATTCTTGGGTATAACCAAATTAGAATACATCCAGATGACCAAATCAACACTACTTTTATTACACAATTTGGTACATTTGCTTACAGAGTAATGCTCTTCGGGCTTACCAATGCACCAGCCATTTTTCAAAGAGCCGTGCTCCAAATTTTTAAGGAATACATAGGTGATTTTATGGAAGTCTTCTTGGATGACTTTACAATATTTAGTAGCTGGTCTGATGATCTGATCACTTACAGAAGTTACGAAAATGTTTTCAAAGATGTCGTAACTACAGGGTATCATTAAACCCTGACAAATGTATTTTCTTAGTTGATCATGGAATCCTTTTGGGACATGTTGTTTGTAAGGAAGGCATGCTTACAGATCCAGATAAAGTCAAGGTCATACTTGAAATGCCTCCTCCCAACAACGTAACTCAATTAAAAAGATTTCTTGGAAAAATAAATTATTACAGAAAATTTGTCAATGGGACTGCTGAGATTGCAACTCCCTTGAATAGACTTACTAGTGACCAATTTGATTTTCAATGGACAAAAGAATGTGATGATGCATTCAACAAGTTAAAGACTCTTTTAGCTACTGCACCTATATTAATTGCACCTGATTGGAACAAAGAGTTCCATGTGCATACTGATGCATCTAAAACTGCAGTAGGTGTAATATTATCTCAGCAACAAGACTCTAATGGTGATCAACCCATCCATTATGCAAGCAAGCAATTGAATAGAGCAGACAAAAATTATTCAACAACTGAAAGAGAAGCTTTGGCAATGGTCTTTGCCGTGCAAAAGTTTCGGCATTATCTTTTGGGAAATCAATTTACCTTTTATGTGGATCACCAAGCCTTACTATACCTGATTAATAAACCTTGTGTAAATGGTCGAATTACAAGGTGGTTCCTTATTTTACAAGAATTCAATTTCAAAATAGTGCTTAAACCAGGATTTGCGCACACAATACCAGATCATCTATCTCGATTGTCAAATGGAGAACCACCGGTTGGAATTTCAGATGATTTACCAGATGTAAAGTTGTTCCATGTTAATGCTATTCCACCTTGGTACGCAGAATTGCGAGAGTATCTTACCTCGGAAAATTTCCGGAAAATATGGATATTGTACAAAACGTGACTTTCTTAAAAGAATTTCACCTTATACCTTAATTTCTGAGCAACTATATAAGAGAGGCAAGGATTATGTCCTTGTTTAGATGACGTCTAATTGATCAATGACGCCCACCAAGGTATAAGTGGTGGACATTTTCTTTTGAATTAATGAAAAAAAAAATCTTACAAAATTTGGACTCTGGTGGCCCACACTATTCAAGGATTTTTATTTAGTCGCTAAAACATGTGATATTTGCCAAAGGCTAGGGAAACCAAGTCAAAGAAATTATATGCCATTAAATCCAATAATGCCCTTGGCCCATTTGAAAAATGGGGTATGGATTTTATGGGCCCAATTTCTCCACCTGCCGCACTAACTAGAGCACAATATATCCTTGTTTTAACCGACACCATACTAAATGGCCAAGCAGAGTGCATTAAAAAGATAATATGGCTAAAAGTGTGGCTAAAGTCCTCTATCAACAAGTAAGTACCCGATTTGGATGCCCCATTGAATTAGTAAGTGATAGAGGAGGTCACTTTATTAATGAGACTATACAACATTTATTTCGAGATTTCTTAATTTCTCATAAGAAATCCGCCATACTATCCATCCAGCGCCAATGGCCAAGCTTTCGAATCTACAAACAAAACTCTTATTACAATTCTCAAAAACATTTTGTGATACCTCTAGAACTGATTGGGAAAATAAACTCCCTGCAGTATTATGGGCTTATCGAACAACATTTAAAGTTGCTACATATCATACACCCTTTCAGTTGGCTTATGGTACAGAGGCAGTAATGCCTTTCGAATTTATAGTACCATCATTAAGAATAGCTATTCAAAAAGCGACTTCAGAGATACTCAATCTTTACAGGATAGACTATTTAAATTAGAGGCCTTGGATGAAACTCGACAAAAAGCAATCTGGTCACAACAAGTTGCCAAGGATAGAAGAAAAGCTTGGGAAGATAGAAGACAAAAATTTCAAAATTTTCTTGAAGGACAAAAGGCTTTGTTATATGATTCTCGCTATCAAAAACACACTGGAAAGCTTAAAATAAGATGGCTTGGACCATTTATTATCCAAAAGCTGCATCCAAATGGTTCTGTCCAATTGCAAGACTTACATGGAAATTTATTTCCAACATTGGTTAATGGATTGAGATTAAAGAAATATGAAGAAAAGCCTCTTATTTCAGTCAACATGACACTTCCAGTATTTAAGTCATCTCTGACCTCGAAAATCTTATTTCACTGTTTGCCTTTGGAGGCCACTTGAATACCTCTCTGGACAGTATTTTGGCAAGCAACTTAATAAGGCAAAGCTAACAAAGTTTAAAATGAAACGCACTTATTTAAGAAGTGCGTTTGGAAGATTCCTTCTGAAAATTTATAAAATTCTAAAATCCCTCTAAAAAGGGCCCTTTTATTACCTTTAGTCCAAAGATTTATAAAACTGCTCGTGAAAACAGACATTTTAAGAAGACTTAATATTAAGGAAAAACACACACAAAAAAAAAATCCCATTGTAGAGGGGGAAAGAACTACAATGAAATTCAAAGATTGACTATGGGGCAAATTCGTATGAAGAAATTAGATGCTTTTTGTACCTTGTCCCCGAAAGTTTTATATTAGCTGTTTTTAGAAGGCGAGGAAATTTGTTATTTCACAAACCATTTTGGTGAACATCCTAATGGATCCTAAAACACATTGGGAGGTAGTTGAACAAACTTCTTGAATGACAAACCATTGTTTTTGCATCACACAGTATTACAAATACCAATACATCCACGATGTCTTGTAGTTAAGCTGAAGTTTTAGTTGATGATGCAGTATAAATTTATACCGAGGATACAAAAGTTGAAGTAATGAAGCCATGTGATTACATGCCCTCCTTTTTATTCTCGGAGATGTATTTCTGAACGCACATACCAATCTACAACATGGTGATGCTCAAAAGATAGTCAACCTCCTTAGCAATGTTGAGCATATTCATCACAATTACATCATCTGTAGCAGTGGGCACCATGCACATTTTCTGGCGTTGAAATATTAGATGCGCTTTACCCTTTCCTATATATTTTGTAAATAAATAGGTAAACTTTCGAGGGGTTGCTACTCCTCGCTCTCCCTCTGGATAAATCATGTGGTTTCCTTCTAGTCAAACACCGTGTCACCATAATATTTTGGAGGTCTTTTCCTTTAGTAGCAATTTTTTAGCTGCCTGGAGTGAAGTTCGCATGTATGTAGAGAAAAAAGTAGAAATAACAACATGATTCGACTACTTTATGCTCTAACATTGCATTACAAGCTCGGAAAATTTAGAACCGCTTTTAGAACTTTTTAGACTAAAAAACTAAGAACAGTGTGTAAAATTATCCCTTATGTGTGTTACTTTAGTAGTTTTCAGTTGCCAAACCCTTTGGCGAGCAAGAAAGACCCCAAAAGATTTTACACGATATATACTTTATCTCTGGACTGCATATATATATACATATATATATATAAATTTATACCGTTTCTCCGTATAGATTTATACCGCAAGAGTTCTCTTTTCTTGTCGGATATATATATGTAATTATGTGTATACATTATATATAGGGAAAAACTACAATATACCCCTAACTTTTTGCAAAATTCACAACATACCCCTAACTTTTAGAAAATTCATGAAATGCCCCTATATAGAAAGAAAGTTTTGTGAATTTTTGTGAAAGTTAGGGGCATTTTGTGAATTTTTAGAAAGTTAGGGGTATACTGTGAATTTTGCAAAAAGTTAGGGGTATTTTGTAGTTTTCCCCTTATATATATATACACATATATGTGTATAAATTGATTGTCGAAGGTTTTCATGGTATAAATTTATACCGAGAGAGTCGTCGCAGTATAAATTTATCCGAGAGAGCTCTCGTGGTATTCGAGGGAGCTCTCACGGTATAAATTTATACCGCGGAGAGCTCTCATGATGTCGAGAGCTCTCATGTATAAATTTATACCGCCGGTCCTCTCTTGTGTATAAATTTATACCGCTCAAGTCCACGGCGGTATAAATTTATACCATGCGAACTCTCTCGGCATGTCATATATCCGACAAAGACTACCTATTGTGTATACCACCCGAAATTTATTTTGAAGGCGTTATGTCCACGCATTGTCATCGTGGTATACATAAGTCTATAGCAAGGCGGATGAGCAAATAAGAGCAAGTATATAAGGCGAAGCGAGCGTCTTGACTCAACTCTGGCGCTTCAAAGTGTAAGTTTGTTCAATGAGGCATACTTTCATGTGAAAATGTTTGCGGTGTAAGTTTGTTCAATGAGGCATACTTTCATGTGAAAATGTTTGCTTCAATGAGGCAATGTCAAAATGTGTTGCATTTTTACAGTTTTGTTCATAGTTTTGTAATTGATTTGGAAAACTTTGAATAAAATACCTTTTTGGCACTTTTAGTGTGCTTCTTTTTTTTTCCAATGTCTATTTTTGTTTTAGTTTTTGAAAATATTACTATTTTCATAAAACCAAACTAGGGGGCCAAAAAGGGATGTCAAACAATTTTGAATGGAAGCTAAGTTCACACCCCCCCAAAATGATGCCTAAAATTTTTAAATTGTCACACTTGTCACAAATATACCACAAAAAAGGGACATTTTTGGGGGATTTTAGGAATCTTTCAAAGATTCCTTTTGAAGTCGTGATTTTGAGCAAATTAGTGCGTTTCATTTTAAACTTTGTTAGCTACAAAACTCCATTTTTTAGGCTTATGTTTTCAGCTATACCAAAAGGCGTACCATCAATTGGTGGAATGATAAATGGTTCATCCAATAGAATCTTCTCATTTCATGGAGATAATGTATTCTTTAGGTTTTTGGCCACCTAATAAAAATTTTGATGTGCATATCTCAAAGGCGGGGGAACGCTCAAAGAGAGCTAAGTATTTTCTTTGCAAAGTTTCATCTGAGAACAAAAATAAAGCAAGATATGAATGAGAGAAAATGGAAACAAAACCAAGTTAAGAATATCAAGAATGAGAACAGATTTAAGACTTATTTTTCTCCACCCACTTCATATTATATTCCTAGGAAGGACTTATGAACCTTCCACCAGTTAGATTCACAAACTATACAATTGTTGGATAGAGCTGGATTACTTCCATTTACGCAGCTCAAAGTTCCACTACTCTCACAAAAACAAGTTTATGGATTACTTTTACATTATGATCCCAAAACTAAATCCACATTTACTACAAGAACAGGTCTATTTCGCTTTTCTCCAGAGTTAATAAAAAAAGCTCTCAAATTACCTGATGCTCAGCCTATTTTGTTTCATCACAATATTGTTCTATCAGAATATGGTATTGTCGAAACAGATAGGGAAATCAATTTTCAGAATGCTAGATTGCCATATAAATTAATTCTCCAATGTCTATCAGATAAATTAGTACCATTGAATATTTATCCTCAATCAAAACGTGTCAAGGTTGCACCAAGAAAGGGAGAGAAGAGGATGCACACCAATATCCGAGAGCGCAAGCTCCCAAAACAAAGGCAAAATGGAATTGTATATTGACGTAAGTATGAATACAAGATATATAAAGGGGCAGTAGATAATAACTGCTCCCGTTACCAACCACACCTAATTATGCCGTAACTAATTAAGGCAAGTCGGTGCCGTAGCTAATTAAGGCAAGTGGGTGGGCTCTTTGTATGTCGATGAAGTCTTTGATTGACACATAGTCAAGAGACCTCGTCTGAGAGTGTTGTCGATCTTGTCAAGCAGCAAGATGGTAATCTCGATATCATATATCTCGACACTCCTCCTTGATGAGAGGTCACCAGCTCAACCTCCTCCTCACGGAGATGAGATCTGGAATCTATCAAGACCAATACCAAGTCGATGTCGCTCAAAGAGCTCACGAGCCAAAGGATTAGTCAAGAGATCTGCGGTATTGTCCCGTGTAGGAACATGCTCAATCTGAACCTGCTTATCAGCCACAAGGTCCCTTACAAAATGATAATGCTTGGGAACATGCTTAGATTTTGGATGTCGAACTTCAGCGGAACACCAATCGATGCCACCTTTGTTATCCATGAGCATCCTTGCTGGTCCAGAGTCGCGTTGCCCAATGCCGGGCAAGAAAGTCCTTGAAACTAATGATCTCACGGGCTTTAGATGTAGATCTTGCAACATATTCGCCGAGTGGATGAAAGAGATACATGCCCTTGTTTCTTCGATCCAAGCAATGGCAGCATTGGCAAGCGAAAACAAATGCCGGATGTGGACCTGGAGTTGTCTATCACATCGCTAAGTGAGGAATCACTATATGTCAGCAATGAAAAATCATCACTATGCGATATGTAAGGCCATAATCAGCAGTACCCTTTAAGTAGCGGAGAATGTGTTTGGCCATTTCCCAATGCTTATGACCTGGATCTGCTGAAAATTGGCTTAGAGCTATAACAGCAAATGCAATATCAGGTCTGGTGCAAACCATGCAATACATGAGGCTGCCAATCAATTGCCGAAATGGAACTTTTGCCATAGAAAGACGTTCAGCATCAGATTGTGGACAATCTTTCTTAGTGAGAAGAGTACCTGGATTCATAGGAACTTTAGATGGATTGCAATCAGCCATGCCAAAGCGCTCAAGCATTTCTTCAATGTACTTCTTTTGAGAGATATGAAGAATCCCATTGTTCCGGTCTCTTGCAATTTGCAAACCCAAACAATAGCGAGCTTCTCCCAAGTCTACCATTGGAAACTTAGCAGCAAGCCTTGTCTTGAATTCAGCAATGTGCTCATTATTGTTGCCTATGAGCAAGGAATCATCCACATACAACAATCATGAGTAAGAACTTGCCTTGACGACGGATGTAGAGATTGGAATCAGCCTCAATAGGCTGGAATCCTTGGTCTTTGAAGAAAGAATCTATGGTCTTGTACCAAGCACGTGATGCTTGCTTTAACCCATAAAGTGCCTTCGTCAATTTGCATACTAAATGCTCAGCACCAGCTTTGACATAACCCTGAGGTTGCTTCATATATATTTCTTCATCAAGTTTTCCATTAAGAAATCTTTGTTTTGACATCTGTTTGATGAACCTCAAGATTATAATGAGCACAAATGCAAGAAGAATGTGAATGCTCATCATCTTGACCATCGGAGAAAATGTTTCCAAGTAATCAATGCCATATTGCTGGCTGAAACCTTGTGCAACAAAAAGCGTGCTTTGTAGGCTGGCGATGGTGCCATCGGGATGGAGCTTGCATTTGTAGACCCATTTGTTACCAACAACCTTCCGATCATGAGGAAGAGGAACCAAATCCCAAGTGCCATTTTTGAACAATAGAATCCATTTCGTGGTCCATTGCCTGCTGCCAATGAGGTGCGTGACACATGAAATAGCTTCACGATAGGCTGGTGGGTTCGCGATAATAGCAAACACCACAAAACTCCATAATCTTTGGGCATAATTTTAGCATAGAAAGCAAACCTTTGAGGAGGAAAAACGTTTCCTTTTACCTCGACCAAGTTCTTCTTCAACTCCTCCTTGATCAAGATGATCAAAATCACCTCTGGATCGGATGGGTCAAGATCTCCTCTGGATTGGATGTGTCAAAATCTGCGCCATGATCGAGGGAAGCAGGGGGTCTTTGTAAGCTTTCGCAGTCTTTGGGGCGATTTGTGAGTCTTTGGGGAACTACAGTCTTTGGAAGCGGCTTTGCAGTCTTTGGAATATCGAAGCCGAGTCCGATGGATTGGAAACTATGGCGTCATCGTTATCCATGCGGAGATATCAAGAAATTCCACATTAGGAGTTTTTGAACCTTGCTGAAATGCGAAACATCTTCATGAAAAATAACATCGCGACTAACACAAAGCTTCTTGGTATCCAGGATCAACCAGCCTATAACCATGCTTTGCTTTGGTCGGAGAAACCCACAAAAATCATTTTCTTGCTGGTATGCTCAAGTTTCTTGCGATTTGCTTTGGGAATAAGCATAAAGGCAGCACATCCAAAGACACGCAAGCGAGACAAATTTGGCTTTATGCCAGTGAAAGCTTGTTCAGGAGTCTGATTTTTCACAGCAACAGTGGGCAATCTATTGAGGGCTTAGGATAATCTTACCCTGGATTGAGGGATCCCGGAGGTGTGATCCCGGAGGACGGCATCCCGGGAGGACGTGTGATCCCGGAGGACGGGATCCCCCTTACATCTAGATTTAAATGTATCAGTTTCACATTGTAGAACATCTATTATGGTGTACGAATACTATACTAATATAAGGCATATTTGTAAAAGCCAAAATAATATCCATTAACACTTATACATTATATAAGATGTTTAAATTTCATGTCCCCTCCATGGGCAACAATCATGCCATGACATATAGCAACTAAGCCCTCTACCCAAAGATCAATTGCTTAGTCTATTACACACACTTCAAATCGGGGCCCCCCCTTTTGTTTTTTTGGGGGATTCCACACAAAATCCGCCCATGCTGCCCGCCTTCCTCTCCTAAAGAGGAGCAAAATTGAGCAATGTAACGAATGTAATGGACTTTGATATTAGTGTAGCATATCCTAGACCAATGTTAATTACTAGAGTCATCAAAGCATCTTAAGTATTTCAACACATTCGCATACCCTAAACAAATGTTAGAGAAGATTGCTTGGACATTTCATACTTATCTATAATGTTTTATTTGCTTTACTACCCTCCTTATTGCAATTTTCAAATTATATACTTAGGATCAACTATTTGAAGAAATTATATAGTACATTCAAATTCGACATTAGGTTGTGAGTACTTACTTCCAAATACCTAGAATCTATATTGAACTCTATGTCAATGAATCCTAAATTCCTCTGTGTCACCCTTGCCCTCCAAGCCATACTGTCTATTCTAGCCAACTATGAAACAACCACGTCTTCACATTGTTACTAAGCCCGGCAACGCCGGGCACCATAACTAGTAATACTTGATTTCGACCTACTTAGAGGTCTCCATAGCTTCAAATATCTATTTTACAGTATTCATAATGACGGCTTTGGAAACCTTCGAAATTGGGGAAGCATTGATCGCATTGCTGCCTGGCTAGAACATGATTTGGTATGTGGTTATTTGCATTCAAGCCCTATTTGATTATCTCTACGACTTAAACCTTTGCTTTGTGAGATTAAATATTCACTGGGTGAGAGACAGTGAACAGCGGCGAATTTTATGAAGGGAGATTTCTTTAAAAAAATAATAAATAGCCAGTTAAAACAAGTGCTCCATTATCTTTTTAAGATTAGACAAACTATTTTCCCCCTTTTCCTTAAAGACAAAGGGATTAGCCTTTTTTACATTACAATATTTATATATTAAATTATAATATCTATATATTAAATCATTAATAGCAAAAAAAACAATTTAACTCTTATTATGGATAGTAGTTTTCAAACTATGAATTTCAATTACATATACCACATATGCATATTCAAAAAGAAATTGTAAGAAATGGCTAATATCCCTCTAGATGGCCGAGTTGGTTGCATAATATCTTCCTATGAGGGTTAGAGATAAGTGCAATTTGATCACCATATCTGGAAGATGTCATTGCATGGATGTTATAAGCTATGTTGTGATCTTCTGTTAAAACATTATTAATATTATTGTATGTTTCTTGATCATTGATTAATATTTGTAATTGTAGTACAATATATCGAAAGCTATGGAATTTAATTTAAATTTTTTGCTTTTTCCAGTTAGAAAGAATAGCCAAGTGAAAGTTTATAGTACTTAATTCAAAAGTCTCGCCAATTCCAAATACATATAAAAGTAATAGTAATAATAACTTTAGCCAAGTGTATGTCATAAAATACTATAAAATTCTCATAAATAGCCAAACCATTTTTAATGAAAAAATATAAAGTATGTTTAGTTTTTTTCTCGGAGGCAGCCCTTGATCGCCACTTCGTCTACTTTCAGAAGGTGGTCAATATGGACAATGCTCGTCTCCCTAACCAAGATTATACTGATGGGGGCGCATCATCTCAAGGCCCACTAGAGGGAAAAGACAGCTTGGTGGATGGCTAGCTGCACTCTTTCATTGGGTCCTATAGGCTGACTGATCTATGCGGATGATGAATAACATTCTATTCTACTCTATTCTGTTCTATTCTATTCTATTCTTCTCCTTCCAATAGTGCACAAACTTATATTCCATCTTCCTTAAGTCTTGCATTATTCACAGCTCGAATAAGATCGACTAGAATAATAATTCCTTCTAGCTCCTTGTTGGAGCAGTTAACTGAGGATAAATTATAAAAACTTATCCTTAGTAAACATATTAACAAAAGTTTACCCTTGGGGTGGAACCCTCTATCACCACTCCAAATCCAGTTAATTTCATCCAGTTGCCAGCTTCTCAATGGCGAACTTCACTACCTGGATGCAAAATCAAGGAATACCAGAATGGGACAATATCATAAGACAAGAAGAATTGGCTATTCCTTAGGTTGCAGCTCTAATCTTCACAAATGTAGATTGGATGGCTCTCTTGCATGAACAGAAGGACTTCTTATACCCACCAGATGAGGATTTCATGGTATAAGATTGGACTTTGAATCAATTCAGAAAATAAATTGTTAAACTAAACCAGAATATACTAATCAGTTGGCTTGAGAGGGAAGGGGTAAAACTTGAGGAACTTTCCAAGCAAATATATGGTCTGAATAGCAAAATCTAGATTGCATCCATTTATTCGCTAAAACTCCCATACTTTAAGCTTGAACTTTGCTCGCCGGAGGTTGCCATAGACTTGCTACAGAGAAGCCGGGTCATCCATCTGGGTTTTCACGTAAAATTCTAGAAATAGAATTATTACTTTGATTCGGCAAAGCTCAAGTCACTCTGTGTAATAACTTTTATCTAGCTCCATGACTTTAACCCTATTGGAACAATGATTGCTTCAATGTTCTATTTAACTCGGTTGTTCATTTTATTTTACCTACCTACAAATCAAAAACTGTAACTTTTTCTAACCATTTATATGAAGATGCAGTTTAAGACTGTCGTATATTGATCTGTACTACATGATGTTGATTCTGTGGTGCATTAGTGTGCAGAAGAGGCTTGGCAGAAATTTATAGGCCAAAACCAAGTATTTTAACTGTCTTTAACATTCAGCTTGATTGGAAGAGGGTTGAAATTATCATTTGGTCTGCTATGTAGCTAGCATTGCTAATAGCTTGGTCATATTATTCTTCAGATATGCCGAAGCAGTTGGTAGCCATGTCCAGAGGATGGGTTTTAGGATCGAGAAGCTCTAATATTAAATTGATAAGAATACAGTTTTCTAAAGATTTAATGTCTTATATTAGATAGAAGGCTTTGCCTTTTATCAATGGTTTGATGCAGAGTGCAAGGAACACAAACGCTGGCTCCGCCAAGTCACAGACCCTACTTTACGCCCACATGCAGTAAGACAGTACCGCATCTTCCTTAAAGCTAAGAAAGCCAGGTACATTGCAGCGCATCAAAGGAAAATGTTTTACCTCCTGGAACGTCACCCTAGGACCTTCTGGCGAAGGGTTCTTAGAAAGCCAGGACAGCCCACAGGGAATATCACTCTCGAGCAGTGGAGACAATACTTGCAACAGCTATCTCGACCCTCGGAGGTGCACATGCGGCATTACCCTTGCAAGAAGGCCCGGTCTTTGGAAATCACGATTCGGACGTGGAACAAGGCTTACAACGTCTTGCCAATGGGAAAGCCCGGACTTGGATGGTATCGCGTAATTGCTTAAGTGGGCGTCCATAATACCAGTGCTGACCGCCTTGTTCAACAAGGCATTACAGGAAGGCTTCCGCTGCAGTGGACCAATAGCAGAGTTGTTCCCATCTATAAGGCAGGTGACCCACTTTGCCCGACCACCACCGAACAATCATGGTCGATTCGGTGTTTTGCAAAACCGCTTTACGGGATTCTCGGCGGCGGTTATTGAGGCTGGCGGGAAGCGGGAAGAGAGGTGGCCCTCACCCGAGGCAGATTCAGGCCTCGGCACTCAACCATTGACCACATCTTCACGTTGCGAACTCTGATTGAAGACAATAGGAACCGCCGTCAGGATCTATATTGTTGCTTTGTGGATTTTGCGAAGGCGTTTGACACTGTGCCTCGGGAAAAACTATGGGCAAGCTGCAATTTGGGGTTCTGTAGATTTGCGAGAATGCGATTATGCAGGGCTATATGAAAGATGCTCGGGTCGGTTGCGTGCGGACAAGCCAACCATTTGATAGTAGTATCGGGGTTCGTCAGGGATGCCCTCTCTCCCCAACATTGTTTGGGCTTTACATTGATCAATTGGAGAGCTGGCTTGCTGATAATGGGGGCGATGGAGCTCACCTTCTCTATCAGATCATCAGACAGTTAATATATGCTGATGATGTGGACCTCCTAGCTTACACACCAGCAGACATGCAACGACATCTCGATGCCCTGGACACATTACGCCAAGCAACCGATATGGCGTCCTTTGGCCAAGACTAAGGTGGTTTTCATATCATCTTCACGTCAGCCGAGGGTCCCCTCCTTCAGTTACCAAGGCCAGAATGTGGAAGTTGCATCCACATACAAGTATTTGGGAGTAGAGTTTCCTTCTACTATGCCTTTGGGACACATCCATGCTACGAAGTGACTGGTGGTTTGGAAGGCACTATATGCAATGCAAAACAATAGTCATAGAGCGGAGTTGTATGATTGGGCCCATCAGTCACACCTGTTCAAGGTCTTAGTAGAGCCTGTCCTTTTATATGGGGTGGAAGTATGGGGCCCAGTAGTGTCACTTGCTACTTGGAATGACTTGGAGCAGGTCCAGAAAGCCTTCTTAGTACGAGCACTAGGGGTGAAGTCCACAGTCCCATATCAAATTCTACTGCAGGAGACAGGATTCTTGCCTCTTCAGAGGGCGGCCCTTGATCGCCACATTGTCTATTTTCAGAAGGTGGTCAATATGGACGATGCTCGTCTCCCTAAACTAGCTTATATCATGTCAATGGGGCATGCGCCTCAAGGCCTGCTGGAGGGAAAAGAGAGCTCAATGGTTGGCTAGATGGAATGTGCAGGAGCACAGGTGCATACATATGCAAACAGAGGCAGATCGCCATAGCTTGAGGCAATATCTTGACGCTTGCTTCCTCAGCAAGCTTTGGGATGCCAATGCCCTTGAACATGTCAAGACAGCACACTATCAGCGCCACATAAATCCCACATTGGAACGAGGCCCGCAATGCTACCTGCGTACCCACTTGCCCCCATGAAAAGGCGGAGACTCATTGCCTCCATTCGCACGCGGGGCACATCATCTTCAAATTGAGGCAGGCGGATGGATTGGTGAGCAGCGCGGGGCGAACTCTGTCAATTTGCCAAATGGGAGTCATTGAGGATGAATCTCATACCCTTCAAAGTTGCCCAGCATATGATCAAATTGGACGCTATCTTTGAGTTGGTCGGGCATGGCCGCCGTTACATGTGACATTGAGCACAACATCCGTGACGGTCTTTGGGATCATACCTTCGAGAGGTTATGGACATGCGAGATCAGCTATGTCCTCGGGCACACTTGACATATATATATACATTGATGTATACTTATACAGTTTGACAGTATTCTTATTACTGCCACGGTTTTTCCCTCGAAAACCCCCGAGTGGGGGTTTTTAACCCCGGACAATAATAAGTTTTTTGCGCTCCTTGTGGGTCCCATAGGCCGATTGGCCTCGATTGGACGATAAAAATCATTCTCATTCTCATTTTATGAAATGCCCAACTTTAACCTTAATGAGGCCACTGTAACTGAATAAATTTAGCATAGATATTGGTTGAAGGACTTGGCATAAATAATCTAGCTCTCTTTCTCTTTCTCCCATAGCCAATCCCCCGAGCACCACCATATCAGGGGGAATGATGTTAATGCTAGGAAGTCAATATCTGAATATTATCTCATGTTAGGAGGAGCTACGGTGGCATGGAAAAGCAAAAAACAATTATGTCTAGCCATGTCTACTGCATTGGCAGAATACAACTCTACTTCGCTAGCAGCTAAGGAAAAAACATGGGTAAGACGTCTATTGAGTTGAATGTATATCAAGTTGGAGCAACATTACTTTTTTTCAGACAGTCTAATTGCATTGCCATTACAAGAAATCCGATATTACATCAAGGGACCAAGCATATAGAACTACATGTACACTCCGTTAGAGATTTGGTGGCTAAGGGAATCATAACTGTTGGGTATAAAAACATTAATGAGCAAACTCCAAATATCCTAACCAAAGGGCTGTCCAAAATTAAGTTCACAAAATTAAAGCAAGAGTTGGGAACTATGGAAGTTGTGCAAACAAAGAAAAAAGTGAGATTTGATGTTGGAATTGAAAAGTTGCTATCTGTGAAGTTTAGTAGTGTTGAAACTATATCAAGTATACGGATATTTTATCTTCTTCTATGAGCTGAGCAGAAAATAGTGTTAAAAAGGGATTTTATCTTCCCTAGAAAATAATGGGTGATAAGAGATTTATGTTCTTTGTAAAGTTTGTTAATGTTGAAGTTATATTAAGTACGCAGAGATTTTGTCTTCTACTGTGAACTAAGCAGAGAGCAATGTTAAAAGCGATTTTATCTTCCCTAGAAAATAACAGGTGTTAAATTGCCACATGGCAATTTAGCATGATATTGGAATAGATCATGCTAAATGAGATCATTTTAAATGCTTTAGTGAACTGGAAAGTGCAGGAGAATTTGGAAACATAATGGTTCAATATCATCAGTTGAACCATTGAAGTTAATATTTAATGTCAATTATTAACGTGAATGGTTTCAAACAAAAAACATATGTGATCATTCGAGGGAAAAACCTTAGCAGTCATACGCATATTGATAAAGAGTACATTAGTACATATCAATGGAGTGTCGGGGACACAACTGAGTGCATATATCTATCATTTCCTAGAAATATGATCCCAATATTTCCATTGAATCTGTGTGCAATATATGGAGAGGCTAATTAGGGGGGACCAACTCAGCGTAGCACTCCCTGATAGGTTCAAATGTCCGGCAATGCCTCAATAACTTCTAACTATCCGCCTGCCTATCTCAATTTGGAGGAGCTGGGCACCAGTGCGAATGGTCAGAATGAGTCTGCACATTTTCATAGGTAAATATGTTTGCAGGTGTCGTTGTGGAGCCCACTTAAGCATGGGATTGACCTGGCTTTTTGCAAATGGGGATTCACCTTAAAATCTTGTATGAACCATTGAATGTAAGGAATAGGTTGTTCCTTATCATAGTTTGCAACATTTTAAGCCTATATATTTTTGAAATGGGTATTTTATTCTAGGTTTTTTGGACCATATACTAAGAGTTTTCTTGCTACCCTAGGAATGCAAATGGCATATCCATATTGTATACAGGTGAGTCCCTTAGGGGCTTCTGTAGTGTGCAGTTTTTACCTATTCCAAAACCTTCACATCCCAAAGCTTGTTGAGGAAGCATATGTCGAGATACTGCTTTAGATGATTCTAGTCTTGCTCGATTTGTACCTCTATGAACTGGTGCTCCTGCACATTCCATCTAGGAAGCCAATTAGCTCACTTCTCCTTCCAGCAACTTTAAGGCGCTGCAGCCCCATGGCCACGATATAAGCGAGGTTTGGAAGGCATGTTGCCTATACTGACCACCGTTTGAAAGTATATGAGGTGATGCTCGAGTGCAACTCTTTGTAGAGGCAAAAACTGGTCTCCTAGAAGTATCTGATATAAGATGATCGACTTTACCCGAAGTGCTGAGACCAAAAAGTCTTTTTAAACTCGCTCCAAATCATTCCAAGGGCCAAGTGAAACTGCTAGTGCCCACATCTCCACCATACATAGAAAAAATAAACTCCATCGAGACCCTAAACAAGTGCAATTAATGGGTTTAGTCCTAAAGATTTGCTTTATAACTATTGTTCTACATTGCATAGAGTCCCTTCTAGCATGCCTCAATCGTTTCAAATAGAATTGTCCTCCTGGAAAGGGCATCAAAGGGAAATGTTTTACCTCCTGGAACGTCACCCTAGGACCTTCTGGCGAAGGGTTCTTAGAAAGCCAGTACAATCCACAGGGAACATTACTCCCGACCAGTGGAGGCAATACTTACAACGACTATATCGACTCGGGGTGCACATGCGGCATTACCCGCAAGAAGGCCCGATCTTTGGAAATCACTGATTCGGACGTGGAACAAGGCTTACAACGTCTTGCCAATGGGAAAGCCCCCGGACGGACGGATGGTGTCGCGGCGAAATTGCTTTTAAGTGGGCGGGGCCGTCCATAATACCCCGATCTTGGCCAGCCTTGTTCAACAAGGCATTACAGGGGAAAGGCTTCTGCTGCGATGGACCAATAGCGAGAGTTGTTCCCATCTATAAGGCAGTGCGCCGCCGCCCGACCAGTCTGAACAATTACCGTCGGTTCGGTGTTTGCAAAATTACTTCTTTGGGATTCTCAAGCAGCAATTGATGAAATTTTGGACGGCTGCAGATAATGGAGCTCTCACCCAAGGCCGGGGATTCGGTTCCCGACACTCAACCATTGACCATATCTTCACATTGTGAACTCTAGTTGAAGACGGCGAGGAACCCCGTCGGGATCTATATTGTTGCCGTGGATTTTGCGAAGGCATTTGACAGCGCCTCGGAAAAACTATGGGCAAGATTGCGACGGTTGGGGTTCTGCCAGATTTGCGAATGCAGTGTCTGTGCTATATGAAAGATGCTCGGGTCGGTTGCGACCACAAGCCAACCATTTGATAGTGTATTGGGCTTTACATTGACCAATTGGAGAGCTGGCTTGCTGATAATGGGGCGCGGGGCTCACCTTCTACCGGATCATCAAGCGGTTAATATATCGCGATGATGTGGACCTCCTAGCTTACACACACCGGCGGACATGCAGCGACATCTCGATGCTCGAACACATTTTGCCAAGCGGTCGATATGCGGCGTCAACTTGGCCCAAGACTAAGGTGGTTTTCATATCATCTTCCCTCGTCGATTCGAGGGCATAATGTGGAAGTAGCATCCACATACAAATATTTGGAAGTGGAGTTTCCTTCTACTATACCTTTGCAGGACATCCATACGACTACGAATTCTGGCGGGGCTGGAAGGCACTATATGCAATGCAAAACAATAGTCATAAGCGGAGTTGTAGGATTGGACCCATCGGTCACACTGTTCAAGGTCTTAGTGGAGCCTGTCCTTTTATACGGGGTTGAAGTATGGGGCCCGGTAGTATCCTAAGCTACTTGGAATGACATGGGGCGGGGAGAAAGCCTTCTTATATATGAGCACTAGGGGTGAAGTCCACAGTCCCATATCAAATTCTCTGCAGGAGACATGATTCTTGCCTCTTAGGAGGCCCTTGATTGCCACATTGTCTATTTTGAGGAAGGTGGTCAATATGAATGATGCTCGTCTCCCCTAAACTAGCTTATATCATGACAATGGGGCCCTGGCGCCTCAAGGCTTGCTGGAGGGAAAAAGAGCTCAATGGATGGCTAGATGGAATAATGCGAGAACACGGTGCATACATGTGCAAGCGAGAGGGCGGTCGCCATAGCTTGAGGCAATATCTTAGCGCTTGCTTCATCGGCAAGCTTTGGGATACCAATGCCCTGAAGCAGTCAAGACAGCACACTACCGGTAGCCACATAAATCCCACATTGGAACAAGGCCCACAATGCTACCTCAGCACCCACTTGCCCATGAAAAGGCGCTGACTCATTTCCTCCATTGGCGGGGGCACATCATCTTGAATTGGACAATGACGGATGGATTAGTGAGCCCACGTCGGGCGGTTTATTTGTCAATCTTGCCAAATGGGTGTCGTGAGGATGAATCTCATACCCTTCAAAGTTGCCCAGCATATGATCAAATCGGTAGCTATCTTTGAGTTGATGGGGGCACGGCCAGCCGCTACATGTGACATTAACACCGGCATCCGTGCGGGTGCTAGGATCATACCTTCGGGAGGTCATGGACATGCGAGATCAGCTATGTCACCGGACGCAGCGCTTGACATGTACACACATTTTATTTCATGATGATGTATGCTTATGCGGTTTGACAACATTCTTATTCTTTTCACGGTTTTCCCTCGAAAACCCTTCTGAGGCGAAGTGTTTTTAACCGAGGTAATAATAAGTTTTCTGCGCTCATACGGGTCGTGAGGGCGATTGGTCTCAGTGGACGATAAAAAACCATTCCCATTCCCATTCCCATTCCTAAAATGTGGTAGTACTGAACTCCACTCCCAGGTACTTGTAGGTAGGCACAATCTCTACGTTTTAACCTTGATAAGTGAAGGTGGGTGGCCTTGGCTGACATGAAGATGAGATGAGGAGCACTTTAATCTTAGCCAAATTCACGTGCATTCTAGTGGCCTGGCGAAAAGTGTTTGAGGCATCCAAATGTTGTTGCATGTCGATCGGGGTGTAAACAGGTCCACATCGTCGGCATATATGACTTGCCAGATGATATGATGCATATGTTGACCACATGCTGAACAAGCAAGCCCTCTAGCTGATCAATGTACAGACCAAACAACGTTGGTGGGCATCCTTGGCGAACCCCAATCGTGTTATTCACAAGTTGGTCTGATGATGGCATTCGGGCTGAGGATATACGGCACAGCTGGTATACTGCATTATGCAACTCTAGAAGGATTCCTAACTGTGTTAATCTCTTCCATACTCTCTTCCGAGGCACTATGTCAAAAGTCAAAAACACTAGAGGACGGATCATCCATATAGATGCGTGAGAGATAATCAGGGCATATGAGATTTCCTATGTTTGTGAATAATTTCAAATTGAGCAAACTTATGGAGAATGAGAACCCAACGCGCAATATGTTCCATGGGCGTGGTTTTGTTGATCAAGTACAAAAGAGCTTCATGATTGATAAAAAACTTGATTTTGCTACCCAGGAAATCATTGAACACAAAAAATGAGACCCAAAGCTTCACGCTCCATGACAGAGTTTTATCTTAACAAAATGGATCGGTTTATCCTTATGAGATTCATATTCCTGGGAGAGGATAGCTCCAATAGCAAAGACAGAGATATTCACATGGACATAAAAGGGTTTATCCTACTGAGGAGGTACAAGGACCGGAGCCTGAGTGAGTAAAATATTCAATTGTTGAAAAGCCACCTCTGCACAGGGACAAATGCGGATCTTACCATTTTATTTAAGAGCAATATAGTAGAGCTCATTCAATCTCAATGCTTGACTTCATAAATGAGACCGACAACCAGAAGTTTATCAATTTCAGCTTTCACACGGTCACCGTAATTTGGGTTGAGCCGATGCTATCTTTGCTAAATAGGGGGGGAGTTGGGTTTGGTGGGTATAGTGAGCTCATATAATTTTTTCTTGATACCACGTAATACTTTGTAGCTCCACGTGAAAATATGCTTGAACTTTCTGAAAAGCCAGACAGATTTTTCTCGAAAAGGTGGGGAGAGACCAGTGGCAAGATAAATGGGTTGATTTTGGCCTAAGTCAAGGATCTCCACCTCAGAAGTTTGGATATGTAGAATAATCTCTGCATTAGTGACCTGATAGGCTGGAGGTTGCAACATAGCTGGCGGTGCTGCACTAGTTGTGGTAAAAAATAAAGGTGTCTGTGTGGGATCAACTAGAGGTTTGTTCATGACGGTTGCAGTATCTTCAGGAGTCAGGCTCCGTGCATAAAGAAGCGGTGACTTCCTTTAAGAGCTCAACTTCAACAGCAATATTTGGACATGTTCGATTGCGTGGTAGCAGCGTAGAGGCAGAAGGGTCAGCTCCCTGTGTCTAACTACGGGTGGTAGCGTGAACATTTACAAGTATACGACCTTCAGCTGCTTGCATGGGACGAAGGGTACTCTGTCGAACCTTGGGCATAACATGAGGCATGAGGTTTTCAAGATCAGGCGCAAAATGAATCGTTTTGGTGGTACAATCCACAGGGATAATGTCAATCGCATGGATAGGTCGTGTGTCCTAAGGTGTGAGCGGATAAGGGCGAGTACCATGGGCTTGGCATGACATCAACCCAACCCAATTTGAATGTTGAACTGGAGGATTTAAGGCCTGATAAATTTCTTCTTAAGCCTGTTGGTGTAAAGTAGGCTGACGAGTGGCTTGTGTAGTTTGTTTTGTTGCTGAGGGGTGTGTGGCGGTTTCTTCAGTATTGGTCTAGACCCTATTTATCATTAGCCACCCATAGTTGATAGTGAGACGAACAGAAGCTGTCTAGTTGGTACCAGGTAACTGGACTTGAACTTGAGGAAGTTGAGGGCACATCGTAGTGGTGTATCCCCATTTCCTACAACGATAACATTGGGCTTTAGCAGGATCATAATGTTGTCATGAAGACTGGCCACACTACTGTTGGGGTTGATGAGGTGTAGTTTGGACCTGGAAGACCATTTTTTGTCGGAAGGACATGGGGTGACCACGCATGCATTCTTCCATGGTGTGATTTCATATATTGCACCATTTGCAATGAGGCGGGCTATTAGTAGAATTATACTCATTAGCAAGATGGCCCTGATACTTACAAATATAGCATCAAATTTGACTGTGTTGTGGTGATTGAGACTGTTGAGGAGTCACAGAGGTGTGAGGAACCATACAGGTGGCATCAAAGGGAGGTCCGTCAAGGGAACATCCCTGAAAGACACATTGACCGAATGATTCACCAATTCGATGGCTTGAGCCAAAGACTTGGGTCCCAAATATTCTTTCATGAAATGATTAAGTAGAGGCAGCCCTTGTAGGAACCATATTAAAAAATGGCTTTACTTGGAATATTCTTTGAGTTTGCCGACTAGAATCAGCAGACGATCAGCCAAGTCGCGGGCAAACTCCGTGGCCTGTTGTTGAAGGTCATTGAGCTGTTTTAGAAGTTGTTGGTCATCATTCAAAGAACCATAGTAGGCCAGAAAGGCTGCTTTCATATCCTGCCAACTTTGTTTCCAATGGCTTTTATTTGCCATGGGCCATTGGTGGGGGGCTCTACGCAGCATGGTGGAAAAAATATGGAACTTGATCTGCAGTTGAGAATGACCATTAAGAACTTCGAGGGCCTCGAATTCTTCCATATGCGCTTGAGCATTTTGATCAACAATTGGCTTGCCCTTAACATTGCCAAAGATGGGTAGGGGAGTTTCAAGTTTAGGCCTGAAGCAAAGGCTGAAGAAACAACCAGAGGAGAGACATATGGAGAGTGACCGACCCCAATACTGGCGCTGATGCTGAGGATCAATTTTTTTTCATTTGGTTCATCCTATTTTATCGTGAATCCACATAGGAGGAACTCCTCTAATAAACAGGTACTCGCCTTATACGTCAGCAATGAAGGGAAGCTAGCCCCGACCCCTACTTCGGAGATTAAAAGGTTATGAAGGCCCAGTTGACAAGGAGAAACTATTACCTAAGGTACCGGTAGGTTCATGTTTGAACCAGTCGGTATAAACTTATGCCAACCCTCCTATGTATTTTAGTTGGAAAACTTCTTGTGAACACTCTTATAACATGTACCACTAATTATCTATTAGTTATAGAAGTAGCTATGAAACAATTTTTTGTAACATGTATTTATATAGCAACTATTTTCTTTGCTTCCTTGCAACCTAGTCATTCTACGCTAAAAATCTATTCTATTCTATTCTATTCTATTCAAGAAGTTTGTTCAACTGTCTAAGAATGTGTTTTTGGTCAATTCGGACGTTCATCCAAATTGGTTGTGAAATAACATTTTTTTTTCCTTCTATAATTGCCAACACAAAAGCTTTTAGGCACATGGTCCAAAAGCATCTAATTTGATTCACATGAGTTTGCCCCTCAATTCTTTGGCTTTCATAATAATTATTTCCTCCTCCAAAATGGGATTAATTTTTATTTTATTCTTTAACATTAAGTCTTCTAAAGTGATTGTTTTCAAGAACAGTCTTGTATCACTTCGAACTAAAGATAGTAAATGGGTCCTTTTTGGCTGGATGTTAGAATTTGAAATTGTTTAGAAGGAATCTTTCAAGTGCACTTCTTAAATAAATGTGTTCCAATTTAAACATTATTTTGCTACTTGTGTTACTAGATTCCAATCCAACAAGCCCCAGTTCGACAGAGATAGATATGAGGAAAAACTCAAATGACTTTCACGGATCCAAAAGTCAAAAGAACAATTTGAAATGTCGATCGAAGTCCTTCTGCATATAAGCAAATACAAAAACATATTCGAAAAGTGAGTGTCAAATGTACCTTCAAGACTCAGGTGTTCTATTCATTTGTGGCTAGATCAAAATTGAGTCCACTTTCCTATATTCAAATTACTTAATCAGACACTCGAGTTGCACCAAAGAAAAGCACATTCTTTAGCCTTGTCTTCACACTCCTCGCAGGCCCATCCTCATATTTCAATTCTAAGATGGTGTGCACCAACGAATAGACACAACTATTCTATGTCTCTTCATGGGCATGTGATAATAGCTACTAGAGGAACTACAGACAAGTTTGGCTTTTATAGTTTGGATTAGTTTGGCTTTTATAGTGTATTGTCTTGTCTGCATATATTCCTTTTGGGGAACCAGCCTGCGCGTTTCTCCTTCCAACATGCTTTAAAACATTGCAGATTCATGGTCATTGTGTAGATGAGGTTTGGAAGTCAGGTGTCTCCAATATGTACCACCGTCTGGTAATAGAGTATGTAATGTTCCAAAGCAGCTCATTGTAGAGGAAAAAATCATGTCTCTTGTAAACATGGATTTGACTCCTAGAACCCCAGTCAGAAAGGCTTTCTGGATGCGTTCCAAGTCTTCTGAAGTGGCAAATAATATCACTGGCCCCCATACTTCCACAATGTCATGAGCCTACAAGTAGGATATAACCCTATAGGTTGTCACATACTCCATATAGAAGAATTCCTAGGATGGGTCCTATGATAGGCATATACTGGCCGAAGTGAAGTGGTGTTCTCATTGAGCTTTGTAAAAACATTGAGTACAAATGGATCCCTCACTAGGGGTAGATAAATTTGAAGATATGAACTTTAAATGCTCCAAAACTAGACAATTATCGAGAGCATGATGATACTAAAGAATACAACATAAAAGATGGTTTTATCCGCCACTTGATCGATGCAAGGGTGAGAAGACCCGGTGACTGCTCCTCATCGGGAAGAAGAACCATGCCTTCTTAGGTTTTTGAGGAAACCCAAGCAAATAGTTGAAGCATGACCCCACGCACTATGGCAACCACAAGACCTTAAATAATCCCTGAGAATCAATCTTTGAAAGAAAAATAACCGATCAATGAGTTAGATGCCATAGGCAAGAAGACTCGGAGGGCTCAGACCCGCCTTGTAGAAAAAACAACCGACTAATGTCCCGGGAACCAAATGCGGAATGACCATCGCGGGAAAAACAACTGATTAGTGCTGCCTCGGAGGCTACAGCGCCACGCCGAGAAAAAACAATAAATATGATCTCGGAGGCAACAGCGCCACGCCGAGAGAAAACATGAATAATAAAATATTGACTCAGAGGCTACAATGCTACCAGGAGAGAAAATATGAATGAATAAATAAAATACTAGTGCCATGTCGAGAAAAAGAGTAAACCAATAAGTATGCCCCATAGCCTACAAAGCCACCGAGGGAAATAAAGAATGCAAATTTAAAGGATATAGAAAAGGAAATAGCTTAACACTCCATCAAATGAAAACCATCAAGGGAGGGAGGGTGAGGAAACCGAAATAGGGATAGAGAAGAAGGAGAAATCTAGCTCAAGAGAACGCAGATGATAGAACAATGAAGAGAGGTCAATAAATAGGAGGAGTGACAAGGGGCGCCCCATCCAAGGAATGTCGGTTCTACATCGTCGCAAGAATAGAACCATGGCATTCCTAGGATGGGTCCTATGATAGGCATAACCGGCCGATAGAAGAGGAACAAACTCAAAAACTACTCAAGATAAAGACCGAAAAAAAAAGAGAAGCCAAAGAGAAATATAGTATAAAGAAAGGGAGAAACGAGCCCACAAGGGTCTTTGGGGAAAAGAATGCATAGATAAGGCTGATGGGACAGTGGGACAAAATGGATCTAAAATGACAACAACAAAGGCACAAGAACATGTAACATCGAAAAGAGCCATGGGGAATGTGACGAAAGGAAGAACACATAGAAAGAAGAACATAATACCAGAGAAAGGAGCCGTAAGGGAGCGAATCCGGATAGTGGCATGGGAAATAAGGCGATTAAGAAAACAGGCAAGTGAAGCAAAGTAAAAGGTCGGAAAAAGAGTGGAAAAGAAAAAGTGGAGAAGGTGGGCGAGGACAAAAACTCGCCAGAAAAGCGGATGGAGAAAAGGAATCAATGATCCACGTCGTTAATCTAATAAACAATGAAAAAAAAAAAAAAAACATACACGAAACAAAGGAATACATGGAACAGAAGGAAGGATAGAAACACGAACCAACAAGGAACTAACAGAGCAAAAAGAAGTCAACAAAAATGCCAAACAGAGAGTGCACAAAAAATGAGCTAGAGACCAGAAATAATGAGGAGCATATCGCAAAAAGGAGCGCAACAAACCTAGAATACAGCAAGTCGAATCTAAAAAATAGATTGAAAAATGTGGAATAAAGAAAGGGAGAAACAAGTCCACAAGGATCACCGGAACAAAATGAAACAGAATGCACAGATGAGACTAATGGGACATATGGAGCAAGCGCAACAAATGGAGAGAATAAAGGCTCAAGGTGAAAAACACCGAAACATAAAAAAATTGGACTAAAAGGGGCCAAAAAGACTGCCTGACAAAAGAAAAAAATGCCTAGAAATAAATAAACCTACTACCAAACTTGAATAAATGAAAATACGGGCATAAAGTACTTGAGAAACTGGAAATCATGGAAAAAATTGAACAAACTAGACTAAAGAACAAAATGAGAAGCAATGGTGAGTGGATGGACCAAATTGCAAAAACAAGTCGAAAGGAATAACTGGAATAAGGATATCAGGCAATGAAGCAGAGTAACATAGAGCAAAAGGACAACCGTGATAAAGCGGAGATAAGCACATGAGAAAAGATTACATAAAAGATATCAAATCAAGGAACAATTAGAACAATGGCACAAAAGGAGCTAAAAGGGACCAACAACAGGCAAATAGCACCAAGAGATCAGCTGTCTATGTGAAGCCGAAGTTAATGTATTTCGAAAAACAAAAACAATGGAAATACATGAGCAAACAAGGCTAAATAACAAATGAGACAGAAGAAGCAATGGCGAGCGGATAGACCAATATAACGAAACCATTTCATCGAGTATGAAATAATGGGAATAACGACATCAAGCAACAAAGTGAAGTAACCTAGAGCAACACACAACAACTGCCATACAAGAACAAAATATAGTAATAGAAACCGAGATAGTAATCGAAACATAGTAATGAAAAACAACATAGTAATCGAGAACATAGTAATGGGAAAACGACATCAAGCAACAAGTTGGAGTAACTTAGAGCAACAGACAACTATCATACAAGACAAAAATATAGTAATGGAATGCAAAAGATGTCGAGTGAAACAACTAGAACAAGGGTACAAATGGAGGTAGAGGACCAACCTAAGGCAATTGGCACAAAGGAATCATCGCTATGTGAAGAAAAGTCCAACCAAGCATATGGTGAATAAATGGTATGGTGGTCTCCAAAAGGTGTCAAAAAAGTTATGAAACACGGGCGCCAAATATAAGCAAACCAATGGGACAATGGTTCATCGAAGATGCTTAGGGGTGAAAAGGAACTCATCAAAAAAACCGAAATGAAATCTATATGACCAACTAGACTAAATTCACAGTTGACATAGAGACGAGCATGCTAAGAAAGAAACGACCATAAGGGGTATCAGAAACAAAGAAGCACTACGGGATACAACACCATAAACCATAAAAGATCCCCAAGGCCTGCTTAAGGAATCTTGAAAAGAACATAAAAAGTAGGGATGATTGGGACAACAAAGTCCACGAACAATATAGCGAATATTCCAAACGTGGCACTAGTCTTCAAAAGAAACCAAATAAGAAACCAATGCTAAGAACGAATCAATGCCCATACATTTCTAGAGAAGAAGAATGCATCAGATGAAACCATAAAAAACGCCCAAGGCACAATGAAACTTTGCAGTATAAGCATTATCTACTCAATGCATATGATCAAAATAAGCCTCCTATATTGTGCAAACGTTGAAAGCCAAAAGAAGTATACAAATGAAACTCAGAATCGAGGATATGAAATTATCTAACATGAATATCACCTACCAAATATATGTAGAACATTACATACCAAGACTTCAAAAAATGAATGCATAGAAATTCAAACCCTAGTTAAACCTAATACAACAAGTAATGATGCAAAAGCACTTCCCGAGCGCGTTTTTGGTTCACGGCTTCAACTAAATGCACAACTTTGCAAATGTAGGAGAAGACGAAGGAACAGTCTCCTACAGGATCGCGATCCTCCTCAGGGAGATCTATGAAAGATACGTACATAAGTAACATGAAAATGAACCACCTAGCCATGGAGCATTATACAACATGGTGAGCTAACTTAATGACAATAAACAATGTTTGACAAACAAAAATTGTGATTCTGGTACACGCCCAATGCAAATTTCGGCACTGACGAAGCACACGAATGAGATAACAAGAAATGTACCTAGGTAGCGCTAAAAAATCCACAAAATTGGTTGGCCGGCTTAGCCAAAATTCACGTGGCAGGTGGATGATAAAAACAAATTTGTCCCAGTTGTGCTCGAAAGAATCCACAAAAACATTAAAGGGCCTCCACAAAAAACATGGCCAACATTAGGAAAACGAAAATAAAACCATACCTAGTCAGAACTCGCATGGCGTTGAACGAGAAAAAGCAAATTTGTCCCCAAGTTGTGCTCGAAAGAATCCACCAAAACATCGAAGGGCCAATGTGCTTGAAAAAACCCACAAAAACATTGAATGGCCAACATTAGAAAACCAAAAACAAGACCTATACCTAGATTGCTCTTGAAACATTCCACAAATCATAAAAGAAGACAATTCCACAAATCATAAAAGAAGACAAAATTAGAACTATACCCAAAGTGGACTCGAACTCAGGTCTCCACAAGAACAAACAAACGAACTAACCAGCAAGCCAAGGCAATAATCATCCTATATTATAATGTTATTGGGTAAGTATGTCGTCAACGAAACCCTAACCCTATTTTCGACATTTAGGGTTTTCATGTATCGGGCCCGTTTTCTTTGTCAAGGTGGCCAGTAACGGAAGCGGCCACCGTTATGGCCTCCTCCGCCTTCCATCATTCTTGGGTGAAGCGGGAGGTTAAATGTGAAAGCAGAACTGCAAGAGCAAGTGTCCTAATCTAATGATCCGTCGCCCACAAGTATCAGACGTGTTTTATTAAAAGAGAATTGCCGCAGCAGGTAGAACCCTAAACCAAACGTTATGGCTTTCTCAAGCAACAAAAGTTCTTCTTTCGACTATGATAAAGAAACGGATGCTTGGCTAATTAGCAGGAGCTCATGGATTAAATCGGATCAGCTTGCACTGGGCGAGGCTCCTTCAGAGGAAGCAAGAGCGGAACTAGCTCCATTAGGGAAGCTATGTATCTAGCTTCGTTAACGCAGCTATGGGTGTTAGAATTTGCCTTCGATATTCTTCTCCCTTCTTTGCTGCTCAACCAGCCTAGACCCATTCATTCTTCTCCAAAACTAGGTCGCATTCTGGAATTTGGAGATGGATGTTTAGCCAAATGGTCTTGAAAATTTAATCCGCTTCAAATTTGGGGAATATCATGGCAGAGAGTATCACGACAGAGAGTTTACTAGCAGGTAACTCACAAATAGAGAAAGAATGCCTTAAGACTAAAACTGCATTGGGGTTTTGCACAATGGGTTGCGTTGATTTGCCTTCTTTAGTGCAGATATAGTAACCATAGATTTACATTTTTTATATTCTTTGCATTTGGTTTTAACACATTTGTTTGTCCTATGTGCAGTAGACACAGAGCTTGGCGGTGCTTGGAACTCAGACGGTCTTTCAATGGTAATAGCTTTTATTCTTTTTAATTGTTTGTTGCATTCCAAATAGATGCATCCAGGACAGAGGCATCTCCCAGGAGGTATGCAATATGGCTAGAAATCTTTGCAAGTTGGTTAATGTAATACAAGCATCCCTTAGGCTATGCAACATGCACCTGTCTTCAAATACATTTCCAGCAAAAGAGTGTTCATACATTGATGATTAAGACAGTTCACAGTTTTGTTTTTCTTGCATTTAGTTTAACGCATTTCTCTGGCTCACATGCAGTAATTACATATCAGTGGTGCTTAGAATTTTGATTGTTTTCAATGGTAAGAGCTCATTGTTTTATGACTTATCGTGTTATTCCTGCATCCTTTTAATTCATTATCAGTTAAGAATATGCTTTCTAATTGTTTGTTGTCCTTTAAATAGATGCATTCACCATTTCTCTTGTGTCATAGATTTGGCTGGGACGTTAATGCAAGCTAAAATTTAGGGTAAACAGAATTCTTTCCTATTTATGTTATGTGCTTTGGGTCTGATACGAAGCTACGTGACCACTTTCTTCTTCAGGGTTGAAGATCCAGAAATCTTGGTAAGTTTGCTGAGCTTCAGAAATGGTGAATCGTAACAGAAATGAGAAAGTAATGTTTGAGTTGTTCTATCTAGCAAATATTATAATGACATAGCTCATCCCTAGAACCAATATAAGTGTTAACATTATTAACATATCAGCTTATAATGATAGGCCAATGCATAGCCTGTTTTGAAACAATAGTTTTAGTCTAGCATAGAGTTATTTTTCTCTGCATTTACGCATGTTTTACTATGTCTATGTTATGTTTCTCTACAATTCTGTCTAAATTGGCTGGAGCTTTGTCTGTTCATATGTATCATAGTGGGTCTAAATAGGCTGGACTTTTATGTTGAGAATTATAACTTATGTGCCTGGTAGGACCATCGGCAAATCATTTTAGATTTGGAAAAGTGGGAGATGAGTGTGGCATTACGTAATAAAAACGTTGGCCTCTTACAACGTGGATCATTGACATTAGTATAGAGCAGAATGCCGGTTGCAAAATAGTGGGACCATTAACAGGTCTGTCATTAACCGGTTTTCAATTTTGCCTAGGTAAAAAAGGGTAGAAAAACCTCAAACCTCAAAACCTTAAAAAGATACGAAATGCAATATTATCTAACATGAAAGAGCTAGGTTTCATTTAAAATGTTGTTAAAGCTTTAAAAAGTTTTTGTTATAATAAGAAGTTACAAAAGTTAGACTATTACTGCACATATTTTTATTATGGGCCAAAACATTTACAAAGTTGAACTTATGCCCAAGAACACCGGCACCGCTACTTAGTATCAGATTATTGTTACAAACTGATCATTATACAAACTAGTCTGGAACTGCCATCAAAACCTAACCGGAAGCAAACAGACCCTCGCCATGTGCAATCTTGCAAGTGAGCTCAAGAGAAACCCGAAATGATTAGTAAAGATACGGCCAAGGACGTAATCGTGCATGAAGATATAAATGCATAACTAACCCAACTGTGTACTCGATATAGCTATTCCTTAATGCCCGGCATTCACAAAACTAGCACAATTTGGAATAGAAAAGAGTAACCATGCAATCAATGCAACATGGCAAACACGAATCCAACCATCAAATCCTAAACAACCAGACACTTGACTCGAAAAGAAACTGTGATAGAGGAGCCCGAACAATACAACCAGATCGAATCCGTGCACGGAAAAACCCCGCCAACTAGCATTGGAGTGCCAAATTTGAAGAGGAGACAAGAAATATGGCAAACCGTTCGTTCGACGATCAAGGAGAAAACAACAAACAACGATCCGTAACTATACAAAAGCTAACGAGACTAATTCAAGCCGAAAGCAAAACCGCCCAAATCATAAGATAACAAATTCATAAAACAAATATGCTTAATCGATTGGAAATAGATCGCTGGATCTGCGGGCAAAGCCGATGTAGAAACAAGACTCGTGATCGTGCGGGATCCTTATCCGCCCGTGAAAAGGAAAGAGGCTAAAGTGGCAAATAGTAGCTTCCTAGCATGCCGAAACCATGAAGTTCGCGAAAGCTTTGGTGGCCATCGATTCCATGATAACATCCGAAGATGACAACTGATTTACATCATAAATCATGAAAACACGTAAGAAACCGCCACCAAACGTGAGAATTCTATAGAAGCGTACCGCTATAACAAGACGTAAGAATTTACATAGTAGTATAAGCAAGAAGGCCCAAGCCGAGCCGGATCGAAGTCGGAAGAAGGCTGAAAGGCATCCTCATTCAAGAACCCGTTAAAGCAACAATAAACAAGGCCGTAAACTAGATGTTCAGGCATGTGGGATGATGACATATATGCAGCCCAAGAATCCCAAAATTGCGGAGGAGAGCTTAAGCTATCACCGGGTGAATCGATTACCCAAAAGCATATACTGTGACGGAGGACGTAAAAACGACCCATACAATGGTTCACGCTAAAGGAAAATCACAGTTGGGCATGAATCTGGGCAAAGCAAAGCAACTAGAGAACAGATTTGGGCGCGCAAAACCGGAACCAGCATATCGGAATAGGGAAAAAGAAACGGCCCGTCTGGGTCATGGAATAACTCCCAAAGAAATAACAGAACAAGGGAACTCCAAGTGGCAGACGAATCTGGCTGCGGTATATCGGATAGGGAAAACCACAACAGAAGCACCGGATAAAACCAACAACAATCAGTAAACAGAAAACTAACCGATCTTGATGAATCATGCTAGCAATCCTCAATCGGAAGCCCAAAACCGGTCTGAACCTATGGGATACCTCCGATCGAAGGAAACACAAGCAAAAACCAGCGCAAAGCAACCGAAACAATCAGTAAAAATTTGATTTCATACCTGGAAAGTTGTCGGATGCAAGTCGATGGAAAACATACAATTCCCTGAATGCAAGTCATCCCTACCACGAAGTGTTTGGAGGTAAATCGCTCCAGAAAAACACCGGCTTGAGTTGAAAAAGACAAAGGTTTGGATGCTTGGCAAAGACAAAGTTTTGGATGCTTGGCAGAGGCGTGCATGCATAAGCTAGGCAGGGATAAGTCTCCAACACAAAGCTAGAAGAGAGATGAATAGAGATGAATGAAACTGATAGGATAGAGAAGAAGGAGAAATCTAGCTCAAGAGAACGCCGATGATAGAACAATGAAGAGAGGCTGAATAAATAGGAGGAGTGACAAAGGGACGTCCCCATCCAAGGAATGTCGGTTCTATTACCGTCGCAATAGAACCGTGGCATTAGTTCCATTAAAACCTTGAACAAGTGCGCCTGGTAGGACCAGTCGTAGAGCTCCACGTTGCATTAGAGTTTTTTTGAGGTCAAATAAGGGCCCTTACTCGATGCCATGTCAAAAAGCTCACAGCCAATGGGGAGCCGAGCTTTGTAGGTAACTTTTTACCAACCTTGGTTTCGCCTTTCAGTGTGTCAACCGCACGTAGCTTCTCGTAATATCTCCGTGTTCTCAAATTCGGTGTCGATTACACACGTGACAATTATGACCGTTAGCTCCGCCCTCAATTCCCCCGCCGTGTTTTCCTCGCCAGAGTTTGTGCGAAGATCGATTGCTCGCACCAAGGGAGCTTCGGTTTACTCGGGAACCGCCCGACCACGCGCCAAAGGGAGTTTCGACCCACGGGAAAACTTCGATCAAGGTAAAATCACGTAGCCTTTCCTAGTATTTCGATTCCGCTCCACATTTCGATTTGAATTTCCGCGGACTAGATGGCTATAAGCTCTATCACGAAATGGAAATGAGTTTGAAAGCTTCGTGGTGTCGGCCGGGGAGCTTTGTTACACTCCAACCCGCAATGCAAAGGTGAATGGCGAGTCAAAAGATGCGAGGAGAAATGATGTTTCTGCACATTGGAAGGCTTTGGTGGTCGGATTTCGATCAGGCAAAGAGATATTTGTAGCAAGTAAGGCATGTATACACTCTAACAGATATGGAAAAAGAAAAAATAAGCAAGCGACGAACTTTCCCACGGTTAGAAGCAAATTGTGAGTATGTACTTCTATGCAATCCATATTCAAATTAGTTCAGTTACTTATCCAGTTTATTCCTATTCTCTCAGGTTTGTGTATATCTGATGTGGAGAACAACATCTCTTCACATTCGATAAGTAGTGTATTCCATTGCTTTCATCAAGATATGGGCTGCTTGTTGTTCGAAGGTAGCACACCAGTACAGCTCAGAGAAAGGGGTATATGGTTCTGGAGGTATGAATACTCTCCACGAAGATCCAAGCTAACCGAGCTTCCATTGCCCAACCTGTGTCGATTTATACCGGCAGCCTCACGGATGCCACTTCTATCTTATTAGCACGGAGTAAGTTATCGCAGAAATGTTCACGGCATTGAAGGAGAAGGGGAGGAGTCTGCGGGCATGTGAAGATAAATTTAGGAATTGATCTGTTTCATTGCCATATTCAAGAGCCGACAATGTAAAGAAGACCTTGAAGATGTTTACAGTTCAACAAATGGGTGGATAGTTTTTAGATAGTGTATTTCTTTGAAGGTTGGAGTGCTTTCGACTTCACGATGGAGCCGGAATGTCTTGAATGCGGATAAGTCGAGACACGGTTCGGGTTCAGATATTGCATTCGGAAGCAAACTCGTATGTCACTTTTAAGTATAGGAGATGGCGAAAAATGTCCCGGAAGGAAGAAAGTACGCCCGATTCCTGTCGAACAAGATGACAATGATAGCACTCATTCCGTTGTCATAGACTTGAACATTCATAAGGATAATCAGCTATTCAAAAGTCCGAGTTTTTAAGAGCGAATGGTCTCTATTCGATGTTCGGCAATTAGAGTTTGAGACAGGACTTTAAATTTCTTCCATTTCATGATAGATGGCCGTAAGGTGGGAAAGCGCAGAGAAGAATGCTATAAATTGGGGTCATGCATGCCACCCAAAGTCATATCGTATATGAATCTATCTAATATAAATATAAGTGATTGTTAATTGGAGATCTATTGTATATTAATTGCAAACATTTGCTTTCATTGGAATATAAGACTTAAAGTAGCCATGTTGCGTAAATTATGTACAACTCGATTGTGGATGTGTTTTCACAATCGCACTTACTTGCGCGTAAATTGTGGCTCTCATAAAATATGGAAGGGCCATTTTCGACAGTAACCCCACGATGCAAAATATGCATAGCAAAAAAAATGAAAGTATTTATTTTAATAGTAGCCAGTGCTTGAAATTGTACATACAATAAGATATTGAAGGAAGTTGTTTTCGACCGTGAGCCACTGCGGTGCAAAAATGTGCATAGTATAAAAAATGGAAGGGGTATTTTCGCACCATAGCCACGGTGCGAAATTGTAAATAGAATGAATTATCGAAGTCTTGTTTTCGCGACCAGAAGCCGGGATTAATTTGCATAGCATAAATTAAGGAAGTGTTACTTTCGCGATCGTTGCCACGCTTTGTTAGTCTCTCTTGCAAATCAGGCCGCTACAAAGGGCTCACATTTTAAGTGTCATAAATCGAGGCGCCGCTCCACACGAATGGCAAATAGCGGGTCGATAAGGCATGGGAGCTGTTTAGCGATGGTATGACAAAATGGTGGAGAAAGAACGGGATTTTTTGTCAAGCATCCGAAGAGTTCGAGGAGGAGTTAGAGGAGCCAAAGTGGATGCAACCATCAGATATAATAATTTTGCCCGGCGTAGACGTTATGGCGAGAGTGTAACAGTTTATCGATGCATATGGCGGCATCCTTCATAGCTTCATGGCTGGAGCTGGTCCTGACGCGGAAACCATGTCCCGTGGACGGTTTGCCTTCACTAAGCATGCAAGCTTTTCTTAAGATGTTTCAAACCCGATCAAGACCCGAATTAGAAGGTTCTTGAAGAAACTACCCGCAGAACAAGCGGTGCAAGACAAGAAAAGTTTTTTCGCCTAGATATCATGTTCAAGCACATACATGATTTACACTAAGCCAAGCAAAGATGCCAGTTCTTCTTCAATGTGTCGCCAAACAGCTAAAAGCCCGCCTTACCAAAAAAAGAGAGGAGACGATAGATCCCGAGGAAGAGAAGCTCAGACCGAAAAATGAGGAGAACGAGGTTGTGGAAGAGGAGGTCTCCGAGAAAAAATTGTCTACTTGGGGGCTATCGAAGCATATCCCATCCATGTAGGTGGGAAGCCATACTTGTTGTCACGGACATATCTGAAGTGACAAGGTTGAGAGAAGACTAGATATTGGGCCATATATGCGCATGTTGTAGGTCCGGGGAGGACTTATAGACTTTGAGGCCCGATGTCCCCGGACAAATGATGGAGGCCGTGGACTTATGATGGATCCTCAATACCTCCGGGGGATGCATTTGAAATTGTCATGCGGCAGTCGGGCAGGGGTATGAAGCAGTTGAAAGATGTCAAATTTGAAGTCGCTAGCTCTTCAAACACCGATCCCGTGTTCATAGAACGTGAGTTGTCAAAGTCCTCTTTCAAAATAACAAACCCAAATTTATTTGTCACCGTGACAAGAGAGAGGTATTTATCTGGTTTCATTTTTATTTCTTCTTGAATCTAATGTTTCTTTTTATGCGGGAGTTATTTATTGATGACTTCGCGGCAAGGCATCGAGAGTCACCCTAGGTCGGGACGCCAAGATTGCACATTATATGGGCTACCTTCACAAGGGGAAATTATTGTGTTTCACAATAAATATAGTCCATCCGAGTACGGGAGGTCCTCAAGCTTAAAAAGCTCATCATTAGCGGCAACCACGCGCCCCTAGCCGCAAACTATGATCGAAAGTGGTAGCAGGAGATAGGGCTATCGCAATGTATGTCTTAGGGGATTCAAAATGTACTTTGTCCTTGCAAATAAAGCAGCTCTAGGGCTAGAGTGGGAGCGGACAAGGAAAAAACAAGGCTTGTCCCGTAAGTAATGTATGACCCGACATAATGTATCATTAGATGCAATTGGGGCTGGAGTAAAGGAAGAGGACTTAGAAGAATTTGATTCGTACTCTGTGCCCCGATGCCAAGAAAAGGAAATGTACTTAAAAAACTTTTGTATTAATATAATGTCTTTTCTATAAATTGTCTTTTCTATAATGTATCAATTGTTTTCATATGACGAAATTGTTTTTGTATGAATGTTCATCTATGATATTCATTAATTGTTAGAATTCAATGTCCCATAATAAATCCTTGTTAGATGTATATGTTATGTATTCTTTAATGGTGGCTACAATGCTAAAAACAGGATGTCGGCGATTTTTGGACTGCCCGATTTTGCACCATGTCTACAAAGGTGCAAAAACGGATGTCGGGCAGATTTTTGATCCGCGGATTTTAGACCGGGCTACTAGAAACATTTTTTTAGTCTAGGGGTTTATGGGATGATCAGACGGACAATATTGCTTATTTGAATTTCTTTCCCTTGCTAAAATCCGCTCATGTCCATGGAAGGCGCTTAGCTCGAAATCCCACAAAATGAGGGCTTGACCGGCCGAGAATGTTGAGGAGGTCGCTACTAGCAGCCGGAGACCGCTATTACCATCCGCAGACCGAGGCAGTTATTCCTATCACAAGCGGCCAGATGGGCGTAGATGAGAATGTCCTTCCGAAGAGGTTCGGGCAAAGCCTTGGAAATATCGTCCACACTATTAATAATAGTGTGGACGAATATTAATATTTCCAAAACCCTTTCGGGTCTCCCTTCTTTGGGCCTTGGTAATGTTGTTGGGGAAAGAGTTTTCCGTGAGGTCAGCATACGCCACAATATTCCGGTTCGGATGATTTGTATTGTGGTATAAGTGGACACATCTCTCGATCCAACGGCCGACCGCCCTTCCCCACCCCGAGGCGGAGGCGGTAGAGGAAGCCGTCCGGATCATACGTTGTTTGGCCCAGTTGATGACATCCATGTCCAAGACGGAGGCACGACCATTCAGTTCTTGTGTAATGAGATCGATTACATCTTTGAAACCACGTGGGGGCCTTCTACACATGGCAGTCTTGTGGCGGGTTGACCAGTGGCCATAGTGCCCATGGGCTGCTGAATCGTAACCCCCTGCGTATGGCGTTGGGACCACCATTGCATTCAAATATTTGGCGGTGGTGAGGGGGAGGAACAAGTGCAAGGGCGCACCAGATTATGGAAGTGCGGCGATGAAAGAAGATCACCGGGTCCAAAGATGATCGGCAGGATCAGACCACCAGAAGATCAGAGATCCAAAGACGATCAACATCGCAGGGCCGATGATGCCAGATCGGGATGATCACGCGCGTGCCGCCCAGTGGAATAGGTACTAAGAAGCCCATTCCCCAAGATAAGTGGAAATCCATCGCCGAAGAAATCTCGACCAAGAAAGCCTCCTAAGCTTGTTCCTAGTTGGAGACAAGCCGAGAGAGATTGACCAAGGAGACAGATAAGCTTGGGAATAAGTTTTAAGTCAAGGAAGGAGAGCCTAGTATTAGATATGGTGGCCCCGAGAAGATAAAGGGTGCTCCTCCCGGCACTCGTGCTTTGAGGGAGATTAGGTAATCTGGGGGTGCACGCACTCCAAACCTCTCGATTCCCAAGCTTGCCTTCGCTAGAATGGTCGTGCACGAGATGCGTGCCATTATTGACCGAGGAGGAAGGAATCAAGGAGGAAGAGGGGGATGAGCACGGACTTCATCCGGATGGTGGAGGAGGGGAGGTGAATAGAATCCAAGCAGAGGCCTTGGACATATTGTGAAGCAGAGGCTCATCTAATTAGCCTCTTTGAGGATAGTGTCCATGTTGTGTGCACAAGAGGACGCGGTTATCATGCGAGTAAGGGGACTATGCCTTAGCTAGATACTTCCGCGGGATGCCTCCCTTAGCATCCCTTTTGTAACCCTTTTTGGTTGTTAATATATGAGTGTTTTAATATTTATCGTTATGAGTGTTTTATATTTATCCTGAATTATTTGCTATTCTATTTATTGCGGTTTTGTGTATTTATCTACTAGTGTTGACCGCGGGCTACCTGCATGAAAATACTATTCCACATTCTGCGTGGAAGGTCTATTTTTGCAATCCGCCGCCATGGTGTGTGAAAAATGACTATTCCACATTCTGCAGGAAGGTCTATTTCGCAGACCGCCCGCGGTGCAAAAATAGTAGTTCCAAAGTTTTTGTAGGGGCTTAATTTCAAGACCATGACTCTGATCTTTAAAAGTGCATCGCTCCACACACTGCGAAGAGAATGCTTATCTGAATTTAGAATCTACATGTAAGGAACATGGCCGAGCTTTCCAAATTGAAAATGTGCGGTAAATAGATGGATCACATGTATCACTTATGGTTACATACTTATAACTAGCTTAATGTCCAAATATTCTAGTAACAGAATTTAGAACTCATATAAGAGGCATAGCATACATGAATGACGAAGTTCATTAACGGGGGATCATCATGGCGTGTAGTTGAGTGATGCGATTAATCTCATAGACGCGACACTCTGGAACCCTCCAAAGGTGGATAACAACACGATAAAACCCGTTGGAAGAACGATTTCGACCCTCTGCTACTCCTTCCAGCTAGGGATCAAGGGGGATACCCCTCTGAGAACATCTATAAAGATCATTATATGTCATAGTGCAAGTAATGGAGTCCATATCTTCGGGACGAGGAGGCAAGGTAGACCCCCTGTAATAAGAATAACCAGGCTGAGACATAGCAAATGGATGCCTTCTGCATTGAATGGAGCTGTACTTATATCGAACAAAATTATTGACATGCACTGTAGCAACATTATTGGTTATATATACGAGCATAATGTACAAAATACACATGTAAATATAATGTACGTATATAGCATATATACCTGGTTTCTCTTTAAATAGGTATCTATGCCTTCATTGTCTTCGTTTGCTTCTTGTTTGCATGCTTCTTGCCTCCCTGTCCGCTTCTTGTTGCTCCTTGCCTCACTGTCTGCTCCTTTCTTGCATGCTCCTTGCCTCCCCGCTGCGCTCCACTAGTTGTTCCTTGTGCTGCTCCACTAGTTTCTTGCAAATGGTAACTTTGCAAGAACATCCTCATTGATCGGAATACCCGCAAGCATACTGGCGTAATTAATAGATGCACTTTTGATGATTTTTAGCAACTTTTGGGAGCATCGATGGCGTCATGGTCCAACCACGAGCTTGCAAGGCAGCCGGTGATCAACTTCATTATCGATCGCTATATGCCATCTCCCTCCATCTGCGAGGGAGATCGGGTTCGAGTCATGCAAGGATCACTCTAAGTGCTTTGGGACTTCTTGAACCCCCTGATTTAGAAGATAGGCTAGAGCAGCTTGAAGGACATGCTTTTCCATGGTTTCATGGCCTACTCTCGGATCAAGATGTGCCTCTGGTCATTCCTACTAGTGAGAAGAATATCCTCATTGAACTTTACAACTTCCATTACAAATCTTTTGTGGATATTGGTAAGCTCCTATCTGTTCCCTTGACTTCAACATCCTTAGTGGTTCGTCTAAATTCCCCACACGGGATACAATTCCTTGGGATACACGCGTGACCTATGGCTACATAGCACACACCTGACACAATCTCACATTACATATCACGGGTAAAAAGATACTCCATTGGAACATGTGTATAAACTGGTATAAAGATTTTCATAGAAATTAAGTATATAAGCAAGTGATTTCCGTGTAATTAAGTAACATCCTTATATTATCATGTATTATCTTGGCAATCTTACACTTTTAGTGTAATGGAATGATTTCTTCTACCATTTTCCTTGTATTTTCTCATGTGAATGTTCTATTTGTGGTCATATTCTAACACCATGGCCGCAGTCGCCGGAAATCGCCTCGCCATAAATTATTGAAGGGCCTATTTCAGACCGTGGCTACAAAGCATGAAAATACGTGGATCCGCTTTAGTTACAGCCCATCTTTCGCGACCGTAGCCACGGCAGTGAAATCGATTCGATTACAAATTATTGAAGGGCCTATTTAAGCCACCACCAAAGGGTATAATACTTCAAAGATTATTGGTATTATTCTTCAACTTTCTTGGTATTATACTTCAACAAAGATTAGTATTATACTTCTAACATTATTGGATTCAGTAGCTATAAATTCTTTCACCTTGCTTTCACTTCTCACCTTTGTTCCATGTTTTCACCTTGCTTTCACTTCTCGTGTTCTCACCTTGCTTTCACTTCTCACCTTGTGTTCCGTGTTCTTTGCTAATTGATCTTGATCCTTGCTTCTTGCTCCTTCATCTTCGTGCTACTTCATGCTACTTGGTCTTGTTCCTTGCTCTTGATCTTACTACTTGATCTTGTTCCTTGCTTCCTTGTTCCATGATCTTCCTTGTTCCTTTGATCTTCTTGCTCCTTGATCTTCCTTGTTCCTTGCTTCTTGCAACTTGATCTTGATCCTTGTTCCTTGCTACTTGATCTTCACGCTCCTTGCCACTTGGTCTTCTTCCCTTGCTTCTTGCTCCTTGTTCCTTGCTACGCTCCTTGTTCCTTGTCTGGCCGGTGATCCTTGCTTGCTTTTTGCAAAATGATTGGACCCAATCCTCCCCTGGGGCTATTCGAAGGCACGCAAAGCATGCCCCTGCATTCTGCATGCGGCCTGGCCCGATGAGCTATTTGACCATTTCTTGGAGTGGAGGTTGCACCTGATTCCACCAAGGAGCTTGCAATGGAGTTGATCAACTTCATTTCGAGCGATTTGATTGTGGTCATGAGCCAGCGATGGAAATTAATCCATCCGAATGTTATAGGAGACTTGCAATGGGGAATTCTTGAACCCCTCCTTATCTGGGACGAGATGCTACAACAGGTTGAGGCCTCTTCTTCGTCTTTGGTTATTTAGCACACTCTCTCGGATCAATACATATCGAAGTTCATTCATGAAATTTGTAAGGGACAGATGTATGGCCTTATTAGGACGCATACTACAACGAAAGTACAACAACTTTGTGGAGTTGGGTCCGCTCTTCTTCCCGTGAGTATCATCATGTGGAATTACTTTTTCTAATGACTAGGTACCCCATATGGTGGGAAGAATCGGCCGGGATATCTGCGTGAGCTACGGTTTCCTAACCCACCAAGTGGGTTACCCTCAGGGAAGGGAAAGGGAAGGGAAGGGGTTAGGAACCTAGGGGAAGGTTACTAGGGACATACCGTCGTGGTCTCTAGTAACCTTTGCTATCTATCATACATAATTCATATGATACCGTGTTAATATGTTCTCTAAATATTCTCTAATATGTTAATATGTTCTCTAATATGTTAATATCCGGGGAACTATAGGACGATAATGGTAAGCTCGATTTTCTAAAAATGGTTTGGAAAGGTATTGGATAACAAATTGAAGAAATGGGCGGAAGAAGGAAATATGAGAGCACAAGGGCAAGGTGGTTCGGGGCCGTAACACTCAACCACGATCATCTTGTGACTCTTTGGATATTAATAGATCGTAACAAAGCGAGGGAAGGAAGATCATCCGTTGCTTTGTGGATTTTAAAAGCATTTGATCTGATCCCCGAGGGAGAAGTTACTAAAAAGATTGATAGATATGCAAGCCCCAATAAACATGGTAGGATCGATTGCAAGATTATACCATAAGGTGTATGCTAAGATGGAACAAGAAGGACAACCGATAATCAGGACACGGGTAAAAGCGGTGGCTGCCCGCTATCTCCAACTCATTTTGGAATATACATAGATGCTACCGCTAGGATACATAGCGTAGCAAAGAAGGGGATTTTAATATGCCCCTACACTAGGAGACACCGAAGGTACCAATAATGCTATATGGATGATCTCCAAGATGATGGCCACAAAAACAAAGGGATGCATGAGATCGCCAAAATTCTAGAACACCGTGAAGAGACAAATGACAGAATCTAGCAAAAACTAAGATAGTCATCTTTGGACATAAGAATGTGCATAAACCTTTCGGATATAAAGATAAAGAGATAGAGGAAACAATGTAATCTGGATATCTAGGGTATGATGCACGTGGCACGTGGAAATGGGCCAAAGGAGCCAACGCCAGTTCCAAATCGGCTATAGGAAGCTACTTCAACATGAAGAACTTCAGAATGTAAGTAGAATAATTATTTGGGACATCAAGTGTTACCTATTTAGTGCAAATGGTAGCCACCACTTCGCTTATACGGGCAGAAGCATGGGGACCAGGTCTAACCGGATTTAAATTGGGAAAACAGAAGGGATTCTTAGGCAATGGCACGCACAAGAATTGAGGGGTAAGAACAAATACACCACTAACGATCATGATCCTCAAAAGCGGGGCAAAACCCGATGGAGGTGAAAGCATGGGAGAGAACCATAAGGTACCCGCGCCAGACAATGCAGAGACATACAAGGAAAACGTCTAGCATTGCAATCATCAGATCCTCAAGAAAATCACACATCCTTGGGTAGTGGATGGTTTAAAAGAGGTGGCAACATGGACCCGGCATGATGGGATTAAACCTAAGTGACCTAATACAAGAAGGGCAAAGTGGAATGAGGAGGCGTATTAAAGCGACAAGAGCATGGTCGAAAAGACACACGGACCCAAGATAGACTGGGCTCACACAAGTTTTAATCCAGATCAAGATATAGGACACGGATGTATGGGATAACATAAGTTGGGAAAAAAACAAGAGACATTCTCGCTAGATTCGTGGATGGGAAGTCATGATCTAAGAATCGAAAAAAAGACAGTGGAGAGGGATAGACAAGGAAGACGGGGTATGTAGAATGTTTGTGATGTTGGAAGGATAGAGGGCGAGAACCATATGATTAACGATCGCCCGATCTACGGAGAGACATCGGGACGATCTGTAAATATAAGATGGGGAACCAATTCCGCGCCGATGATCGATGACGAGAATCGCCCGGATTTGGCGACGCTGATCCAAAGAATGACTAATTTTCGGTCGATGGAGAAGTACAAGTGAAAGAGGGTTAAGTAATATGACCGTACAAAATAGGTCATAAAGCCCCACACAAACCGCCGCTTAAAGTCGATTGATAACGATGCATCACCGCATGCGGCCACGGCCGAGGTAAAGCGGGATGCCGGTAATAAAAGAAAAAAAGTCACCTTCCTAAAAGGCTACATCATAACAGCGTGATGTGCTAGTAGCACCCTTTTTTAGGAGCAGCCCCATGCTACACAAGTCCAGGGCCTCACGCACAAGGGACATTAATGTATTCTATTCTATTCTATATTCTCTAGTTACAGGCCCATATTTCGCGACCGTGAGCCACTGCGAATAAATCGCCATACAAATTATTGAAGTAGCCTATTTGGCCGACCGCGGGCTACGCGTAAAATAACGCGGATATTCTTAGTTACAGTTCATATTTCGCACCGTAGCCATGGTGCTAAATCGACTCGCCACAAATTATTGAGAAGGTTTATTTAATCACCGTGAGCCACGGTGCTTAAATCGACCGAAGTTACAAATTATTGAAGGGTTTTATTTCGCGACCGCGGGCTACGGTGCTTAAAATACGCGGATCCGCTTTAGTTACAGCCCATATTTCGCACCGCGGGCCGCGGCAAAATCGACTTCGCCATAAATTATTGAAGGCCTATTCACGGTAAGCGCTAAATCGATTTCGATTACAAATTATTGAAGGGCCTATTTCGCGATCGCGGGCTATGGTGCAAAATACGTGGATCCAGCTTTTTAGTTTTAGGCCCATATTTCGCGACCGCGGGCCATGATGCGCAATACATGCATCCAATTTTACTTACAATACAAAAGATTTCGCATTAATCGAAAGCACTATCGAACCGATAAATAAACCAACTCTTTACAAGAGAGACATTATCAAGAGCTCTCAATCGGACATAACCTTTGCCTTGCCTACATCTCATTGATCTCCACTCCTTGATCGCTTCAACAACCGCGGACTTATACCAAGCTTCCCTCTTTTTTCTCATTTGGATTTTTGTCTAAAACAACTTAGCAAGTGTTGATTCACTCGCCTCGCGGATTTCTTCACCCACTTGCACACCATCCTTCCAAAACCATTGACACATCTGCTGAAGGAATTCCTAAATCAACCTCCGTGGTTGAGTGAAACTAAGAATGCATTCTTTGCTTGCTTATGGGACTTCTCCATTCCCTGTGTATTCCAAATTCCCAGGCTTCCATATTCCCTGACAAACCACACGCCATGTGCGAACAGAATATGGACATAGTGAGTCAAATTGGCCTCACCCCATGCCGTCAGGAAAGACTTAGTGAAGTTTTGACTGCCTCCCCCGAATTTGGCAACATCATTTTCCCTGCACTACCTTTTTCTCGCAGATTTCCTTTACCAAAGACAGAGAAATCCCGCCATGCCTTGATTTTGCTTTTTCAGCGTGATCTACCACGATCATTTCGATCATCCTCACCGCAATAAGATCCTTGTAAGCTTCCCAAACACCGATAAGTTCTCTTTATGCGGAGGCAAAAACCTCTTAGCCTTTGGACCACCCATACTGGGTTTCAGGGGAACCTTGCCGGATACCTTTGGATCTTGAAGTATTTTGTAGTGCCCACCATGAAGTCCCACATTAGATAGCACCTTTTCAACTTCATGCATGGCAGCTTCCCTAGAGCTTTGGGGTGATTTATTCCAAGCAAACAGGATACTCAACAAAGTTTAAAATGAAACGCACTTATTTGCCGGAAACGACTTCAAAAAGGAATCTTTGAAAGATTCCCTAAAATTCCCTTAAAAAAGTCCATTTTTAAGATTTTTTTGTGACAGGTGTGACAATTTAAGTAATTTAGGTACCATTTTTGAGGGGTTGATTGAACATAACTTTCATGCAAAAATTTCAAATAGCAATTTTCATCCTCCTAAACTAGAACAAAAAATAATTACTTTTATAAAGTGTAGCAAAAAAGGGGCAATTAAAAAAATAGCAAGGGTAATAGAGTGACAAAGAAGTGATATATTCATGGTTGTGAAAATTGTACAAAATTATGAACAAAATTGTCAAAAATATAGAACATTTTGACGTGACAACCATCACCGCTTCTTTCTGTTTTTTACATGTTTGAGTCATCGGACAAACTTACATTTTGCAGCAAGATCAGGATGCATCTCATCCTCCGACTCATTTAATCCCTGATCACTTGAGCCTTCATCCTCAGCTTCACTCTCAAAACTGGATGTACTCGAACGATCTTCTTCCTCACTGTCTACAAGTGAGTCCTCATCATCATCTTTTTTGGCCACCTTTCTAGGTTGTTTGTCTAATCCACATGCCGACCTTATTAAAGTTTGAGTGACCATACCTAACTTATTAGTAGCAAAATGAAGAAAAGTCATATGCAAGAACCTTCACTTCAGATAGATCTATGACAAAGCATTTGCTTTGGACTTTGCTCTCTTTCCCACTCCCTGTTTTACCATCTCCAAAGTATAATTCCCACCGAAAAGCACCGGGCAAAGATTTGTTCTCATCCAAAGGCACTTTTAGTTGAGTGGGAATTCCATCCTCTCTTGTTACCTCCAGTACTTTAGCTAGCCAGAACGGCTTCCCAGACTCATCATTATCAGCTGGGACAGCTATGAGCATTCCTTTCTGAATCTCTGAGACTGAACCAGATACTCGAGCAACTTGTTGTGTTTGGCGCCCTGGGGCCAAAGGTACATGACTTATCATCTTCATCCGAGCTAGCCAATATCTCTACATGTTCCTCTTGATTATCAACTTGCACAGGAGAGTTTGCCTAGATGGCCGCTTTTTGAATGTAACCGGTCTTCTCGACCTTGTAATGAAGCTTGCAAAATATCACGCTGTCGAAAAAACCGAGGCCACCATAAAGCATCTGCCTCCCCCAAAGTGGTTAGAGCACGATCAATACTTGTCTCAATAAAATCCAATGATTTGCTTGAGTCAAATGCTCTTCCCTCCTTTTTACTCTTTTGTGATTTCTTTCAAGCTTTTAGAGGCATTTATTCGCGAGAGCATGGAACTAGTATTGGGGATGGTGCTAATGAATTGAATACCGGCCGCTGGTCGCCAATCGCAAAAGATGTGACATATTTCTTTCCTTGTAAGATGGCCCCCGCCATCTACAAGTGAAATTTTGATCCGATGCTGAAATGTAATATTTTTCAAGGGCTCAATAGCACAAGTGACCCGCTTTGATCTCTTCAAAAATCCATTCTTTGAAATCATAAGTTTCTTCCAACAACTCGATGTCCGGACGAGGATTGTAGGAATCTTGGATAACCTCAATCATTGCTGGTAGGTCGGGAGCTTTTTTTTCGTGCAAGACGTTTAGAGAACCCATCAACATCCGATCAATTTGGTCGTATGACCAACAAGCAGAAACCAATCTTCACCTTCTTGAAGATTTGTTTCTCTACTAGCATAGCATAAAGAAGCAAACAACGCCGATTCTTATTTTCCCTTTGTCGTGGTTGTCTAGTGAAGATACGTAACCGTGGTATATGTTCTAGATTGGAAAGAAGCTTATTCAATATTGTGATAGTGAGATTTGGATCAGCATGAATGTTTGGATAATTCAAAAATGCCTTGCAAGATAGTTTTCCATTAAATGCCATAGCACCAACAACATGCGATGTATGAAATCTTCTTCAAGAAGATCCTTAGGCACATTGACAAAATGTGGTAGGGTGGTCTTCTTCTGGTCCATTCCATCAATAACAACCGATATGTAGTTGAGTGGTTGTTCCAGTGCTTTCTTCCTATGTTTTGTCAATTTTCTCCTTTCCAAAGATTGTTGTTTCTCATTGTGCTTGTTCGGTTTTCTCCTTCAATGCATCCGGGAAATGAAAATATGTTTAGGAAAAAAAAAACCTACTTTTAAGTAGAACTAGGCAAGAACACGCCCCGAAGCTTACTTTTAGTGTGAAGTGTCCTTGCATTTTGTCTCCGAGCTTTTAATTCAGAGCATGTAGCACAAACGGACATTCTATGCTTTCTAGGAATGGCCACTTGTGAGAAAACTCTTTTTCCAGAGCACAAAGAAAGTAAGAGTAGCGCACAAAGCGTTCTCCAAAAGCCAACACACACATCTCCTTATAATTATTAGACTTCTTGTTTCGTGGAAATTGTCACCAAGTGGTACATAGGGCTATTAGGAGTTTCTCACAAGACTCCTTAAAGAAACCTTCCATCGTGAGAGACACATTGAAGGGCATGAATTCGGGTTATGCCTCCCGAATGGCAAAGAGTCATTAATGCCCGGATTCTTGTCAAGTCTTTTCTTTAGGGCGGTCAAGTCGCCTCACGCCTAAAGCATGAATCAATTTGAAGGCCGTTTGACGTGACGGTGTGGCCACCAAATGTAAGTAAACTTCTCACCATCATCCGCCTAATATTGAAGGCTAAGTAGCCCCTTTGGTCTAGCATTGAAGTAACTATCAATTAATCAACCTCAATTCCTTTAGTCCAATCTTAAGCAAACAACGTTGAGAACAACAAAGCTTTTGTATGTGTTGCCCGCAAGTGAGCCTCGGCCCATGAGTTTCTTTCTTCTAACAAGTTGTACATGCTTTCTTGTGTAAGTTACGCTTTAAGATTCTTACTTTTGTGGGCTTTGAATTTGAACATAGAGTCTTGTGGCTTTGGTAGGTCCTCGCCCCGAGACATCAACATGAGGTGTTTCTTCGCCTAAGAGATCAACTTGAGGTGTACTTGTAGATGCCGATAGGTTTGGTGTGTGCAAGTCCCCGAGGGGAGGTGCTTTCCCTCTCCCTAGGAAAAAGTAATCGAGGTTGATGACGAGTTGACCAGCTCCCGGCGTCGTGAGAAAACGTGAGTTGCATGTCGCCGACCGCCCCCACTTGTTGTAGTACCATTTAGCTTTAAATTGATGGAGTTGGCGGATTTGCCTCCGGGATTTAGCCTATGGTGGACTAAGGGCTTACGCACTAAAAATGAAGTGGAGGAGGTAGTCCGACCTCTCTAGGGCTGTGGTGGAGTAAAAACGCATTGGTGGGGCAAACGACGCTGAGGAGCGAGGGGGTGTGGTGGAGTAAATTGAACTGGTGGTGGAAGCCGAGGTGGTCGTGGCCGGAGTAAGATCAACAGAGCCGGGGTTTGAATATCGAGGCAGAATTTCCGAGGCTACTTTGGTGTCGCTTTGAGGGGTGTGAATGTCATTGCAGGGAGGAAGCCCGCTAACAGTGAGTTGAGGCTCAGCTTCTTTTTTCTCGAGCCATACTTTAGGAAAGGAAGGCCATTAATCCTATAAATTTATACCACGTAATAGCGTGACGGTAAAAGTTTACACAGAGGGATGGTATAAATTTATACGAGAGAAGGCAAACTTTTAGCCGCAGATCGTGATAAATTTATATTAGAGATGGTATAAATTTATACAGAGGGAGGAAGACACTGTGATAAATTTATACTTAAAACTCACGCATTAATTTGTATTGGAATCTTTATGGAGAAACGCTATATACCTAAAACGGACTTAGCAGGGTACTTAAGCCCGGGCACGGGCCACCCTATTTTCCATATACGCAGTTTAGGAGTCAAGGGTCGTCCTTATATACCCCCTCTTATTTGCTCTCCGAACCTCTATACGCTTAGTTCATACCTGGCCATGGCTAACGTAAGTCTACTTTCCGCATCGCTTTTAGTTTCTCTTTGTTTTAATCTGTTAGAGTGTAAGCCCCACGGTATAAATTTATACCGAGATGATTTCGGATCGGTATAAATTTATATCGCCTTGTGCTCGGCGGTATAAATTTATACCGTTAATAAGCATGATAAGCACACAAGGCGATAAATTTATACCGGCGAAAGACGAAACCTTTCCGGTATAAATTTATACCGCTCGTGCTCGAGCCGTATAAATTTATACCGTTTTAGAATTATTTCAGATTTTTGATGTCCGTGCTCAACTTAATGGTCCCGAACCTTAATATTTTCGTAATATTGTTGTGTTTCCAGCTTAAATGACACAAATAAAGTGTTAATTTAGTGTGGATTTTATGCCTTTTTATCCTCTTTTTCTACTGTTTTTGTGTTTCAAAAACTCGAAAAAGGTTAATATTCTTATGTAAAATGGTTTTTTCAAGGCCGTTTTCCAGCCCTAAGATCAAGTTTGTGCTCGGGTCATCATCAAAGGCTGCACCACCAGAGCCACGGACTTATGAACTAAAGGATCGGGGACTTGGTACGCTCGTTCCACGGCAAGAGAGAGCAAACCCATCGATACGCCTTTACTTGTGCAATAAATCAGGGAAGGGCAAGTTCAAGTCCGATGATTATTACCGGCCGGGCGACATTATGAAACTTGTTGCTACAGAGAACGATGATGAAGTTCTAATGCAAAGGCAACCATGACAAGGGCCCCATCTACTATGTTCAATACTAAAATGTTTAAATTAAGCATGTGCAAGTTTAAAGACGCCCACGATTACATCTCGGACAATTACAAGAACGGCTTTGTAAGTTATTCTTAGTTGCTTTCCAGATAAATTTATACCGGCCGGGCCTCTTAACATAACCCCGCATTACGTGACGTAGTAGAAATTCGATGTCAATAGTGCCGGCGAAGAAAAAGTGTTGGTCAAGGGTCTATGGTACCCCGCAAGAGGAACTATCGAAGAGGAAGTAGTAGAGGAAGAGGAAGAGGAAGAGGAAGAGGAAGAGGAAGAGGAGGAACCAACCAACACAAAGGGAAGGGTAGGAAGCATTCCCTCGGGTACTAGATACACAGCCTCCTACCAAGAAAAATCTAGAAAAACAAAGCCCTTGACTATAGAGGAGTCGCCAGAAGCTCTTCGAAGGCTCCCCGGAGCGCATATCATTGTGAAGCCCTTGCAGATAAGTCAAGTGCTATTCTCAAGCTGGTTAATGAAACCAAACCTGCTCAAACAAACCATTTCTTTGACACTAAGCACTATCAAGAGGCCACCAAAAATGAAGATGGGGTCGAGTGTCTGCAGGTCCGAAAGTTGTACGCGGCACATGTGGCCATTCTTAAGCAAAGAATGAGAAGAAATCCTCATGCATGTGTCGCCTCTAGTTGTTATGGTTGATAGAAGTCAATGCAATCGATTGCGAGGATTACAAAAAGCAAACTTCAAGATTACACCTACTACGCCCTTGAGGCACACACGTACTACAAGGCTAGAAAAGAACTCTCAAAGGAGGAAACCCAGAACGAGGGTGGAAAAGCGTGGAAGCCCATATTTACGTGGGTATCACAGACGAAGAGGCAAAAGTCATTGCCGTAAGTCACAATCTTGACAATGACTTTCGGTTAAAAATGAGCCTAATAGATAAGATCCGATTCATGCATCGAGATGCGTGGAGTTCAAACAAATGCATGGAGAGGACTTCAAAAACAGTAAGAATAAGCTTCAAGAGCTTCGAGAAGCCCGTGGTGACGAGAGTGTTGCACGAGCTATGATTACGATAAGAAGCCCATTATGGCTGTCAAACAATACGATAACTACTTTTCAAACCTTTGTGAGATGGTCAAGTAAGTAAAAGATTCAATTCAATCTTTTTGTAGTATGTTTAGCGTGGTTAGAATCTTGTAGTAGCCTCTTGACAGGTAAATTCATATGCCAAGTGCAGCGTATAAATTTATACCGTGCCCGTCCGCGTATAAATTTATACCGCGGTCCGGTCACAGTATAAATTTAAACCGCACATTGGTTAACCATGATAAATTTATACCGTAGCCTGGTCGCGTATAAATTTATATGAAGTGGTTGAAACAAGCAGTATAAATTTATACCGTGCACGGGTCAGCGTATAAATTTATACCCCCAACAGCACGGTGATAAATTTATACCGCGCCGTGCACGCGATAAATTTATACCGTGTTGAGTCGCCGTGCCCATCCTCTTACGCCATTTAGCACTAAACTTCGCTTTGACCGTTTACATGTGTGTGGGATCTTCAAGAAAGAATTTTTGTATGTTCAAGATGGGGAGCTCAAAGAACAAGCTAAAGACGCAGGAAAGAAACCAAAGAAAGGTGGTGAATCAAAACAAAAAAAATATGAGCATTGTACCCCGGACGCAGATTCATGTGGTCTTAAAAGCAAAGAAATATTTGTTAACTGTTGGAAAAAGTAGTTGCCAAAGAATTCACATTAGACGAGATGGCCAAGGAAGCAAAACGTAAGCCTCACTTGCTATGCCATGTTTTTTCCACCTTTGTTGTCTTACAATATTTTTCCCTTTGCGTCGAAAAGACATTGTCACTTGCCGTGCCGAAGTTAATGAAGCGACTCAACCTAGAAGATGGGACGGAGTGCAAACTTTTGTACCCAAGTTGTACCACGCAGTATCATCGAGATCACGCAGATTAACCCGGTGGTCGGGTAAGTTTTGCAAAACATATGTTATGTGTTTGTGCCTTTGTCTCACATTACTCTTCGTTAACAAGAAGAAGGGGCTACCCAATCGATTTTTGAACCTGGTTCAGAGGGCCAAGGAAGAGAGGCAAAGGTTAAAGGCAATTGAACAGGTAGAGAGGTCGCCACTTCAGTTTTTTGTACATATGAGAGATTTACCACATTTGGTCGGGACGCCCAATACGGGGTTGTTGAGGGTGATTGTACAAGGTCGGGACTCTTTTAGACAAGCAACAATTTACATTATGCATTGCGCATATTCCTTATGGATTTAAAATAAAGGATAGCGCTTTTGATGAGGAGGCTTTCACCACGCAAGTCCGGTCTTTCCGGATGGCCTCAAAGAAGTCACGACATCCGAAAACCGGAGGGTCATCATTTTTTCATTGACCTTCGTGACGATCGGTGCTTAAACCTATGGGAGCCGGGTGCAGAACGCCGGGCTCGAAAAACTGCGTTTGGTAAGCTTCACAATTAACGTTTATTGTTTCCGGTAACTCCACCGGTATAAATTTACACCACATCTGTCTTAAGGTTTAAATTTTTAAAGGCTGGAACAACCGTGGTATAAATTTATACAAAGAAGGCAATGTTCAGATAAATTTATCTGGCTTGCCGCCGGGTATAAATTTATACTGACAAGGCAACCGTGGTATAAGTTTATACCGCCACACCACCGGGCTAACTTATTTTCCTTGTTTTCTTTTTACTAATTTCTAATTTCTATATTGCTTGGCGGGCTTAAAACAAAACGTCCAAGGGTCATGGTGGTGGTCCGCGCTAGTGAGTCATTTCGAAAGCATTTTCATATAGGTTTTACAGTAGCGGACGCCAAAAAACCATGGTTCATTTTAACACGAGAATGAAAAGACTCCTCCCCGCAATGCATTTCAGCCCCAAATTTGTTTTGCAGAATTTAGAGACCCACACGACAAGGCTACCGTGGTGTCCCATTATCGGCCACGCCGCTTATTAATAATTTGATACGGTGGTTTTCGGCACCGAGACCGGATCCTAGATGCCTTTTTCGGATCGTGCACCCGCCAGCTTGTCTTGGCATGCGCAATGTCGCCTCCGTCGACATAGACCCAGATAAAGTAAGTTTCATCGAGGACTGTGATAAGCTCTTGCTAATCCTTTCCGATGAAAACGAGAACTGGGGAGCAAAGAGCGGTGCCCGGCTGATGCTAAGGGGCACTTACACGAAAATACCCTCCACTTACGGGGAAGAAGAGATGAGGAGGTGGAGTTTGTTGACTTGAGCCCTGTGGTGCCCGAGCGCAGAAACCGCTGTGCCAATAGGTTTGGAATCGGAAGGGAGGCGCCCTTCTCTGTTGTAAGCTCGCAAGAGCCAGATTCCAAAGGGTACGAGGAGTCCCGTGGATGGGAAGAGCCACCTCTCAGATAAATTTATCTGACATGAGTTCTTAACCACTTTCATTGTAAACTATGTGCTAAGTAATATTATAATTTATTTTGGTGAAGAATTTTAAACCGAAAAGCTTTGTCTCTAACAATGCTTAATTGAAACAACTCTTTTCTTGCTCGAGATTTCACACTCTTTGTCTTTCCAATGTTTGACTTTTTTAGTACTTCTATTGCTTGCAAAAAACAATCTATATTTTCTTCCTGTTTTTAACAATAAATACTTCGAAAGTTATCAAAGTTAATGTCTCTCTCCTTAAAACAAGCATTTTTTTTTGCTCTTCTTTTAAAATGAAAAAGCTTTAAAATGTTGCTTTTTGGGGGTATCCCGAATGCTAATTGCTCAACAATCTATTTTTGCTCCTATTTTGTGTGTTTTTTTTAAGTTTTCAATTTTTATAAAGGAATCTTTCAAACGCACTTCTTAAATAAGTGCGTTTCATTTTAAACCTTGTTACTCATGTAAACCATCTTGTCTATGATTACAAGAAAGCATGAAGGGTGCATATGTGTACTCTTTTTAACGGAATTGATAGAATTGGCATCAAGGTTGTGTCCTTCTCTTCTCTATTTGGTGGCTCATCCCGGACACGGTCTAATGTACTCTTGTCCAACCCAACCTGAATCTCTTCTCGTGATAGAGGCAGTGGGGGACAAGCATGAGTAGTCTTACCAAAGACCATGCTTCATTCTCGTACATGCATTTTATTGTCTTCAAATCTACAAAGAAGATGCCATTCAACCTCGTGACTCACCATATCCAGAACCGCAAGTTTTTTCTCCAATTCCGTGAGAGGCAATCATTGTGGGATGGGTGTTTGATAAAACCCATTTCAAGATCGTGATTTTCCTCCTGCACCCAAATAAACCAACCCACCAAATGTGATCTTCGGTGACCGGACCTTGGAAAACTTACCATCTAGATTTGACTCTTCATTCCCCAGTATTCAAAGCTCGTTTCATTAGACTCGGTGAAACCCTCGTGCTTTCCTCGCCTTTCACCAATTCCATTTCATCCAGCTTCAAAACAATTTTTAGTTTGCAAGTAAGACTCTTCTACCTTCATATCATAAAATCGAACCAAAAGTCAAGCATTCTACTTAAGTCTATCCAAAGAATTGTTATTTTCATTAAGGCGAAAAGTATCACCAAACTTCGACTTCTTCTTACCTTTGGTATAGGATGGCAATGTATCCAAATTGACACCGGGTCACTGATACATATCACCAAGAAGCTCTTGCACTTGTCTGTTTTTCGATGACCTACAAGTCCTCACACTAGTCATCCTTGGTAGTAGAATAGTTTTGGTAATGCCTTGTTGTTTAAGGCCATCCTGCAAGCATCTGAACAAAGCAATGTAAGCTTGCCTACTTATTCCGACATTGTCACACAGTTCTTACCGATTCTCGAGGTTTGACCGTTCTCAACTCCCCGGCAGTTAGCTTTGACTACACTTTCCTAAGTTGAATGCTACCAGAAGCTTTAACATTTCTAATACATCATCTTTAGTAACCAATTTCTTTAATAAACGGGCAATATTAGCGGTTTTTCTTATTTTCTTATGATTTGGATCAACAAGCTTTTTAATAGCCATGACCCTTTTTTAGCCTCCACCCCTGGGGCTAATATATTTATGGGCTTCGTGTTTCTTGCCCTCTCCCCGATCCCGGTGGAGTTCTTTTCAAGCGTTTGACGCGGCTTGTGAAGGGAATCATCTTCTTTGCCAACCCTCTTCATTCCTTGCTGCAGTTGATTTCATCTCCGTCACCAATTTTCTGATTTTCTACCTCCAATTCATTGAGCTTGCGGCATTGTTGAGACAGAAAAGTAGTTCGCCTGTTGGAGCCGATTAACATCCGATAAGACTTTGCAATTGAATCCATACAAGTGGTTATACATGGCACGCAAATGTGGATCAAGATACCATTAACCAAATTATTACAAAGAACCTAGTAACCCTTCTTTGTCCCGCATACAAGCAAATTCAATAAGACCGATGCGAGTGGAAGTTTGGATGGGCTCGAGTGAAAGGATCACAAGGATACAATTGTCCTTTAGCCAAGAGGTCTATATTCATGGCTCCGTAAGCTCGCAATGCATCTTCATCTATTGGTTGTTTCCAAGTGAACTTATTCCCTGTAAAGGCGGGCATCCTTTTGGCACTTGCACTCTAAATTGACCCTCGGAATTAGTTTGATCCTCAAAACGTAAGTATTAGAACCAAGAACACTCAAAGGAATGCAATGACAACTCGAAACCAAATACCTTTGCCAGCGACGTTGCAAAAGACCAGAACCGGGCCGGAGCTTAGAATTAGGAAGATTCTTGTCAACAAACAGAGCTTAAATTGAAAATTTTTGCTCTATTTCTCGGGCAAGAACCCGCCATAAATGAAAATTCAAACAATGCTTGGGCGCGATGGCAAGATCGTTATGCCGATGGAAGCGGGGTATGGATGGCAAGCTCGATGGGCGCAAGGGCAAGCTCGATAGCTTCGATGGCTGAAGCTCGATGGTCAAGCTCGATGGTGGAAAAATGAAAATCTTAGATGTAATCATCAAATATTCAGGTCGTTAGGAAATAATGATTGCAAAGTTAGGTTCGAGGTTAGGTTCAGAGGTTAGGTAGTTAGGTTAGGGGAGAGTGAAAGTTAGGTATGGAGGGGGGGAAGCTAGGTTCGGGATCCTACGTGGCGGCCCCCCTAATATATTCTTACAAGGCCCTTATTTGACCTCAAAAAAACTCTAATGTGATAATGGTTCTGCATAGCATAAAAAGCTTTCCAACTTGTCGCTACTCATTGTTGGATATAGGCGTCCCAATGTGGTGGCAATGAGCTCCATTTCAAGGTATATGTTTGCATGGGTGCAAGTTTACAGAATTTTAGCAGCAAAATGATGTCCCATCGAAAGATGACGATATTCTAAAGGACGATCTTAATTTCATCTTCCAAGTATGGTCCTATATGTGGGTTGAAACATAAAAGTCATAGGACATTGGAACCATTTCTTGATCCTCCACTATCATTTTGGTAGCTAGTATATGTTTGCTAGCAGATGCTTATTGTGTCTATTCCATCAGAAAGAACAATATTGAACAATTGCTAAGAAGTGTTAGAAAGGCATGTCCATTCGAAACATTAAGGTGGTGCATGCACATCAAGACTTTTGCTAAGGAGAGTAACCTTTAGATATTAGAACTGCTTTTCAATTACATGCTTGAACAGAAATATGACATACTAGCATATATTAGTTGTCTCGTCTGTTTCCCGTAGACAACTCTAGTATCGTATCATTTGCATATCAGTTGTTGCGCATACAATATAAAGTATATTCTCCCTTGAAGAAAAGCAAGTATTGCACATCATGAACAAAAAAAACATTGCCCCAATATTTAACTCGACATCAATGCCTTATAATATCACATGCCACACAATGTACAAGGTACAATACTTGCTAGGCTCCAATAGTCTAATGATGGTTAAAGAAAGAGACACGTATATCGTCCATCGGCATCACAACAAAGATTACAGCTAAACACATATCTTTCAAGTGCTCGTTATTTGCAATAACTGCTTTCTTGTTCTATAATGATCATCTGAATCTTAATAAAAATCAATAATGAATCTATTCTCACTTGTCTTCACATACTCGCACTGTATATAAAACTCAAGCAAGACTTGCATAGAACCAGTAACCATCCACTACTTTTCATTATAATATGATGATAACATGTATTTTGGGTATTAATATTACTACTTAGCATTTTCATCTTAGTTGTTTAGCAAGTTTAATTTTCTTACAAATTATTTTGTATATTATATTGGATCACATAGGCCATTGTATGAACAATAAAAACCACTTCATTTTAAATTACAAGAGAACCTTCACCTAATTATGATGCAACGAACAAGGAAGTTATACATATAAGTACAAGCATCGTTCTTCACATTGTTCTAACAAGGATGCATGATCATCATGGAAGAAAGTACAAAGACATAAAGTATCATTTGATGATGTTGCAAGTGGAGCATTAGAGAGGAGGTAACAACCTTGAGTAGGACAACATGAGAGATGAAAGTCTGGCAAGCCTTTTTTGGGGCGAGAGGGGGTGCAGGACTGAACCCCTGTCCTGTTCAAGCCGCATCAAATTGATATTTGATTTGAGTTTCGCGTGAGAGGCTACCCACACATTCAAAATCCATTTTCGAAATGATCAAGAAATCTTCTCTGCATCGTGCTTTTATGGAGGTGCAGATGTAAAGTATTATTTCAACAACTTTTCACTTCCTCATTATGTTACATTTCTCATAGATCCAAAAGGATATCATAAATCTATTTTTTTGATGGTATCCACTAGTTCTAGACATTCTGTTATTCATTGTTTTTGGCAAATGACAAGAGAACATGCTTTCATAAGGCATTAAAAAAAGGAACTATCAATGGGAGATGGGTTGGGATTTCTAATGAATTCTTGATGCTTGTAGCACAAAAGCAACAATAATACTAGATTTTGACATCCTATAGTGTATTGTTTATTGTCCATTTTTAACCGAAAAACCCTTTTGGCTCTTCTTATATGATAAAGTACTTTAATCATGCAAGCAACATATGTGTCAAGCAAACCACATTAGTGGGGACACCACAATCCATTCGTTGGCAACACGCATGGAGCATCAACAGGCAGATGAGCTCATTGCGGCCGTAGGTAGGAGTTACTTGTGACACCTGTGAAGCAGTGGAGAATAAATGAATGATTTAGGCGAGCTAATGGCATTGCCTCTCAACTTGCAGGGAGAGAGGGTACACAGTTCTCTATCTAAATGGCATCTTCTTTCTATATAGCATCTATTGGACAAACTGGAGGGGCATGGTCCATGGGCAAAGTTTTGTGCCTAGGATCTCGTGTTCAATGTTCTTATGATGGGGTGTACATGCAAATATGCACATTAACAAGTTGAAAAATAAGGTAAAGAAAAGCAGCCACTTGAGAGGGCACACCTGTGATACATGTGCATATTGCTTGCAAGTCTTGCTAAGGAGCAGAGCAAGGCTGGACAACACAGGCGCCAAATGATGAGTACCCTGAGGAGAATAAAAGCAAAAAAAGGCTACGGGCTGTCAGTCAGGTAAACTGCCATGTGAACAATTGGCAGTGTCCACTACCGCCCACAACAGCCTTATGGTAAAAAACAACCTTTTCTTTACGCGTTGCCAGAAATGTACCGCGCTGGCCTTTCCTTTTCATTATACGTAATGGTGTGGCCAATTGCGGTTTAGCAGCGCAGATTGGTTGTTGCGCTTCGTTATTTTTCGCTGTCCGCCACGTGCTCGCTTTTCTCCGCATTATTATTTGTTTTGTACACGGCTGATTCCGGCTCCCTGTATCCACCAAAATAGAAATAGGGGCCATGTCGTGTTGTGGTTTTTTGTCCGGTAAACCATTCCGCATTTCAGGTTCTTGCAGGTAATTTTTAGGTTTCGCAGAACGTGATCATTTTCTAGGGTTGGAGTGCTTCCCGGATCTTCAAAAAAAATCTGTCGGATCTGTAAAACTCTCCAAAAACTCTGCCGGGTCTTATATAAACCCTGTGAAAACTCTGCCAGATAAAAAACGCTGCCAAAAAACGCTGCAGAACTGTCTGCCGGATCTGGAAAAAATCTGCTCCCTATTTCTGTAACAGTTTTGTCGTTTGGAGTGACCCGCTCCCGGCTAACGCCGGTCACGGGAATGGAGTCCAATCTATACAGCTTGTATTTATCATTTATCTATATTAAAATTTTGCACACCTTATTACCCAACTATAGAATAGAATACAATACCCAATATGTACATGCTTCATACCCCTTTACAATACAAATATGTACATGCTTCATGCCCCATTTGTCACATCCTTTGCTTGTCATTCATTATCCACCCTACCATTGGTTATAATATTGCACCCCGTACGTTGTCATACTGTAGGTTTTATAGCCAACCAACTTCTCTCCATTGTGATCTGAGCCAACCAACCCTCTGTAATGACACACATAAATCGAGAAATGGTCCAACCAACTCTCTAGTGATCCTATGCATGAAAAAATCTCTCTATCTCTGGGTCCAACTTTACGAGGACCTCCTATTGTTCTGATGATATTGTTGGGGCATTCATGGTGTTTAATGTCAACCACTATGAGGAAAAGGTCATGGTGTGAAGAGGCTCGCAAATTCATATGAGAAATAACATATGGTTTTAGGCTCCTCCTTCCATAGCAAGTGGGACATGTATGTATGGTGAAAGACAAGCAAGCAACTAAAAACAAAAATAGCGATGTACATAATACAAAATACGTAGAGAAGTGTCGTGATGAAGCCGACAAGTTGGAGATGTTCCTGACTTCCTACAAACTTCAAGGGAGAGAACACCGTACCACGTTGTTGACAATTGCTTCTAAATAAATACCTACCATTTGAATATGACTTCTTTATAGCATATAAAAGACTTCTTTGTAGATATAGGTCCAAAGCATAGTGGAATTGTGTTGCTATCATGTCAAACGCACCAGTTAAGTTGCAATTTCTTGAAATATCTATGATATGGTAGTGATTGTTTAGCCAATAGCCTCTATATATTTTCATGTTGGTTATTGTCGTACTAAGGTATCAAATCTAGTTCAAACTTTTAAATGCACGGATGCAGTTGGTTTTCGAGGATGTGAGAATCTACCAACCTTTATAGACGATTATAGGATGTGCAAATGCTTTGCCAAGTCAAGACCAATCCCGAAATTCGAAAATATACAATTACATGGATTTGAACTACATGTAAGAGCATGCCAAAGTTATATGTTAGGATGCCACATATCTCAGTGTCCAAAAGTTCAAAAATTACACAGCTTCAACCAATTTAGATAGATGATGCAAACATTTTTCATTGCAATACAAAAACAATAATTTTTCTCAAAATCCCCTCCACCTCCATGAAGAAAGATAATAAAAAAGCCTAAATTCTACATTAAGCTGGTATGCTAAGCTTCTTTTTCATAGACAGGTTCTATTACGATAGAATTTAGGTTCACATTGAGCAATTGAGTGAGGGCATGAATTGCATCATAAAGAAGCATGCTACTGAGGACCACGTGTTCTAGTTTGGGTACACTATAGAGTGCAAGGCAAAGGAATATCGATGTCAATGGCAACTGCATGCTTCTGTTCCCATTGGATTATATATCAGCATATAGACGCAGTGGAGTCCAAGGACTATGGCAAAGTATTGTATGCATGTTGCCGACTAGTTGGTCTCCCAATGGTGTTAAAATGTTGTTTACTTCATCCTTCTCTATATTTTTGTAATGCTAATATGATCTATGAGGAATTGTAGAGAGGCCGAGATTCTACATAGGAACAGACATGGAATTCTTCATGTAGAACATGGCATCATCCACTTAAGATAAATTCAGATTATCCAGAAAGGTTATTCAAGATCATCAGCCATTTGACATCATCAGCCTTCCAAGACTAAATGTCAACACCTCGTCATAGATTATCGTCCATAGCACCATCTCGTCTTGTTGGCAATTTCTCAGGTTGATAACAAACGTCACACTGGTATTAGAGACTTTGTCTTATACTCTCACAACTGTTAAGAGTCCTTTTGTACATTGTTGTAGACTCTTTTATGAGGCATATGAGAGTGACTTATAACAACCACCGACATATTTGCAATACCTAAAGAAAGTGGAGAACAACACGCAAGAACATCTGAACATCAAAAGACGAGGGTGTCGAACTGAACTCAACAAAACTATATTCGACTATCTAATTGGACTCTAACAATGCAACAAAATTCAAGCCTTGTTATGAACTGCTCTCTGGCTCCTTCAGTGAGCTAGTAGTGACAACGATACTAGTATCTTATCTAAATTATATAATTGCTATTGAATTGCTATAGGCAAGATTCCTAGAGAATATTCTCTAAGGATCCTTGTTTGTTTTGTGGACATGTAGCCTTATTCGTTTGTAACATTTTTAAAGCCATTTTTTGACACGTGTCCAAAAGCTTATTTATTTCTGACACTTTGGATAATATAGTTTAGATAATGTTTTTAACACTTTTAAGGCTTTTTTCTACACATATCCCAAGGCGTATTTAGTACTAATGAATTCTTTCTAAAAATTGACACCTCAACATTTTGTTATCCAACATTCTATACAAAAACCTTGACATGTGTGCAAACTATTTGAGTAGGTTAAGAAAGGTGCCAAGAAGTTGCACTATAACTAATGTAGAAAGGGTGAGGTGGCACTAACTAAAAATCTTCTCTTTTATGCCTCTGCTTTAAACAACCATATCCCACAATGGTTGAGTCAGATCAAGGAGGACCCCATGCTTCTTAGATTCCTCTCGTCCAGATGTTTCCAAGAGCTGGTAATTTGCCATTGTTTCAATGCCATTATAGCCAATGTAATCGAAATGGAGAATCTTCATGGAATCTTAGAGAAACTATGTGAAATATTGCTAGAATCTGAGGGAATCTAGAGGAATCTTGAGAGAGCCTAAAAGAATCCCTATAAAATCTTAAGGAATCCTAGTTTGTGCATATAAGGAGCAAGAAAAAATGATGCTTAATTGCCCTCTCTGTCCTTTGTGCATAACTGGAGCATATAAGGACTTCATGGCCAGGAAGAGTCTCAACTAGAACAATTTGTGTTATTTTTGGTCCAAGATTTACATCTCGCATTTCATGACCAGGTATAATCTACTCCATCTAAGGGGAGTATAACTGTTACCTCTAGGATTGTCTATCTAGACAGACACACCTCTTATAGTTAATCATTGGCTCGAGTACGAATTTCAGTCAGGGAATAAATTACTATTCGCATATTTTTTATTAGCCAGAATGACTTTAGCTAAACTTGCTAGATATTAATCCCAAAAATTTATGTGGTTTAGCTAAACTCTATATATTTTTTCTCTCATACTTTCTAGCGTTTAGCTAAACTAACCCAAATATCATCCCAAAAATTTCTATGGTGTGGCCAACAGAAAATATTAAACCAAATTACTATACTTTTTTTTCAATATATTCCACTTATTTTAGTTATTTTCTTTGCGAAAACATTCTAAAATAATGCTAACTAGTAAAGTCTAGGACTCAAATCAATTCATAATGCTAGAAACTAAACTACTAGTCATATATTTCATATAAACTAGAACGATGTTAGCTAAACTAGCCCGAAATTCATTCTAAAAGTTTCTATGGTTTAGCTAAACACTACAAAATTTCACGCTCTTACTTTCTAGCGTTTGGCTAAAGAGTTGTAGGGTTGGTGCAGTCCCAAAAAAAGTTAAGCTAAAATTATTATTTTTTTCCCAATTTTTTCCATTTACTTTAGCCAAATTTTTTTGAAAATGTGCTAAAAAATCGCCAAATAGCTAAGTTTAGCCCTTAAATTATTCCATGATTCCAGTGGAAAGAGTTATGTGGAGTTTGTTGACGACTCAAGGCAAGTGTTAAGTGATATATATATATACATAGTAAAAATGGTATGTCAAGATGGGCATGCCAGATATATCTAGAACAAGATCAGCAAACTTGGCATCAGCCTAAGGAATAGGACCAGTTTTCCTCAGCATCTAATGCTCGAATCCTGGACTTGAATAACAGGGGTTTGCAGAGATAGAGGCAGATGGATGAGGTGCTAAAATTCTTTAATGATGGTCAGTCGGCTTCATGTTCTAAAGCATGGAAACCACCAAAGGGACTAGTTTCTTGGTGCCGGAGGACCTCTCCCCTCTTCAACTGTGTAATCGTGAGCAGGAACTATGCAAAGCAAGGGAAGCATGCATATAAAAGAATGCAAAGCAAGGGAAGCATGCATATAAAAGAAATGCACAGTCTACAAGGGAGGTGCAGCAATTATTCTAGACCATTGACTACCTAATTCTTGAATGGACTATGTTTAGATAATGCAATTATATATATTTATTTATTTTGTTTCATTTTGTTTAATATTTGGGCAATTTCACCCTTAAATTACTATCTATCTATCTTATTTAAGCTTCATGCTCACGTTTTTGTTCAATCCCATGGCCCTTTGTTGGTCTACATGGATGTTAAAATTCTATCCATCTATTTATCAATCTATCTATCTATTCAAGCAGGGTATGTCGACTTGATTACCCGTAACTAGTCGCTACAAGTGCTCTTGGAGACGCATGCAATAACGGTGTTATCACTTATATCCTATAGGTCCTCAACATGCGAACTCAAGTAAGCCCCTGCATCAACACATTGGCATGTACATACATGCAGATATACAATTTATCATCGAAGCTTATTACTGCTAGGTTTTTCCTTCAAAACCCTTCGGGCCGACGTTTTTTTAATCCTCGATAATAATGGGTTTGTTGTGCTCTATCTTGTTCTATAGACCATTAAAATTTCAATTCTAATATATTTTGCTTTTATCTTTTCATATCTATCGTCATTACTGAAGATTCTGCCCAATCAATGAATAACAATTTTTGTCTTCCTCCAACCATAAAAATCACTAAAACAACAAAAACAAATAGAAGGGACGATATTAGATTTGGCAGCAAGAGCTTACTCCAAAGGAAAGAGAAATAGAAAAAGAGAAGAAGCTTTGCCCTCTGCATGAGGGCAGGGATAGATCTAATGATTGTCCAAAATTGGAGAATGCTGATGATATTTGATTGGGGGACTAATTGGGAAGCTGAACAAGAGAGTCCAGAGAACGTTGAGGCCCTCATGGATGCCAAGACTACGAACTTAGATGCATGAGAGTTTGAGATGACGACGATGTCATCATGTACGTCTCAGCAGAATATAACAGTGTTAGCCATCTCTCCGTTGTTTCAGTCATAGAAGTATTGGGGAAAGAATAGATCATGATGCTGATAGATGTAGCAGTTCATATAACTTCATGTTATCTAAGGTAGTCGAGAAATCAAAATTAGAAACCAAGGATACTAAGAAAAAAAAAAGCTATAATGGCTAATGAAAGGATGGTAATGACCACTGGGAAGGCAGCATAATGCAATGTAGAATTTCGAAATATCACAACCAAAATCTACTTGGGATGGAGTGACTAACCATAAATAGATTATTCATTGCTTCAAGAGGTCATTATCAGTAAAATAAAGGGCTAAGAGCAATTTAATATCATACGTAAAGTTTTGATCCTTGATCTTTAGCTTATGTCTTTTAAACAGCTAGGAGCTACTGTAGATAATAGTGAAGTGAAGAATTGCTCATGATAATGCTGCAGCAGATAGGTGTGGGAGCAATGCAAGTATCCAGTTTGTAAGATGAGATAGAACAACTTCTAATGGAGTACCAGAGAAGATTCCTTATAAGCCACATAGAAGGGAGGTAGAGCGTGAAATTAATCTAACGTCAGATGTTAAGCCTATGGTGAAGCTATCGTGTTGTCTTGCTATGTGTGAGTGAGAAGAAATAAAAGTGTTGTTGTTAAATGACCTTTTGGTTCATTAGGCCAAGTGTTTCAGCATTTGGAGCATCAACTCTCTTCGTAAAGAAGGAGGGCCAGTCTCTAGGGATGTGCATAGGTTATAGGCAGTTGAGCAAAGGCACAATCAAGGATAAGTACCCCCCTCCGAATGCATATGATTTGTTTGACCAATTACAAGAAGCCAAAGTCCTCCAAATTGACCTAAGATCGGGATACCATCGTATTGGCATGAATGAAGAAGATATATACATACAATGACTTTTATGTGCACTATGAGTTCATTGGAATGTCATTTGGGTTTTGCAATGCCCCATGCACGTTCATAAGACTCATACTATATGCATATTCATTTGTAATTTTTCGTGTCTAATATCCATAACACCTACTTTACCTTCCTCCCTCCTTATATTTCTTTACAACTACTTCTAATATGTTAAACCTACTTAAACAATTTGTTCTTTTTCTTTTTTAACTTTCCTTTTTTCTTTCTTGGAAGCACATGAACTTACTTATACATGCCCATTTCATTCCTTTTGGTATATAAGTGAGATGTTCAAAACACGACAAAAAATCCTTAGTCCCTTCAAATGCTTGGCACAAGGGACAATCATGTGACGCTATTTGTCGATGCTCTTTCAATTCTATGGTTATGATAATGCTAGGTCAACAACCTCATAGCACTTATTTGATCCAAGCTGATATAGTTAGGTCAACAATTTAGCGTCAGTGCCTCACATCCATCGTACATAAACACAAACTTACAACTCACATGACGTTGGCATGTAATGTAGAATTTATAATTGCATTGAAACACATTAAAGATAAGGAAGAGAGTTTGTGCATGATCATGCACTAATAGAATAAGTACCGACGAAGGAAAGAATCAAGGGACAGAAGATCAATTTGTGTTATGGAAGGAAGGAATCAGGGACATAGGATCAACTTGTGGTATGAATGCTACACATAAGTGTAGGTAAGGGGTCAAATTTTCACTTGAAGGTTGAGGGCCCAGTGTGGAAAAGGGATCAATAGAATGCTCTGGAAAAGGAGATCACTACAATGCTCTACAATGGGCAGAGAAAAGTAGGAAAAATAAGGGACATGATGACGAGGAAGCAAGGAAAGGAAATAAAAGGCCATTATGAGGAGGAAGCAAGGAAGGGAGCATGGAAAGCCCAGTTGTGTTCCACTCGCTTACCATGTTTCTTCACATTTAAGTAGGGCATAATACACCATATAGTATAGCATAAACCAATATTATACAATACCCCCAAAAAATACTATAGCATAAGCACTACACTATAGCAGAGTAGCATAATTTTTATACTATAGCATAAATACAATACAATATAATACCCCAAAAAATAAAGCAAAGCATACCCCAAAAAAAAATGCAATACAATAGGCTTAGGTATGTGCTTTTTGTACAAAATAAAACAAAGAGGTATTCAAATACAAAACGTTAAAGATGCAAAAACGTTATACTTTTCTGATCCCCAGCCTGTAACCCACTAAAAATAGAACACGTGGCAAGATATCTTGGTCCTATTCCTAGCTGCCGGAGGCTAATCGGAAATGTCGGTTTCTGGCCAAAAAGAAAAGGCGATCAGAAAAAGGAGAAGAGGAGGGAAGAAAGAAGAGAGCGCAGAGCTTTTAGCTATGGCGGAGGACTAATTCCGATGCTCCATAGCGGAGCATTGTAGAGCCTATATGCCTCACAGCGGAGCTCGGGAATGGATATGGTGTTGAAATTATTAAGCACGATCTCCGAATAGATTATGTCCTTTGCTGGACTGTCTTTTTTATGAAAAAAAGCAGCGCTGTGAAGTGGTACAATAAGGCCAGAAGAATCTGCAGCCCAATGCTGGTTCTTAGAAAGTAACTTGGTATTTCCAGTGCAATTCCGAGCTGACGGGTGATTTGGCTGTTGAAAATTGCTATCTGGGCTATGCCAAGTTTGGGAATGAGTTAAGATAAAGAAATAGCGAAGTAAAAGCCTGTAGGATCGAACAATTTGGTGCTTGATACAGCCACAGGAAAGCCGATTTTCGAACGCACTCTCCGATCATCTGGCACTCTGTTCAACTTAAAGTTCCTACAGGCGTCCGGTTGCGGGTTCTTCTAATGCTCAAAATGAACTCGTAATACATCTCAGCCAGCGGTCAAGCTTTCCCACAAATTTAACAGACTAGAAGAAGAAGTAGACACAGATTTACTTCTTGTATCTTGCAAATTTTGGCCTCCAATTCTTCACATCCACCGGTAGGTGGATTATTTCGTCCTGTGTGTATCATACAGATATCTGTGCAGCTGCATATACTTTCAGTTTTCACGTTTTTATATAGAACCTATTTTGATTAGGAGATTTTTGTATGGCGCCCAAAATATGTCTTGATCTGGAGCTATAATTTACAGAAAAGTGCTTGTATAGATGTGTTTGGTAGATGCGGTTGGATTATAACTTTATGAAACAGGTGCTGCTTGCGGGTTCTAACGGCTTGCATTTTCACATCACAGGCATACCTGAAGGCATCACAGGTGTTTTATGTAAAGTTTTCAATTGAAAAATAAATCTGCAACCGCAATGGATCGAAGAAGTTGGCCATGGAGGAAAAAGTCGTCTGATAAAAGCATTTCAGTAGCAGTATCCGCCAATGCCTCTCCCGCTATTATATCCTCAAGGCCACTTGATCAAGTAAGCCCAGAATATTTGAATGTGGTTCAGAACGTTTTGCTTTGGATTACAATGAAGCACTACACTAATCACTCAATCCACAGGGCATGTCCAAGATGTTGGTTGATCATGCTCATGATTCAATTGTGAAGTATCAACAGGCAGAGGATAAGTGTCAACAAGCAGAGGAAAAGATTAGACAGTTGAATGACAAACTGTCTGCAGTTCTTTCGGAAAATACTGAGAAAGAAAAATCAGTTAAACAACATGCAAAGGTTGCTGAGGAGGCTGTTTCAGGTAAGCTTCTCTACATATGCTTTTCTGCTGACTAAGTATAATTATTAAACTTCTATTCACATTATTCATCTTCAGGATGGGAGAAGGCAGAAACAGAGGCTGCAACGCTCAAAAAACAACTGGACGCTGTGAACAAACAAAAGGCAGCATTAGAAGATCAATTATCTCACATGGATATAGCTTTGAAGGAATGTGTAAGGCAGGCACGGCAAACGAAGGAGGAACAAGAGCAGAGATTACAAGATGTAATGGTTAAGAAGACTAAGGAATATGAGAAGTTAAGAATTGAATTAGAAGGCCGGCTTGCTGAAGTTGGACGTCGGTTGCTAGAGTCTGGTGCTGAGAATAAGGCTTTGGCCCTGACACTTCAAGATCGCTTACGAACTATAAGTGAAGTTACTGAGGCAAAGTCCCAAGCTGAGGCTGAGATACAGGTGCTCCATATTCGGCTAGAGAGCATGGACAAGGATAACATGGCACTGAAATATGAGGTACAGGTCCTCAATAAGGAGGTAGATGTTCGCAATGAGGAAAGAGAATACATCAAAAGAGAAGCTGAGGCTTTGAACAAGAAACATCAAGAGAGCTTGAAAACAATTACCAAGCTGGAGGCAGAGTGTCAGCGGCTGCGGGCATTGGTACGAAGGAAGTTGCCAGGTCCAGCTGCTCTGGCTCAGATCAAACAAGAGGTTGATGCCTTTAGCAAAGAAGAAAGGAGGAGGTCTCTTGGCAGGGTCCCCAGTTCCTTCAGCTCTGGAGAGTTCATGCAGAATAGATTCCACGGAAGTAATAGAGAAGTGCAATTCTTGTCAGACAGGTTGGTGGCAATGGAGGAGGAAACAAAAATGTTGAGAGAAGTCTTGGCACAAAGGAACAGTGAACTTCAGGCAGCCAGACTGATGAATGCAAGAACAGCCAGTAAACTTTCCACCTTGGAATTGAACTCTGAGACAGCATCATGTAGAAGTCCAATGAAGGGAAGACAAGCAGGATTTGATATGCCATCTGAGATGACAAGATTCCATACACCAAGCCTGGTGTCGATGTCTAGATCTGAGTGCGAGACCAATGATGATGAAGCAAGCTGTGCTGATGCCTGGGCATCTGCTTTAGTTTCAGAACTATCACAATTTAAAAAGGAAAGAAGGCCTCCAAATCAAGCAGTTTTGCAGAATTCTCCGAAATTGATGGATGACTTCATTGAGATGGAACAGCTTGCATCGCAAATTGATGGTGCAGATGCAGTTAAAATGGAAAAAGAAGAACAAGTCATTCAACAAGGCGATAATGAGTTGCGCAACTTGTATTTAGAGGCAAATAACAAACTCAGCACAACATTAGCAGATTTCAATGCTCTGCAGGAAAGGAATGCTGCAAACGAGGCTGCTATAATTAAGCTTCAAGAAAAGTTAGATTCTATAAGTGAATCTCAAGCTCAGGATGCAAGTACACACAACATTGCTAAAAATGATAATGATAGTCCATGCATTGAGGATCATTTGTCCCCCATGAAGACTCCTGAAAAGCAGGACCATTCTGAACTCAAGGCAAATGTGTGCAAATTTATTGATCTTATTGAGATGTTTGCACAAGCAATTGGTATACAACAACTTGAGTCACCTTCAGGCTTGACAAAGTTAGATGTCAATATTGTACCAAGCAAGCATTGGGAAGATTCTGTTCTGGATGGTGGAATTCAAAAATTGGTTGCCATGGGTAACAAACTTCTTGATGGGCAGGTCAAGTTTACAGAGTTCACAGAAGAATTGTCAAGTTTGCTTAACATTATGATCTGTACGTTTTTAAATGCTAACAAAAAGAGGGGTGAACTAGATAAAGAACCTGCAGTAGATGATGGAGGACATGCTGAATCATGCTCCAAAGAAGAATTAGCTAAACTGCAGTTGGACATAAGCTTATTAGAGAAGGAGGTTGAAAAATTACCATTGTTAGAGCAGGAGCTCTTGGAAATGAGGACTGAAAAGGAAAAAATACAGTGCAGTTTAAAAGAAGCAATGGTTACAATCGATGAGCTGCAAAATCAACTTGCTGCTGAAAAAGACCTTGTCAACTGTTTTCGTACAGATTTAGCAGCTTCCGAAGAGTCAAAACAAGAACTCAATAGTGAGTTAGCAGCAACAAATCTTGCAAAATCTCAACTTGAGGTTAAAGCAAAGACTACAGAAGCCATACAAGATAAAGTTGTAACCCTGGAGGCAGAACTTGAAGAAGAAAGAAGGCGACACCAGAAACTGATGGGAACGTTCAAGGAACTCCAACAACAAATTGATGGGTGTGTGTAGCCAAACCCTGGATCTTTACTCTTTTCTTACAAAGCTTGTAAAATTGATTATCTAGATTAAATAGTTGGCATGGTGGCTTTGAAAATTTAGCTTTATGCAGGAAGCTTACCAGATTAAAATTTTATCATTTCAATGTACTTAACAGGAGGAGGATTGCAAATGGAGGCAGCATGCCCTTGGAAGTTGCATCTGAGGCCGTTGATAGTACTGACAAGATCATAAGCTTACAGAACTTGACCAATGTGCGTAAAGCTTCCATTATTCTATGTGGAATTCTAACTGCCAAAACATCCTAACGATCTTTATTGCAGGAACATGAAATTGCAGAAAAATTGGCTGAATGTCAAAGAACAATCTCAGTATTAGGAGAGCAGTTGAAAGCTCTATCCTCTCCACAGGACATACCTGAGGCATCAACAGAATCATGCGGTGATTCAATTGACAAGCATGCCCCAATTGCAGGATCACTTTGTCACAGCCGTGAGATGGGGTGCGAAAATGACGATCATAATGTTCACAAGGGGAAATTTGATTGGGTGCACAAAAATCAGGATTGTGGTTGGAGTCCTCCACGAGTAATGGATCCTCAGATGAGTCCATTTGCATATAAGAATCATCATATAAATCTCAGAGCTGAACTGCCAGAAATGTACAAAAACAGTCTGTTTTCCCCTGAACATGATTATGGGGATGGACCATCAGTGCCAACATCTCCATCAGATGCACACATGTGGTCTCCACTGAGGTCATCATCCCCAAAGAAGCTCTTGCATACAAGAAGCAGAGGCATGGGGACAAACGAGATTTCCAAGTCCACAGCTCAAACAGGCAACAAGCATGGGAGCTCAAGCTTTAGCAGGTTCTTTTCCAGGGGAAGAAGTAGTTCGTAAATAAGTCTGTTTTGGGAATAACATGTATAGGAAGTTTTTGGTCCTTGTGCCCAGTTTTGCTTTTTATTATTTGTGAGAGTTACTGCAAAGTGGATTTAATTTATTGCTGCCTCGTGGGCATGTCAATTGCACAGATCATTCATGCCATTTTTGAGGAATAGTGTGGGAAAAAAAAGCTTTGTCTATTATGGCATATACGAAATGGAAACTTTTCATTTATTATACTTTCTTGATGCGTGTAAATTGCTCGCAAACCTTATTGTAATTGCCGATATGTTAATGTTGTCCCTATCATTGGTAAAGAGAAGAGATGTGTTCTAATCTTCCTTTAACTTTTCATTTTAGTATTTTATGTACAAAGATCTCTTGCTATCATGTTCTTATTGTTCTCATATGTGGAAAATGGCACCTGGTTCGTTCATTCAATAAAAAATCTCCATTGGCCCACATTAACGTCTAGCAAAGTGTATGAAGGTTTGGGTCTTGCTTGATCCAATGAAATGTGGCATCCATTTTATTGAAGAATAGAAAGTGCCTATGCCACTCTGAGTTAACCTGTCCGCATTCGGTTGCTATTGCTGCTCCGTGGGCTTTGCTTGACGTCGTGCAAGGCCTTGGCATGGCAGGGGAACTGGCTACCACCAGCAACCAAGAGTGTTGGTTGCGGGTGGTAGCAGCTCCCCTGCCAAGCCAAGAACAGTTCCTGTGTTTGCCTTGCACATCACAAGGGGTTTATGCACTATGGGTTGCCCTTGGATAGCAATGAGTTGCTAATTTATGAGGTGTATAGAACCATATTAACTTTACTTGCTATTTCTGTGGTGCATATATAGAACTAATTAGTTAGCTTAATTGTTATTTATGTGGTACATCGATGTTTCCTTTTCTTCTATTTATGGAGAAGCAATCATGACCGTCTCAATCAACCTTAGCTCATTAAGCGTATCTAAACCGTCCAATCTAGAATATACACTCTTAAGGGCGACCCAAGAAGATCTTTACCATTGGTTTGATGGTAGTCAACAATTGTCTCTATAACCATTATGGTTAACATTTTTACTACCTCCTCAAGGGGATACACGTGTACAAATAGGATAACTACATACAAGGAGATGCAAATGAATATAGTTGATCGTACAAAATGAGTCAAGCATTAATTTGATGGAACTTGCTTTGGAGGGAAGTATATATTATAAATACAAGAAATTTATCGCGGCGGCGCTGCAAACATTTCTCTTTATTGACTCCATGCGAGTTCGGTGATGTGAATGTTATGCTTGGTGTTAGTTCAAAAATTCTAAAAGTTGAACCCATTATCAACTCCAAATATGGAGGTTGATCTTATGGATGCCTCCATAAATGATTGTCATTAGCACATAGCCATAAGTACACAATAGATTTAAAAAGAACCATTTGCTCAAAGCATCTCCTTGCAACCTCTACATTGTTGTAGATATTGCAAAGACATGTCATCATCAACTACCCAGTTAGTCAAGAACGTTAGAACATGCTTTCTTTTGATGTAAAGAATGCAATGGTAACCTTCATGTACAATTCCTATCTAATTTTCATGCAGAATGAATATAGGCAGCAAAGGTGAGTTTGCTGCGTGCTACGAGCAATATTCAACGATCATGTGGTCGAGAAGTTCTAGTGGAACACATGCAAAATGCCTATCTTAGTAAGTTAAAATAATACTAGCTTTTCCCCTCCTTTAGCTACTTAGATGGCTGTTGACATCCTCGTAAGTACTTGCATGATTGTAAATGTGGCCTAGGACCAATAAAATATAACAAAAACTTAAAGCCCCTTTTTTTGTCTTTAGCTAAGAAGATTTTTGGGTTGCCCCTAGGGGGGCAATCCCTTGTTTATGTGGGTTTTTGGCATATTCATAGTATATGCTAGCATATACCTAGAATATGCCAAAAGCGCTAAAACCTTGTAAAATTTGTAAATGTTAGGTCATCCCTATTGCGGGGCCATATTGCTTTGTGCATCTTGAAGCTAACTTTAGGAAGTTTGGATGCATGGGCGATACGCTTACGGTAGGCCCTTGCATGCTTGTATTACTGGTCTTTCTCGGGTTAGTTAACCTCTTTTCTTCATTGGAAGGCTGATTGATTCATGCCATTGTTTTTGTTCTTATATAAAAAATGGCTTCTTAGATGCATTTGTGAGTCATATCACACCATGTAATTGATAGTGTTTTAACTTCTCAAAAGGTCTCTTCCGTGATTGCTAGTAGGTTTGTACCGATCTTGGATGAAATGTGGTTTTGTTGTGAGGTCTAGTGCTATCTTCAATCGGAGGAAGTACCCGGGTTTCTTAGTAGAAACACGTCCTCCGATTGAGGATGTTCTTTGTTAAAACCGAACCCTTAACTAAAGAAGATCTTGTTGCATACCTTGCATCCGGATGTAAAGGGAAGGAAAAGCGGAGAATTGGCGAGCATGAGAAGTTTGGGTTTGAACTTGATACTCTCAAGCCTATAAATTATGATCCGATTTCACATTTGCTTGATGGTTTTAGCGAGGCGTTCGGTTGGGAAAAGAGTAATGGAAGGAGACAAAGTGATTGGCCTTAAGCGGGATGGTCAAAGCGTGTCTACGGAACCGGTGGTCGGTTTGAGTTAAGTGGGGCACCTTTAAAGACATTGCATTAGACTTGTGAAGTAAATTCACACTTATATCGGTGAAGGCGTGGCGTAAGAAATGCCTTGGATTCATGGGGATCGGATTCAATCCTAAGTGGTCCATCCACAACATGCCTATTATCTTAGAAGGGTAGATATGACATTATCTGAGAACTACATGTCTAAAGTAGGCACTCTTGGTTTAGACATGATGTTCACAACATGCAGTCTTGGGTTAATTTGGATTTTGAATCGAAGAGGATATGGTGAAGAAGTTTAGAGTGGGACTAGCATTGCGACCAATTGCAACAATTTGTATTTGCTAACTCACCATTTAAGGAAGGAAAACCCAATGGCTTTTTAAGTTCTGAGAGCCATATTTGGACGGATGTAGACAAACACCGCACGAGGGCGATCTTCCATTTGTCTTTGACAAAGTGATTTTGGCTTTGAGAGTTACGTGGATTATGCTTTAACGGTACCTATGTATTTTATGTATCGTAATAAGCATTATATCGACCATTGCTAGCCTTTCATTCAATGAATCTATGCTTGAAAAGTTGCCGGGATTACACGGTGAATTCCCTACTTTCCCCGGGGAAAATAATTTGACAACCATCTTTCTGAAGTCAGATTAAAAGGTACTTGGAAATGAGAGGTGCGGATGGGGGTCCATGGAGGAGGTTATCGCACTTCCGGCGTGCGGGTTGGCTTATTATATGTAGCGTTCCTAACCGCATGCCCTTAACCAAGCGGCAAAAGCGTCTAGGCGTTTATGAGTAGTCGCTTCTACCCATTTATGCCGGTGTCTTGGGGAGCGCCCACGAGGCACATTCAAGGTTCGAATACTCGGCGGTCTACCACCCGGTCCGTTCTGATCTCTCCCACTAGAACTATGCTCGTCCTCGAGCATCCAAGGCTATACCATGTCACAATGATTACCAAGTCTTTGCAAATTACCCATGCATATAGGCACCCATGGAGACTCGAACTCAAGACACCCGCTCGATACCAAGCTATAGCGTTCCTAACCGACATGCCCTTAACCAAGCGGGCAAAACCGTCTAGGCGTTTATGAGTAGTCGCTTCTATCCATTTATGCCGGTGTCTTGGGAACGCCCCACAGGCACATTCAAGGTTCGAATACTCGAGCGGTCTACCACGGGTCCGTTACATTATACGATGAGACATCACTGAAGAGGCATTAGGTATAATTCAAGATCTTATGGGCTTAAAGACACCTTTTCGTGATGGACTTTTAAAGCATGTAGCCCAAGATGTCCTTGCAATTGCAAAAAAGGGACTTGAAAGAAGGGGATATAAAGCCGTTTTTTGAGCTAAAATTCGGGGAATTGTGAAAACAGGTGTAACACCTTTAGAGAGACTTTTGGAGCTTTACAATGGCAAATGGGTAAAAGCACGCTTTGTGGTGTTCCAATTAAATTTGTCCCCCTGTCCCCCAAAATGTGGCGTTGCATCCACCACTTTTTGTGGTATGAAAGTATAATTATGGCACCGCCATTTCATTTTGGTATTTAAGAATAGAGTCCCGCTCAGCTGTGGGGGAAATTCTAATTTCAAAAACTAAAATTCAAATTCAAATTCCTATTCTTTGGCCCCTTCCTGTTCTTTGCCTGCGTCCTGTTCTTTGGCTCCCTCCCTGCTGCGACCTCCAATCCATTGTGGATATGGATGTTAATGAGGTAATTGTATACACAAATAGGCATTTGGGGGCCGGGAGAAAACGAAGAAGAACCAAGGAACAAGAAATGTTGAAGAAAAGACGCCAGAGGAAAAGAAGAAGAGAAGAAAAATTGGAGCTTGCAGAATTGGCAGAAGGATCCGGTTCATCAAGAAGTGCAAGCAGTAAACGCCGTATTGTCCTTAGTTTGCTAACGTCTTTCCATAAACAGACCAAAAGAATGGAGGATGGCACGAAGAAAGAAATTTTACTTGATTTTTGAGGGATAAAACATTGGAAAAATTCATAGGTGAAGAATTAAAGGATTTGGAAGCCAAGAGCATCATTATAAGGAGCCTGCGGGACTCCATGCGGTATCAAACTCTCTACCGACAATGAATTGCCTAGCGACCAAGAATAGGCTGCCTTGCTTTTGCAAACACGTACCTGCGCGTGTGATTCTCGAAACAAGTGACAAAATCAGCCAACGAGATCTTGGAAAGGTATTAGGTGTTCACCAAGAAACACGCAAAAGGCAAAGAAAAAGAGGGAAGAGATCGATTACAATGGTGGGAAATGAGTTTCTTACAAGAGGGCTAAAAGATTCGATGCAATTTCGGATGAACATATAGAAAAGATTCAAAAATTTTGGATTGAGAACACGAGTGTCTCCTAACACAAAGGATGTTAGAACTAAAAGATTGGAGAGAAATGTAAGAGAACATGCTGCCCACTATCCGGAGGAATCACGGGTTAGTTTATTTACGTTAATCATGTTTTCTTAGTTATGGTGCTTAGTATGGTGGTGCATGTGGTGGTTATTGTGTTGTGCGATTGATTGTGGTGTCTTGTATGCGGCATGTGAATTGTGTGTAGCTATAACTAAGCGATCCCGAGATACAAATTTTTGTTGAATAAAGACAAGCTGTTGGAAAGTATGATATATTAAAAAAGGATCTTACAAAATTTGGCTTTACAAAATTTGGCTTTCCATTGAAAGCTCGTACAGAGAACTAAATTTACATGCATGATTTCCTAAGCAAATGAAATCTTTGGTATGGTGGCTCGGCGGTGCATCCAAAATTATTGTTTTTACGCACTAAAGCATCTAAGCTTTCTCGCAATCATCAATTTAACAGGATGAGGTTTGCCGGTGCTTCCTGCATCCCCCGGTGGTAAATGCATAATTCTCCCAAAGTAAAATCCGCCATTCGCGAGTCGAGGCGGACAAGTGGCAGAGAACAAATATACCGGTGCCCTTGCGGCGCAAACATGTAACATAAGCTCATGAACTCGTCTAAGAGCTCTCTTCTGTCAATCTGAATCCAAGCATAGCCATTGAAGGCCCAAAGATCCGGCCTGTTGTATGCCTTTAGGTTTGATTCGAAATTAGCAAAGAAGGTGGATTTAGGCATATCCACCTTCGAGAGATTTATCACGCGAGCCCTGTTTAACACGTCGATGAGAATGCCCTCCTCGCTCACCCTACAATAGCCGTAGTGATCTACGAACATCCCTCCTACCATGTTGCGGAATGAACTTCTTCGATTTGGCGAATTGGGAATGAAACGCCAAAAATCAGGGCGTAGGAGCGAGGATTTAGGACCCAGATCCTTTTTAATGATTAGAAGAGGAATGTAATTATTATCGTGGTGTATGCAATTTCAGAAGTGTTTATGAGAGCGGGCTAGGCAGATTTTTATGTCAGACGAAATAGGATAAAAGTGATGTGATGTGATGTGTGGTGTCGTGATGGTGTGGTGTGGTGTGGTGTGGTGTGGGTTTGCGTTATGTCCATGGTGTCATGTGGGTGTGTGCATGTTAATGTATGATCGGAGAATCTCCCCTCACCCCACCACACCCCATCTATCCCACCACCATAGACTACCACCACATCTTTGCGACCACCACATTACCACCACATGCACACACATCCCACCACATCCCCGCCACACCCTCCACCACCACCACCACACTCCCACCACCACCACATCACACCACAATCCACAACACCACCACACCACCACCACCACTACACCCCCCCCACCACACTCCACCACCACCACACTCCACCACACACCACCACGACCACCACACCCCACCACCACACTCCACCACACCACATCATAGCACCCACACCACCACACACACCACCACCACCACCCCCACCACCACACCACACACCACTCCACCACCACCACGCCCCCACCACCCGCCCCACCACCACACCACACACCACACCCACCACCACCCCCCCACCACACACCCCACCACCACCACACACCACTCCACCACCTCCCCACCACCACAATCCACCACCACCACCCCCACCACCACACTCCACCACCACCACCCTCCACCACCACCACCCCACCACCACCACACACCACTCCACCACCCCCCACCACCACAATCCACCACCACCACTCCCCACCACCACACTCCACCACCACATGGTGTGTGGTGAATGGTATGGTGTGTGGTGGGGTGAGGTGTGGTGTGTGGTAATGTACCGACTATTAAGGTGCTCCGTGCTCGTGAATATGATGAGTGTGGGGCATGGTATGGTGCATGGTTTGGCGTGGTATACACATCCTAACGGTTTAGTGTTCATTTCATGCAGAATCTTTGTTGTTCAAGAGGTTTACGGACCAACATCCGAAATTAAGATTAGATCTTCGAGCTTTTGAGAAGCTAAAACCCTGGTTTGTTGTGAAATTGAAGGACTTCAATAGTTCTTTGTTGCATTCAAAGACGTGAGGATGCAAATGCTAGTGGATGGACTCAATGGGATGAGAACCAAACATCAGAAGAATTGCACTTGCACTGCGATGTTTGTAGATCACATGAACTTGGTCAATGCAGGGGGCACACCAGCATAAAATTGCAAGTACTGGGAAGCTTGTGGAGATCTATATTGTGTCCAAAGAGTGAATTAGATGAGTTTCACAAGAAGGCGTGCATCCTTGGAAATTGTGAGTCGTGGTGGAATCAAGAAGTTTCAGACCTGTCCCATGGAAGGAAGTGGGGTAGGAAAGTGAAATGGGAGTACATTGACTATGAAAAAGACAACGCCTCGAAGTTACCGTAGGAGACTCAACTCATCAAGACAATGAGACGTAAACCCAAGGAGCTTCGGATAAACCGAAAGAGCGCCTAAAAATCTTTCCACCGCATAATTTCAGTACCAATGGCAGCAAAAATAGTTTAAGGAGCTTCGGAGAATCTCGGCCAGATGCATGTCTCTCGGCAAAGTGGATTTTGCGGAGAACTATACATTCAAGGAACAAGAGGAGGTGCGTCGATGCATTTGGGTCAATAACCGATTACCATTTTGGTTCAAATAACATATCAAGATGACTCGAAGGGTATGATGAGATTATCAAGGAAACACATTACTATGTATCGATGATAGGGAACACGATACTTTGTTAGGCAACACAGCGCTTCATGAAGCACCACAAATATCTGGAGCGAAGGAAGGGTTCCAAAGAGACATTATGTGTTTTCGGATGGTGCAAAGATCTCAATTCAAGGCTTCTAGACCATTTTACTTTGTGGCTAGGTACACAAACGATAATCGATGTCTATATGATGTGGAAGTTTTTGGTTCTAACAGGGGAAAGGTGAACACGATGGCAAAGCTGCCGAGTTGAAGAGATGGTTAAGACAACCGCAATTAAAATACAATGACATAAAATTGGGTAATGCTCATGAAGTGGTAGAAGTTACCGAAGAGATGTTTACTTGTGGAACATCCGAAAGTGGATGAACACATCCGAAAACCAAGAAGAGGAAGAATATAAAAAGGTTCTTTTGGGAAGTCAAGGTGGAGGATATAGAGAAAACAAAGTTTAAAATGAAACGCACTTATTTGCTCAAAGCGCGACTTTAAAAGGAATCTTTGAAAGATTCCTAAAATTCCCTCAAAAGGTCCCTTTTCGAGGTAAATTTGTGACAAGTGTGACAATTTGAATATTTTAGGTACTATTTTTGAGGGGCTAATTCAACTTAACTTCCATGCAAAATTGTTTGGTACCCCTTTTTAGCCCCGTAGTTTAGCATGAAAAATAGTAGCAATTTGAGGAGACTAAAAAAAATAGACATTGAATAAAACATCAAGTGCATTAGGCGACAAAAAGGCTTTCGCATTTAAAGTTTTTGAACTCACTACAAATTTTTGAACAAAATTGTAAAAAATGTGTAGATTTTTCATTTTGAACAAAGTTACACTATGGCTAATTGAGAATGCATGTTGTAAATCGACATGTTGAGACCATGGTCACTAGAGCTATTCGTGTCCTCTGCCAATGAGTATCGTTCCTCGGCATTGTCTACCAATGAAACCGCGAACCCGCATGCTAACCTCGATGATCGTTTGAGTCACAACATGCAACTTGTTAGCTTAAGCCTTAGAGTTGCTCCAAAATGTAATCATACAACATGGCGAGGTAATCATACAACATGGTTGTTTCATAAAAGGTGTTTTTAGTGTTAGTTCAAAGCTTTAATGTTCCCCCGTTATTGGGCCGGTATAAATTTATACAGGGTGAGTTCAAACAATACAACGAATTTATCAAAGCGGTATAAATTTATACCATGTGAGCTCAAATTTCTACCGCGTGACTCAAAGCGTTACCACAGGGAAAGAACTCGAGTGGTATAAATTTATACCGCCCGATGAGCTCAAGCGGTATAAGTTTATACCGAATCTCCCCACATGAAAATCTTTGAGCAAGCATTATAAATTTATATTTTTTTTTTTTTTTTTTAAAAAGGAAATCGCGGTATAAATTTATACCATGAGATCTCTTGAAAAACATTTCCTTTTTAAATTCAATACATTATCTTGAAAAACATTTCCTTATAAATTCAATAACACAAGAAATTTCTTGTAAAGCGAAATTTTATTTATGGTTATAACTTGACCTTTCATGGATATAACATGATTTTTGCTGGCTAAAACATGGCAGATGCTTTTTGGTATAAATTTATACGAGGCTAGGAAAAAGCGTGTGTTGGGAAAGCTTTAGGGTTGTGATAATCGAATGATTTAGGTGTTTTATTGGTGCGGCATCGGTTTCTTAGTGATGAAAAGGTTTGTTTCTTAGTCCGAAGAAGCTTTGAAGAAGATTTTTTTTTTTTTTTAGGGTTTTAATCGCCCAAACATCTTGGGTCCAAGCTTTTCGTGGCTTCTTCATGGCTGAGGTTCTTCATGCCGAGTTTCTTCGAATGTATTTCTTAGGGTGTGGCAGATGTAGAATCACTGTTGTGGAAGATCTGGCTGCCAAAATCACGAGCTGCTATAGAATCTGAGCTGTTTAGCGGATGTAGAATCACTGTTGTGGAAGATCGAGCTGCCAAGCTTTCGCATGATGAAGCTTTCGAATGATCTGAGAATGAACAAGGCGGTTTGTTCTTTATTTGTTGGCCTCAAGACAAGGTAATTTTATGTTCCCTTACACTAGTTCATGGAGCAAAGGCTGGCTGTAAAAGCGTAGTGTTCCTTTTGTTGCCATTTTTTGGGTAGATTACTCCATTTGAAGCTTGTTTCTTTCGCGCATATATCACGAAGCACGAGATATTAGGTGCGAGATCTTAGTTGCGATCATCACAAGGTGCAAATGAAGGTTGTTGGATGGATTAGAGACTAGAGGTTGGAAATGTGCGAAATTCAAGGATTTATCGGTTGAAATTACTTGGTATTAGTTTAAAAATTGCTTGTGGAGACTCATTAAATTGGAGTATGGAGTACTAGCATGACTCTGTTTTTTGTCTATCTTCTTGACTCTCCAGCTCTGAATTTAACACTAAGTGCAGATTCTAGTTTATCCATTGTTAAATGTAGACTACTTTACTCTGTAAGATTGGCAGTTCAACATTATTACCAAGATTAAATTTTACTAATTGAAAGTTTATTGCAGTTGAAAGATAAAGTGTGACGGCCGTGATAGCCTTGAAGTTAGACCTCTGGTTGGGCTGTCACAGGCTGTAAACCCATCGGTTTGACCATCACATTTGGGATGTTTATATTTGGGATGTTTATTTTTCAATCTCATTTATGAAAGGAAAGCTTAAGTTTGCATCAGGATATACTTGTCTTGACAATGTTGTTGATATATTACAAAGCTGAATACCATTTTACATTTGAAATAGGTAGAAGCTAGTAGAGATGTGTAAATTCAGGGGCTCAGGTAATTTACTATGGCAGTTGCATGCATGAAAATCTCAAAGGTCCAGGTTAGACCTTTGATTGAGTTGCCACAAGATTTAAACTGTGTCAACCCAAAGATTAAGTGCATAGATATGTCATATATACATCTGTGAAGCGGTAGAGACACATAACATCTCGAGGCGATTTTTACGGATTTGAGATATTTTTTTTAGGATTGGGCTTGGCACTACATGCATTTTGCGTTCTTAGGCAAGGGCGCAATGTAGTGTCTGTTGGTATAGATGCGACAAAATAAGCTTTAGCGAGAACCATAATAAGTTCTTGCGAGTCATTTTCAAATGGAACCATAATAAGTTCTTGCGAGTCATTTTCAAGCGGAAATGAAGAAGCTGGGTGCCAAACGATGTTAAAGATATCAAGGAAATGTTTACATAAATCCAACCTCCCATCAAGAAAGATCACAGGAAAACACAATGAAGAGGTTGAGTTTGTTGACTTGAGTTTCTTTGAAGTTGCCATTGAATCGAGAGGTATAAGTCAAAATCTCAAGGTGATGAGAGTTCTTTGGATTTGGGTGGGCCTTTCCCTGGTATAAATTTATACAAGCGGGTTTCCATTTCAACTTTGTCGGTATAAATTTATACCGCCATGACACTTGACTATTTCTTTAATCGAGACTTCTCGCCAAATTGGTTATGGCATGCCCTATTATTTTAAGGACCTTGTACAAAAGGTGCTCTGTAACAATTTTTTGTAATACTATTTAATATGATTACTTAATTTGAATGCTTCCTTCTCTGTTAAAAATGTTAAAGAATTTATTTGCTGCTAAATGATGTGTTCTTGAGCAAGTACTTTAATCAATTCTTTTTAGGCGTCAATGGCAACTTCTCCTTCTGTCTTCATATTGCTACCGTGAGAGTATTCATGCACATTTTGCAACATAGCCTACTTCAATTGCATGTATTTTGGCAATGGAAATTCTATGGCTGTCATGAAATGTTAGTTGTACCCCCATAAACGGCCTTTTTTTTTTTTTGGTCCTATGCTTTTAGATTATTTTTCTTCAAAAGTGCTATTTTCATGACGACTTTGCAAAAATCTTATCCAAGAAACTTGAATGCCTCTATTTTTTGCTCTTTTAAAAGATTCCAACATTCTTGGGGAATCTTTCAAACGCACTTCTTAAATAAGTGCGTTTCATTTTAAACCTTGTTAGAAAGAAAGCATGGGGTGCTAAAGGATTTTTGGACACTAAGCAGATCCATTGTGTACATGCATTCAATCCTGAATCTCCATTGCGGTTGCAACACGAGGGAACTTTCATGCTTCTGCAGCTACGCTTGGATGGCATGTGGGGCGGTTGTGTGAACAAGCACTACGTTGATGATTGGAAACTTCAAGTTATTGTACCATCCTCCAATGTGCATGCCGACATTGAGGACCGTAAATCAGCCAGTCCTTGTTCTCCTCCAATCCCACGATGTTAGCGGGAGGCACTTAGAGTTGGTGATAATTTTCTTTGTTGTTGCTCAAAAGGGAATGATGAGGGTTTGAATTTTGGATTACGACGTGCACAAAACCAAAATGGATAGTGGAGAAAGACTTCCAACTCAATGGAACATGGTACCTCGTAGGTGATAGTGTCATAGAAGGTATGTATTACAAGAAGGGCGCAAGATCAACCATCGGCTATGATCTTTGCGGTAAAGGCATTTAGGCATAGTATTCACAACACGGATCACGTGCAATCGGACTTCACATGCCACCAACTAAACGTCAAAAGCAGGGAGTTGTATATAGAATTTTGGATCCTTTAGATGAGGAGAAAATTTTACGAATTTACAGAAGTTCTTTACGATGATGATGAAATGTAAAACCATTACGTAGTTTTCAGAACTCATGTGAAGTTTTGTGCTTCAGTTTTGTGAAAATGAGTTTGTTTTTGATTTCTTTTGAAGATTTGAATTCTTACGGAACACTTGATTCCTTTGTTTGTGAGATGAATTGAATATGAATTTTCATTGAAATGAATCGAGGTTACAATAACAATTATGTACATAAGAAAGATATCTGATGATTTAAGTGCGAGAAGTGACTCATGCACCTACATACTTCCCAATACATATGTTCCTCTCGGTTCCAGCTTTTTGTTGCTTCTAATCTTAAAACTTCAAGCATGAACACTCTAACATCAACTAGATCCACGGTGCGAAATGTCCACACCGCAGGTTAACCACACTTTGTCAATACTTGAGTTTGGTTTGTCTGCTGCATTTAAGTTGACTTACTAGATCGGGGCAACAATATATTCACTCCTTTTAAGTACCCCCTCACAAATTTGTGCATAAACAAACATCTGGCGGGGAATACATGAATGACCATCGGTTTGAAGAGGCGTTCTGGAAATTTTCACAACATCCGAGGTTGTAAAGCTAAAAATTCTTGTGTCCCAAGCAATTCCGGGAACACGCACTCAAAGTTTGTTGTCATTGTGCCACAACAAACAAAATGCAATGAGCAAGCACTAACCTCTCAATATGTGCGCATACGCCATGCAAGCCCGAGCTATCAAAGTGATATATCACGGTTTATATCTCAATGCAGAGACAGCGTGGCTTACAATCGAAAAACAGGTCGGTGATGTCCATCACAAGCGAGGCAAAAAATGTAATGCGGCACTTATCGATTCACATGTTTCCTTATTGTTTGGTAACTATTTGTGTCCTTGGACAATGTCAGTGAAAAAGAGGGTCAAAGAAATGAAAGGGATGGCTCATTCCTTGGATAATCAAGTAGTATTCCATGTATTTGCAAACATATGCATATCATCCGCACCTTGAGAAGAGGAACATTGATCATTGAACCTTTGCGTATCGGCTTCCAAAATTTTGATGTCGGTGGAGTTAATCACGGCGGTTTCCAGTTCCACTCGACACCACTTCGGATGTGTATTTGGCTTTTAGATAGTCGGGACTGCGAAGCTCTATCATCTCTAGTTCTAAACACACACTGGAGAACATTTGCTCACAATCCATTCAAATATTTTAAATTGAAAATGTACAACACATATCATAGAAATTCTTTTACTTATATTGACTTTCAAAGAGTTTTACAAGATTCATTTATGAAAATACTTGTCGAGCATTTTCATGCGATTCTTGCTGACTCTTGAGAATCCCACATGTTCGACATTTGATGTTCCTTCACATAGCGGCACACTTTCTGCGGAAGTCCCTCCGACCATGGTTTGAGTTGCTCAAAAGGAAATTGGAATCCAACCACGCCGGGAGCAAAACTATTTGGACATATCATTGTGTTAATTTGGTTGGAGAACCCTTATATCTCTTGTCATCTATCAACAATGTGTTTGTCACTGGTATCTCCAAAATTTCTGGTACACTTTGGACAGATCCTTAAGGAAAATTGGCTTATTAACCACTTTTAATTTTGTGTTGGTGCGGTCATCGATTCCAAATAAAAAGAAAATGCCCTTATATTCCTGCAAAGCAACTTTCGTCAACAAGTCAACATTACTCTTAGCCATTTGGACCACAATGCAATCTCAAATTTTGAAAAACACCATTCTAAGAACTCCTGAAATCCGGGCTGGAACTGCGCACTTTTGATGGTTCAATTTACGGATGATCATACGCCTCGGCCGATGGGGATCCTCTCTTTCAAGTCATAAAACTTGCCTAAAACCCCATTAAAATCCAAAACAAGGAGAATTTCAGTTAACCTCTTGGTTTTGTTGGTTGAGGTTGTATTGGACTCGTTGAGCGATGCGCAACTTGTCCGGGATCCGGGGTTTCTTTGTCAACTTCATCACCGCATCCGCATTTGGCTCATATTCAGCACCAAAACTTTTTCGGTGAAGGGACCCGTCTGAGAATGAATCTCAAGGGAATTAATTTTCCCCCTAAATCAGATGCACTAGGAATCTCTTCGTCATGGCTTCCGATTTGCGGTAGCATTTATCTACGCAACATAATTGAAATGAGGAAGACCAGAAAAAATACAAAAATAAATCATGTATGTGGCATCGGTACTTACTTGATACATTTGCATTGATTGACTATCAAATTTCGTTTTGGAGTCTCCATGCGGCAAATCGGAATTTGGGATTGACGGATTATCAAATGGGGTGAATTCTAGGTACAATAGGGAGGTATCTTGCGATCTCATAACTGATCGAGGCGTGGATAACTGTTGGATATCCTTGGTCTCAAATTTACGCAATTACGCAAACACTAAGTCGGTAGACATGTGACAACATCATTAAACATTAGTTAAGGCACTTGTTTTGCGGCGAATCTATATTGTTTGCAAAAGAGACAAAAAAAAGACTAAACCACCCGGGATGGAAGAGACTAAGCCGGGATGAAAGAGACACGAGTACAAACATCGAGACTTCCCAAACCTTGCTTTCACCCCTCTTTGGACTTACTTGTGTCTATTGGTTCTTGTGGTACCACTTTCGAACACCAAAGCCAAAAGCCATGTCTGGTCATAATGTGGCCTGGCGGGGCTGCAAAGAGTTCTAGAGTGTCGCAAAACAAATTCAAAATCAATAGAGTCTTTAGGCGAGGGTTAGAGATGATAATATTTACCTCAAATGGTGTGATAGACATGGAATGTGATCTTGGTGACGCATTACGCTATCATAGCGGCAACATTTTACCCTCCCATTTGGACAAGCGTCCACAAAATGGACAACCTTCATCACCCTCTTCTTACGCCTCGGGAAGCATTGGAAGTCACGGGGATCTAAAGGAGTGTCATGACCACTACCTTTCGAGAAAAAATCTCAAATCTTTGCATTCGAGGTAGCGGCTCCAGTGATAAGTCTTCACATGCCTTTAGCTCAATTTCAGTTTCTGTTAATTCCTTATTTAATCGTTTCAGCCCGGGCAACACCGTACCATTTAGCTCTTCATCCTTTGGTTAAACACAACCCGAACACCCTCTGGCTTTTCGGTTCTTTGTCATGATTGATTGCCATCGTACCAAATCAGCTCTAATTTCGATTCTTTATGCTCCATCAACTCAATCTTTCTTTTGATATCATTTTCCTATCCTCGTTTGCTTGCAATCATTGCTTGCATCTATCAAACCTTGATGTTGCGACCAACTATTCCTTCACAAGTGCGCCGCCATAGTACGCAAAAAACAAAACACTACGTATATGTGGAGCCTCCTAACATAGTAAGCCCACGTACTGATGGAAAACCACAATCACATCACACAACACAAGGTGGTCTCTACACACCACCACATACCACACACCACACAACATCTGTTGCCACGGTACACACCACACAACATTTGTGGTGGTGGTAGTGGTGATTAATGGTGGTAGTGGTGGTGTGGGGTGGTGGTGGTGGTGGTGGTGGTGGTGGTGGTGGTGTGTGTGGTGGTGGTGTGTGTGTGTGGTGGTGGTGAGGTGTGGTGGTGGTGGTGGTGGTGGTGGGGTGTGTGGTGGTGGTGGAGTGTGGTGTGGGACATGGTGGAGTGTGGTGATGGGGTGTGGTGGTGGGGTGTGGTGTGGTGGTGGTGTAGTGTGGGGTGTGGTGGTGGTGGTGGGTGTGTGTGTGGTGGTGGTGAGGGTGTGGTGGTGGTGGTGGTGGGGGTGTGTGGTGGTGGTGAGGGTGTGGTGGTGGTGGGTGTGGTGTGGGACATGGTGGAGTCTGGTGGTGTGGTGTGGTGGTGGTGGGGTGTGGTGTGGGACATGGTGGATGCCAACAACTCACCACCACCACACATACCTCATCTATCGTTCTGGCATCCATTGCGCATCATAGAGACACAACATGACAATACAGCCAACATGATGCAAAATGGTAGTAGACATACCTGATTCTTGAAGTGGATTTGATGTTACCTTTTCTGTGTTGATAGAAACAATCTAGATCAAGCTTGAGATTTTTTTCTGTTGTAAGACAACTAATAAACAAACATACTGCAATGGCATGTTTTGGTCTCGAGAACATTGCTCGCTTTTACTGTTTTTGATTGTGAGTTCAGATTGAATGTGTGGTCTAGAGGAACCTGATTTGGTTATTTCCCTATCATCTTCATCATCCCTGTCACTTTTACTATTTTCCTCCTCGTCAGGTTGGATTTGCCTATGCTTTCTCTTGGGTCTAGAAGAACTGGCCTCGGCTTTCTCATCGGGAGTTTTATAATAATCCGAGAAGCTCTTCCAATCTTGACCTCCCCCTTTATATGCAGATAATAAGCCACTGCCCAGGTTCCAGGAGCCATTCCACCCCATGTATGTGGCTTCCCTGTAATTCTTTTGTAAATTTGCATGAACTCTTTGTATTGTTCATTGCTCAGATTCTTCAACCTGGACAAGAAAACATATGCCTTAATTTTTCAGTTTGAACAAAACATTTGGGGAAAATACCTGTAGCAGATTTATTTGGAACTCTGTCACCCCAAAGCTTCTTTAGATCTTCGTGGGGCACAATCTCTTGTTTGAGGAGAGATTTCATCGTGTAACGATTGGCGTTCAATTCCGACTCCATTAGGGTTCAATCGGCAAGAAGCGGCAAAAAAGCGAGAGGAAGAGGTGATTCTTTCTTAATTCAAAAAGGTGGACAATGGCGTGGCATAAAATTCAAAATAACCGGCGCTCATTAATTCGCACTCCCGCAATCTCGCTTCCGTATGCACCACCGATTCTACCACAAAGGTGGTGCCAAAATGTGGCGTCAAAATGCCGCGTTTTTGATACACCCGCAGTGCTTTTACCCAAATGGGGTGGAAATGTTGATCCAATTATTTGAAGAACTTACGTATTAGATCCACGTCCTCTTATGGGCATACGATAGACATGTTCCACAAAAAAGATGCACGTATTGAAAGGAGATTGGCATTCACATTTTTGTTAATAAGTATAATCTAATGTTTGTTAATAATCCTTTTCTGCAATGAGAGGAAAAGGAAAAGTCTCAACTGTTTCAAGCTAGGAAAAGTCTGGGAACATGTTAGTTTATTGAAGAGTCTGAATTAAGGCAGAAAAACAATCAGTGCTGCTCACATATAAATAGTCCAAAAATAATATGGTGTTATTTTTAAATGTAAATATATCTTTTGTAATGTGGAACCATGGTGCATTACATGGGGGTCATTATTTGGCTTGGCGGCGTCCATAGTAGGATTACAAACTGCTTTGGTGAATGAAAGGAACATCTCGGTGTGTTCTAAAGATCGACATCAATATGTAGCATAATAACAGGGGTTTTCTTTTGTATTTTTGTACTTTTTTCCCTAAGGTTTTTATATGATTTCATGGATGTATTTGATGAGGCATACTAATTAGTATATCTAGAGTGCGCATACGCTTGAACTAATTTTGATGCCTATATCCAATGGTTTAGACCCACATATCATATATTTCCTTTTTTTTTTTAAAACTGTATTTTCTTATCACTTCCTTTTTTTTTTTTTTTGTATTTTCTTATCACATCTGCTTTCGACATGCAAGGCTCGAGATAACCCATTTTAGGGTTTATCGTTTAGGGTTATGTTCATGTTTGGTGCGGGGTGATAATTACATCATGTATAATAGCGAAGACATGGGGGCTCTGTACTCTTCTTGAAATTCATTGCAGCAATGTTGGCGGAGCATCTCATGTCATTCGGTTTAATCTTTTTCGGCACCCACGGTCCCATCCCCCATCAAGATCTGAATGCCACGCTAGCGGTATGCAACCTTCTTGGCATATGCAAATGCGGATCTGGAGATGCGGTCTGAGAATAGGTCTTAGTTGATGCCCCCTCAAGATCAAGCAACCATTGCTATCTCTTCAAGGCATTCTCCCGACCCTTTGTTACAAAAAGCAGCATTTTGCGGAACGGGGACAGCCCACGGCAACGACAATCGGACCAATTCAAGTTTGAAATAGATTGCTTCACTACGATGCCACATGGAATTTCTGCGAACCGGGTAATTTAATTATAACTCCGTGTCGAACAAGCAAATTTCTTATAAAGTGAAGTGAACTTATTGCATCAAATGGTTTTGCGACTTTGGGAATGAACATGCAGTATCTTGGATTGTGCGATTACGAGGGGATCAACATAGATGATTTTACCTTCTTGATACATACGAGGATATTTTTGCATCTGCACAAGTCCCAAAAGCTGACATCATCTCAAGAGGTACGTCTTATTTACCAGATTCTATCTTTGCGGCATGTACTATTCCTTTGTTTTGTTGCTGCTTACATTTGAAAACCTTTGGTTGGTAAAATTAATTGTTATACAATATACAACCGAGGACTTACAATGCAATATTATGGCGGTTTTAGTTTGTTATGGATAGGGGAAGGATGTCCTTGAATAACATAGATAATTTCACTTTCTTCTATCACGAGGACACAATGTGATGTCTACCATAACCCGATATTAGTGGATGGCACATTACGTTTTTCTTACATGGCCTAGCCAACCTTTCTGCTTGACACACGACCTCCTTTGAGAAATCCCCCTGTTATTAGGCTAGAGTTGGAAGTTGACAATGGCATCATGGACACCAGCTCATGTATCTGATTGTGCCAAAGCATTTGAGCTCAATATCCACATTTACAATCCAGCTTGGCTGCTGTACCTGAATCTGCAGTTTCTCTTAGTAAACGACGCCATCATGGCTCTCCAATGCAGGCGCCTTCACCTGGTCCAATTTTGTAGCCCCCTGCAGAAGCCTTAAGAGCTCTTGCACCCACAATTCATATCCAGGCAAGTGCTTATAAAACATGAACATTAGCTTGATAGAAATTGGCGAGGCGACAATGTTCCAAAACAAAGCATATTGGTCACACATTGATGACACATTGATTTCTAGGCTATTTGAAATTAGTGTGAGGAAGCTTTGAGCAACCAGATATGATTACGTGGAATATGGTTTTGAAGGCTGCGAAATTATGATTCATAGCTATACCACAACATTGGCATTGTGGTGTGCGAGTCTAACGAGATGCACATACGGATTTGGATGTAATGCATCGGCCGACATCATTATGTGCTAGTTTAGGTTGTGATATAGCACGAATATTTGTACAATTATTCGGTGTGAGCAGAGCTGGTATTTTACGGAGGCGGGGCTCGAATCAAGGCAAGTGGAAAGGTCCGGTGAAAGGGGCCTACACCAATTTTGTAGTGTTGTGGCATTGCAATTTACGCTTAATGCTAATTTTTCCCACGATGTAAGGTTGGGTTAGCCGTTTGGCATATTCTTTTTTATGAAAAGGCGAGTTTTTACGAGTATGATAGTTTTATTTGGATGCTATGCTATATTCCACCATTTGCTTTGCATTAGCTAAATTAGAAGAATATGTTAAAAGATGTATAGCCGTTGGCTTGGAATGGAATCTTTCATTGGCGATTAAAAGACACGAGAGCGTATGCCAACTTTTTGAGTTATGGTGGAATCACAATAGGGTGGGATGACTATGAATAACGGGGTTGTCTGCAAAAATTTTTAGCATCACACTATAGGTTGTCAGATAACTCAATTTCAACATGCATGTTTTAAGATATTCTTTATTTTTAGATGTGTGCTCGCAATTCTTGGGGTGTGTGGATATTCACTCAAGGGAGTTTGGACTGTGTATATATTGTCTTGTTTGTTTGTTTGGTTTTGTTTGCTTTTGTTAGGGCCCGAAGGGCCAAAAAATTTTTTAGTATAACTACCAACACATAACTACCATTAACATTAATTAACGCAAACCATTGCATTCCACACTTAAAATAAAATTCCCCTTAAACCCCCTGTGGTTTGGGTGCATATTATGCTACATATTCACACGGGGGGTGACGTAGGGCAGCGAGAGCCTTCATAATTGTATTTTGCACGTACGAAATCAACACCATATAGTATTATGCTTGAAATCTTATAGTATTTTTGCGAATCTTGTTATCTGATATAGCAAATTTTGTACTTGCATACCCACAAGCGAGGATTTTTATGTACGGTATAGATTAAGGAATAAAAGGCGAATATGCCTATCCAACTCTCGTTGCGGAGTCACCCCGTGTGAATATACCCCGGTGTGAATAAAATAGAATGGCATAGAATGATTGCGGATGCTATGATCTCATGAATGCTCACTTGAAGAGTATTCTTGAATATAAACAAGTCAAGTTTGCATTGGCCAAAGTCAAGAAACTTTCTTTCAGCCCAAATTCATAAATGGTCACCCGAACGAAGATCATCCTTGATAGAATAACTGCCACATGATATTCAGCCAAAATCCAAGAATGTTCACATGAAGGTCATTCTTGAATACAATGGCGGGCACATGTCATGATTTTCTTGGCTAAAATCAGGAATAACATTTCCTAAAAACGTATAGACCATGCTCCATCGGCGTTTTTAGTTGTATTTTGCAGCTTCTTGCCCAGATTGTTGATAATTCCACGTAACCACTATCAACGGCTCCCCATGAGCCACTACTTTGTTGGTAAAAGATTGCCACATCACAGCCATTATTGAGCAGCAGTACAGACCACTCGTTCAAATATTCAAACCTCTTTGGATATGATTATTGGTTGTGGGGGAACCAAAGATTTCTTCAAGCCATTCTCATAAAATCATGGTATCAAATATTCTATTGTCTTGATGTAGCAATTTGAATTGATTGTCAAGACTTTGAACTATTATTTAAGCCACTTCACCCTCCGGCCATGGAGGGCAACCCTTCGTGCGCAGCACCTTGTTTCCATGGTTTTGTCTTTTGCAATTGTTGAAGGCATGACCATGACTTTGCCCTTTTCTTTCTATAGCATTATTCTTTCAGACTCCTTTGTGTTTGTGAACTGTGTTTGTGAACTGAGACGATAAAGAGAGAACTTTTCCTTGATTAAATGAGAAAATGTTCAAAGGTCCCTCATGAGTAAAGGATCAAACATGAAAGTGATTATGATCCATGTCAAAGGTTAAATTGTTAACATAGCTGGACATAGAACTTAGAGATTCTTACCCTTCTCAATCCCATGTTAACCATCCTCCACTACACACTCCAACCGCACAAGTATGTCATACTTCAGTCTGGCACACATGGAATTGCCCTAGTCAAATTCATTGATGTAAATCTAAAATTTTGAGAGCATTTTGTTGGCAGCTAGATGATCCACATAAGGTGGCCGACAGAGACTTCAATTGTCTGGTTGACTTATGCTGTAACGAGAGAATACAAAATTATTCTTATACGAGAGAATAAATCCTAGTGCAACTGTAGCATGAATAATCCCGGGACATTCCACTAGAACCCCTAAAAACAAAAGGCATATTTCATGGGCATCCCAGGCCTATAAAACAGGTTAAGATTTAGAGTGTGGCTTTAATAAGCTTTACAATCAAAATATGCCTACACCCTTGTGGTGAGTGCTACATGCTTTGTTTTGATTTATTTTGCTTCTTCTGCTTTGACAAATGGTAGACATTTGGCTTTTATCTTTTGCCATTGCATCTGTTTGATCAAATCCAAGCTATTGTAACAGGAAATTACAGAGCATCAGATCTGGAAGAAGCAACTCCTCTGCAGGCCTTTGATGATCAGGTTGATCATTTTATTTATCACAAACATCATGTATTTGCACATTTGACATCATTCATAGCATATCTATGCAAAAAGTTCCTGCTTTATGTAAAAGAGTACAGAGCATTCTAGCTAAATGCTAATATTTGTATGCGCATGCGCCTATTTTATAAGCCGCTTCATAGCCTGTATTATTTTGCTGCTGCCACCAAAAATTATTTCTGAGGATCTACCTGCCTTGCCAAAGGATTTGTATGGACATCAGTTTGACTGCATTGGCTATGGCTTATCAGCGCCACTGGTTTTAAAGTATCTGTAGATGATAGAGAAGATGAAGAAAGTAATTTGTGAGGCATTCTCTGAAGCACTTGGACAGGCCAGATCCAGAGAAAGGATAAATATGATTCTAGTTCTACCATTTCAAGCATGCAAAAATTGGATTGGAAGAGTTATACCTACTATTCCATTGTCGGACTGAAAGCCCTTGCCATTGCAGCACACCATCAAGCAACAGAGAAATGCATTGATCCAATATGCTTCCAGTTTAAAAAAAATCGACGAAAATCTACGCCGAATCCAGCTCTCAAAAAATCTACACCGATGTTGGCGGTGATTGCCAGCTGAAAAACATGAATAAAAAAACTCCACCGACCTTTGGACTTGGAAACACCTTGTGCCTTGCCGTCTTCCTGCTCTACACTTGCCCCTCCTGAGGAAGTGACCCTCCTGAGGAAGTGACCCTCCTGAGGAAGTGACCCTTGCCTTGTTGTACACCTAATAAACTGAGTCTGGAACAATGAATGAGACCGACATTCAACATCAAGCCCACAATATTGTTCCAGAGGAGGGTATACAAGTGAACGATGTGGAATGTCTGGGCATGAGCTCCTTAGACAAGAAAATGGAGTTACGGTCTCATTTAAAAATTGAGCCTACAAGAGATCAAGACCGCTGCTAATGTTAGAGCTGAGCCATTGTAGTTAGTGACAAATGGCACACACATGGGTCGTGCACAAATGTTAACAGTGAAACTTGATCTGGTCATTGAAATCCTGAATATCTATGCACCTAGTGTAATAAATCAGAGAGCTAGGTTCTAGGCATAAGTATTGACAACAACTTGCCAAAACTTGATGCGATCATTTGCATGGAAAATCGTAACAGGTTAATAGGTTTGGATGATTCTCAACTGCAATGGCTCCAGGACTTACAAAAGAGGAGAAACTGACATGGTGTTTCTCTAGGAATGCACCTTAATGATACTCCTCAATATCATGCTCTAGCGCGAGCATGGATCTCCATCATTAATGTAAACAAGAGAGGGTGGACACAATGCAGGCAACATAATGGATTCACACATGTGGCCACTGATTTACAACACTTCTCGGACCACATAACTAATTCCGCCAGCAACATACCAATACGGAGGGATACTTGAAACGTATCAGGCTCGTCATGACATTCGGCCAAAGCATAATTGCTATTAAGAAAAAATATATAGAGGAAACCATCCAAATTATACCTTTGTGTCAAAGCAATACTTAGAATCAAGGCAGGTGCCTTGAGTTCAAAATTCATCGCCATTTCCCATCGCTTTCCCAAGCATGGATCGGCATCAAACTTGCAATTGAAGATGCCTTTGACTTTGTTGATTTGTAGGTCTAGCTGCTATCATGTGCTTTCAAGCACTGCCGTTAAGGCACAAGAGAACAAGTGTCTGCATCTAAGCTATTTTTTCATAGCCTAATTCTCACGCGAATAAAATTTGTTACATATTTTAATGTTTGCCACTCGTGACAACGACAAATCTTTTTCACAACTCGTGACAAAAATTCAAATTAAAAAAAATTGTGAAAAAAACTCTCGTGACAAATTATGTCATTTTTTGTCAACCAGTGGCAAATATTGGTCACGTATGACAAGCTTTCTGTCATGCGTAAAAGGTCATATGCCTTTGATTTACACGTTTATGCTTACCCAATGGAGGTGCCTGATCTCATGAGCAAGTTCCATACCTGGTAAGAGGATGACTTTTGGGGTTCTAATACCGAGCTCCATCCTTTCATAGTAGCATCTTGAGGAATGATAAATTTCCTGTAGCTACACCCTTACCATGATGGTAACCATTGGGTGGCAAAAAGCATGTTAACCACTTCATTGATTTTCAAAGGATTTCCCCCACCCGATTCGTGCGATACGCTCATTGGTGTTTGATGCCATTGATTGGCTTTCCGTGACGAGATGGTAGTGCTTTACGATATCATTATCAAAGGGCCACTCAAAGTTATGAAGGTTGTATGGCTTGTGTTGAATCTCTAATGATATCTCACATTCTCACTGCCTCTTGTGTTTACTATGTTCTAATGATATCTCTTGCTTGTTTACAAGCTGATTATCGAGGGGCTACTCAGTTATGTTGTATGGCTTGTGTTGAATCTCTAATGGTATCTCATATTTTTGCTGCTACATTCTAATGGTATCTCTTGCCTTATAGACTAAAGTTTCTATTTTGCATTTCTAATGCACACATATCAAGATGGAAGAAACAAATTTTGAGGTAGATAGGAAGAGTGCAGTGAAGAGAAAATGCTATATGGAGTCAATGGCATCGTTGATTCTATGTTGTGTTATGGGAACATGGTTAGGATATTAATATTATTTGCAATTTAATAGGTTTGTTATCGACATTAAAGTCTTATGGCACTGTGATTCCAGCCGTTTATTTCTAATGCTCAAAATTTTGAAGCTAGAGTTTACTTTGCTGATATCTTCCATCAATCTCAATTATACTCTTATTTCATATTTTGTCTTTACCTTATTTCTAATGCTCAAAAATTGAACATGCTCTTAGATGTCATATTTCATCTCTTATGTTTGTGAAAAGACAGCAAAGATCTTAGCAGTAATCATCTTTTCAAATTTGTTATGTTTGCAATATGGAACTGCTCGTGTTACCAGGATGGTTTATAAATTTTCTCTGTGTATGCTATTAAATTTTAGGATTATTCCATCTAGAACCACAAGTGTTAAATTCCAGCGGACTCCAGTGTCTACTGGTTCCATCAGGACTCTCAAACAGTAGTAGCAACATCTCTGAAGAAAACTTGTATCAATTTATTCAAGCTCATATTTGCACCTTTAATCGGGTAGGTAGCATTGCAGAAAATTGGCAAACATTTCTCCAATAGCCCAAAGGCTATGCCTATGGTCTTGCAGGGACAATCAAGACATGGAATGGGAACAAGTGTCTCCAAGAGGGAAAGGACAAACTATATAAATAACAGCCAAGAATAGGCAGCAACAGACCAATGTATGCCCTCCAACTAATGAAGCAGGCCTGTTAGTGCTGGAAGGGAAGCCCCTCCTGAGGAAGTGACCCTTGCCTTGTTGTACACCTAATAAACTGAGCCTACACTAATAATGTTCTAGAGGAGGGTATACAGGTGAACGGTGTGGAATGTCTGGGCATGAGCTCCCTAGACACGAGAATGGAGTTACGGTCTCATTTAGAAATTGAGCCTACAAGAGATCAAGATCAGTAATACAAGTGAGAGGAAAAGATTTGCAGAAGGACAACATTACTGGAACCCAAAAACCACTGCCAATGTTAGAGCTGAGCCATTGTAGTTGGTGACAAATGGCGCACACACGGGTCGTGCCCAAATGTTAACTGTGAAACTTGATGTGGTCATTGAAATTCTAAATATCTATGCACCTAATAGTAAATCAGAGAGCTAGGTGCTGGGAGGAAGCATTGACAACAGCTTGCCAAAACTTGATGAGATCATCTGCATGGGAAAACGTAACAAGTTAATAGGTTTGAAAGATTCAACTGCAGTGGCTCCAAAAGTTACAAAAGAGGTGAAATTGACATGGTGTTTCTCTAGGAATACACCTTATGCTCCTCAACATCATGCTCTAGCCCGAGCATATGGGTCTCCATCGTTAATGTAAACAAGAGAGGTTGGACACAATGCAGGCAATTAGAATGGATTCACGCATGTGGCCACTGATTTACAGCACTTCACGGACCAGATAACTAATTTCGCTAGCAACATACCAACACGAAGGGAAACATGACAAATTTTTCTAGCTTTTGTAACGTGTGACAGACTTTTGTCATGCATGATAAGGTTTTTATCATGCGTGAAAGGTCATCTGCCTTTGATTTACACGTTTATCCTTACCCAATGGAGGTGCATGCTCTTATGAGCAGGTTCCATGCCTTGCAAAAGGATAAGTTATAGAGTCCTAATACCCAGCTCCATCCCATCATAGCAGCATCTTGAGGAATGGTAACTTTCCTATATCTGCACCCTTACCATGATGGTAACCATTGGGTGGAAAGAACCATGTTAACCACTTCATTGATTTTCAAACCCCCACCCTGATTCCCACATACGATCGCGTGGTGTTTGATGCCATTGATTTGTCTTTCCATGACGAGGTGGTGGCGCTTTACGATATGATTATCGAGGGGCTACTCACTTATGAAGAGTGTATGGCTTATGTTCAATCTTGCTGCCTCTTGTGTTTACTATGTTCTAATGATATCTCTTGCGTGTTTACAGGCTGATTATCGAGGGACTGCTCAGTTATGAACGTTGTATGGCTTATGTTGAATCTCTAATGATATCTCATATTCTTGCTGCCTCTTGTATTTATTACATTCTAATGGTATCTCTTGCCGTATTTACAGTCTGAACTTTCTATTTTTCATTTCTAATGCACACATGTCAAGAGTGAAGAAACAAATTTGGCGGTAGATAGGGAGAGTACGGTGAAGATAAAATGCTTTATAGACCAATGACGTCATTGATTCCATGCTATGTCATGGGAACATGGTTAGGATATTAGTATAATTTGCAATTTAATAGGTTTATTATCGACATTGAAGTCTTGTAGTATTGTGACTCCAATTGTTTATTTCTAAGGCTCAAATTTTTGAAGCTAGAGTTTACTTTGTTGATATCTTTTATCAATCTCAGTTATACTCTGACTTCATGTTTTGTCTTTATCTTATTTCTAATGCTCAAAGTTTTGAATATGCTCTTAGATGTCATATTTGATCTTTTATGTTTGTAAAAAGACAGCATGAATCTTGGCAGTAGTCGTCTTTTCAAATTTAATGTTTGCATCTTTTCAAATTTGCGATGTTTGCGGAACTGCTCGTGTTAGCAAGATGGTTTATAGATTTTCTCTATGTATGCTATCAAATTTTTAGGATTATTCCATCTTGAACCGCAAGTGTTTAGTTCCAGTGTACTCCAATGTCTAATGGTTCCATCAGGACTCTCAAATAGTAGTGGCCACATGTTTGAAGAAAACGTGTACCAATTTGTTCAAGTTCACATTTGCACCTTTAATCGGGTAGGCAGCATTGAAGAAAATTGGCAAACATTTCTACAATAGTCCAAAGGCTATATCCATGGTCGTGCAGGGACAATCAGGACATGAAATGGCAACAAGTGTCTCCATGAGAGAAAGGACAAACTAATATGAATAACAGCCAAGAATAGGCAGCAACAGACTAATGTATGCCCTCCAACCGACGAAGCAGGCTTGTTAGTGCTAGAAAGGGAGTCCCTCCTGAGGAAGTGACCCTTGCCTTGTTGTACACCTAATAAACCGAGCCTAGAACCATGAATGAGACTGACATTCAACATCAAGCCCAAGGAGATAACAATAATGTTCCAGGGGAGGGTATACAGGTGTACGGTGTGGAATGTATGAGCATGAGCTCCCTAGAGACAAAATGATAATGCTTCGGAACATGCTTAAATTTTAGATGCCGAACTTCAGCAGAGCACCAATCAATGCCACCTTTATTATCCATAAGCATCCTTGCTGGTCTGGGAGTGCGTTGCCCAATGCTGGCAAGAAAGTCCTTCAAACTAATGATCTCACGGGCTGCTGTAGATGATGCAACATACTCTGCTTCAGTGGAAGAAAGAGATACATGTCCTTGTTTCTTGCTGATTCAAGCAATGGCAGGGAGAAAATGTTTCCAAGTAACCAATGCTATATTGCTAGCTGAAACCCTGTGCAATCAAGCGTGCTTTGTAGCTGCTGATGGTGCCTTCAGGATGGAGCTTACATTTGTAGACCCATTTGTTACCAACGGCCTTCCGATCATGACGAAGAGGAACCAAATTCCAAGTGTCATTTTGAATAATAGAATCCATTTTGTGGTCCATTGCCTGCTGCCAATGAGGTGCAGCAGCACATGAAATAGCTTCACGATAATTGATGGATTCACTGATAATAGCAACACCACAAAACTCCATAATCCTAGGCATAATTTCAGCATAGAAGGCAAATCTTTACATGAGGTAAACATTTCTTTTTTCCTCGACCAAGTTCTTCTTCAACTCCTCCTTGCTCAGGATGATCAAGATCACCTCCTGGATCAGATGGGTGAAGATCTCCTCCTTGACAGATGTGTCAAGATCTGCACCGTGATCAGGAAAAGGGGGTCTTTGTAAGCACCGCGGTGTTAGAACCGATTGCAGTCTTTGGAACTACTACATGTGATGGAACCGTGCAGTCTTTGGAATATCAAAAATAGTCTGATGGATTAGAAGCTATGGTGTCATCTGTTATCCATACAAAGATATCAATAAATTCCACATTTGGAGTTTCTAGACCTTGCTGAAACATCTTCATGGAAATAACATCTCGACTAACACAAAGCTTCTTGGTATCCCGATCAATCGGCCTATAATCATGCTTGCACTGGTTAGAGAAACCCAAAAATATCATTTTCTTGCTGGTATGCTCAAGTTTCTTGCGATTAGCTTTGGGAATAAGCATAAAGGCAGCACATCCAAAGACACGCAAGTGAGAGAAATTCGGCTTTATGCCAGTGAAAGCTTGTTCAAGAGTCTGATTTTTCATAGCAACAGTGAGCAATCTATTGAGAAGGTAAACTGAGTACCTTACTGCTTCAGCCCAAAATTGAATGGTGTCGAGGATTGAGCGAGCAAGCAACGTGCCATGTCGAAAATGTTGCGGTTCTTCCGTTCAGCAACACCATTAAAATTTGTACGTGCTGCTCTATCCAACCCATGTCACCAACCTCTTCTCATCCCCTTTCTTCAATGAATAAGACCTTCCATTGCTCCCAGACATGTCCTTTCTATTCATGACCTAGACTGCAAAAGAAAAAAATCAAGTTAGTCAAGTTCTTAAGGGCCAGTTCTAAAAGAGGCAAGTTTGAGGGACTTTCTCGACTCGCGAGTCGAGAAAGGTAGCTCAGAGTGAAAAACATAAGTCTGAGGGCCAGTTCTTAAGGCCATTTTTTGGAAAGGCAGGTCTGAAGGTCTTTCTCGACTTGGGAGTCGAGAAAGGCAGCTTAGAGTGAAAAAACCAGGTCCGAGGGCCAGTTTTACGGAAAAGGTAGGCCTGAGGAACTTTCTCGACTCGCGAGTCCAGAAAAGCATCTTAGAGTGAAAAAAACAGGTTTGAGGGTCTTTCTCGACTCATAAGTCGAGAAACGCAGTTCATACATAGAAAAATGCAGGTCTGAGGGCCAGTTCTGTGGAAAAGGCAGGTCTGAGGAACTTTCTCGACTCAGGCAGCTTAGAGTAAAAAAAATAAGTCTAAGGGCCAGTTATGAGTTTCTTTCTCCAATATTATGGAGCACAAATCATGACTAATTGGACCATATTCCATGTATTTTCTATGTATTTTCTAATGCACACCATATCTTATGCATTTTCTATGTATACATATACAAAAAATAGACCCTCTCCCCTTTTTAATATGTCAATATTTACCCATAGCTTTTTTCAAATATAGCTTTTTTAAATGGGACACTATATACTATGTATTTTCTAATTTCTAATAAGCACAATATCCTATGTGGCTACAAATAACCAAATATGACTTGAATGCACGCTCGAAAAAAATGGGATTTTAATAATAGAATGAGTTAGACAATATAATATGAGCTAAAATAATATAGACAATATATAATATAGGCATAAAACTTCAAAATAGGACATAAAACTTGTCATAACTAATATGGCATAAAACTTGCCAAATATGACTAGAACTTGCCAAAACTGTAAAGCTTCAAACAAATAAATCCTCTATTTCTTTTTCAAACCTTTATTGTTCTTTTTACTCTACCCCGCTTTTTTCCCTTTCATTTTCGAAATTTGAATTTGGTACATACCTTTTGGTCCTGCTCTTTTCTACCATAGCTCTAATCCCCTGATGAAGATCCGACTATGGCCATGGCAGCCTCTCTTTACTCCTTCTCGAAGCTATTTCCGGCAGTAACACAGGCTTTTTCATCGAGCCGTACCCAAGAATTATCTTTTTCTTTAGCCATGAATGATGGCAAGGTCGGCTCTGTGAGAAAGAACTGTCGGCTTGAGCTTGATGGCCAGAGTTAATACAGGAACTTTGTTGTTGAAGCTTCTTGCAGGGTCATCGGTTCTTGCAACCGATTTTTTCCTCTTTATCTTATGACTAATTAGAAGTCGACCAAACTGGAGATAAGGGGCGGAATCGACGGCAGAATATAGGAAAAGTGATATATATATCCAAAATATATATAACAGGAGTCAGTCAGTTAGGACACAAACTCATATGCGATATTTCTGTACAGAATGCAGAGAAGATCATATATATATATCAAGAAAGATTCTATGTATCAGGATGAATATATATTATCAGGAAGTTTAGAAAGCATATGCGATCGCGCCGCTTATGCGGCGGGCAGCGTATAAAGTATGGTCTGGCCAGCAGTGGCAACTCCGGCAGCACCTATGCTCTAGAGCGTATACGAGACTTCCAACCGCTCTGAGTTACGCCATAGTTGCTCATAAGCTTCGCGGCGGTGAAGATCCGGCAATAATCCCCCCTGACCCAAATCCTATTGCCGTGCTGCCACAAATGGAGATGAGCCACAAATGCAACAACAAAACAGATGAGCCACTCTGGGTGCTTCAACGAAACATAGCTTCTGGGCATTTCTTGGGGAAAGAAAGCTTCTAGACACTTCACCGAGCTCAAGAATATGGCAACACCGTGGATTGGATCAGCAAGAAGCTCGCGAATACGCTGCCTTATCTGCTAAAAAATCAAAGGTTAAGATGTTGTTGCCGTGGGATTTCTTCTTCTATTAGGCCAGTTGTTGCTATGGTATTTATTTTATATTGAGACTCTAGACCGTCCATGCTTCATTCTCGACTACCGAGTCGAGAATGGAGGCAGTTGTGTGTTTGGTGTTGTATTTGGGCCTAGGTAGTTTGGTGTTTGGTTTTGTATTTGGGCTCCATGCTTGTCATTCTATGCATTATTGACTACCATGTCAAGAATAATTATTTAACTTAGTCATTAGATTATTTTAATTTATTATTTAATTAATTATCTAATTAGTCTAATTAATACTTTTGAAAAGGGAGGGGGGACCCTTGCCCCATTTGCCCTCCTCTCTCCTTTTCCCCATCCCTTCTTCCAACTTATCCCCTCCTCCTTCTCTTTTTGCCTCTTTGCTCTCCTTCCCTCTCCCTCCTCCCTCCCCCTCCTCCTTTGCCCTTTTGCTCTCTTCTCCCCTCCCTTCCCCATCCCTCTTCCAACTTATCCCCTCCCCTCTTCAGCTTTGTGGCCCCTCCCTCCCTCCTTCTCCTCCTACCCTTCTCCTTATCAAGGTGTATCCCCTCTCTCCCCTCTTCTTTTTTGTATGAATCCCATTTTCAGCATGAGTTCCAAATGTCAGAATCTGATCCACTTTAATTAAATGCGACTTTTGGGATCCCTATCTAATTTCCCTTGGCATCCTATGCAATCTTAATATTTCCTTTACGAAAAGCAAGGCGGTGTCCAATGCTGCATCCGTGGTTCGACATGGCAAAAAGTGAGCCATCTTAGATAACTTGTCGACCACTACCATTAAGGCATCATGGCCCCTTGCTGTTCTTGGGAGTCCGGTTATGAAATCCATGCTCACAACCTCCCACTTAGCTGTTGGCAATGCCAAGGGTTCCAAGGTTCACGGGATTGAAGTTGCTTTCGGCCTTTGTTTTTGACAAAGCTGCCATTGCTTTTCATGAACCCTGCGTGGCCGGCTATTGGGCTATTGTGAGTGTCATGAAGAATTAATTCCTCACTCCTGATGATTCAGGGACACAAAGTTTGTTCTTGTGGTAGAGAAGATTTCTTTCTCTGTTATATCCCTTATAAGCTTCTCTTTCCTTGTCTGTCCTTACTTCCTTGCAAAGACCTAGCCCATATTTCCTTAGACTCTTTGCTTGAAGGCAAGACCTCTTCAATCTTCTTGCCAAAATCACTACACAGGGTGGAGATGGCATTGCAAATGCACTGCACTCGAGTCTCCAATGGCCTTCGAGAGAGGGCGTCCGCAACCACATTTAATTTACCTGGCTTATAGACTATCTCAAAGTCATACTCTTCGAGGAATTCCATCCATCGCCTTTGCCTCAAATTGAGAAGTGGTTGTGTAAAGATATATTGGAGGCTTTGGTAGTCTATATCTAGCTAGAACTTCTTACCCAGCAGGTAGTGCCTCCAAATCACTATAGCCAAGAGTTCTTGGTCGTGTGTCGAGTAGTGTTGGTCGGCGTCGTTCATCTTCTTAGAATCATACGCAACTACTCTTCCCTCCTGCATGAGGACTCCCCCTATCGCTAGTTTACTAGCATCCATTTCCACCAACTTGTCCTTGCTTCGATCTGGGAGGGTAAGCACTGGTATAATTGTTAATGCCTCTTTGAGCTTCTCAAAAGATGGTTGGACATTCTCAAGCCAATGTTGCACCCAATCTTTTACCTTCTTATTCTTAGTGAGGTCTGACAAAGAGGATGCCCACTTAGCGAAGTCCTTTACAAATTTGCAATAGTACCCTGCCAAGCCAAGGAAACTTCTTACTTCTGCCATATTCTACTGGTCAATCTACAATGGCTTCTATTTTCACTGGATCCATTGAGATTCCTTCAGCTATAACTACATGCCCCAAGTATTCCACTTTACTTGTTGCAAAGTGACACTTCGAGAGCTTACCATATAAACGATGCCGTCTTAACTTTTTCAATACTCTTCTCAAATGTACGACATGTTCCTCCATTGATTTGTTGTAGATGAGGATGTCGTCGAAAAAAACGATGACAAATTCATCCAAGAATTCTCTGAAGATGTCGTTCATGAGCCTCATGAATGTTGTTGGAGCATTCGATAAGCCGAAAGGCATTACCGTAAATTCATAGTGACCATACCGCATTCTAAAAGCGATTTTATGAATATCTTCCTCCTTGATCCTTATTTGGTGGTAGCCTGACCTCAAATCAATCTTGGAGAAGACCTTTGCTCCCTGTAGTTGGTCCATCAGGTCATCTGCCGTAGGCAAGGCATATTTATTCTTTACCATTTGCTTATTCAGTTGACGGTAATCTATGCACATTCTTAGACTCCCATCCTTCTTCTTCGCAAAAAGAATTGGTGCCCCAAAGGGTGACACACTTGTCTTGATGAACCCGAGCTCAAGCAGTTCTTGTAACTATTCTTGAGCTCAACTAGCTCTGGAGTACTCATCCTATAGGGGGCCTTGCTGGTAGGCTTAACATCTGGTGCTAGTGTGATCTCACACTCCATGCCCTCTGAGGGTGGTAACTGATGGATTTCATCCATAAACACATTATGGAACTCCTTGATTACCCTTGCTACTGGCCTAGGCAACTGGTTCAAGCTTGGCTCACTTTTCTTCTTTTGATTGGGCTCAATTGCCTCTAGCCTAAGGATTTACTCCACTCTATCCCTTATTAAGCTTTTCTGTTTTTGCTTTAAGGAGATGCACTGTATGGCTGAAGTGACTTTCTTACCTTCGACTACGAAGCGATTCCCGTCTGGTGCCATCATGGAGATCTCGTTCCTGTCGAAGTCGATCATTGCTTTGGCTGGCTTCAGGAATTCCATTCCCACTATTAGATCATACTTGCTGATATCCATTACTTCTGCCCGCATAGCCCATGTAGTTCCACTGAGGTCTATGTTGAAGTTGATTCTCTTCCCCTTAGTGTGGCGAATAGCACCACTTGCCATGTTGACAAGTCTTAGCTTGGACTTTAAAGTTTTGTTCTTCATGATGGCAGCCAATCTTGGGGAGGCAAAATTACGCGAGTCACACGCGTCTATTAGAACTACATAGGGCTTGCTATTGATAATTCCCTCAGCTGAAATGACTGTGGACTGATTTCTAACCTCTTCTGACTCAATGGCAGCACAGATTCTACACTCACCTTCAATGTAATCCTGAGGTTTTTGCCGACCTTCTTCCTCGTCATTTCCTTCAGTCGACGACTCTTAGTCGATGAGCTCTGCTAATGCTGACTGCATAACAAAGGGGCAGTTGTGTGTGTGGTGCCCCGGCTGAAAACATCTAAAGCACAATTTCTTCTTTATACATTCTTCTCACTTCTCTTTTGGGATGTTGTTCAGAAAGAATCTTACTGATTTGCCTCCTGGGCCTCCCTGTTGTTTATGCTCCCCGTAAGACCCTTTTCTATCTTGTCTTTCCCTGGTACTAGTTCCCCGAAGGTTAGAGGGAGCTTGCCTGGGTTGATACGGTCATGTTGTTTTCTCTTTGTATGCTGGCTGTTTCTGCCCTGGAGTTACTGGCGCTTCTTCCAGGCTCAATGCCTTATCCTCGGCCTCCCAACTGTCTTCGGGTTAATGGCCCGTACTAACCTCTTAATGTTGTTATTCAAGCCTTCAATGTAGCTATCCACTGCTTGCCTTTCCGTGATCCTCGAAACATTTAGTCTTATCCTCATGAATTCTTCTGTGTATTTGGCCACCGATAGGTTCCTCTGGTCCAACCTATAGAATTGCTGGATCTGTCTGCTCTTGTGCGATCTTAGGACATAATGCCTGCGAAAAGCCTTACTGAAGGTTTTGAATCTGCGACTATTTCTTCTTAACTTATTTGACTTCGCGTAATTCTTTCATCAAATCCAAGCTACCCAATCAGATTTGATGTGTTGCCACCTTCCCTATGTCCTTGTCCTTCATTCCATATGAATTTTCAAATTCTTCCATTTCATCTAACCAAGCTGCTGCTTCCATTCCTGACCTGTCTTTGCCCGAGAACTGGCCCAATTTCTTTGTTCTCCATACATTGCTCATTGCATTATCCACCTTCTTTTGATAGTCCTCTGTCCTCCGGTTCTTGTCCCTGCCCTAAAAAGTATCTGACCCACTTTCAGAACTACTTCGAGATTCACTCCCTGAAGTGTCTGATCCGCTGGAGCTAGAAGGAGATGGGCTCCTCCTACTTCTTCTTCTCCTCTTCTTGTTCTTCTCGGGTGCCTGGACTTCTTCCCTCTCCAGTTGAGGAGCTTCATCCAGTGCTTTTGGTGGTGGAGGTGGCATCGGTTCATATTTTTGAGCATGTGTCAATGGTGTGGCCCACTATAACGTTTGTTGCATTTGGTTCCTCATCTGTGTCAACCTCGTGTTCATTGCTTCAACTATCATCTCTTGCTCTTCATCCTGCTCTCGGCCGAACAAGTTTCTCGGCTGCCACTGATGTTGCCGACCCTGACCTTGAAACCCTGAGCCAGTGTTCTTGGCTGCAAGTATCATATAACATCATTTATAGGTTAATTGTTGTTAACCATAAAAGAAATCAAGTTGAAATTCAACTTATAAGTTAACAATGGGTTATGATAGTTGATACATCAGAAGCTCGTACATTATAGAATAGAATAGAATAGGTTTTTAGCGTCCACGGAGACCAATTGGCCTATGGGACCCAAACAAAAAGAGAGCAGTAGTACATGAAGGTTTTTAAAACATCTTTGTACATATATTAATACAGAGGGACAAGGGAATGTTTCATCATCAAAATCCCTTCATGGACTTGAAGAAATTCTTCATGTCCTTGAGTCGAAAACCCTTGCCGACGTTGCACAAGATGTTTTGGGATGATCCATCTTCGAGAGCTCGAGCCATTTGAGGTGGTGGGAGTGGCGGTGCTGTAGCCGCTACGACTGTCATTGGCGCATCCCTTAGATGACCCCTGGCGAAGTCGAGGCTGTAGAGGACCACCGATCTTTTGATGAGGATGACATGCTCCGTGTTGTCCCTCAACTTGGCGTGCTGGCCGAACCCTGAAAGTGCAATCAAGAGTGTTATGGCCTCCTTCCCTCGTGGGCTGAACTCCTTGTGGAAGACTATCATCTGGCCCTGACTAAGGACTGGGAGATAGTATCAAAGCGCCTTCCCCTTTTGGAATCCCGCCGCCTGCGACCCTGTGCCTTTCCTTTGAGCCGCTCTGCCGTAGACGTCTAGTGCTAGGAGGTCTTCATGGTCCCTCCACATAGTGGTTGCACTGTCTAGGTTGATGCTGTTGGATGCCTCCCGCATGCTTCGTGCTCAACCTGGTTTGTACAACCTGCTTTGGATCGCTTGAAACTCCTCCTCTGGGATGACTGGCAGTTGTCGGTGATACATTCCCTTATGTATTCATATGCGGTGACGTCGGACATCGTCTCGCCAGCATATGAGTGCCGCTCCGCTACTTCCCTTGGGACTTCTTGGTATGAATAGTCGATGAAGTCGTTCTGCTGTCCTTCTGCAATCAGACCTAAGAGCTCGTCGATCCTGAGCCCTTCTTCTAAGCAGTATGGAAGATGGAGGATGTCATGTGCAAGAATGTACTCCTCCCCTTCGATCACTATTGGAGATAGAGCTGTGATGCCGATAGGTGGTTCGTTGGCCCGCCTGATGTCTTCATCGTGCCTTGCTATTTGCCTCTCCATCCTTGATGCTTCCCTGCTCTCCCAATCTTGGTCGTCCTCCCCTTCCTGCTCATAGTCTTGCTCGATCTGAAGTGCCCCTGATGCAGTGCCGTGGTAGACATACTCTGAGGACTGAATCTCGTGGATCTAGTCCTGTTCTACTCGGGTGTTGAGTGGTGCAAGGTCCAAGGGTTGGATCGAAGGCACCCACTTGCCTCCCCTTGGGGGGAGGCTAACTTCCCAGGGTAAGATTTGTTGGTCATACTGGCATACAATATCTGTGTAATAGAGGGTTCTAGTCAGGGTTGCATGGAGGTCGAAGAGATGGTCAAAGACACGGAAGGCCTCCTCTGCAGGGAAATCACGGATGTGGTTGATACTATTGTACCATTCTACAAAGTTTGTGGGCACCATTGAGCAGAGGTTAATGTAGAAAATGGTTGGGAAGGTTTGACAAAGGTTTGGAAAATCACCTAAGAGGACTAAGCGGAGGAGAGGCCCCTTTTATAGACTAATACTGCCTAGTTTTCCGTGCCCAAGACTTCTTGATCAGCTAGACCTATGTTCTAAGGCTATGGATCTAAGCAAAACAAGTCAAGAGTGTATGACAGTTTGTTGGATCAAATTGGTCAAGTTTTGGTCAAACATGGTTGACTTCGGGCCCAGACCAGCGAAAGCAGCGTCTGCATTAGCGATCTGGGGGGCCATCGGACGCGCAGGACAGACCTAAATGGGTCATTTTCGGCAAAATTAGACATTTTCAGGACCCCTTTCAGGAGCTAGAAGACACTAAAATGCATGTTTGGATTAATTCTAGACTAACTAGCAACTTATTTTATGTTAAAATGACATGAGAAAGTGCAATTATAGGTGACTCGGGTCAGACCGCGCGAAACGCGTCTGCGTTCGCGACGCAGGGGCCATCGCGTGGTCAGACCCGAGTGGGCCATTCTTGACTGCTTTTTGATGTTTTTAACAAATTGTAAGTGCTACACTGAACTTTTTAACAAATTCTAAACATTCTAACATCTTTTATTACAAAAATTGAACAGATTAACTCACAATTCAAGCGACTTGGGTCAGATAGCGCGAGACGCATTTGCGTTCACGACGCAGGAGCCATCAGCACTGTCAGACCCGAGTGGGTTGACTTTGACCTAAAATTTAATTTAAAGGCAAAATTTTAAACTGATATTAATAATAGAATTATTTTAATTACATTATGAAAGGTTTTACACCAAATTTTTACACAAAAAGTAGTTATATATAATTTAATTTAACTACGTACAAAATGGGATGCTTCTAGGGCTTCTCCTTATGGATTCTCCTAGCTAGATGGAGATCCTTGGGCATTACCATTACCCTCTTCACATGGATGGCACACAAGTTGCCCTCCTCGAAGAGCTGCACCAGCTCTGCCTCAGCTGCCTCTTGCAGGAATCAGACTGTTAGGGGTCTGATCCTATAGTCAGTCCAGAACTCCTGCATAATCTCCCAGAGTAGCCGCTCGAATGGCGCCTTTCGAATCAGGAGATTAATGCCCTGCTGGAAGTGTCTAATCTCCCAAAACACCCTGGTGTGCTTCAAATTAGGTCCATGGTGGACCTTCTTCAGAGGCTCCGGCCATGGTGGTGGCGGCTTCAGTTGGTTCTTCGGCCTGCCGCCCTTAACGTACTTCTGTACGTTCTGCTTGCAATACCAATCATTGTACCTCGTCCACTTGTGGAGGTACTCTCCTACCTTCTGCTTCTTTACTACCTTCGGTGGCTTGGGCCACTTTTGGTAGGGTGGACGGGTGTCGGGGTTTGATGTCTCCTCGGCGTCCCCCTCGGGCTCTTCCTCCTCCTGCCCACCGCTTCCTTCTTCCTCGTTCTCCTCCTCGTCCTCCTCGTCGGTTGCCTCTCGACGAGGTTCTCCAATATGGACCGTCCCTCGAGGCGGATCTTGGTCCCTCTTGGACCTTTTCTCCCTCTGTCTGTCCTCCTTCTCCCTCTCCCTCTTCTTCCTCTTCGCCCGCTCCTCTGGCCATTCAATTACCTTCTGCTTTCCCTTCTTCTTAATGGAGCCGACTTCTTCCCGCCGCTGCTCCTCCTGCCACTGCTCCTCCCGCTGCTGCTCCTCCTCCTGGCTCGGCGATGACAGGCCGAGATCAACAGTCTTATCGGTCCTCTGGGTAGCTCCCGATTAGCTACTCTGCGTTCGTTCGTGGGAGGTGTGGAAAGTCTCGTCCATCGAGCTGGACGTCTCCTTGTGCTCCTCCTCTTCCCTCCCGGGCTTGAGGTGCTCCGGGATCTTCTTGCCGCTACCTGCTGCCTCTGCCATGAAAGGGGTGTGTCTGGGGCTCCTATACTTCCGAGCTGTGCATTTAGTTCGGGCCATATCTTACGGTTAAGAAAATGGATTAGCTTAAGCTGGAGATCAAGAAAGAGAGGTTTAGGGTGAGTTAGGGAGAGTGGGATACTAAAATGGTATTTAAAAAGGAAAAGATGCTCTTAGGGCTAGGAATATTCTCCTACCATTAATAGCCCTATTAATTAGCCTCCCCTATTAAATACTACTTTATTATAATTAGAAATTCGAATTTTCCTAATGGTTTGGGGTATTAATTATGGATTTGCGCCATCTTTCACCCGGGTCTCAGATTGGAATGATTCTTCGACCCATTTTGGGTGAATTTTGATGCTCATGCATAATTTCCACTCCAATTTTACTAGAATGTTAATTTGACGCATTCTTTTTCTTGCATCCAACAACTTTCCCTAACTTTACGACCCCACTACTTGGGACGGTTCAAGGGTGGGATTTTCATCCCATACTCTATTATGCCGGTTAGACTACTTAGCTAGAGATATGGTCAGTGCTAGTTCTTGGTCAACCAAGAACATGGCTCTGATACCATTGTGACGCTCCCTACAAAATATACGGCGGCCGACCGTACACTCCATAGGAAATCCCCATCTGGTCCTTCGACCGCATGGGCCCTCCGTCTATGGCGCACTCGAGGGTTGTCCGTAGTGCGGGAAGGGGACACGAAGGTGTCTTGCGCGCCCTTCCCCGATGGGCTCCTATAACAGTCGAAACATAAATAATGTCAGTACTAACAATAACAGTACATCGAACTACCTCGAAGGGTAGCGCATCCATACATCCATAGGTACAATAGAGATAAACATATGCCATAAAACATGAGAGCTCCTACCTAAGGCTCGGACTCATGTGGAGGTAGACTGATGGCTAGGCCACAAGATAGAGCAGACCGAGGCATAACAATGGCGCGGCTGGCTATAGACAATGGCTAGGGTTGACCACTCCATCCGCCCCTCCTGTGCATACTTTGCTGATGGGTTAAATCGGGCTCTGGCGTGACTATAGCCTGCCAGATATGCAATCTCATGGCATTACCCATCGAGACTACTCCGGGTTGCATCTCCCCGGTCCGATGAGGCAAGAAAGGTTGCATCTCCCTTCCCGAGGTCTAGTGGCTCCACGGGCGGCTAGAGAATCGTGGCGACACACGATTCTTCCCCGACTTAATTCCCCAAACCAAGAGCCAGGCCGACACCTGCAACTCTTGAGAGGCAGGGCGACACCATTGCCCCAGGAGGTGTCAGACCTATACCCGGCCCACTCGAAGTGACCGACTATAGGCCTAGCCCGCTATAGGTCCCCAAGAGGCGCTTCGCCAGGGTTTCCCACTCCCTACCGATGCGCGAAACGCCTCACGGGGGCTGCTATGCTATCTTTGTGCCCACGTGAGGCGATTTTCGAAACGAAGTTTTGAGCGCGAATGGGCTTCCCAGACTGTTGGAGCCAGAAAAATGGTCTAGGATTAGGGTTTGGCCACTTATAGATTAGGGTTGATGTCACCTGCTACGTGGCTCCAATAGGATGCTTCCGTATGGCGGGTGCCCAATAAGTTAAGGACATGTGGAAATGGATTTAATCTAAGGTTGGCTAAGTTATATGAATAACTTAGTCACGCCTCCTATTGCCACTAATCTATGGTATACAAGGCTATGATGATAGACTTGTATAGTGACAGACCTGGAAGTATATGTATTTATGGCATATATTTCTCAAAAACGTCATATACTGTTTAGATATGATGGGGAGCATCTGCGAGGCAAATGCTACGGTGCATGTGGTGTATTCCATATGTGATGTGTTCTTACAGTCAGTCAGTCATTGCTTCACGATTGCTCTACTGGATATGATCTATACATGTTACTAACACGTGGAATCATGTGTAAGCTGTGTGACAGCTGGCGGAGTTATGTGTTGTACGTAGATATCTAGTAGATGTGTAGTTGTCACCTTATTATCTGTATACATGTCTTTCATATATATAGCCTCATGAGAGGCAGAACTTGTTCTGTGTACTGGTTTATATGAATATGAATCAAAGTTTTTGGGGACTAAAATTTTGGTTCTTAGTAGGCTATGATTATTATCTTGATAATTGTAATAAGGCATATCTTAATGGCGTCAAGTTTTGTTAAAATCTTGGGTAGATATAATGCGATTGGAAGTTATCACTTTAATCTTGTATAGACTTTCTACGTTTACTGCTAGAAGTAGATCTTGTAAGGTTCATGCAGATGGAAAGATTGCGATGCTGCAGAGACACCATCAATTCAAGGAGGAGAGAATGTGACTTTCCAATATATTTATACAATATAAATAACTATACTATACTGCCACATCGTAGTGCATGTCAAGCATATTGACATGTACAAGGGTGGTAGGATGTACCAATATATTACACATGCATGCTATCTGGGTAGCTAGCATATTAATATACTGTAAGGGGTTGCACCTTTCCCCATCGATTTTCTTTGTTGATTTCCTCCTCCGTGGCAAATGAATCTGATTTCTAGTTCTAGCCTACTTTCAAAAGACTTAAGCGTGGTTGGGTTTGTCCTCTAGTTTGCCTTGTTTGTCTTTTTGTGTAAAACTTTCAATTTTATAAGGTCGTGGCTGCCTATAATTGCATGCAATGTAAGGTGGTTGGGGGTAAGAAGACCTACAAAGCAATATTAGTGTGGCGTGTGTGTCACATGTCCAATGGATGCTACCATGTGGGATGTAAAAGTTGCTTCTTCTTCCTCGTTGCTTTCTAACTGGAGCGCTAATGGGAATGGCCGCCAAATTTGTGGCTCAATAAACTAAGAATCTGAGAAAGGCGTAATTCCTACGATGCTATATGAGTTTTGAGCCAAACCAAATCAGAAATTAATGCCGGGAAAAGTGCGTGTGGTCTAGAGTGTGAGTCCAACACACATTCTTAAATAGATAGATAGATAGATAGTATTTTAACGTCACGCCACTAGGCAGCATCCAACTGGACATGTGACCACACACCACACTACATTGCTCGGTTGGGCCCTGCCCCCAACCACCTTACATTGCGTCTGTTAGGATTTGACCCTAACAAGCACCGAGAGTGGCGATTCTGGGCGGTCTCGAACTCGAGACCACATTGCTAAGGAACTAGCGTGTAAAAAATATGAGATGACGCAAAGAAAGGCGTATTTGAAAAATGTGGCGAACATGTGGGCGATAATATGTAACTAATGGTCCGGCCGGAGGCCAGCGCATCTAGGCAAGTATTTTTCCCTTCGTCCTATGCCAGATCTCATAAGCATATTCTGCCCTACTGTATGTACCAACGAATATACCGCTCTACGTGATTTTGTGGGGAGTGCTTCTTTGCATTTGCAGTCTGGAGCTATGGCTCATGCAAGTAACCAGGTGGCGTGGATTTCACTTCTGTCTAGTCTTTAATCCTCGAATTTCGTTTTCGGATCGACAAGCCGTGTTTTTCTCCTTTTTCATAGGATCACTGCTTGCGATTATCTTATAATAGTAACGGCTTGATCAATTCTAGCTGCTTTGATGTTTCTGGACTTGTATATCAGGAAGTAAAATCGTGAGAAAAGATCGTTATATATACGAGAATTGTACTCCTCTGGAACAATTTCTTCTCAGGTGAAAGTTTGAATCATTGAATTCATTTCTTTTTGAGGTCTTTGTGATGTTTGTGCTCCATCTTTCGGCCAGCGTAGTGATAGGTATTTAGGTGCCTTTATATCAATGCTGTGGTTTCTTAAATGACAGATTGTAATGTAGGAAAGCTTCTGATTTATGGGAACATTTCTTTGGAGTGTTAATGAAAATGTTGGGAAGGTTTGCTTAAAACGCTCTTTTGTTTCCAATGTTGCAGGCATTCATGGATTTTGATTTCTGGGAATATCTATTTCAGCGATATTAATGTGCCTTTTTCTTGCCTCGGCCTATAGAAATAACTATAGGCTGAGAAATATTGTGTTTTTAGTTAGGACTATGGGAATATGCCAATGGTTGTTGGTACTCACGTTCTATCTTGGTGAAGACATGGATGATGATGGGAAGGGCTCAAACTACTAGCTGCACTATGTCCTAGTTTGTGCATCAAATATCAGCTTGTACAAGTCAATTCTAGTGCATATATCTAAATTGAAGAGAGCAGGAGGATAGCTGTTTGACTGCAGCAAGTGTTTTAATTGCTGTATTAAAAAATGGAGCATAATAATCCACAGCAAGGTGTTAAGCAAGGCGTTGCTCGACGGGGCTTTGGTACTAGTCCATTAAGAGAGCTGTGGACTGCAGTCCACCTTGGAAATGTGCACGATGTGGATATAGCTTTAACACTTCTGAAGAAGAACAATGTAAGCGTTGATGGAAGGACTGCATTTGGTTCAACTGCACTTCATATAGCAACATGGAGGAATCATGTTCCCATTGTCAAACGCCTGCTTGCAGCAGGGGCAGATCCAAATGTCAGGGTATGAGTTTATTGTAGTTTGTTTTTAATGCTTATCAAAATATCTTTATAGCTTCTCTCTTTCATATAAATGCGTGGGTCAAACATGGGATGGAAATACATTGCTGATATGTATACAGTCCTGTTCTTGGTTGTTGCTCTCTTTTGTAGGATGGCGAGTCAGGATGGAGTGCTTTGCATAGAGCTTTGCACTTTGGACATCTTGCTGTAGCAGGCGTGCTAATTGAAGCAGGCGCTTCACATGTTTTGGAGGATTCGCAGGGGCGGACACCTGTTGACCTTGTGTCTGGTCCAGTATTACAAGCAATTGCAAACCCTAGCAATGCAGGTATTCTGAAAATTTGGGTTGTCACTATGGTGCCTAGGAGGTCAACCTATGTTGCTTGTGATCTATTTATCGGCCAATAATCAGGTACACAACGGAAATGAGTCTTGACAAGTCTAAGAATGCCCCTGTGATTGCCATTAATGAGGAGTTTTTTTTGTAGCTCGCAGTTATATTAGTTATATGAAAAGACTGCAGACTGGAAATAGACACGAGGCTTATGACAATGTCCAATTCTGTTTGCAGAATTTGACTATGTTAGAAATAGGCTTGTAAACAAAAATATAAATTTTGTAATGTCAGGATGTCTTCTTTATTCCTGGCCCTAGAGTGAAGGAGAAGTTTAAATCATGGAATGGCATCAGAAGGTGCAGTTATGACGATGTTATTGGCCACATGCAGGGATAACAGAGGTTTTTAGCTGGGGAAATGGTTCAAATTATCAGCTTGGAAATGGCACTGCAGAAATTCAAAAATTGCTTGCCCATATTGATGGACTCCAAGGGCTTGACATCGTTGCTGTTGGTGCTGCTAAATTTCACAGTGTTGCAGTTACTTCCAAAGGAGACATTTATTCTTGGGGTTTTGGTCGGGGTGGACGACTTGGGCAAACTGAGTTTGATATTCATAGGTAACATGCTTTCCATCTGAGTCTAATATTCATAGGTAATATGATTTTTATGCAATCAACAAATATCTAGAACTGGTATGTTGCTTGAAAAACTCTCATCAAGATGTATCTCAGTGGTCAAATGGCAGTAATTACTCCAAGGAAAATCACAAGTGGACTAGGAGGTTGTCGCATCAGTGTAGTTGCAGCAGCGAAACATCATACTGTTGTTGCTACAAAAGGCGGCGAAGTATATACCTGGGGTTCAAATAGAGGTTTGCAAGTTTAGCGGTGTTTTTATCTGCTGTCATTATTAAATTTATCACTTATGTGTTAAGTTACTGCAGAGGGGCAGTTTGGTTATCCATTTGTTGATTCGCAGCCCACACCTCGGCGTTGGTTGCTGTATCTGCTTCGAACAAAAATAGTGCTGCAATTTCAGACGCTGGTGAAGTGTATACATGGGGCTGCAATAAAGAGGGGCAGTTAGGCTATGGTACCTCAAATTCTGCATCTAATTGCATTCCACGTTCTGTGGAGTATTTTAAAGGGAAGGCACTTGTTGCCATCTCTAGTGCAAAGTATCACACAGTTGCACTTGGATCAGAAGGAGAGGTGAGCCTGTAGGAACTTTTGCTTAGACTTCTCTTGATGGATTTACCGCATGATTATGACGTCGGTACAGTTGGAATATAGAACTTATTGTATTGCTTTTGCTATATGTTCTCTTAATTCAGCTGATGAAATGCTGATAGGGTGCTAAAACTACCTTTTTACCTCCAATTCTTACTAGCATAACCATTACAGGTGTATACTTGGGGCTATAAGATGGTAATGCCTAGACGAGTCTCAATCGCAAGGAATATAAAGAAAAGTGGACATGTTCCACTCAAGTTCCATCGTTTTGAAAGACTTCATGTTATTGCTGTAGCAGCAGGGCTGATGCATAGCACTGCTGTATCTGATGATGGCTCAGTGTTTTACTGGGGCTCAGCAGATCCACATCCTCATGCCCATCAGGTATCTCCTATTTTTTTTTTCACTTCACATTTGAGGTTGTTGTGGCAAGTGTAACTTGAATATGTCTCATCTTATTACGCTATTGACATATAAGATTAGACTGTTTCTTTGTATGGTTGGAATTTTATTGATTGGTTATGACGGGGAAATGGTCTAAACAACGCTCTTTTAAGGGGCAATTCACAAATACCAAACGCATCTCTCATTTTAGGAGCTTCTCAATAATTTTACATTTTCCAGATGTACATCCATGAAGATCCTTTCTCATGTGCCCTTTGCTTAAATTACTATTAAAACTTATGAGGTTGGCATTGAGAATTGAAAGATGAGTTGTCATGGAGGCTCTGAAATACATGTTCGTGTTATCTCGAATATAGTTGTAGGAAATAAGCCAATATTAATTTAAAAAATAATGGCCGTGCAATACCATGAGAAATGCTTATGTGTTGAGGCCCTTTATTCTAGTAGTAATCATTGCCAGCTTTTGGATTATGTGCTTTTTATCCTATACATTAGCTTGTATTTCTAGTTTCTTTTTATGTTGCAATTCTTGAGCTTTACATGGTCTTTTCTATTGGCTTGCATTTCCAGTTGTTAGCGTTCAGTTAGGCATAAAATAGTATCAGTTGTTGCTGGGAAGTATAGAACTGCTGTTGCCACGAATACAGGAGATATATACATTTGGGATGCTGAGAAGTGCACAAAAGAATTTCTTCACATTCCTGCTCGTTCGTTTAAAACATATCGCATGCTTGTCAGTGGGGGAAACACATTCGCTGGCTGTATCACGTTTATACATGCCATCCTATATGGCGAAACCTATGGTTGAAGTACCTTCAATGATCAATCCAGTTGATGGGTTAGATAATGACGATGATGACGATGATGAAATACACAATCTTAGTTTTTCACCAGGATCAGAAAGAAGCAACATGGATGTCTCTGTGCCTCCTATTCAAAGCTTAAAGGGCATGTGTCAAAGAGCTATTAGGGAAACAATTGTTGAACCTAGAAATGCACTGCAGCTACTTGAAGTTTCAGATGCACTAGATGCGGATCATTTGAGAAAGTATTGTGAGGTACATTTTGTGATTAAATATGCATATGTATCTTTTTCTATTCTGTTATATAATTGTACTGTTAGATCAAGCTCTTATTTAATTGCTCTTTGAAAAAGTTCACATTTTTTACTTCTCACTGATGTTCTCACAGGATATGATTCTTCGGAACTTACCTTATATTTTAACGACGTCAGTTACAATGTTTGGACATTTAAGGCCATTGAGCATTGGAAAGTAGCTGGTATGTTGCCTCTTCTGAGCCATGGAGTCACAGACGTCTACCGACTCCAAGTGCAATTCTCTTGCCTATACTTGATAATGAAGATTGTGAAGTATATGAAACTCCAAGGGTCCATCCCCATGATTTTGAAGCAGTTGGAATCGTGTGTGATGGCCAAGTTGCATCAGAGGGATTCCTACATGAAGATCTGGGTGATAAAGCTGTTGTGAAGCATGTTAGGGCCCTTAAGAAGAAGTTACAGCAGATTGAAACTTTGGAATTTAAATTAGCGAAGGGTCATTTCCTTGACGATCAACAACTTGCAAAGCTTCAAACAAAGGTGATAATTGTGAAGGAGCTTGAGATGCTCGAGTCTAAAAGTGTGCCACCACTAAGGCAGGAGGATTTGAAGGTCAGTGTTGACAACTCCCCAAGGGAACAGGTGGGAGGAATAAATGGCTCAGGGCACCAGCGCATAAAACCAAGAAGAAAGGTTAAAGGCAAGGGCACTCAAAAGACTCAGGAAAGTGAATATAAGAAGTCTAAGCCTGAGCAAGCATCGCCCTTGCCACAAAAGAATGAGAATACTGAAGACTATCAGGACAGTAGCAGAGACTTGCATGATAATTATGTAGCTGGGCCAGATGTCCTAGACATGGGGCCATCTTCGACAATTAAGAGCAAGGTACCAATAAGCTTTCATAATTGAAGCAAGTTGTACTTTCAAATATTCATAGTTTTAACGGGTTTGCATTTTTTGAAATAATGTTTCATCATCTCATCCGCAGGAGGACCGTATGGGCGTAATGAGTTCAACTGTCACTGGCACATCTGGGAGTTTGGCTGCTATTTCATTTCAGAAGACAAGTTCTTCATCTTGTGTTGATGCTCAGAAAACAGTGCAGACTCCTAGCAGTTGTCAAAAGAGTGCAAAATCAAAGGGAAGGAGGGGTGGGCTTTCTATGTTTCTGAATGGGACTTTAGATGCTTGTCCACAACCCCTTGAACGCAAAGTCTCACCTCCAATTGTTGTGAAAACTGAAGGTCCTGCCTGGGGTGGATTGAGAATGTCAAGGGGATCGTCGTCACTTCTTGAAATTCAGAGTCAGCAAATTATAGAATCTGACAACCAAGTGGCATTTCATGCCAGCAAGGATAAAGAAAAGCTTGTTGGTCATGGAGAGAAGGAAATGGAGAAGGTTGATGCGGTGCGGACTCCCTTAAGCAAATTTCTTCGTTCATCTCCTATTGCAATGGCACCTCCGAAACAAAGCTCGGCTATCTCAACAAGCCCATCAGCACACAGTCCACCACCTTGGGCGGAAATGTCGCCTGGAAGTAAAGCGAAATCCTTGCGGGATATTCAAATCCAGCAGGTAATCTCTGCCTAGTTTTCAAGAGAATTACATTGAGTACTCTAAATTTCTTTGGGCATCAATTGGACTCTTTTGCTGTTCATGTCTTGGAAGTACTAGCTTGTCTCTTTGTTGAATGTATGCCTGGAAGGGTTCGGTTGTTAAAGGAATCTTACTTTGCTTTTCATAGTTACGAACTGGAACATCAATAGACAAGAAATCTGGAAGTTCAGGCATTGGTCAGGCATCAGCACTTGTGGAAAACTTCACAAATAATTCTAGCAGATGGTTCAAGCCAGAGGTTGATAACCCTTCTCCTCTTCGTTGTATTCAAATAGAAGAAGCAGCAATGAAAGACTTGCGTCGGGTATACAAAAATGTGAAACTTGTGCAGAATAAGGAGAAGCTCTAACGTTAGGCTCAGATTTCAGGTTGATCTTTGATTGTATACTCAGCTTGAAGCTTGAGCATATCATTTAGGTTAAAAGAAAAAATGCAATGGAGCCGTGCCTTTATGAGCTTTGGCTTGTAACGTGTCTCTCCCAACAATTCATGCTGTATATTCTTGCTAACCCATTTCAAATGAATTCCACGTAAATTGTGTACTTTGCACTCCCCCTCCCCCTCCCCCTCCCCCTGATCATTGTGGGCTGTTATGCCTTTGTTCTGCTATACAACTTATCAGAGAACGTTATTTGATCATGTGCAAGTCCCTTTTGCTGGAAAAGCCTGTCGAGGCTTTGACATGCTTGTTGGTTGATTTAATCTCTAAAGTCTGTAGCATAAGTTTAATATGAACGAAGCATGCTAAAATTTGTGCCAATTATTTTTTTTTTCACGCATTTTCCCCTTCGTATACAAGTAAAGACAAGTTAGAAGACATCCCAGGCCACGGAGTTAACCACAATGTACCATGTACATTTCTTTTAAAGAATGTCTAAAAATTTTAAATGAACGCATAAGTCTCCTCTGCCTTAAAATCAATTATAAGCTGCAAAGATGTGCCATGTAGTTGATGTTATGCGTCTAGGAGGCTGGATGGAGTGGCCGGCCGTAAACCGGCCGGTGGTGTTAGTAGTGGGCGGCACCGTCGGTGTTAGCAAAGCGGGCGGCACTGTCGCCTGTGGGTTTATGGTCCAAAACCATGACAGACGGCCGGCTCAACATAAAGGACAGGCAGACTATTTAGCCTTGTCTGCTAATGAGACCTCGACATGTGGCAAAGATTCTTCTTGAGGAACTCCCCTGATGTCGTTGGTCTACATTATGTATAAGGGAAAATACCCTTCGAAGCTTTTCCGTGGGCAATCTGGCGCCGCCTGTGATCTGGCGGCTCATTGGCATTGCCCTTGGAAAACCGAGGGTATTATTTTCCGTCTTGTGAGAAATAGAGAGGTTGAAATTACATTACATGAATGGCTATGGCGAGAATTTGTTTCCTTCTGGGATCACGGTTGTGGGGCATTCTTTCTTTGAATGCTTTCGCCTGGGAATCAAACCTAGATATCTATGGCAATGCACTGTCTGCCGGATTTAAGCCAGAAACCATGTTGTGATATACATACTCCACCTTTTACATGAAAAGAAGACCACAAGACTCATAGAACAGAGACAGAAGAAGCAAACCTTTAATACAATCCATTTGTCAGATTAAAGCACACAAATAGCATCAGTCATAAACTTCTAATTATTTCGTTTGGTATTTGGGGGCGGTATTTCTGGCATGGTTTTGCCAAGATTTCGCCTTTGTATTGTATGCGAAAATGTAGTCAAACTGTATTTTTTAGCTGATTTGAGCTGCTTGTTGGCTCTGAAAGGTAGATGTTCCAAATTGGCCTGTGGGTATGTGTTTTGTTGGCGTTTCTAGGCATGGTACGAGAATGGAAGGCATGGAATGCGCACATGGGCATGTCTGTTGAGAAGACAGGTGTGGATTGCATACCATTCTTGTAGGTTCCAGAGAAAGATGTGCAATCTTTGAGCGATTGCAGTAGTCCGGTTGTTGTTTGCGCCATAGGGCAGATAAAGGATAGAAACAGGGCAGATGACAGGGCAGAGAGAGGCTTAACAATTCGTGGGGACTGAATCCGGTTGCTATGAGGAGGATACAGGGGCGACTTGTTGAGGGCTGGCGATTCGTCTCCTTGTTGAGGGCTGCCGATTCGATATTTTCAGAGATGCAGGCTGGGCATTAAGGTGCAGGTGGGTTCAAATTCGGTGCTTGCCATTGGCATTGGCGCTAGAGGTCTTGATTGTGAAGTCCAGGACTCCGGCCCAAAATGATTCCGGCTCAGGATTGGTTAGGCCCATGGTCGATTCAGAATGCAGGTGTGCCGATTGCAGGCGATTGAGCCGAATAGCACAGCCAAGTAGCACAGTCGAGTAGCAGAGAGGGTTTTGGTGAGGCGTGGAGGTGTCAGTTGTGTTCGGTGGCAAAGATTGAGATACAGGGCACATGCCAAAAATGTGGTGATGCTGATTTGAAAGTGTGATGTTCAGAGGCCGAAAGCGTTTTGGGAGAGCAAAGGATTTGGCGTGCGTTTTTATTTGGCAAAATGTTCATATCCATGGATCTGGAACAATCCCACAAATATACCGGGAATCAATGGTAGCAAAAAAGTGGCCCACTTTGATATTCAAAGCACGATATTGCGCTTGTAATGTTTAATATCTACGTCCCCATAGCATGATGGTCCTTGCTTTGGACGGCATAGCCAATTTCGACGACCTTCAAACTGGGTTGTTGGAGTTTGAACCAAAGCGCAAGGAAGCCAGGAGCTAAAATATATGCTAGGTTCTCACGGTCCAGCGTCTTCTGCAGATAAATCTAAAACTGAAATAGGGCCGGATCTTAGATAAAATCATCATAGCCATGAGCTGCAACTCAGGTGCCGAAATAATGAACAAAACAGGGGAGAGCTTAGCGGCGCCGCTTCGCCAATGTCGGAGAAGTTTACAGGTTATAAAACAAGCCTAATATAACAATAATTTCAACCTCCCGTTTATTACGTGTTTTATTCCGTCGCTGCCCTCGATTCTGCCACAAATCAATCTGGACTGTCCAACTGGCAACGATCAACGGTTGAATACAGTCTCCAGTCCTTCGCATTAAGAGAATAGCCCGGAGGGCTGTTTTCTGTTTGACAGGCCCAAAAAACAGCCCTCTGGGCCATTCCCCTAGATTGCCGAAAATTCCATTTTTGGCCTTCGGAGGGCTGATTTGTGTGTGCACTAGGATTGTTGTGTGTGTTTGGCTTAATCTTCTGTGTTTTTGGCCAATTCTTTTGCCTGAAGCTCTGATCTTGCCATGCTCTATTGCCAAGAACTGTTTTGCTATGTTCTGCAGTGTGGCTTTGCAAGTAGTAAAAACAAGAAAGTGCAGGGTCAGATCGAAATATGGAATGCCAATTTTGTATTTGCTGTTTCCATGGCTCTCAAGAATCGCTAGAAGCATCAATATAACCAATGACAGCAGGTTTCAGAACTTTATTCAAAAGCTTGGAGATTGCTACCATTTTGAGAATAGGTGTGGAGTCTTCAAAGATGGTATCCAAGTGGTTTAGTAAAAACCATATGCCATTAGCCAAATGATGCCACAATGACATGTGGATTTTTTGTTCTTGAAGCATTTACATTTGAAATATGGGAAATGAGTGCGCCACATCCTTTTCAAAAAGAAATCATCTATTGTTTCATTTGGAAAGGCCATGTGGCGTATAGCTGGATCCTTAATGCATACCTCATTAAAGAATGACATATCGAAGTTAACATCGGGTTAATATAGGAAAATGTTTTTTCAAGCACGGTGGCGGGATTTTTGGGTAGAAGCATGAAAGGGTGGGCAAAAAAGTCCCGATATTTTACATTTACAAATTCAAAATGTAAGGAAATCCCTCCCCGTAAATTATTATTCTTGGAATGAATCATTAATTAATAGGGCAAATAATTTTGAACTCTCCTTCCGCTCTCTGTTCAACCTCCCTCCTTTCGAACCTCCATAGCCGAAAGCTTGACATCCATATTCGAACCTCCATAGCCAAGATCGGGACCTCCATAGCCAAAAGCTTGCATTTTCGAGAGAGCTGAAGCACCGGGGAAGAGATCATGACGAAGCGACTTGGAACAAAGACATCTCCAAGGAAATCTTTCATAACAAACACAGTAAAGCCCATGCCAAGGTCTCCCACTAGAGCGCACACCGAAAACTCAAGAGTGAGTCTTCTTGGATCGGGGAGGTCTTTGCCACCGAGTTTGACAAGGTAAGCATCAGGCACTTTAGGAGCAACAATTTTGATAGCATGTTTCGGGGCTAGTGCAAATAGTGCGAGGATGTTTGGGGTTCCAAGCCCCTGTTTGTTAGGGGTTATCAAGAGTGCGAGGATTAAGCCTATTTGGATGGCAGATTTTTTACGTGTATGAGCACGCTTTTTGTAGGAAGAACATTACAAATCATCACATTCCATTGTATTTTGCCCGAGCATATGCACTTCATTACAAAGGAGTAAGCATTGATTGGGATGAGGTGAAAGCAAGTGCAAGCCTTCATTCAAAAGGCTCTAAAAAAGAATCGACTGACGACGTAATTAACTACTGAAGAAAGGCTTCCAATGTTAAAGCTATTAAATGTATGCCCGGGTAGAATTGGGGCAGCGGTTGGAAATGATGAAAAGGTGGAGGGAAACAAGAGCATTAGATTTTGCCTCCATGCTTGATGAAATGAGACTTTAAAAAGAGAAAAAGGAAAACAATGGAAATTGAACTGTTGAAGCATGAGAGTGATAAGAGCTTCTTGACAAGACTTGTGCGAGAATAAAGATGCAAAAATATGTGAGCGATTCAATTGATTATGGCGAGGTTTAAAAGCAAGCGGGGAAGCCAACCGATGTGCAAATGGCTTTGGCATCCCATTTAGAGGAGGAGAAACCAAGTTATATTGCTGACTTAGATGCTCTAATGATTCCCATTGATTGTTTAAAGGCTGATTTGCAAGAATTAGAAGCTGCCATTGAAAAAATCAGCAAGGATATGGAAGTTAATTACAACTGTGAGAATAGAATAAAGGAGATGATTAAGCATTTGGAAAGATCAGACCCGATAGGCCTGCAGCCCGCTCCCATAAATATGGTCTGTTATATGAAAGAGCACTATGCAAAATAATATTTAAATTAGTTAAGACTGCACCGCTGCTCTGGGCAGACTACAGATCTTGAATGGATATTTAATCTGGCAAAGGGGCCCAAAGGTACAATCGCTGCCGATATTGGAAAAATCTTTAGCTTCCTCTAGTATCCAACTAAGATTTCTAGTGATTTCGCTTCAAGATTTGTAGCAATTTCTTTTGCAGGGCCTTTGCAGAAATTATAGCAATGCTAAAGAAAGATTAGCAGAGCCGATTTCCCTGCAATGCAAAGCAGAGACTGGCCACCTTTTCTCAGACTACTCCCACACTTCTTGACATGCTTATTCCATCGGATAAGATCAGCAAGGCATTTTTCATCTCTATATCATGGAAATCAGAGGTTGGAAGGTTGGAAGCATTGGCGCAACTTGATTGTGGTGCAAATGCTTGCTTTATGGATAGTGCGTTCGCCAGTAAGCATGCATACCTAGAAGCAAGATTGAGCATCCCAGTTCTGTCAATGTGATTGATGGACGGGAGATCTCCTCAAGTGCCATCACAGAATGTACTGCGCCTCTTCAGGTTTTGTTCGAGGGAGTTTTTTGTAGCATTTCCTTCAATCTCATCGCTAGTCCACATGCGTCAATAGTTTTGGGTCTACCTTGGCTCGAGATACATAACCCACAGATTGATTGGCATACTAGATCATTTCGATTTGCTGGTTCTAGCTCTAGTTCCAGTTCATCTACAGTTCAGGCCTCTGCACCAACATCGATTTCAGTCCGTGCAGTATCGTAGGCTCCTGATTCCGTCGTGCTGTTCCTATTTCTGCTCCATGTTCTGATTCGACTTTTGTCTCTGCTCCATTTCATGCTCCAGATTCTAACCATATTCTCGATGATATCCCAGCTCCAGTTCTTGCTCAAGTTCCTGCTCTTGCTCCTGCTCTCGCCAGTTCAGTTCTGCTCCTACTTACGCTCCAGTTCTTGCTCTAGTCCCTGCTTCAGTTCCTGTTCCAATTGCTCCTGTTCTCGCTCCTGCTCATGTTCCTGCTCTTGCTCATGTTCTTGCTCCTGCTTCTATAGAGGCTTCTTCACGCCCCCAATTTCATTTCTCGAAGATTTCTCTTTGCAAGTTTATTAAATCTAGAAAGCAAGATCCAAGTTCAGTATTTGCAATCCAGGTTCACCCTCGGCTAGCTCTGCAGCAGTGAAGTCTGCTCCAATGCTCACAGATAAATATGGCGACTTCTCTGATGTTTTTGACAAAGTCAAGGCCAGCAAGCTCCTAGAGCATCGTCCATATGATTGTCCTATTGATTTGCAGCCCGGGACAATGCCGCCATATGGTCCGATATATGGTCTATCTCCCGCTGAGTTGAAGGTTTTGAGGGATATATTGAAGAGAATCTAGCCATTGGTTTCATTCGACATTCTCAGTCTCTTGCTGGAGCGCCTACCTTCTTTGTCAAAAAGAAGGATAATTCTCTACGTCTGATCATTGGTTATCGTGCCCTCAATAAAATCACAGTGCAAAATTGATATCCGCTTCCTCTGATCTCAGAGTTGTTGGAGCGACTCCAGGGTGCGCATTATTTTACGAAGATTGATCTTCGGGGTGTCTACAACCTTATCCGGATCCAGGAGGGTGATGAATGGAAAATAACTTTTCGTACTCAGTATGGCCATTTTGAGTACATAGTTATGCCATTTGAACTTATCAATGCTCCAGCAGTATTCCAACATATGGCCAATGATGTCTTTCGAGAGTTCTTAGACACTTTTGTTATCATCTATTTGGATGATATTCGTATTTATTCTAAGATTCTCGATGAACATGGAAGGCATGTTCGACAGGTCATTCAGAAGCTTCGTGAACACGGGTTATATGCCAAACTTGAGGAGTATCAGTTCGAGCAGGATAATGTGGAGTTCCTTGGCTATCATATCACTTCACATGGAGTCTCTATGGATCCCTGAAAGGTCAGCACTGTTCTAGAGTGGCAAACACCTTCATCCATTCGAGATATTCAGTGTTTTCTTGGGTTTGTCAATTTCATCGGTGTTTCATTCAGGATTATTCCGAGATTGCCCTTCCTTCGACCCGCCTCACGGTTAAGGACGTGCCATTTGAATAGAATATGGAAGCGGAATCTGCTTTCGTTACTCTGAAGCATGCTTTTACCAGCAACCAGTTCTTGCACATGCAGATCCTTGATTTTGCTCTTGGTGGGATCCTATCACAGGAGGGAGATGACCATGAATTGCGTCCAATCGCCTATCACTCGTGGAAGTTTTCTGCTGCTGAAATCAATTATCCCATTTATGACAAGAAGTTGTTGGCGATAGTGGATTACGAGGAGTGGAGATGTTTCCTGGAGGGATCTCCTTATAAGGTCACAATCTATACAGATCATCAAAATTTAGAATATGTTCAGTCTGCTCGAGTGCTCAACCGTCGCCAAGCCTGGTGGGGCATACTCAAGTATTATCCTGCATTGATTTCGTGATCATGATCCTGTATTTGATCAGCAATCACAGATTATTCTAGGGCCTGATCAGTTCCAGCTTATGGCCCTCACTTTATTCGAGAGCCCTTATGATATGGACTTGTTGGATTACATTCGAGCATCTCTGCCTTCCGACCCATTGGCTCAAGATGTATTCTCATACCTTGGCTCTGCATCATCTTCTCAGCAATTGCGATCGGACTATGATCGATTTGAGGTTCGAGATGGACTCCTGTTCTGTGATGGGCTTCTGTATGTGCCAGATGGTGCTTAGATGCTTCAAGTTTTCCAGGCTTGCCATGATTCACCTATGACCGGACACTTTGGAGTAACCAAGACTCTTGAACTTATTAGTCGAGAGTATTGGTGGCTTAGGCTTTGTCGCTCTGTCGAAGTTTTTATTCAATCATGTGACATCTGTTGTCGCGAATGTTCCGAGACATCTTCCTCATGGCCTTCTTCAGCCACTGCCAGTTCCAGATGGACCTTGGAAGAGTATTTCTGTAGACTTTATTCCGGAGCTGCTATTCTCTCAGGGTTATGATGCCATCATGGTTGTTGTTGATCGTTTCTCTAAGATTTCTCATTTTATTACCTGCAACGTCACCATCATCAGTGAGGGAACAACTGATCTTCTTCTTCTAGAAGTAGTCAGACTTCATGGATTGCCAGATTTTATCGTCAATGATCGCGGACCCTAGTTCGTCGCAGATTTTTGGAAGCGGCTTTTGGAGTTTTTGTATATCAACCGCTCACTGACATCCGGTCATTATCCAGAGAGTAATGGACAAACAGAGTGCACTAATTAGACACTGGAGCAATATCTAAGGTGCTTTATCAGTCATCAGCAGGATGATTGTGTCGATTATCTTCCATTAGCTGAGTTTACCTATAATAACTCAGTACATGCTTCCACTAGCCAGACTTCGTTCTTTCTAAACTCTGGTCAACATTCTCGTTGGTCCCTTAGTGTCGTTGGTGGTGACTCTATCAATCTTAGTGCCGAGTCTCGACTTGAGAAACTCTAGGCTCTTCAATCAGATCTACATCATCATCTTCACCGAGCACAGGAATGCTATCAGCATTATGCCGATTTGCATCGGCAGGAAGCTCCTATATTTCACGTTGGTGACCTTGCCTGGCTTTTTCATAGGGACCTCCCTACATGTCCCTGCAACAAGCTAAGCTTGACTATCATCGTCTTGGTTCTTACCGGATGACGACTCAGATCAGCGATGTGGCATTTTGGCTCGAGCTCCCTCCAGTATTTCATGTTTCTCTATTGGAGTCCTAGACAGTTAATACTTTCCCAAATCGCGTTCCTCTGCCGCCACCACCAGTGGAAATTGATGATCATGAGGAGTTCGAGGTTCGAGAGATTCTGGATTCCAAGTTTCTTCGTCACTGACTGTATTACTTTGTCGATTGGGAAGGTTACTCATCAATTGATAGAACCTGGGAGCCTGCCGAGAATCTGACTAATGCTCTTGATAAAATTGCAGAGTTTCACCGGTGTTACCCAGATAAGCCAAGTTTGAGTACTCTAGCCCCAGCTCTGAGGACTCGTCACTGTCATAGGAGGGGACAATGGTGTGACGACCATACGGATATTCATATCATACGAATATTATACTCATATGTATAAAAAATGATCATCACATGAATGCAAAAGGGTAGTAGCACAAGACAAGGTTCAAACTTGCAATCTTCTAGTTGCCAGTCATGCACCTTTAACAAATACACTACCAATATTTGTTATAGACATTCCTTTATGTTTATCTCATATGCGGAGCTGATTCCAGAAGGTTCTACAATACTCTAGAACCTACACGTATGCTTGGCACTTGATATGATCTCATCCATTGGAGTGGCGCGATCCTGACCGTTGGCCTAGATATATAAAGAGGCACCTCCTTCTTGTCGAACCATTCCGGTTCAACGCTAGTCTTGAGCCTTCTAGACATCTGTCTCATGTTCCTGCTTGCCTTAGAGCATTGTACTCTTGATTCCTGTTCATATATTAGATTCTTTGTCGATCTTGGCATATTTCTTTCGTATTTCTTGCATAGTTTCCACGTATTTCCCTTACTTTCACATAGGTTCATGACATGAAGAGTTTTTTTTTTTTTTTTTTTTTTTGAAGGAACGAGATGATTTTCTCCTTAATTAAGGAAAAACATACAAAGGTTTAGGCAGCCTATAGAGTGCATGCCTAAAACAAAGAAAAGCTTCTTAAACTTAAATATCCAAAATATGATGGTCAAAGTGAAGATAGACAGAATAAGATATAGTTGACCTCATCAACCCCTTAGAGAAAGTCTTCCAGTAGTCTTCAGTAGCTGAATAGGATTATGGAAACCAAAATTATCCACAAAAATGAGCTGTTCCCAATAGTATGTGATGCAAAGATTGATCACCATCATATCCATGGCTTGTTCTTTCAAAAATTGATCTTGTAATAAACCTGTAAAACCAAAAGATCTTGATGCATCCATGAAGAGGCCATGGTGTCAATTTTGGAGGAGGGTATAGTAGGAATCTTTGAATCAACAGTTTTTGAGCCAGAATGAAACAAGTGGTTATATTTAAAGGTGAAGCTATCAGCAGTGTCAATGACATAGGAATCAGCCATCCACATATGATCTCTAATGAGCCTGTAGAAATCTTGCTGCACCATTAGCAAGAGAAGGGTACCATATGCATCTGCTAACATCCTGTGAGTGTAATATAGCTGTGTGTATTTGGAGAACTGCCTTTCAGTGAACTTCTGATGATGATTGTGAATAAATCAGTACATGTAACCATTTGAAAAACCTCTCTAGTGAAAGTTGCAGCTCAAATCTTTTCTGTTGCCTTACATACTTCATTGTCTCTGATCATCTGCCTTACTGTCCAGTGATTATGAGGGGAAAACTTGACTTGGTGTTCAGGTGGTCTGATATCCCCATATAGTTTGACTTCATACATACTTAAGTCTCTACTAAATTTTCTTTCCTGATGACCTCGGCACAGCTCTATATATCCTAGAATAAAGGAATATTAGTGTGTTGTAAAAGATAAGTTTGATTTATATAAATTGAAATACCCTTCAAATGAACCATGTCGATTCCAACACCTATCATATTTGTCAGCAACAATATTTCTATGGGCAGTGGCAGCCAATTCAAAATCATATATGAAATGAATTTTGATCCAAGTAATAGAGAATCTCTCGTTTCTTGATGATGCAGGATAGCTCTAGTCAGCAATTCAGTCACCATAATGAATAGATAAGGAGAAAGGAGGCAACCTTGTCTGACACCTTTTGCAAGAGAGAAAAAAGGGCCAGGAGATCCATTAATCAAAACAACCGAGGTTGCTCTCTGATTCAATCCTAGGATAAGACGGATGAGAGATGGCTGGTATATTAATAATGCCAAACTTATTATCTTGGAATTTGAAGACAGTGGCCTGCCACATATTACTTGGAATATTAGAGTAGTCTAAGTTATAAATGTTCTTCCAAATCATACAAATCCCTCCGAGTGCCCTTGGCCTCAATCCAAATAGAAGAACTTCCAGAAATAATCCATTCACCTAAATTAGCACATTCAAACTTCTGAAGCTTGAGCTCTTACAAGAGAATAATGTCAGCATTAAAAGATTTTAATTGGGAAATATCTCTTTTTCTTTTCAGGGCACCTTTTATGCCTCTAAGATTCCAGGAGATAATCTTCATTTGGAACAAAGAGAGAAGAAGAAAGAAAAAGGATAAAAAGGATTAATTAGCCTTAGACCTTTTTCCCCTTTTTTTGCTTTTTAGTTTTGCTTCTAGTATTACAAGCAGGAGCATTTTTAGGTGTAGAGATGATATTTTTCTTCTTCCCTTTAGCTTTCTTTGAATTTTCTATAGTTTTGGTTTTATCAGCAGGATGAGAACTAGTTAGATAAAGTTCTTGATCCCAATCATTCTTATCTTTGTATCCACTATTTTCTTTATTAATATCATCAAAATCACTCTCATAGTCAGAAGAAACACCACCAGGAAGGAATTCAAATAGCTTATTAACATGTATGTTTATATGATAGTCAACAACAATATTATTCATGTTAGCAGCAGTATTTAAATGAGAGTTATGATTTATAGGATTGAGAACTTGCCTGGAAAAGAGTTCTTTGTTTTTTCTGAAAATCCCCCTTCTTTCACAATTGTCCCTTCAGAAGTTTCAGGAACATATTCAATGTCACCCATAACCTGCTCATTTTCTGCAGTTTGAAGTCTTGTACATATGTCGAAACAGATTCTTCTCTTAATCTGCCTTCTCCCAGAGTTATATTTCCTTCCAAGTTTTCATGTCCAATTTTTTCATTGACTGAGAAATAAATTGTGGATAGCTGCATAGCAATGTCCTTGGAAATGGTAGTGTTTTTGTAGGAAGGCCTAGATGTAGGATTAGGGAAAGACAAGTCAATTAGGTCCATAAAATTGGAGGGCAGAATCTTTTCCTTTGGACTTGAGGGTTTTGAAAAAGGAATATGGTCAGGATCAATAAGGTCACGAGTTTCAATTTGTGGATGCATTTGATCAATGTGCTCTGCAGAATTATTAGCAAAAACAGCAAATTGATTAGAACAGTAAATTACCTCCTCATCATCCTCAGACGATGATGTAGAATTTTTGCCTCTTTTGGAGTTGACTTGATTCCCCTTCTTAAAATGATGTTAAGTAAGTAAGGAGGGAGGGAGGGAGGGAAGGAAGGAAGGAATTTTTATCATCCACGAGGAGACCAATCGGTCTATGGGAGGGGGCTTGAGTCTCCTTGGATTGAAAATCTCCATGAACCTTAATTCTGTTGAGGTAGAAGGTTTATAGCCACCAACATTTTGGAAGTTTTTATTGGATACCATGGAAGTATCTTCTTTAGAAGCCATATAGCTTTTGTTTAACTCATTAGATTTTAATGAGTATTTGTTTTGACTTTTCTTAGTTAATGAGTCTCTCTGCCTTTGACAAGTTGCCAGATAGTTGAAGATGCAGGCCAGCTTTGGATTTGGATGAAGAGAAATAGATCTGCTGCTAGATAATAACTTAGAATCTCTAGCAATCTGAGATAAAGTGGAATGAAGATCCAACTTTTGATTCTTTGTCAAAAGTGACTTTAGCTTTCCCTTTCAATCTATACTTTTCCTCATTAGTCATCGAGTTGTAATGGTACTTGCAAAGACTTTTACTTTGCAAAGGTACTTTTCTCTTTCTCTCTCTTCTCTCTCTCTCTCTCTCTCTCTCTCTCTCTCTCTCTCTCTCTCTCTCTCTCTCTCTCTCTCTCTCTCTCTCTCTCTCTCTCTCTAATTTCTTCTTTGCAATTCTCTTTTTGCCTTCTTCTGCGATTAACTTTGCAATTCTTTTTCTGGTCCGGGTGAAATTGGATTCTTTGTCCCTAGTGCCATTTCTCACATCTTTATATACTTCTTTTTCTTCAGCATCCTTTGAGTTGTTCCCTTTCTTGCAATCAACATACCAAAATGTCTAGCTAAAACAACTGTTGCCATTTGGAGGTAGATCAGCCCATCTTAATTCTAAAACTGCTTTTTGGCCAAACCAATCAATGAAAGGAATATAGGATGGAATGTCTTTAGATAAGTCAAGTTGGACATAAGCAACATGTGGTTTATAAAGAGCATAGACAGTGGAAACATATGCACTAAAGAAGTGGAACATGCAGCTAGAGCATAAACCAGGGAAATAAAATAAGGTCGCTGATGCTTTAAGCATAGTGTTTAAACATGCAATATCTATTGCTAGAATCATTGATTTGGACCCAATGAAATTGGGCATCGAGGAATTCAAGCTACACTTGCTACTGTCAAAAGATGATTCTATTGGTCTAAACTGGAAAGGGATGTTAGAATATATGTAGAAGCCTATACAGTTTGTCAGCAGGTTAAAGCTTTAACTGGTAAGCAAGATGGAGTGCTACAACCCTTACTAATTCCAGAAGAGCAATGTAAATATATTACTATGGATTTCATCCAAGGTTTATCAAATTCTTCTCATAAGAACAATCAGATATAGAGGGTAGTGGATAGACTGTCTAAACAAGCTCATTTCATTCCTTGTAAGTCCACCATGACAGCTCCTCAAGCGAGCAAACTCTTTTTGAAGGAGATATTTAGGATACATCGATTGCCTGATGCAATTATCACAAATAGGGATCCGATATTCTGCGGCAAATTTTGATCAGGACTTATGAAGATGTTATAGGCTATCATCCTCAATTGAATTATTGAGGATATGTTACGGGCTTATGTAGCAGAAAGGAAAACTCAGTGGGAAGACTATCTATATATGCTAGAAATTGCGTATAACAACATTATTCATTCGATAACATAGAAAACTCCATTTGAAATTGTCTACAGATCTACATTAGATTCGGCATTCACAAAGATTGGAGGTGAAGTTCCCCCTCTAGATGAAGTCACTCATGATTTTATTGAAATTTTAAAAGAAGTCAAGGCTCGCATTCTCCAGAGTCAGGAAGCCATGATGTCAAAATTAGTAAATAAGCGGGGAAAAGTTGCATACAAACAACTTCAATGGGTGTGGATATATCTTCCTAAGAAGAGACTTCGTAAAATGGATACAAAATATGTAAAACTGGCACCATGGTACTATAGACCATTTCAAATTGAAGATAGAATAGGTGAGAATGCATGTCGCCTACATCTATATGGGAAATGGACTAACCTTCATCCAGTATTTAATGTTGTGGTACTAAAGCCATTCAAGGGAGGTGAAATTTCTCCTGAGGTTTTGCAAAAAATGGACTATGCAGATCCTCCTATCATTAAAGGAGATGAAGAGGTACTAGAACACGAGAAGATTCTTATGCATGAGGACAAGGAAACACGCAGAGCTTCTTATCAAAGTATCTAGTAAAGTTCTAGTTTCATCCACTATTCAATTGTATGATATTTAACTTGTATCAGCCAATCCGACCTTGGTACTACAAGGAATTGAACCCTGGTCTTTGATTTGAAAGACTAAATGCCTAACAAAAGCACTATTCTTGAAATTACAAAAAAAGAGTTAAGTATTCTTCTAAAAAGGCAAAGAGCAAAAAGGGAATTTACCTTTAAGTATCTTTCAAGAGATTATAAGAGAGCATACATAGAAGGACAATAACCAAGTCTCACCGCCATAGCCTTGCCAAGGGGGGTTCACAGTTTTGGGCGTATAACCCATCTGCATGCACGGGAAGGGGGTTTTTTGGACCCATTTTCGTACATATACGGTCGGCAGGGGGTCTTTTTTCTGGTATTTTTTGCACTATCCTAGGTAATTTTTATTCGAAAGGGGTCAAAATTTGCTTTTAAAGATCCGTATACAGGGGGTTTTTTTGCCACCCCATGCACGCAGATGGCATATCCCCCTTATACATGAGTGAATCCCCCTTGAGCCTTGCTTCTATTCCTCTTTGTTTTTCCATTCTACTTTCAATTCTCCATAGCCAACTTGTTGGTCTGAGCGGGATAAAGAATTCCTGCTTCAAGATAAGGACTTCCTAGTGAATTCGGTTGGGTGGATAGAGCTTTTTGCTACTAATCGGATTTTCTTTGTTTCTTTGTGACTTTGCAGGTGATTCGTATCAAAACATGTATTGCGAAGAGATATATATCTATCTAAGGACGTGGATATATGCATTGAAGTCGTATTTAATTAAAGTGGGACTCATTCCATTCCCATTTTTTTTCGGAACCCTGTTAATTTACATAAAAAGAAGCACCTCGACCCGAAAACTATCCTTAATTCGAATTTTTGAATAAAACTCTGCATTCCAGCTTTGCTGCAGTTTTCCCTGGTTAGCGAGTCGAGAACAAGAACAATGCAACTGAAACAAAGGAAATTCATTAAAGATTGAAACCAAAGAACTAGTTGAAAAGAATTTTTTATTAATAAATGGAATAGGTACAATGTATTTTACATGGACCTTGAGACCATGGCGGTCTTCTTTGTCACTCTGATTACATCATCTTGGTAGGTGGTCCACCTTAGGGGATTAACTAAGGGGCTTCTTCTTCATTTGTAAGCCTTAGGGGCAACTTTGAAGAGTGTGGAATGCCTCACGTGGAGGTGCCTCTCGAGCTACCGGCCCGACTGTCCACCCGACTTCTCCACTCGCCTCCGCGACCTTTCATCGAATATGCTCCTTCCCCAACCTCGCGTGGATGTTATGCAATGCTTGCAAGATGCTTTGAGCTTCCTGGACTTTCTCTTTGTTCTTCGCCTGTTCTTTATCCCTGTGGTGTAGCGAGCAACCTCTCGGTCGCGAGCAACCTTATCCGTGCAGGGCAAGAGTGTAGCGTGACCGGGTGCGTGCCGAAGCGGTATTTCTTTCGCCTTGAGCGGGATGCGCCGCCTTCGGCGATCTACGTGATGCACGGCGGGATGCATTGCTGCGTGTCGGATCGTGCACGAACCACGGAGCAAGGAGAGTATGATTAACAATTCACGGTGCCATTAGTCAAAGCGAAGAAAAGAATGTTGAAATCAAATTACAATGGAGGACATTCATTCCATACAAATCGCATCCAATGGCGTGGGAAGTAGTGTCTTTTCGACTCGCGAGTCGAGAAAGGCCCATTCTCATTAGAATATGGTTGCATCCAATCACACACGGAGGCATACAAATGGTTTCGTCAACGAGACAAACAGTGCCTTTCTCGACTCGCGAGTCGAGAAAGGCCCAGGAAACGCAATGTACAAGCATTATCATAATAGTTTGTGGCTGCATCCAGTCACACAATCAAACATAGAAATGGTCTCATGAACAGGACAAGCATGCCTTTCTCGACTCGTGAGTCGAGAAAGGCAGCGAAAACTCAATATACAAGTATATTCATTACAAAATGTTCAATACATGTGTTCACGTTTGTTTACAATATTCACACAATTTGACTATCTGAAAGCAAAGGTCACTCTTCTTGTTCACCAAAATATTTGTCGTCCATAGCTTTCATGATCGCCTTGCTCGGATCGGGTTCCGTGAGGCTTGGATATAGTTCGAAGCACATCGCGGCGACAAGAATGGCAAAGCGGGATTTCGCCAAAGACAGGACAAATCAGAAGGACAACCACCTATCCGAATCTCATATTCTTTGGTCGATATGGCTTAGCAATGATTGTATTTTTGGCGTTATGATAGCACTTGTAGGCGGAGTCGTCTATGATCGGCGTGTTGTGTTTGCCATAGTCCCGGAATTGCTCATAAACCCCGGCCGGCCTTTTCACCATTATAGGCTTCCCCTTTGTGATGGGTGGATCGAGGTCCGAACACATGCTCGACCCTTTCGGCTTCCCCAAACGAACTTGAACTTCAAAACTGAAATGCCGAGAACACCAAGAACATTGACAATATTTTTCTTTGCCATACAAGACCATATGCCCACTTCGAATCCCCGTTCAATGCACCATTCAATAATTTCCTTAGCTCTAGGCCTCGGATACACTATTTTATGCTCCGTTCTGGTCGGGATCTGCGAGGTGTTAATCTCGGGGACGTCTTTATCGTGGTATACTGCAGCTAATACTCCATTGACGTCAAATATTACAAGCTTGGCGGGACCCATTTGGATCGGTTTGAGTTTGGCTTTGACCATATATCCGGTTCATCCGGGATCCAAATGGGATCATTATCATTTCAGGTCCTTTTCGGGCCGTGGAGCGGTGTCTTGCTCTGGATTGTCTTTGTCCTTTTCATTCTCCTCCTCACGACGTGAACCGCTGCCCAATGACAATGATCCGGAGTCGTTGACCTGGAATTCCCTGAAATGATGACATCCGCCGAGAAAGGAACGCGAGTTTTTCTCGACTCGCGAAGTCGAATGAAAAGAAAAAAGGTATTGAAAGGAACGAGTTTTCTCGACTCACGAGTCGAGAAACACCGATAGAGCAAAGTAAACTCACCTCAATCTCAGATTCTCAAGAATCTGTTCGGCAAGCATCCTTGTCTAAACCTTGACATTCACGTCTCACGCCCGCTTGGTCTCCCTCGCCCTCGCCGTCTTTTTCGCTTCCATTTGTCTTCCTCCCTTGAAATGCTCATGAAGCGAGATCCGTGTATGACCGAATGGTTTCAACCATGTCCTTATTTCCAACCACGGATATAGGTTTCATTCCAAACAAAGATAGCCCCCGAGAGAAGGCCATTCATGTACCACTCGCATACAATTTGATCTTCCTCGACCAAGGCTGGTTATGAAGTACTTGATAACTCTTGGGCGGATAGGAATTCTATGTATAGGACTGTCATCGCACCATCTTTGCTGACCTTGTCCATCGATGGAACATCCTCCATAAATCTGCCCCCTTCCGGGTTCCATCGCTCTTGAGAGATCATGAACCCGTCGAGATAATGATGCTCGCTAGACCACCACTTATCCGAGGTCCTGGCCGATCTTGAAATCAAAACCAAAACTATGTTGGCAAAGCTTGGTGCCTTCGCAAGCCAAGTCTACACTCATGATCAAGTTCGTATATGGAGTACATGATCTTGTTGGTGAAGTTAATATCATTTGCCCATTGGGAGACAAAGCGGTTGTCCGATTGCCCGGCATGCAAAAGACAAGGAAACCGAAAGTATCCAGTCGGTCATGTCGGACACGTCTTGTACCACTTGCTCCATGTCGGCTTTGTCATAAAAAGGGTGGGGTCTTGATCATATTGATGACAAATAGTGCCACGGGTCCAGTGCAGTTCGGACCACCAAATCCCTTGTGTCCCAAAGTTACGTAAATGGGGAGCTATCGTCGGCCTTAAATGGGACCACCCTCAATCCAAGCTTCCTCTCTTCGTAATTGCCATAGCACGTTCGAGGGAAAGGAAGGGTTTTGACGTTACGCTTCAGCTTGGTGTTGATGTAGGGTTGACATAGGCGGTTCAATTCCTTCATGTCTTCCTCATCAAGGGCAGCCTTTTCCTTGTAATAATCAAAGTCATGGTATTCATTAGATGCAACATTACGTAACTCCGTGATGCCTTCTTCTAACGACGCCGCCGCTTTAGGATCGTGGGCATAATCCTTTGCGGCCCCGTGCATTTTAGAACTCCTAGTCTTCCTTAGCGGGGATTGTTCCATCCAAGATTACGCCTTTGTGTCAAGCGTTTCTTTGTCCGTGAGGCCCTCGTATCCTCTTCATGAACCGCTTGTCAAACAACTTGGGGTCCGCCGGATGGAAATTCTCCATTGCCGTCCTTGACTTGCCTCTTGTCCATTGAGCCCATATCTCAGTCCATTTCTCCCGCACCGCCTCGGTGCTAAGAATGAGGTCATATTGGTCCGAGAGAGACTCCCGCCTTTCCTTGGTGTTCTCTTCTTCTTCTCCTCTTCATCCTCTCCCTCATCATCATCTTCCGGCCCTCCAGCCAGAACATATCTGCATAGTTTCTCAAAGGTCTTCCACTTATCAGGGAGCCTGTTTCCTTTAGGACACCGAGGACAACCCAATGCTTTCCATTGTTGCCTAGCGTGTATGATCCGTCGGGATAAAGGGCTGCATGCGATCAATGTACCAATGTCGAGCATGATAGTATCTACAAACACCCCTTCTTTTTTTTACTTATCACGGGTTTTTCGGCTCGCGAGTCGAAAGCTCTGAGATCCTTTGATTTTCGTTATTTACCGGCTTTTCGACTCGCGGTCGAAACCCCCCGATGATAATCGGGAAAACGTCAAGATGGTAGGGCTTTTCGACTCGCGAAATGAAAGTCCCTTGAATGTCTAATTTTCTTTTACTTCTACGGGTTTTTCGACTCGCTGAAAGTGAAAGCTCGCGATCCTTTGATTTTACGTGTTACCTGGCTTTCTCGACTTCGCGAAGTCGAAACCCGATGATAATCGGCAAATGTTGGGATTGAGAGTTATTTACCTTTACGTAGCTCGCTTTTCGCTGCTATTGTGTTACGGCGTTGGCTAATGCCGGCCCGTTCGGTTCTTTGGCGTCTCCGTAGAAAGAACTCAGACTCTCGCTTGGCATATCTATCCTTGATCCTTTATGCACCTCCTTCTCCGTACGCAATACTTGCGCCGCCCTAACTGAATGCTGACCGTCTACAACCCAGAACCGGATGTCCTTTCCCTTCAGATCTTCCTCAGACTTCCAGCTGAACAACTCACCGGTCGATCTGCTAAAAGGTATGACATCCGCAGGCATTGGATCTGCAACAGGATGTCGCACCATCAGGTTCAGAATCTCCGGCATGTGTCTTTGGATTAAATTCCACAATGGTTGAACAAGACGGCATCTCCCGTGCAAACCTTCAGCCGTCTAATGTCCAGCAGCAGCTTGTGTGATATTCCCAACGGATAATACTGAGCCAGCCGCTCCATTTTCTGTGCCCCTCTCTGTGAAATCCTGATCTGATCATCTGGATCCATTAATTGGGAGTCGACCATATCTTCGTCTCCTTCGTCATCTGATTCCTCCCGTGTGGTGTCATCATCCCCATCTTTGTTTTTTGGTGGACTTTTTTGTGTATGAACCACAACTTCATTCCCCACTGTAGAGTGTTGTAGAGTCTTCAGCACAGTAGAAGTGAAGCTCCCCGTATTGAACAGTTTTTCCCTGACTCTGGAAATCTCCATACCAAGCTCCCTGGATGTTAGGGTTCCGGCCTCCTTCATCCCTTCCAGATCCTTCCACCCAAGGTTCTGACAATTTAAAGGCGCCGGCCTTTTTTCGGTGCCCTTAGCCTTGCTCATGGAAGAGTGAGAATAATTTGAAACTGCTAATTTTTTGGTGTGATAGAACTTACTCTTCTGGCAGTCCTCGACATGTAGTGTTAAATGCTTTGAATCTGGCGCAGAGACGGAGAGCACAACACCGATTTTCTTGTACTTGTCTCCGGAGCTCTTCTTGTCCCTTTGGTGTAGAAACAGATCTTTCTCCTTCCCACTTGTCGATACCTCGACATACCACCAAGAATCTGCTGCTGTTTCAAGAAGCTCTGTCTCCAGTCCCTCGATGACGAAGAATGGAGTTCGGCCAGTGATCACCAGTGAGTCCGAGGTGAATGCTGCAAGAAGAAAGGATGGATCAGTTAAGGTATTCCGACAAAAGAAAACCTGGGGTGTTTGTCTTCTTCTTCTTCTTCATTTGGTAGAAGCATCCCCTCCGGCGCCTCGCTTCTTGGACGGAGTCATGTCTGTATGCCCTCTCATCCTCTTCGGACCCCTCTGTAAATTAAGTCTCCTCCGCGCGTTGTGAGTTTTAGGACTGCATGTAAAAAAGATCGGGCGTGTTCTTTAATTTGAAGTTAAGGACATGCAATCATTTATGAAAAGAAGCGGGCTAAGGGTACAGCACGGTCGGCTTTAGCCCGCCCAAACACTATTTCGAAATTTAATCACATCAAGGGACTAAGTGAGCGGAGCGTAGTTTATCTTCCCTGCGGCATTGGGGACCTCGAGTTCGGAGGGGAGCATCGACTGTTAGCGACTTCCGGAATGGGCGCTGACGCGGTAAGCTGCTAACAGCGCCTTGCATATGTGTTTTTCCTGACCGCGCGTCCTATTGCAAGCAGTTGATTTGATCGATGAGCACGGAGCTAAGGTAGGAAGCGGAGAGGAGCTGCCAGACACGGGAACTCTACACTGCGGCGCCATGGAACGGGGATACGCGAGAATCGCAGTGATACAAGTATTAGATGCGAATACACTCTTGAAGAGACCGACAGAAGAAGCAAAGACTCTAGGTGAGGTCTGCGGATCCGTGATACAGTGGCCCAAGGAATTACTGCGTGAAGAGGTGAGTTTCAGAGATGCCTATGTTATTTCGCTTGTAGAACATGCCGTATGTGTTTAAATAATGGAACTGCTGATAAGCTCGACGGATTCATCGTTTCCTTGTCCAGCATTTTTCAGCTTCGAGAGATGATTTACTCTCTGGGTTGAGAGATGCTCGGCAAGGAAACAATGGATCGGGGGTAAAGAACGAGCCCGTTTTAGGTGTGTTTTTCATGGACTGTTTACTTGGAATGTTGTACATAGATCGGGCTAGGACTAAGGCCCGGAGATGCGGTTCAAATGCATCCTCTTGTAGTTAGTCGGAGGGGCCTCCACTTCCGTCCGAACCACTCCTCTTCGCAATATTCGAGGAAGATGGTTCAAGGAGAGTGGCTCGCATGTGCTAGAGGCACTTGGGACTAAAAGCAGGAGAATAGAAAGTGCAAGACTTGTAGAGAATGCAAGCCTTGGCTTCCTCTGCGTGGTTTCCCATTGGTTAGTTGTAGAGGCCTCCACCCGGTCAGAGCCCCTCCCCTTCGCAATACTCGACGAAGATGGTTCAAGGAGAGTGACTCGACGGGTCGAGGCCACGCTACCATACAGTGAGAATTGGTCTGGCTAAGGGTTTTCTCGACTTTGGCGAAGTCGAGAATGCGATCGTTAGTGCTTGTCTACATTTCGACTACGCAAGTCGAGAATGCCTGGCCATCCGTAACTCCGGTTAGTACACACGGAGTCGTTTGGTTACAGGCATTCCCGACTTCGCGAGGCGAGAATGCGGAAAGAAGCTCTATGGTTTCCATGCGATAGAGTTGGTTTAGTGTCTATATTTCGACTCGCAAGTCGAGAATGCCTTAGCCATCGAACTCCTCGGATGGTACACATGGAGTGCGGTTGTTAAAGGCATTCAGGCTTTCGTGAGCCGAGAATGCATACAGCAAGCCTGTGGTTTCCCCGTGGGTTGCTAAAGAGTTGGCCCGGCAGAAATAAAACAACTTCCCTTCGCAGAATGTCAGAGGAAGATAGAAGGAGAGTTGTTAAGACCGCCGTCAGCCAGCTCTAGAGTAGACCGGCGACTGGCGCTTTCTCGACTCCGAAGTCGAGAAAGCTGCCACCCTTCAGTGGTTAGTCGCCGAGGCCTCCACCCAATCGAGCCCATCCCCTTCGCAATATTCGGCTAAGATGGTTGAAGGAGGCGGTCTTTGATTGGGTAGAGGCCATCGACACTCCACGTGAGAATTGGGTTGCTAAGAGTTGGCTGCAGATGCTGAAAACCACTTCCTTCGCAATGTCCGAGGAAGATAGAAGGAGAGTGGTTAAGATCGTCATAGCCAGCTCTAGAGTGCACTAGAGCCGGCGCTTTCGGTACTCACGAAGTCGAGAAAGTGGCCAAAGAATCCTCGCGGAAGAAGCCGCCCAGGCCTCCACCCAGCCGGAGCCACCCTCTTCGCAATATTCGGCGAGCATGGTTCGAAGGAGAGTGGCTCGATCGGTGGGAGGCACCGCGATCGCACAAAGAGCCATTGGTGGTATCATTACTCACGAGTCGAAGGCCGCAGCAGGTTCTAAAGAATGTGAAGACATTGGGTAGTCAGGTAATCTCGGATCGCGAGTCGAGAATCTCAACCGCCAACAAAGAGTGTACACTCCTCTTCTCGCCATGAAAGTCGGAAGTTCTCGACTGAAGTCCGAGAAGAAGGCCTGCACTTCCCCGGATCGCTACGGGTGTTGAAGTATTCCCAACTCGCCACTCCCTTCTACATGTCTCCCGCAGCGGGATTTGTCGTGAGTTAGAAATGGAGATTACGTGAAGCAATTCCTATTCTTAGTTCTTTGCTGGGAGAAAGACATTCCTAGTTATGTTACGTTAATGCTCGCAATATCTTAGTTCCTAACACCGCCTCTCGATGATTTCTATCTCGGTTGCTTGCTACTACTCTAACCACTATTCTCACTTGTGCCTCGTATAATGTATTCAATTCAACCACAAGCAAGAAAAAGATAACAAAAACAAAAAACAATACAAAGGGAAAAACAGATAGCAATTGAGATTAGTGAGATCAATGAGAAAACAGAGAACAAAGTGGAGAAGAGTACAGAGAACAAGTGGAGAACAAAGACAGAGAAATGAGATTAAAAAGGGTATGATATTACAAAAACATACCGGAAGATTTTTGTCGGATGAGGAGGAGGCTTCCGAGTTCGCTTCCATGTGGGTATAGTCGTTGGCAAAGCGTGAATAAGGATTTCTCGGGCCAGAATTGTATCGGGGATCAATAAGAGCCTCTAACAATGTAATATAAGTAAAATGCACTAAAGGACTTACAGAAAACTAAAAGCAAAGACTAAAAAGGGCCTCACTTTCTTCTCAAAGCAGAACGCCCGCTCGAACAATGAATCGCTCGAGAACTTCTACTGTTCGCCCCGATCCGACCGACTCAAGTCATAAGATGGCCTTGGAATCGCTTCGGTTCGACCGATCGCTGATCGACGCAGAAAGGCCCTAAGGAAACAGGGAGGATGAGTGATCGAGAAAGAAAAGGGGAGGAAGAATGGTCGGGGGAGAGGAAGAGGGTGCGGTTAACTGGCCGCACCCTCGAACCTAAGAAAAGTGCAATAATAAAACCATTGTCACGTGTGGGCCATGCCCTCCATGACGTGTAAAAGGGGGATTGTTTCGACATGGCCACGGTTTTCAGCCCTCAAGAGCGCCACGTGGACATGACAAGATATGGAAGGGTAGGTTATATGTTTATATATGTTATCTTATGTATTTAATAAGGTTTCAATGGTTGAATAGTTTCAATGGTTATATATGTTCACAATGTTTACATATGGTTTAGAATGAGTGTGGTTGTATGCTTTAATATGGTTATATGATTTTAGTTAATATGGTTGTATGATTTTAGTTAATATGGTTGTATGATATAATATGATTATATTTAATATGTTTGTATGGTTTTATATGGTTCATATGGTCATATTTGTGGTGTTTGGGGCTATATGGTTTTAATGTGAGATTTTTCATTCGGGGAACATGTGAGATGAGTAAAATGGAGCAGGGGAAGTCCAAAGGAGGCCATTGCCCTAGGCTCCAATGGAGGAAGATGGGTTGCCTTTTTGTTGCACCCTTGCAAACTGCATCGGTATTTGCAGAGGGTATAATAACCTGCAGCTTGATCCATTTGATAGTGTGAATGATGAGAGGTTGGGAGATGAACATCTTGGAGTTGGCATTGTGAAGCTTCTTATCGAAGTTGATACAATCATGTCCTGTGGAAGCTCTAGTGATTGCATTGTGTGCTCGTGGCTCTTTGGAGTCCCAAGCTCGAGTTTGAGATGGCCAATTAGATATATTACACACAAGAATGGTGATACTCTAGATTGCCCCATGAACTACACACCCCAAGGCCCACCCAAGGCCATGTGGAAGATTTGGTGGTCGATGAGCATCCTTTGATCACAAGGAAGAGACGCTATGTCTTTCATAAAAGGCAGCCAAAGGTGCCCAAGAGGCCTAGAAGTGACAAATATTTAGAAAGGATGGAAAGTATGGCACCAACCAAAGAAAACAGGAGGCAATTAGGGGACAAGAGTGTTGCAACCTAGATTGCACAAAGTCATGCATACAATGTGGATGACCTCAAATGAGATAAGGTCCCAATACATTGGATGACTTCAAAAAGATAGGATTAATTTCAATTACTCCTTGTGTAGGAATTCCAGCTATGATGAAAACACAGACGGCTACTACTATATCAATTGAGGGGCATGAAGGTATGTATGAGAGCATTGAGATGGATTCTTGGGGTGAGCAAGTCTTCATTTTACAGATACTGGGAGCAGGTTAGAAAAGGGCACACTTTGTTCCAACATGGTAATGCACTCACTTTGAAAACTAGAGCAAATACTCTAAAGGCCATTGCAGTCTTCGAGAGCTTTGTGAGATACATGTCTCAATCTATGCCTCACAAGTCGAAGGTGAACGAAAGCGGTGTGTGCGAGTGGTGCAAAGAGTGTTGCCACAACACTATATCCAGAAGGAGTGCCTTAAGGAGGTCAACTCCATCCTAGAAACTACTGGAGGTAGGCCTCTTTCTCAATCACATTTCAGTAAGTTATGGAGCACTCACTTCTCGGACGTGAGTGTCCTACAACACATGCCATTCTCAAAGTGCAACACTTGCATTCAACTCAAGGATACACTTGCATCAACTGCAATAGAGAAAGAAAGAATGGCAATTAGGGAGCAATTTGCAGATCACCAAAGGGACCAAATATCATGTAGACGGTTGTATTGGCGGTGGAGAACATTTTTCGAGATGCACCGGTAGGACAAATTTTTGTGTATAATTCATGATAAGATGGACCAACACAAGACTTTCTTGCCAAAGCTAGATCCTTTACCCAAGCGTTGTCAAAACGCTTTTTGGATGAAAGTAAGTCGGCGGGTGTATTAACACATGGTCATGGAACTGGAACATATGGTCATTTTGTGCTTGATCTATGGAGAGATGATCCAAACTTCCATGTGAGCTCTATTTTCAAGTGCCCGAGAACACTAGAGAAAGGATCGATAGAAGGGAGGAGGTATTCCCCTCAAAGACCCATTTTGAGGCTTTGATGGATGATCAACCGCTTTGTTACCAAAAGATAAAAAGCTCACATCCAAGGTGTCTAGTGAATCAAGGAGGACTTGGGATGATTTCCCCTTACTTGAGAAATCACTTTGCACGAGGAGCTATGTGTTGAGTTGGACAACTGTTGGAAAAACAAGAATAGATGGATGTTTGGGGCAATGTCATACTTGGCAGCAGTGGGAGTATTCAAAGTTGTGAAAGTGGGATTCATGATGGTTGGGCATACGCATGATGATATAGATGGATTCTTTGGAACTTTCTCCACCAAGCTCAAGAGAGAAAACGTGACCACTCTCCCTGAACTAATGGATGTGTTTGAGAGCTGCATTGACCCCAACCCAATGGCTTTCTTGATGGATGAGGTTGCAGATTGGAAATCATTTGTAGAAGGATACTTGCTAGATGGTAAGGACAGGTTGATGGGACACACAAAGCCACTTGGGTTCAAGTTTTGGGTTAGGGATGGAATACCAATCATACAATATAAGTGGAGACCAGGTGACAAGTTGTGGATGCCCTGTACAAGGTATCGAGTTGTGGCAAAGGGGTGCTGCTGGTGAAGTTCTCATTCCTAAAGGGCAACCAAAACCACTACCTCCCTTCAAGACAGTCAAAGACTCTAGCCAACTGGTGAAGGGCATCAAGGATTACATAACACACTGGGATGATGTTCGAAATGGAAAGCACACCTCCACTCTTAAGAAAAATCAAATGGACTCCCTAATCAAGTACTGGGAGAAAGTTGTGACATGCTTGGAAACTGAACAGCCATGTGGGAGGGAGCTAAGAGACGGGTTCTTGCCAGAGTCAAGATGGGAGGGTTCTCAAGGTGCAAGCACGTCTAAGAATGCTCACTTGGGTCCCAACAAGGGTTCCAAGTGGTTTGTGGGAAGTAAGGCCTCAAAGCCGAAGTGGTTTGATCTTCCTGAGTGGGATCCCTTTGAGGACATCAAGGAAGGATACTTTGTGCTAGTAAGGCCTGATGATGAGGACTGTCCAATATGGTTAGGGGTGGCACTCTCTGATGTAACCACCACTATGCCTGATGGAGAGGAGTTGCGTCCTGGATTCCAAATTCAATATTGGGAGCCCATTGGGAGACACAAGAAGGGCAACTTGAAGGAGCAATACACTGACTGTTGGGAGAAGAAGTGGAGGGCAAATTATGCTGACCCTCAAAGGAGGGAATTGGTGGAGTGTGTGGTATGGTCATATCCAAGTTCTCACGTTGCAAAGGACAACACACACAAGATCCCAAGAAGGGAGATGGACAAGGCCATGAGCAACCTCCATGCTATATCATTGTATGAGGGCACATAATATTGAGAAGTTTGAAAACTATCTCAACTAGTGGTTTGTAAAATTTATGAGGAAAACAAGTAACCCAATTCTATGTGTGTCATGTGTAATTCTATTCAAGCAATCAATTCAGAAATTTCTTTTATGGTGTGTGAGTCCCATTTTCAGTCCGAGTCCCAAAATTCAAGATTTGTCCCACTTTAATTAAATACGACTTATTGCTAAGAAATAGAACAAACAAACTTGTTCAAAACACATGGACTGTAGACTAAGAATGATCTTTATATTCTGAGATTAGCATAGGGTTTAGTTGAGTAAGCTAGAATTAATTGCTGAAGATGAAGAAAAGTCATGCACCCTCTAACAAGGACAGAGCTCGACATGGCCAAAAGATATATAACATCATGCACGATGAGAGGAACAATGGTAGCATAAGTTCATCTCTCTTTAGAAATCAATCTATGGTTTAGCTTAATATTTAGTTTGGCTCCAGTTTCTCCTTCTTATACCTGCCTTATGCTTCTGCCATGTTCAATGATGTTAAACGAGATGGGAACCAATTCTTTTAAGCAATGCTGCTTTGCCTGATCCTAGCCAAATTGCCATGCTTCAGGCACTAAAAACTAAGGCAAGGATAAAGTTTTGGATTGCCAAGAATGACGGGTTGCTAGATTTTATGAGACAATATGCATCGGTCGTATTGTTTTTCTGCCCATTGTTTTTCTTTGTTCTATTCTTGCCATATCCAATAGTCATTTTTCAAGTTGTAATAGACTAATAGCTTTGTATATCTAGCTTTCACAAAAATATAGCATTTAATTGGGGCATATAAACAATATGACTGGGATTGGTTCCTTGGCTATAATTTTTAGACAAGACAAACTTCTAGCTGAATTGAAAAAATATAGGCAGACATAAATATCTGCCTGCGAGTGCTTTTGCTTGTATGCTGGAATCAGATGTATCTGTAGGAAATGCCATTATTAACGTGTTCATCATTGTCCATAGAGCAATTCCCTTTACCAAGCATAAAGGGAATACCACTGAGCTAAAGTGAAAATCAAGACCATCTACAACAACTCTTGCAGATACGATATTAGAATTTAGTTTGTTGTATGCTTACTTGCCTCTGGGCTGAAAGAGCACAATCAAGGGCAATAGATTCTTGTGCATTCATGGAACACCAACAAATATAGACTTAGCATTCAGCTAGGTAACTTTACAATGAATTCTTCTATATCAATAACCAAATGGTTAACTTTGCAATCAATCTTCTATATCAATAACCAAATGGTTGTAGGCATTGTCTGGCTCAGGTTTTTCTTGACATAGATTGTGTGTGTGTGTGTGTGTGTGTGTGTGTGTGTGTGTGTGTGTGTGTGTGTGTGTGTGTGTGTGTGTGTGTGTGTGTGTGTGTGTGTGTGTGTGTGTGTGTGTGTGTGTGTGTGTGTGTTTTTTTATAATAATGATCTGCATATTCCATGTTTTGGGAGAAGCAATTATATTGGAAAGGGCAGTCCGCTTGCGGTTGTAATAACCAAATTAGGCGATTGCTCAAAATAATGTTTAAACATAATAAGGTCTCTTCTTTAGTACTTGGGTTCTTTTTGGAAAGAAAATGAAAACTAACTTAAGTTATTAAGTATAGACATGGCCAAGTAGTTGGTATAAACATGAATATTATTCAGTCTCTCCATTCATAAAATTTAATGGATAAAATATGTCGCCGTAATAATTTATGGCCTAAGTTAGGGTTTAGACCAAGAAAGTAAAGCCAAGCCTCGATCCTTAATTGGGCTGGGCAGACCTCGTAAGACCCAAATATTGTGTAGGATTCTGGTAGACAGCTGACCCATGGGATTTAATTCGGATGGCTGGTCCGGAAGCCATAGTTCTAAGGAGGAGTTTTCACTTGATACAGAGACGGAGAGAGAGCTCCTATGGTGCAGAAACTCTGAAAGATTTGATAAATTAAGTATGAATATAGAAGAGGGGCTGGTCGGGGCTATGATTCTAAGCGAAGCTTTGAGGATAACAAAGCTGGCTATATGGCTAAAAGGGGTGGAGGGTTTAATCGAAACCCTGGAGGATATTACAGAGGCAATAGCAATAGTGAGCTGTACGTGCCTGAGACACAACCAAATGAAGACGACATGGGCTCTGATAATGAAGACTTACAGGTATAAAATATGCTAGTTATCTCTGCATAAATATGGCCTTTCCTGCCCTAGATACATGGTACAGGTTTAATTCATAAGGCCAGACCTGGCGTTGGATTGAACCTATGATTATGGATTGCAAGGTATGAAGTTTGAATAAAGGGAAAGCTTAAGCTGTCTAAGCACTAAAAGATGATACAAAGGGCAGCATAATAGCTAGGTGTAGCATTTTAAATAAGTCTCGATTCTTTTGATGAGAGATTTAAAGATAAGGAGAGTATAAGCAGATTGCCTAGCGGATTGGAGCACTAAAGTTGGTTACAGAAATAGTTTAAATGCTGGAATATAAGATCTTAAATAGATCTCGGTTTTGTAAAATTGATTAATGAATTCCTAAGCCTATTCCTAACCATATGAATAGAAAATCGGCCAATAAAAGTCATATGGGTACAGCCTAAAGGCCAGCTATGTATAACAACGAAATACTTGTAGTGAATTAGTGTTCTAATTCAATGTAGTTTAGATACGTTGCATATGATTAGGAAGGGATTACGGTTTGTGAATTGTATTGTTCTTGTTTGTTGCTATTGTTTGATGTACTATTTAGACGCACATAATTAGTAGATGATCGGACATCAAGAGCAAAGGGTACATTAGGTGATGGGAAGAGCCAAGAATCACCGATGTACCTTTAACCCCTTGGGTCGCTAATAGGAGTCTATCGCTAACGTTCTCATGATTGGCTGCAGGTACGTGGTGATTCTTCTCCTAATGTATCTTCTTTGCTGTTATGGTGTCTGGTCGATCGAAATGGATGTACAGGTCTAAGATAGTTACAGTAACTTATGGACTGATTCAGCCATAATAGTTAACTCAAATTTTGGGCATATTTCTAAAAAAACCATGGCATAAGGTACTTACTCATAGGGTAAGGCCTAGTGTAATTTTTGTTAAAACTCTGTGGCGTGATGTGGTAATGGTAAATGATGATTTAAGGCATACAAGTAATGGGGCTCAAACTGCCAGCATGTATGAATACAATCCTTATTACATTTTGTAATCGGATATTTATGTAAGAGATAGCTATCTACCTTATTTTCAAATGAAAAATAAAGTACTGGAACGGCTTTATATAGTTATCATAGCTTCACATAGGTACTGTCATAATTGTATCCTTAAATCTGGCTAAGAATGTGATTGTTTTACTGCAGTAAAGTGGATTTAAGGAATGGTCTCCAGATATATGAGATATAGTGGATATTTTATGTTGAATGATAAGAAAAGAGCAGGATAATGACATAAATATGCTGAAGAAAAGGTCAAACTTTTACTGTTATAGGCAGTCAGAAACATTGCTGTTTGAAGGAGTATATTAAATAGAGACATATGTTCTTATAGGTCGAAAGCTGAAAGGAAGCATTCCTTATATGCTAAATGATAAACAGTGACTGCAAAAAATAACTTCGTAATAAGGACTATAGTGAAAAATTAAAAAAGGAAATACATGGTTTGCATTAATGTTGCAGGACATGCAAATGGATTTATGACTTTAAAACTTCCTTTTGTTTCTTTTGTTAAAAAAGCAAGTTATGGTCGGTTGCATGCATGTGCATATAACTAACAGTTATAAAGCCACAAAATTTGAAGACCTATTTCTTTTTGCTTTTATTTGAGAAATATGACAAAGAACTTTAAAGAAGGCTCCTATTGGTTGCATGCAAGTGCAGATATAGATTGTAAATCCTTATGCATGCAAACGTATCTGAGTCCATGTATCTTTATTTAAAAATAAAAAAGGATGGTTGTGTAGACTAATAGACCAACACGTTTTAATATGGTTATTGACTGGTCTGCATGTAATTTAAAGATTGCATGATATTGGATCTTCACGTATTTGAGGATCTTTACATGTTTTTCTTTAAAGGAGACTGAAAGGTGGCTGCGTACAGACCCACATAGTCTAGATGATATATGATCTTCATATATTCTATGGGGTTTTGTTTAGAAAAAAGTTGTAAGTCTAAGGACCTGTTACTAGTAGATAGATGCACCAGACTATGATCTCTTGATCATAGGATGGAATGATTAAGCTATGGAGGGATTGACCGAAATAGTTAGATGTGCTAGTAGGATTGTTGTCCAAACTAGTTATGTCCGGGTTTTTTTTAGACATTTCATTTCTCTAGTTTAACTGGAGTTGCATCACATCTATTGGTTTTAACAGGGACAAAGTATTTGATTCTATCTTGTACTCACAAGATGGTTTGTTTCTATAGGATGATGAGGAGGCACAAGCAGACACTGTTGAGTTTGTACCTCCTGTTTGGAATAGGGACCTTGGACCAATTGGTTATGCCACGAGCAAAATTACTTGTCCAAGCAATGCTATGCAGATAGTACTATGTTGCATCAAGAATCATCAGGTACACATTCAATTACTTGAAAAAGAGGCTACTAGAAAACCTGAGGAGCTCTCGGCTATCTCCACTTGGGTTTTAATGATTGGTTGGAGCTAGTTCCAAAGCTAAATAAGCTTGACAATGACTGGGATGAAATCAGCAAGTTTATAGACGAGATATATGCTGGTCTACCAACAAAAGTATACCAATGCACCATGGAGGAGGATACAGCCAAGAATCATTGCTTCAAAGGAGTGTTGGCTTTTGAAAAAGCCCATAAGATAAAAAAATCCAGCCTCAGTGATGTCATTATCCAAAAGACAGCACTTAATAATGATCCAGATGATGAAGACGACCCCTTTGGGGAATCTCTGCTTTCTGAAGAAGATAAAATTGCTATGAGCAAAAAAGGAACCATCAGTGGTAATGGGGAGGATGATATGGATTTCAGTTTTACTTTACACAACTGTCACCTTTTTCCCATTATTTCTGAAAGGCTTGTTGAAAGCCATGCCATGTTCTGTAATCAAGGGATCTGGAGGACAAAGAATTTTGGAGCCTTAGCTCCGATCAGCCGAGAATCGTGGATCATGCTGGGAGGGATAACACCCGAGCAAGAAAAAATGGCTAAGGTAGCTTGTGAAAAAAATGGAGAAAATAGTGCACAGAGAGAAGTTTAAGCTGAAGATAGACCATCGTTTTTTTGATAAAAAATGTAACAAAGACACATTCATATATGTAAGGCAGAAAGGACACATGGCGTATTCCACGATCAGGAGGGATGCATTCTATATTAAAAGGGTATGGAGAAGCATGTGCCCATATTTTAAATGTGTATGTGAACCGAGGGTTAAAGGTAATGCTTGTAAGGACAATATGACTTGGATTGACCACGCAGTGTGGTACATGTTCAACAACCTAGACTATATTTTCCCTGATATGTCGGTGGTAGCACAAATGGTGTCTATGAGAAAGTTTTTGAAGACCACTCTAAAAGAAAGCATAATTGCATACATTTCATATTTGGAAGTGAGAAATACACTTATTAGCATGACACTGTTGATGGCAGCAGACCCATGGGCAGACCTAAAGCTGAACTTCCCCGTATGCAAAATGGCCACTATATGCGAGAAGAGCATAAAATCAGTGTCACTGATGCAAAGTGTGGAAGCTGGATCCAGCAATGTAGCAGAAAGGAAAACGAAGCAAACTAAACCCAGAACACCTTCTTATGGTACAGTCATGGGTTATGCCCCACCTCGGATTACAGTTCGACCAGTACAAAGTGGCTCAAGCATGGCCGATAATTCCAACATTGAGCAGATCTGCACTCCAAGTGGCATAGGAGGTTCGGTCTCCAAGCAAAAACAGGAACCTATTGTTAAGGATGGAGATGGAGTCGTCCAACAACTCACATATGACAAATAGGTATGGATACCTTTATTTATAATATGCTTTTCCTGTACAAATTCATTGCTCTTTGATGATAATTTGTACTTTAAATGCTCGGGTCATATAATGACACCATTAATAGATTATGTCTGGCCTTTCTAAGTTTAGAAAGCACCATATGACAAGTAGAGCTGACATGCCATCGTCCATGTCATGCTGATACACTCCTTTCTCTTATTTTGAGAAAATATAGAATAATGACCAATCCAAGATGACCATGATACCAACCAGATTATTTGATAGATACCTGCTTAATAACATAGTGTTTGACTGTGGACAGATTTCTAGAACAATCACCAAGGATTGCCAAGGCAGAAATCATATGTTGGAGAATAAGGAAAAAAGTAAACGTAAAGTGGTGCACTGTTTATTTCTGTCCAAGATACTGGATAAAATCTGCATTCCAAAAATAGTGCACAGACATATGACTAAAAATCTAGGGGAGGTGGGGGAGCAGATCATGAATTTAACTATGTTTTCACTGGAGATACTTGAAAGCTTGAAAGAAATAAGCTACAAACCATATTACATTTTTGCACAAGACATTGAAGCGGTATGTCCATGCAAATAATCAAGCTTAAAAAGAATTTATAGATCCCAAGATTGGGCATATCGGGACTACAAATCTCAAAATTGTTAAAAGCGAGTAATTCTTAGGAACCTTTTTAGTAAAGGACTTGGACATATTAGGACAAACCCAGCGATATGGAGAGACTTGAAAGCAGAATTAAGAAAAATCTGTGATGCCATATTTGAGTGGCACAAATATCAATTCCCAGATATTTGTGAAAATGATAAGATTGATGTTATTAATGGTATATTAGAGCAAGTGGCTCTCGAAATTAAAGAGGCATGTGAAAAAGTAAATCTATAAAGTTCCCACTAAATGACCCTACGGTCATAAAAAATATGGAGTGGTGACTAAAACCTATACATTTGGGGTGGATAAAGCATCCAATAACCCGTCCTTCATATGCCCAAAACACATAAAGGACATGGCCTTTAAGATTTTGGGCGAAGGGGGATTTTATGCCATTAGGAAGTGAGAAGGAAAATCTGATACAGGACCTTAATAGGACCATTGAAGAATATATCAAAGGCATACCAGACGAGCCGAATAAACTACCTTATCTCTTGGGCTTATTTAAAGCCCACAAATCAGAGTATAGATGGATAACTAATGCCCATGGCACCCTGTATACGGAATTAGCACAAATCATTACGGTGGTACTTAATGAAATATTGAACTTATGGCCTGAGGTATCTAAAGATTTATGTGCCAATATCAGCACATTTGTGGGCAACAAATTAAATGTGAACTGGATTATTAACTCGGTTTATGATGTAGCAATAAATTTACCCACCAGGATTGAGGAAGTGTATGTGGCAGACATTACCAAATGCTACGAGAGCATTCCATTACTCGGGGATCATGGTATTTTGCAATACTAGTTTAAAGGTAATCCATGCGACCTGGAATTATATGAAAAATAAAAATCAGAAATTTGAACTATGGATCAAGCATTCCGATGGGGGTAATGTAACTACTAAATGGTTTAAGGCTGCCCCCAAAGGGAAAATCTTTGGTCTATGATGAGCGAAAAAAGTTTATTACCATTAACAATTGGTTGTTAGCTAATTGCTATGTCCAAATGGGTAAAAGGGATTTGGCAACGAGGTCAAGGGTATCCCAATGGGATTCTCCCTGTAGCCCTAATTGGTGCAATATTTATCTTGCATGGTTGGATTGGATTTCATCGGAAATTTAGCAAGGCAGGGGCAGATTTGAGGAAGTTAAAAATTTAAATATGTATTCCGTTATATGGATGATCTTCTCGCCATTAAGCTGTCCTAATATTAAGAGCTTCCTTAATAAAGATGGGTGGAAAACGGACAAGAACTACAAATATATGACCTCGATTATCTTGGACATTAAGGAAGAAACCGGATATCTGAAATTTGCACCTGGAATACATTGTGGTAGCCATGCAAACTTTCTTAATATGACGATACAAGTATTTGACAGAACATTAGGCATATTTCAGACAGTGAAATATGATAAAAGGCTAGCACTACCCTTTAATTCTATAAGGTTTGTGCATGCATGCAGCTGCAGGCCATATTTCCAAGCCAGGAATGTGGTCATCTCACAGATTATGCCATGTCTATACGTAAACTCTAATCCCAGCAAAGCAGCAAAAGATATTATGGAGTTGGTACAACAGTTTGTCTCCAACGGATTTGATGAAGCTGGTATGAAGAAAAGAATTGTCAAGTATATTAAAGCCAGTGATTTCCCTGGAATCAAATTTGACATCAACGTCCTGCTAGAAATGATCAAAGAATACTAAAGGTACGCCTATGATTTTACTTGGTAATTGGATATTGTTTCTAATATAATAAACATTCTGGAGCAAACTATAGGGTTGTAAAAGACCCCTACTGTAACAAGTAGGGGTCTGCTCACCCTATAAGTTACAGTGTTAAAAGTTTTTCCTTTTTTGAAAAATACAGGGGTCTTATATAACCTTACGGCAGGAGGTAGGGTTTTTTTTATAATAATGATCTGCATATTCCATGTTTTGGGAGAAGCAATTATATTGGAAGGGTACAGTCTGCACGGTTGTAATAACCAAATTAGACAGTGCTCAAAATAATGTTTAAACATAATAAGGTCTCTTCTTTAGTACTTGGGTTCTTTTTGGAAAGAAAATGAAAACTAACTTAAGTTATTAAGTATAGACATGGCCAAGTAGTTGGTATAAGCATGAATATTATTCAGTCTCTCCATTCATAAAATTTAATGGATAAAATATGTCGCCGTAATAATTTATGGCCTAAGTTAGGGTTTAGACCAAGAAAGTAAAGCCAAGCCTCGATCCTTAATTGGGCTGGGCAGACCTCGTAAGACCCAAATATTGTGTAGGATTCTGGCAGACAGCTGACCCATGGGATTTAATTCGGATGGCTGGTCCGGAAGTCATAGTTCTGAGGAGGAGTTTTCACTTGATAGAGAGACGGAGAGAGAGCTCCTATGGTGCAGAAACTCTGAAAGATTTGATAAATTAAGTATGAATAGAAGAGGGGCTGGTCGGGGCTTTGATTCTAAGCGAAGCTTTGAGGATAACAAAGCTGGCTATATGGCTAAAAGGGGTGGAGGGTTTAATCGAAACCCTGGAGGATATTACAGAGGCAATAGCAATAGTGAGCTGTACGTGCCTGAGACACAACCAAATGAAGACGACATGGGCTCTGATAATGAAGACTTACAGGTATAAAATATGCTAGTTATCTCTGCATAAATATGGCCTTTCCTGCCCTAGATACATGGTACAGGTTTAATTCATAAGGCCAGACCTGGCGTTGGATTGAACCTATGATTATGGATTGCAAGGTATGAAGTTTGAATAAAGGGAAAGCTTAAGCTGTCTAAGCACTAAAAGATGATACAAGGGCAGCATAATAGCTAGGCTGTAGCATTTTAAATAAGTCTCTGATTCTTTTGATGAGAAATTTAAAGATAAGGAGAGTATAAGCAGATTGCCTAGCGGATTGGAGCACTAAAAGTTGGTTTCTGTAAATAGTTTAAATCTTTGGAATATAAGATCTTAAATAGATCTGTTTTTTTTGTAAAATTGATTAATGAATTCCTAAGCCTATTCCTAACCATATGAATAGAAAATCGCCAATAAAAGTCATGTGGGTACAGCCTAAAGGCCAGCTATGTATAACAATGAAATACTTGTAGTGAATTAGTGTTCTAATTCAATGTAGTTTAGATCGTTGTATATGATTAGGAAGGGATTCTGGTTGTGAATTGTATTGTTCTTTGTTTGTTGCTATTGTTTGATGTACTATTTAGATCGCACATAATTAGTAGATGATGGGACATCAAGAGCAAAGGGTACATTAGGTGATGGGCGAAAAGAGCCAAGAATCACCGATGTACCTTTTGGTTCTTGGGTCGCTATCAGAAGTCTATCGCTAACGTTCTCATGATTGGCCAGCAGTAATGGTGATTCTTCTCCTAATGTATCTTCTTTGTTTGTTATGGTGTCCGGGTCGATCGAAATGGATGTCTGTGTCTAAGATAGTTTCAAAGAACTTATGGACTGATTCATCCATAATAGTTAACTCAAATTTTGGGCATATTTCTAAAAACCATGGCATAAGGTACTTACTCATAGGGTAAGGCCTAGTGTAATTTTTGTTAAAACTACGTGGAGTGATGTGGTAATGGTAAATGATGATTTAAGAATGAGAATGAGAATGATTTTTTATCGTCCCTTCGAGGCCAATTGGCCTATGAGACCCATAAGGGGCCAAACAAACTTATTCTTGTCGGGTTAAATTTAAAGGCCTCGAAGGGTTTTGAGGGAAAACCGTGGCGATAATAAGAATCTTTGTCAAAGCGCATAAGTATACATCAATGTTTATATACATGTCAAGTGTGCCCGAGGACATAGCTGATCTCGCATGTCCATAACCTCCTCGAAGATATGAGGTGATCCCAAAGATCCGTCACGGATGTGCTCAATGTCACATGTAACGGCTGGCCAGGCCTGACCAACTCAGCATATCGTGTCCGAATTTGATCATATGCTGGGCAACTTTGAAGGGTATGAGATTCATCCTCAATGACTCCCATTTGGCAAGCATTGACAGAGTTCTTTTATCTGGCGTGGCTCACCAATCCATCCACTGTCTCCAACCCGGAAGATGATGCGCCCGCAATGCGAATGGAGGCAATGAGTCCGCACCTTTTCATGGGCAAGTGGGTACGCAGGTAGCATTGCGGGCCTCGTTCCAATGTGGGATTTATGTGGCGCTGGTAGTGTGCTGTCTTGACCTGTTCAAGGGCATTGGCATCCCAAAGCTTGCCGAGGAAGCAATCGTCAAGATATTGCCTCAAGCTATGGCGATCTGCCTCTGTTTGCACATGTATGCTGTGCTCCGCACATTCCATCTAGCCAACCATTGAGCTCTCTTTTCCCTCCAGCAGCCTTGGTATTTGCGGCTCCATTGCCATGATATAAGCTAGTTTAGGGGAGGCGAGCATCGTCCATATTGACCATCTTCCGAAAATAGACAGTGTATGGCGATCAAGGGCCGCCCCTACGAAGAGGCAAGAATCCCTCTCTCCTGCGGTAGAATTTGATATGGGACTGTGGACTTCACCCTAGTGCTTTCATTACTAAGAAGGCTTTTACGGACTGCTCCAAGTCATTCAAGTAAGGCATACAAGTAATGGGGCTCAAAGCGCCAAAGGTATGAATACAATCCTTATTACATTTTGTAATCATATATTTATGTAAGAGACAACTATCTACCTTATTTTCAAATGAAAAATAAAGTACTGGAACGGCTTTATATAGTTATCATAGCTTCACATAGGTATTGTCATAATTGTATCCTTTTGTATGGGGCGTAGTTTGGGGTCCAGTGATATCCCTCAACACCTGAATGACCTCGGCGCAGTGAGTAAGGCCTTCTTGGCACGGGCCCAGGGGTGAAGTCCACAGTTCACTGGATCCTACTCGAGGAGGCGGGCTTTCTACCCTTCAACCGGGCCGCATTGGAACGCCATATCGTTTACTTCCAAAAGGTGGTCGCTATGGCTGATACACGCTTGCCCCGCCTTGCTTTGGCCACGGCAATGGGTCCCCAACGCCGAAATCCTGCTGGAAAGACAAGCGTGCCTCGGTGGTTCTCCGGTGGCTGCAGGCAAAACGGATGTGTCCAGTCGGGACAAAGAAAGATCGCGAGGCACTTAAACTATATACCTTGATGCTACTTTCCTTCGCAAGTAGTTGTGGGATCACGAGGCTCGACACACGTTAAGGCCGCACACTATCAGCTACAAGTCAATCCTAGGCTCACAAGAGGCCCACACCGATTTGTACACCCGGCTACCCATGAAGAAACGCAGCTTATAGCTTCCATTCTCAAGACGGGGCAATATCGCCTCGCATTGAAAAGGCGTTGGGCTCCGGTGAAGCCTGCAGGGGGCAAGCAAAAGGCTTTGCGGTGTTGCCACCAGGCGATTGAGGATGAATGTCATGCCCTCCGGACGCCCGGCGTTTGCCCATATCCCAGAGCGATATGTTCGATTACTAGTGCCCCGCCAGTTTGCATCGGTTATTTCTACGGCGTCGGTGGGTTTGTTGGGGTCATACCTCCATGAGGTTATGGATGCGCAGGACTTCGTTTGGTCCTACGGGGCGGTATTGAACTGTCCTATGCAATTGTACGGTGTGCCGCCAGGCTTATTACTGCTAAGTTTTTTCCCTCGAAAACCCTTCTTGGCGGGGTTTTTAATCTCTCGCGAATATGCTTATTGCTCTCTCTTTTTTGTTTGGGTCCCATAGGCCAATTGGTCTCGTGGACGCTAAAAACCTATTCTATTCTATTCTATTCTTAAATCTGGCTAAGAATGTGATTGTTTTACTGCAGTAAAGTGGATTTAAGGAATGGTCTCCAGATATATGAGATATAGTGGATATTTTATGTTGAATGATAAGAAAAGAGCAGGATAATGACATAAATATGCTGAAGAAAAGGTCAAACTTTTACTGTTATAGGCAGTCAGAAACATTGCTGTTTGAAGGAGTATATTAAATAGAGACATATGTTCTTATAGGTCGAAAGCTGAAAGGAAGCATTCCTTATATGCTAAATGATAAACGTTGATGCAAAAAAATAACCCGTAATAAGGACTATAGTGAAAAATTAAAAAGGAAATACATGGTTTGCATTAATGTTGAAGGACATGCAAATGGATTTATGACTTTAAAACTTCCTTTTGTTTCTTTTTGTTAAAAAGCAAGTTATGGTCGGTTGCATGCATGTGCATATAACTAACAGTTATAAAGCCACAAAATTTGAAGACCTATTTCTTTTTTTTTTTATTTGAGAAATATGACAAAAAGAACTTTAAAGAAGGCTCCTATTGGTTGCATGCAAGTGCAGATATAGATTGTAAATCCTTATGCATGCAAAACGATTCGAGTCCATGTATCTTTATTTAAAAATGAAAAAGGATGGTTGTGTAGACTAATAGACAAAACACGTTTTTAATATGGTTATTGACTGGGTGCATGTAATTTTAAAGATTGCATGATATTGGATCTTCACGTATTTGAGGATCTTTACATGTTTTTCTTTAAAGGAGGAAAGGTGGGTAGCGCATGCAGACCCACATAGTCTAGATGATATATGATCTTCATATATTCTATGGGGTTTTGTTTAGAAAAACGTTGTAAGTCTAAGGACTCGTTACCGGTAGATAGATGCACCGGACTATGATCTCTTGATCATAGGATGGAATGATTAAGCTGGATGGAGGGATTAGTTAGATGTGCTAGTAGGATTGTTGTCCAAACTAGTTATGTCCGTTTTTTTTTTTTTTTTTTTTTTTTTTGAAGGCAAGGTCGGTGAGACTTGCACCCACCCCGTCTCCCACCCGATGGTAGCTACCACCCACGTCTCCCACCCGATGGTAGCTAGTGGGTTTTGAACCCTGGTGGGGTCATCCCAACCCAAGGCCTTACCACTAAACCACCACCGCGATAGATTGTGAGTGTATATTTCTTAGTTTATTCTACGAGAAGAAAATGTGCTTTGATTATAAACTACATGGTGGAATTATTTCCTGAGGAAGCACAAAGTGAAAAATTGAGCTTGAGTGTTGCTTCATTACTTGTGCAGCATAAGGGAAGGATGGGCAATGTTCTTTAGGCATTGCATCTCTGGTTAGTATGTCAAAAAAGGTATTTGACAAACCTATTCAACACGTTTTACTTTCTATTCTATAGATCCACTTTGTAGGCCTTTTTTAAGCAGGTATTATTGCACAATTCAAATTGTTCCTTCTTATGCTTAAAACAGCCAAATGCTTACAATCTGGCAAAGGGATAAACTTGTACTTCCACTATTTCTTCTTTTGCTCATTTCATTTGCTTAATTATAGTGATAGGTTATTGTGTCTCATATAGATCTCAAAGTACAAAAGCAATATGGACACCCCTAAATTTATTCAACACATATAAACTCGAGTCCATAAGTTAGCTGCATTAACATATGTCAGATCTGCTAAAGCTGGAGTACATGAAGTGTGTTAAGTGCTCACATTGCCTTTGTTTTTGCTAAAACAAATTGAACGACCTTTGCATTTGAACATTTTGTGGCATGGTACAACCAATATCATCTACCTTCCCTTGCATGCTTTGTAGGATGGATGGACATAAGAATCTTTTGTTCAAACACATCAGAATCTTTTGTTCAAATGCTAATCCTCTGAGAGAACATCACAACTCCTTTGATGCCTTCCAAATAGAAATGAAAGATGACAATTAATTTTAGTACAGGAACATAGCAAGTTAGTTCTGTCATACAAGTTCAACTTTAGCCATAAAGTTTATAGGACAACAATGTACACTTCCCACTACCATCTTTAGCCATCCAAAATCTGGACCCGTAAATGCCAATGCCAATGGTCTCTAGGATTGAGTCTCAGGTAATTCAAGCACCTACCAATGCTCTTTTGCCAAAATGTTGCAGAGAATACCTATGTTGTGAGATATTTTGTTCCTAAGGACCCTCCCAGCATCTATTGTGCCAAACACAATTCCATTGCATTAAACAGGTTTTTCTGATTCACTCTCCTAATGTTATCGTGTTTTTCATTGCTTCAATTTAGTGTAGGACTTGCCAGCTCAAGTTGAATCTGTTTAATTTGTTTCACTCCCTCCCATCTTCTAACATATCTCATTTCATCTACAATCAACTCTTTATTTTCTTGTAGCTTTCTTTAGTATTAACTTTGTTGTATCCAAGTTCAAATGGATGTTTATGTTATTCATTTATTGGATGTTATGTAATCTTGATGGAGAAATGGTGATCAAAAGTAATTCGAGCTCTGATATGAAAGTGAGTTGAAAGAAAATAATAGTCTGCTCACTATAAAATTGTTGTCTTGTCAGATTACTTTCTTGTCTTCGTTGTTTTTTTTGTTTTGCAAAAGCCGAATGAATGCAGACAAGTGAACTCTGTAAGCATGATATACTATGAGTTTCTTGGGCAACATAGCATTTATAACTTGCATGGACAACTGCATGGACCTCTGAATATTCCACGAACGAATATATCAATTTTTTCTTGGTACCTCTGAACCAGTCAAGCCTTTCTAATTTGAAAACATGGCTTTGGACACATGCAATGGGAAATACAAGTACTTAGAGAGGTAATTCTTCTTACTTTAGATGCTATGGTTTTAGAAAGTTTTTTTACTATCCATAATATCAAGGATAGCGTTTATGCCAACTGAGATGTAGCAAGCAGTGCACTCTTGGAGTTTGGAATTTGTTAGGCCAGCTTTGGAATTTATTAAGTTAGCTGAGATGTTTGAGCATAGACAATCTTGTAAAATCAAATAAGATCAAAGCCTCTATTCCTATAGATACAAAGTTCCTCTTCTTCTTCCTTTCTATGTTCCTTTATTCTTTTGTCATTGTGGAAGCTATTAAACCTTATATTGTAAATGAATAAAAAAGGAATGCTTCTTGCATAATCCTTATATATCCATTTGAATAGGTTGTGATGTTTGTTTCAATACGAGGTTTATGGGTTCAAACCCCATGCTTGGAAATTGAATCTTCCAGATGCATTACCGATTTGGACAGATTCAAAGTTTTGCTTAGCAATGGTTTATAAAGGATGCATTGTGCTTTATATTGTGATCGTACATATTTCTATAAATTGCGAAATATAGAATTGAATGATTTTTATCGTTCACAGAGATCAAACATCCTATGGGACCAAAACAATAATAGAAGCACAACAGACATATTACTATTCGGATTAAAAAACCCCACCTCGAAAAGATTTTGAGGGAAAAACCATGGCAATAATAGAAATGCAGACACACGCACTGGGTGATGTCTAAATTTGATCTTCCTTCAATTTTAATATACATTAAAAATAGTACATAATGCAATGGTCTAAAAAAAAAAAATCAAACTGTTTTACTAAAAATATGATCAAGTACAATTCTGCTCAATACACTACATCCTTTAATTCAATAGATCAATGCCCCATTAATCAACCATTCCCACATGGCCAATGCAAATGCAAGTCCCAATGGCATAATAAGTTTCCCAATCTTTATGCAAGTCCTACTAAGCATATCCCATTCCAAAAATAGATATGGCCCTTTGCAGCTCCCAAAAAGTTGCATAAACTTCTGAAGAAGCTTCCCCTTATTTTAAAGCAATATTACTTAAAGCAAGGATGCCCACAAAAGCTTATTGTCCGATTTGTACATTTTTTCCTGCCAGGACATCTCCAGCTTAGTTATAATGCAGAAGATAACCTGTAGCATTGTTTGAAATTTGCTCAGCAATTCAACTATGGAAAGTAAAGAATTAACAAGCATAGAACTCAAGGGATGGTCTGAATCAGCAGACTTATTTTTGTTCTAATTCATAGTCAGATGCAAGAGTATTTAGATGGATCTACATAACAATTTAATACAATCAAGAAAAATCTTGCTCTATTACTCCTTGGAGAGCTCAATAATCTTGGCTTCAAGCTTCTTCTTATCAGCACCGACAACCCTGTCTACTTCCACGCCATTCTTTAGGAACACAAATGTAGGCATGGCTTCGACTTTCCATTCCCCAGCAATTTCCTAGAACAAAAAAAGGATCCTCGGCAATAAGAATCATGCTGGAGGGGAGGAAAAAAGCAAAGCAGATCTTATATGATTTCATGAATCCGCAAAATATTATTTTACCTGGCGCTCATCAACATCGACCTTCAAAAATACGACATGTGGATATTTCTTTGAAAAGTCGGCGAAGGAAGGGGCGATGGCACGGCAAGGGCCGCACCAGGAAGCAGTAAAATCAACGACAACCTAAGCAAAAAAAAAAGGGTAAGAAAACTGCAGAAACAAGGGTTGAGGCGCAAAAGAGAAGAAATCTTGAGAAAGATGAGAGGCAAAAGTCTTACAAGTTTTCCAGATGCATTGGCGGCATCAAGCTGCTGAGTCCAAGCCTCAAGAGTATGGATAGCCTGCACACTGCTAGTTTCGGTCGCCATAGCTACACGTCTTAAGCTTCCACTAAATTCGCTCCGCTTCTCGTTTAAGAACAGGGCTAAATAGTCGGACCTTCACATTTTAAAGGACGGCTCAGATCCGGCCACGTCTCTCTCAAAAGAAATCTACCAAGGAACTTAGTGGACCACTAATGTGCTGCCACCTCAGCATGGCCTTTTTACGTCCTTGGTTTTGTGGTTAATCGTTTGCGTGCCCTACCTTAGGCAACAATTATTGTGTCTTTCCTCTATTGTTTCCCCCACCTATTCGATGCTTCCTACATTTGTCGAACACGACACTTTCGCCAATTTACCGCGAGCCCTCTAAAAGTTACACTAGCGACCGGCCTATGGAATCTTGTTGTGCGTATCGAACTTTCCGAACACAACTTGTTCGAACACAACTTGTTGTGCGTATCGAACTTTGCGAATGCATCTGACTTGGACAAATGTACCCTCTTTACAAGCTTATACCAACACCCACAGTGAGACTTCCCTCCACCTCTTCTTCTTCACAAGTGGTGGCCATAGTGCTTCTAAGGAAATAAATGATGAGTGGGATGGGCCCTTTTCCAAATGTAAAGCCTCAAATTATATAAAAGAAGTTTGAATCATGTTTTTGTTGTGAACCGCTCAATTGGCAAAATGACCACCAATATGGTGGGTATACGTCATATCGGTCTCATCATGAGCTCCAGCTCTCCACTCATTAGCTTCTCTACTGCTACTTGATCCCTAGACCAAGTAGAAAGAATCCTTGATCATTTGTAAAGTCCTATTTCCAGAGTAGTTCCAAGCAATTGCTTAGATTATCATGCTATCACCTTTGTATGATGGGCATAAACTCCATAGCCTAGGCTCTAGCTACGACTCTAACCTGGCCTTAACTAGATAGGGTTCCGTGATAATCATGACAGTTTTGCAAATATCCAAGGAGTACAGAATTACTAGATTGTTTTAATCCTACAAAGCCAATGTTTTTTAGGTTTACAGGATGATCATCAATGACCACTATTGAGTGAGTGGCTCCAAATGGATTAATTCTTTCCACTCCAAAGAGCTCGTTTTGTTTCAATAGGCCTTGCCATGTTGCTTACCATGGCATGTTTAATGGTTGTTTCCTCCACAAATCCACCTCTGACTCTCGTCTTACACCAAACCTAATTCAATTCCAAGTATGATCTATCTGTTTTGCTACACCTAATTCAATTCCAAGTTATGCATGACATGTTTCATTTAAAGTGATACCTATTCTACGTATTGGAGGAAAGATTTGAACCCTCATGCCCGATTTGTAATTCCACTGTTTTCAATGACTAAACTACCAACCACTCATCGCACTGATTTCTCTCAATAAATAAACACATTCGCGTAAGCATACGCATAAGTAATGGATAAGGTTAATAACATTGACACGCTTAGAAGATCATCCCCTTGTGGGACATCTAAAAGCCACATCTCCTTGCTTCAAGATCATCCGTTATTCTTATAACCCTATGAGTATTTGTCAAGGGTATAGCATTTACTTTTCCTTGGCAATAAATGAAATTGAGGTTCAAACCTTGACTATATGGTAAAAATTATACCATCTAGATGTTTTTTTTCCTTCCAACAAGATTTTTAAATCTATCTTCTATAACACTGATCCTAGCCTTTGCTTGCATCCTACTCTATACAACTACAAAATGTTCTTCATATGGCCTTCTTGCTTCTTTCATTTGCCATATGAATCTTATAACCACTATCAAACTCTAGTAGCTCTGTGGTAGATACTCCATCAAGAGTTTACCTACACATTTTTCTTCCTCATAAAGTTATAACTATAATTGGATAAAATCATTTAAAAACATTCTCCCATGGGCTGATTTAGAGCCATACGATGGATTCTCTCATCCTATAAATGATTGGTAATTTTGATATCTTACCCTATACAAAGTTAGAAGAAGAGGGCCTCTTCTATTGGCCAAACATGGCTATGGTTACATGAAGACATGCAACCTTCTTCACTAGTGCAATTAGGTTGAAGCACAAACTTCTTTCCACTACTTTACATAAGAGGGTTCAAGCATCACTAAAAAAATCATATCTTGATTTAAAAAAACAAACTCCAATCTCTGCAATACTTGCTTTCGATAGACAATGATCTTAAGTGTTAGTGATGCACATTCATCTATTCTAGACCAACAAGTCTCGTTTGATACACATTCTAGTGGAGACTACCTTACGAGTAAAGTCTTATGTCGTATTTCATGTCCTTACACCTTTGAATATCTTTTTTCTTCTAGCAATTTCTTCAATTTTCTACGTTTAACTCCCATACTATGTGGATAAATAACACAACTACCATTAACATTATTAACATAAACCATTGTATTTAACACATTTAAATTAAAACCCCCCTTAAACCCCCTTTGGTTTGGGTGCATATTCACACGGGGGGTTACTCCGGGCAACGAGAGCTGTCGGATGGGCATATTTGCCCTTTATTCAAGATCCGACCATACATAGCGATCCTCGTTTGTGGGGTATGCATGTACGTGTTTTTGTATAATCAGTATATTAAGGTTTGCAAAATACTATAAGGTTTGAGAGAATGTACTTAATGGTGTTAATTTTGTACATGTATTGTGAATATATTTTTGAGGCTCTCGCTGCCTTACGTAACCCCCCGTGTGAATATGCACCCAAACCAAAGGGGGTTTAAGGGGGATTTAATTTAAATGTGTTAAATGCAATGGTTTATGTTAATAATGTTAATGGTAGTTGTGTTAAAAAAAATTTGGGCCCTTCGGGCCCTAACTAAAGCAAACATAGGTAGACCTTATGGACGTAAATATTAATTACTAAAAAGCACAATAACATGAAGACAAACAAATTATTTCTATGGCAAAGGGATTCAATTGATGATTGCATGTATGCATTCTTATATACATGGCATTCAAGTGTTGCCCATTTTTTCTCAAAACAGCCAATAAACCGCTTTAACAATTTCCTAGCAATCTATATATACATGGCATTCTGGGATATTCCTCATTCTTTTCAAAATAGTCAATAAGCCGCTTAAGGAAGCCCGACGAGACATCATTGTAAAGATCACAAATGATGCAAAGATTGTCTTCTTGCCCTTGTAATTGCAACATTCATTCTGCGTTGATCACAAAGAAACCAAGCATGGTTCGCTTCTTCCCATTTCCACAATGCACCATGATATGTGTACAAGGCACCCACTTAGCCGCTTTTCTCTTGCAAGATAACTCGGAAGATTAACCATAAGAATTAACCAAAAGCGGTTGTCAATTAACCATAAGAATTGGAAATCCTAAGGCATCTTCACCCCCTTCTTGTTCACCCCATTACTTGGCATGCAAGCCATTGCCCATGCTACATTTAGAGAAGCTTGAACATCCTCTACTGAAGTTAAAGCAAATTAATGCCAGTGTTTTAAATGCCAAAGGGATCCAATAATGTGAGCTTTTAAGCAGAAAAGTATAGTAAAATAATTGCTGCCATGAACTAGAAATTTAGTGCCAGTTTTTGAACAAAGGCCCTGCCATTTTCCTTGTAAGAAATGTTTACTAAGAAGTTTTCTACGATTACATGAAATGACTAAGAGGCTCATACCGTCCTTGCAGGTTCAAACCTTTGTACATATTTGCTCGTGTATGGGTCTTCGTAGATGTTAATAAATCCCCCTTCCCCCCCGGTAGTGGTGCAATGGCACCTTGGGTCTTGAACACATTGGTTTCAAGCAAGATTTTCTAATGGGGAAAATTGGCCTTAGCCATCTACACCGGGCTTTCGTGGTCAATCTTGCATCGGCTAAGCCCGTAAATACATGAAAGTGGAGATTCCAAGTCCTCTCAGAGAACGAGATTGATCCCGATATTTAAGATTCATGAGATGCGCTTTCTCAAAGGAAGGGGGCTTGCATCAGCAGGTTGATCTATACCAAAACTGAAAATAACAAATGAAAGTTATGAGCATGAAAAACACGGAACTACGCAATGTTATACATTGCATTGTAATTAAAATTGGCGATAGTGGGTCACAATCCGTAGAGATATCGATAATTATGCGGTCTCCTCTATAAACTGGGTTCTGCAGTATAGATTTCTGTGAAAAATATAACACCGGGGACTTGAAAGTGAGAGACGACATGAATTTTATGATAATGGAAAGAGCTTCCTTGTTTTTGCTTGATCCTTCTTCAGAAGGGCAGGATCATGTTAGCAGCAAAAAAAAGGTAACTTTATACAGTGAAATTTAATCATTCTTACCTTTGATGCATTTGAACCTTTTCCCGCTTAAGTGTGGATGCACCTCCCGCTGTTCTACAGCTCCCAAGGCTTCCACAGAGGAGACGAATCCTTGCACTGACCTCTGCCATTTTGGCATAACCCAACAAGGTCATGTATGCTGTTCTGTTGATGCCTTCCATAGCCATAGCCATAACCTTCATTTCCTTCGTCCACCTCTTGTGTACCATATCCAAAACGACCGCCAGATCCACCCTTGTTTGCATTCCACAATGCCCTGAAGGCTCTCTGCTTCTGTTCCGGAATGAACACCGCCCTAATCCGCCATATCCTAACGGATCTTGCTGGCCATACTAGGCACGGCTTGGGGCATCAAATCCAACATTTCAGGGGCATTTTCACTATATGCTATCACCTTAAAACTGCCCTCCTCCACAGCCAACATACAGCCGAACGATTGAATCAATCCAATGGAAACTTTGAATAGTATGGCACAAACGCTTCCACTCCAAATCTGTTTCCACTCTATCCACAAGAACATTAATTTTTTGCACGAATGCCCTGAAATGCTATCTACCAGACTTGCATGTTCAGCCCCTAAAATAAAAAGAGGGCTTTTGTTGTGAGCCCTTGGATGTTAGACTATTGGAAAAAAAAAAAACTAAATCAACGACTAAGAAATGGTGCACTCTAGACGTACGCATTAGTACATCCATTTGAATACGCCATGAAATCTTAGGAAAACCTTTGCGAAAAGCATACAAAAACACAAAGAAAACCCCCTGTTATTATGCTACATATTCATACTCTTTGTTATGTTCTTTGTTATGTTCTTCTGTTTGAAAGATTTTGAATGTTGTGGCAATAGAAGAATTATGTCCCTTGGACATATATTCCTTGTTATCAGACATTCTTTTTAAGTTTTTATCCACAAGTCCTCCTCAGCCATCTCATAATCTTTGGTTAATTCGGGCAATGACTGTCTTCAACAGAACAAAAATGATCATGCACAGGAGAACTATGATAAAGTATACAACGCAATTCTCCCGTAAGTGCAAAAGCAAGGTTAAAGGAGTCATAATATGCAAAACACAACTTGCACATTAAAAGAATCGTCTCATAAACAATGCATTCACTCATTGGTTGAGTAGGTAGGTAGGTAGGTAGGTAGGTAGGTAGGTAGGTAGGTAGGTAGGTAGGTAGGTAGGTAGGTAGGTAGGTAGGTAGGTAGGATAGATAGATAGATAGATAGATAGATAGATAGATAGATAGATAGATAGATAGATAGATAGATAGATAGATAGATGGATGGATAGATGGATATGATTTTAACATCCACACTAGAAGACTATGAGATTTTTCAAATTTGAACTTGTAGCCCTCCGAGGTTTTAAGTTATATGATGTGGCAAGAGGTTCCAGGGGTGATTGATCAAGCAAGACCAAGCTATAATACATAGATAATGCAAGGCTTGAACAAGAAGTAGAGATCTTCATAACTAGTTTATGAATTTTTCCTTTTGTAGTTTAAGCCATTGCATTCAAGTCTTTATATTTTGCGAAGTGCACTTAAACTCTAATTGGAATAAAAATGATTGCCATGATTATAGGAAGCCAATTGGATTTGTCATATACAATGCCACCTGAATCATCAACTCTCTATAACAAATCAAACTTTTTACCAAACTTTAATTAGATTGCAACCAAGGAAAATTCTACAAATGCCTAGAACCTTTTAAGAAAACTCTAATCATCACAAAATACACAAAGTGGAATTCTTGGTGAGCATCCTTCCATTCCTCACCCACGTGCCACAAGAACTATCCTCACATTTTATGCTCAAAATCCAATATTCTTAGATCACTCATACACCAACACACAAACATAACTTGTTATAGACTAGTACTAGTACTATACTAACCGTTTGCTTAAAATTACTTTGTTTTAAGGCAAATTTCTATGACATAAAATGTTCTCTGCTATTTGCAGAGCGACACAGCTAATTCCTTTTCCTTGTTGTGCTCTATTTCTCCACCACAACCGGGCTTCGGCCAAAGCATATGCACCGGACTTTTGCCATAGGGATATGCAATCGGATTTATGCAATGAGTTTTCAAAATATTGCTTCAATAGCTTTGGTAAATGGTCGCAGTCAGTTGAGTCAGGATCTTTAGAGGGACTGAAGCTGACAGAAACATAATACCCCAACCCTTTTTCAAGCTTTAACTTGGGGATTCCTTTGCTCTGTTTATTCTGGCGGGAAATTTCATATTTACAGAGGTATAGAGATTTTTTCATAGGAAAGAGTCCGATTTTCAGGATCAACATCATTCAATATGAAAATGTTAGTTCTGTGAATAGAAACAAGCCAACAAAGTAAGGATTTATCGGCATTCATCCAATTTGAGAATGTTTGATAAAGGAACCAAGGTTGGGTTGCGCTCAATGATCTTATCCAGCTAATTGTTAGGATTGTTAGTAACTTTATTTGGGGTGGCATAGAAGAAGGGCTATGTCAAGCTCAGTTGGGCAAAGTGCATTTTGTCAAAGCATTGTGGAGGACTTGGGATCACTTTCTTCTATAGAGCAAAGTATTGATATCCAAGTTTATTTGAAGGATTTGGACAACTTATTACTTGTTTATCAGTCTTTGAAGATATGTGTTTCCTTTTATTCTCAATTTACTAATCCATTGTTGTGTTGGGCTCTATTCTATCCTCTGTCAGCCTACTCCAATGCTTCTTCTTTCTTCAGAGAGTGGCTTGGTGCAATGAGAGACAATGCGAACACTATTTCATCTTCAGCCTTTGGCACCCTAAATGTTATATTCAACTTGATATTTTCAAACCTATTCCCACCTCCATTTCTCTGATTGACTTCTTTGGCAAACCTATGAACCTGCAATTGAGATGGGTAGGATTACCAAATTTTTGCCAGAATTGCAATGCCAGGCATTTCTCTAACTTTATTTGCAAAAAGACAATGGATAAAGGAGGGTCTGAAGGTCAGATCCAAAAGGGAAAACAGGTGGATAATGCAGAAAACCTCAGATTGGAAGAATACTCAGAAAATGTGCAGAATAACCATTATCAGAAGGATCAAACTGATTACATGCACAATCAGTTCGACTCAATTAAACCTTCAACAATGGATTCCTTATGCTGGAGTTAATGGCAGACAGAAAAGAATTCTTAAGAAAAGAGAGTTCAGGGAAAAACAACAGCAAATTGTGAAAGAGATGGATAACAAATTAACATCTCAAGACTCGACTATCTACAATCTAGCTCCTTCAACAATTAAGATTCTAAATAAGGGAGCTATGTCCAAAGGGAATGTTACCATCAAAGGAATTGACTCCAATTACAAGGTAGACTTGGTTGCAGAAAACAAAAACTCAAACAGTCAACTCATGACTGCTAATAAAGCTAATATTGAGCATAATAAAAGAACGCTCAAGGGTAAGGCTCCTATGTAGCATCAACAACATGATCTACGCAAGACCTTGCATAATATTATGCAAGAATCTAGAAAAGCTGCAGAAAAGAAGGGGATGTAAGAGATCTCCATAATCCCTACCCAAAAAACAAAGCAGCTATGGGTATAAGGATCTCTTCTTGTGCAACCAAAAACAAAGGAGATTCAAGGGAGAATGAAGAATTATTAATTATGGAAAACAATAAGGAAAAGACTGATATTGATATTTGCAAGCTCTACAAGCAACACAAACAAGGTCAGATGCTCTAATAGTTTTGGGGTTCTTGCTAATATGAATGCTGATTTTTGTGCAGACACTGAAGAGCCACTGGCCTCCCCCCTTCATCAGATCTTTCTGTACCTACTCTCATATCCAAATCTATAACTGCCAACACTCCTATTTTGAACTCTTATATTCCTCCATTATTACCCCTAATAGACTTATCTGATAACTCAGATAAACAAATTGCCTAATGGCTCTATCTCAAGTCAAATTGCTCTTCAACTTGATGAATTGCATGTGGATACAGCTGGACAGAGTGGCCATAATGGACAGAATGAGCATATTGAAATAGGGAATGACAGTGAAAATGTTACTTTTGCTGAAGGAAATACAAGGGAAGAAAGAACAGATATAACTAGTTCAAACAATGGGGAAGATATGGTGGTGTTAACACAAGAATATAATGATGCAAAAGCAACAGATAATAAGGAAGGGTCAGCTATTGAGAATTGTGGTTGCATAGGATCTGGAAAAATATCTTTGACAATTCAAAGTGACAACCCGGACTAAGGGAGACTTCCCAACATTATAAATAGGGAGTTGGCAAATTCCAGGCAAGATCTAAACCCTCTTAGTAATAAGGATTTGGATGTCGTTCTACAACGTACTCCAGGATTGAAGCATTACTTTCCTGATTATTCTAATATTGGACATGGTTCTGGTGCTGCCAATGTCATGTTTCAAGGTAATCGAATAGACAAGATCATAATTCAGGTTGGTAATGTGTCTCATGCAGGAGTTCTTGCAAATAAATTGTAAGTTGCTTGTTTCATATTTTTTTCTTTTTTCAAGTCTGAATTTCCATTTCTTATCATCCAGGAATTCTGATGGTGTGGAGTCCAATCATAACGTTGCAAGTAGTTAAAATTTTAATTTGTGTAAGTACAACTATTCTGTTTTTAGATTTTGAGTTTTCTGCAATTTATTGTTTCAGGTTCTTGATTGCAGGATTTCTATGTTTGAATGCTGCAATGAAGTTGCAATTTGGTGAAATTGATGTTTGTTGTCCCGATTCAGTGATAAAAACTTGAGTGAAACTTTATTTTGTAATGAAAACTTCAGTGAAAGTGACTTTTTGTATGAAACTCTGTGTATGAAACTCGTGTAATAGAACTGATCAGAAATTTCACTGTTGTAGAACTGATCAGAGATTTCACTGTTATAGAACCGAGCAAAAATTTCACTATTTGATGTTCAATGTTTCAATGTTTGAATGATTACCTGTTATAGCCTGTAAAATTTGATGTTCCTAGAATTGGTGTCCCCCTTTCTATTCCAAGTTATAGGGAGGTGCCAGATGTCAGCACCTGGATGAGATTCAGACAATTTTTTTTTTGAAAGATCAAATTAACTAATATTAATCCAGAATAAATACAAGATGAGCGATATTAGGGTACTCCTGCCCACACTAGAGTGAGTATCCACCAAACGTGTGTACCTATCTATGACTCATGCCACAAACCGCCTGCATCGCCTACAATGTGGAGGGTTCTTTTCGTGCATCGCCGCTTTGAACCGCTTCTTTCCGCAAGGACTTGTGTAAGAAAGATATAGTTTGTACCTCAACTGTGGGACCAAAGCCTCAGGCTACATCTCCACATTCCTGAACACCTTCATGCGTCATCGCTTCCAAATGAGCCACAACAACAACCAAAGCTTTACACAAATGAAAGGCTAGACTCTGAAGCCGGGACCACCTGTTAGGGTACACCCCCAAAAAGAACCTCTTGACTACGGAGCAGCAGGTATGGAAGAGGTATTTGACCCACCGCCATGCCGGGTGGATATGTGAGCAAAGAAACATGCAAAGGTTCGTGGTTCTCCACTGTGCACCACACATAGGACACATGTCAGCCGATCCATGGGTTGATCCCGTGGAACCCATGTGTTCACCCTCGTGGAGCGATGCACACCGGGCCACAGCAATACCCGCCAATTTTGGGGCTTAGATTGGGTTCCACACCCATCTCCGATGTAGGCCCAATCATCTCCCTAAGACCAAGACTCCAACCGTCCAAGGAGGAGGCTCATCCGAATTGCCAAAGCCCATAACAGATTTCACGAAATTTGAGGCGCCTACTTTCGGGTGACAATTCCACACACGCCCCGATGCCCGTGGAGGGTTCAGCCGGGCAGCATTAGCCACCCGCGCCGTGATAGCACAATCCCGCTCTTGAAGCCGAAATTGTATGTAAAAGCCGCCAGGTGCCACCGCCTGCCGATATAGCATTCGCCACCGCCAATACCCCACACCGCCCCCCATCCGCTGAACACGGGGATCGGCGAGGCTGCTGTAAACCAAAGGTGTGCGCGGGTCCGAAAGCTGGATCCACCAAGGTGATGCCTCCAATGAAATGCATCCGGTGGCGCCAATTGCAAACAAATGGACGACCTTCTCCTGTGCTTGCAAGAGCCCCTTCAGAACGGAGAGGCATGAGCGTGCGCCGGATATCCACTCTAACAACGCCAGGGAGCCGCTGCGCAGATTACCTGACGGCTTGTGGAAAACTATCGAGAGACAAATGACTAACCATCATCCAATTAAATTGGGATTATGTCAACTCCAAAATCACGCCCAACCCGCTATTGTCTTCTAGGGTTTTATTTTTTAATCTTTTTTTTGGACTTCAAAAATAACATAAGGTTGCGATTCACATGTGACTTTTCATATGCGAATTGAAATATGCGTAAATGAAGAGCAAGTTGCTAACATAGATGAGACAAATATTGCTTGCTCAATAGATGATAATATTAGGTTTGATAATAACAAATTGCATTATTTTGCAGGCAATTCCAGCACTAAATTATCGATACATGGCACAAATATCATACAAAAATATCATATATTCCAATAAAACATTAAGGATCAATCCATGTTTTTCCACGATTTAACAAGGTGTGGTTCCATGTCACCGCTCTATCCGGTTCTGGTACGAATCTAACACTTCACCCAACCGTCATCCCCATAGCCAAATTATGCATAATAGACACAAACTTCACGAGAAAATCATCTCGTCCCAAAGTTTTTGGATCGTAAGATGGTGGATTGTGGCCCTGCGGTTTGATTGTAGAAGCATTTGAGAGCATCATCATCCACTATGATTATATCATCCTTATTCTCGATACCAAGTTCGCCCATCATGTTACTCAAGTGTTTGATGAAGATAGGCTTGCCTCGTTGGATCCTTGGGATTAGTGAACTTCACACATTTGTTCCGATCCCAAAGGGTCAACCAATTTCTACGCATTTCCCAAAGCCTCCAAAGTATCCTTGATGTTCCTTAGTTCCATGGATGACCAAATACCAACTCGAATAACCCCGAATGCCTCGCCTAGCATCTCCTTCAGGCGCGCCGCGATAGATCCACTTGGTGTTTGATTTCACCGGTGTCCGATGAAACCGTTTCTAGCCACTTTATTTTTCGGAAAAGTCTTGCAAAGGACTCCGCTTAGGTTTAACACCACAACCTTCTTAGAAACGCAATGGAAGTGAAACATCAAACATGTATCCGGGTCAGCAAGATACGATAACACAAACAATACAAACGCCAAGGGTGATTTGAAATAGTCATAACCAAATCGCTTCATGCGGATTTAGTTTGATAATAAAAATAATCAAAGCACGCTTGGCCGATTTAATTCAAAGGTAATACAAATTAAATCACGCTGCGGGCGCTATTTCGTGGGCAAGGCCATACCTATCATCTTCGGCCTAAGCCATATCGGGCGCCATTCTCCCCTCCGCCACCCTTAATCTTCGCTTCTTCTCGATTCGTTAGAATTGTTATTTTCTATTAGTTCCCACAAGGCCCTTCACAACCGACATTATTTTTACTATTGATTTGGCAAAACTGCGGAATCACTAGAGCCGCCTTGCCTTGCCTTCATTTTCGGTTTCTGTCAATTATTTCATTGTTAACCCGTGAATCTACTCTATTGTTGCTTGCATCACCCGCAATGTGGGCAAGGATATTCCCTAAGTTCGCCGCCATCACAAAGACTTTGAGCAACCAGTTTAGCAAATTTATTTGTTCATTACCGCTTTCCTTATCAGTCAAGTAGATTACTAGTTCCTCTCCAGAGCAACGCCCACTTTCGAATTGGACAAGTCTACTTAGACTTTTGATTGCTGATGATTTCAGGTTGCCATAAGGGCCTTTAGGAGACTTGGCAAGCACATGCATGAGGAATGGTTCAAGAAAGTCTTTGGCCCGCTCATCACTCACAAAGCGTTGACATCTTCTTGCACCCATAAGAGCCTCTCTCGCAATATAACCTCCAACATGAAGCTCCAAGCAGGTTGTATCAATTGGAGCAAATGCCTCGACGAGGTAAGCAGCCATAGACGGGGAAATCCATTTTTATTTAAGGGCCCTTCTCCTTAGTTTGTAGCTCAGACTTGATTTCCCCACTTAGGAGGGGGTCCCGATCCTCATCCTCTTCCTCGACTCATCCTCGCTCGACCGATCCGATCCGTATGAAAGAATATAGTTCTTAAGTCCCGATCATCTAGAAGAAAACATTCCCATGCACCGCTATTGTCACCCTTGGCCTTAGCAATATCATATTCCTCGCCCGACAAAGATGGATATCATAATAAAGATCACATGTGCCATCTTCCGCTCGTTCAAAACTCATTATCCTTAACATCATATATTAGGCATCCTCCCTAATAACTTTGAGGCACTCAGCATCATGAGCAGCAGATAGTGCATGATGTGACTCACCAAGGACAAACGATGACAATAGTGAAGGACCCTCTCGCTTGTCAATCCTATACAAATGGTAAAGAAGCTACTGTAGTCCTTCTCGGGTTCATGCCCATATCTCCCTCCCCCACCCCGCCGGCCCAACACAAAGAGTGATATATTTTAAGGCCGGTTGAATCCGCAAGAGACCTTTGTACCCAATGGAGACTGAATAATCGGATGCTGTCGCCTTCTCCAGTAATCTTCTTCACAAGGGCCACTTTTCTTCTCAACTCAGCCCAAGCACCTTAGGGGTAGAGTCTCCTTATGTTTTGTATTTTAGCCTTCCAATTCTTTAGGAAGTCCTTTGACCAGAATACAAACTTTTGATGTCATCACATCGACCTTGTATTTGTCCAAAGAATCCAATTCCCCGTGATAATGCCACATCCCCTCGATAGTTTTGTAACTCAAATCCCTACAACCTGACTTCATTGTACGCACATCCTTTACATGACCGCAGACTCAACGAAGGACATCCTATCCTTGGTGAAAGCACCCTTCTTGTATAAGACTTCCTTCTTTAAGCACCGGTCTAAAACCCAAATGGTCTCATCGCCGCGTCTAGCCCCCGAAGTCTTTCTCATCTCCGTCACATTCAAGTCAAAGATGCTTACATCAATGTGAGGCACCCTACCCATAGTATCCGGGCTTCCTTGTGCATAAGCCGCCCCTGAATTCATTCCACTTGAGCCATACCGCCTCCTTACAAAACACAATCTTATACGAAGTCTGTTGGTCCCGACCTGCCGGATGAGCTTTTGACGGATCCGCAATGTCATCACCACCTTTTTCTTTTGATTTTCTTGCGTCTTCTTCTTCTCCTCGTGATAATTGTCTGCGATGTAGTCCGCCTCGTAGAGCTTGAATGCCTCAGACTTTGACCCGCCTCGCAATGCGGTGGGCAATGGGCAGCCATATTCCACCCATCGTTGACGGGCGCGGATGCAGCTTGTTCAACGTATGGACTGCAATAGTACGTATATTGAATCAAGATTATAGAATAGAAACACGCCGGGCGGATTTGAATAGAATTGATGAAGAGAAAAATCACCGGCGCGGAAATGAATAAAGTTACTAATGCAATTCGGGCAGTTCAAATTTCAAATCAAATCATCGACACGCCAGCGATGTTTTCAAATCAATTGGTTGATTTGAAAACACGCCGGCGGAATTGATTGATTTCAAAACGTTACCGGGCGGAATTGGTTTGATTTTGAAAGCACCGCGGGAATACAATTTATGAAACCAGGTTGATTACCTTTTGTATAGAAATGTCTTCCCATTTCATTCAAAGTTGCACTAATCTCAAACCAAAATGGGTGAAGTATTGGCATCCAAGATACGACACCTCCTATAATGCATAGTGATTGTAGAAACACTTTTTGGCCTGTTTGTTCTCGGCCTCACCGATGATGGCCTTTTGTGCCTCAACGGAATCTTGCCCGCCGCCGATGATGACATATTTAATATCATCACTTGATAATAGCTCCGGACGCTCGCTCCACAAAGCAGCTTGTTCGAGATCATATCCCAAGGTAGCACATATCCGCTGGCATAGGCATTTGACCGGATTACTAATCATGCTCGAACAATCTCCATGGCATGCCTGGATCATATCTCCTCGCTAACATAAATGGAGCTTGGTGAATGGATGAGGGACTTCACATGGATCGCAAAAGTTTCCTTAAGACCCAATGGATAATGGTCAGACTTATTCAAATTTTGTTCATGGCCTCTAGTCGCCACTGCCCCCTGTTTCATTCTCAAAAACGAAGCCTCCATGCCTTCGATAAACCGCAGTTGAACATTCTTCCCTAGATCTAGGACCCTTTTTAGAAGCTTTCAAGTGACTAATTCCCTAGCTTGCTGCAAATAGTGACTTGGTGTCGGGTTTAGTGAACATGCCTCACGCACGTACCGTAACCCCTTGGCAAATAGATATTGGCGAATCGCTACATTGGTTGGCCAACCATACTTAAAACATGTCTCACCGCTCACATCGCCTTTCATGAACGTATCCTTGTATGCGAGTTCTACGTTGAGTAAGTCCGAAAGCAGATCTTTTCTTCGCTTCGTGTAATCTCCAAGAGCAATTTGCGCTTGGTGTCATCCTCTTCCTCACAAGAGATTAGGATCCCTTGTTTGGCCATCTTGTTCTCGCCTTTTTCCTCGAGAAGAGAGTTAAGTCAGCTTGCCATTTGTCTTGGCAAGGTCAACGCACCACTCGGCACCCTCGCCCATTTCCTCTTCAAAAGGGTGTGGTGGTCAGTGGTTGCTATAAGAATCGCCCTTCATCATCTAAGGTGAGATCATATGGTAATCGATGACCGGTCGCCCGCCTTGCTTTCTTTTGGCGTGATTAGAACCCGAATTAGTAGGGTTTTCTTCCTCTTGAGCACCTAGAAATGAAGATGAGCACTTTTTAGAGTACTTTTCAGAACAAGAGATCACGCCACGGCATTTAAACCAAAATTAGTACAAATCACGCCATGCGTGTTGGTATCTCCTATTATTGACCATGCTATGCGTTAATTTGAAACTAAATTATTTTGCATCCACATTTTAAGCTACATACCCTTCATGAATCCATATTTCACACTATTTAACCTCATTGAACATTGCTATCTCCAACTGCCTAACACCGCTATATTCTATATATAAAAAAGAGAGCAAAATTATGTTCTACTGAGAACGGACAATCGAGCATTAATCGATGTTAATACTTAAAATTCATGCAAAGCATAATAACTCAAACTCATGCAAAGCATATTAATGAAAGGAAATATCTCAAATTCATGCAAGCATAATACTCTCCACACACGTTGTGTATTCTGTGGGCAAATTAAATACCTTGAATAGGGTTCTCGTGTATTCGTGGTATTCCGATCAACGCCCTCCAAACTTGAGAAGAGCCGGGTTTAGAGATTCCTCTTCCACCGCTTCCCTTCTGCTCCCCCGCCCTCGACCTTGATTTTTTAGAAGACATCTCCTGAGTCGCCCTTAGTAACAGAGCCGGAAGGTCGCCGGACACGCCGAGCCGCGAAGAAATAGCTTTTTCTAATTCAGACGAGAAATAGAGAAATTTGAATTTCAAGAAAACACAAAATGCGTTTTGAAATATTCTTGACACATACAAATAATAATGACGAAGATCCGTCCGCCGACTTCTTTCATTAAGTTTTTAAAATCCCGCCAAATTTATCCCTACTTAAACGTAGTTAACCTAATCTTTCTTCTAATTAATTTTTCCCGACCGCCGGAGTTTCCATAGCGCCTTCACTTCTCAAATCAGCTTCGGAGACTCAAATCACTTCTCAAGAATGGCTCTGTAATTTTCGTACTCATCTCATTCCAATAGCTTGAACATTAATTTCCAATAGTAGGTGTCTGAATAGCAATTTTCTCGCAGTTGTCGAAGATGAATGTTTCATGTTAACTACAAATCGAGAAAAAGGAAAGTAGGATTATGCAAGATCGACTCCATCGATCCGATCGTGAATCGCCATGGAATTCCGCCGGGGATAAGTATGTCCGAAGTTACAAGTTGATTAATCGGCCAAGGCTATGGATGAAGCTTTACCTCGCAGACACCCTTGGGGGATACGGTTGGAGAAAGTGTTGGAACATTTGTTGCATGGCCAAGAAACCGCTTAAAAAGGTATGTAACATGTATTACATTGTAGAAATATAGAAGTAGACAAAATTTGTTGTATTCATTGGAAAAAGATTACAATTGTATATAATCGGATAAACTGGATAAACCCGGACAAAATCGGACATCATTGTTTCAAGCCCAAATCCATCGAGTAGCCGGGCTATCGATACTCCCATTTGCATTGCAGGCATAGTGAATTCTTTCCGTAAAACCCGGCAAAAAACACCGTGCTCTAGCTCCACCACCCCACCGCTCCACCTCCCCGCTCCTCCTCCTGCTCCACCTCCCCGCTCCATTGGTTGAACCTCCAATGCATCGTATAAGCGCTGCGGTAGTGGTTCCATTGGTTGAGCCATCTCCATTGCATCGTATACTTTGTGGTAGTGGTTCGTGTTGGGGCATCTGGGGCATAGAGGCTAACCACTAAGAAACGCAGCTCCTCATTTTGAATCTCGAAAGCCGACGGATGCGAGATTCACTCTCGATCAATGCATGTACCGCATTCTCGGTGATTAGATAAGAGGGCTTAGCCTCGCGGCGATTGCAAGGGCCCCAGAGCCCGGATCTATCATTGCCCCGCGCTCTGGCCGCCATCATCATTACTTGATCCAAGTACTCTGTGGGTTGCAAGACTGGGTGCTCCACCGAACCGGTGCTCGGCCGCGTTCAACCGACTGGAGATTGGAGCGAAATCGAGTCGGGCCGCGGTGATTGCTGGCCCAAATGTAATTCCAATCCATCTTCGCCACCAACCGGGTGATTAATGTAACCGGCATCTATCAATAGGAAGTGAGCGAGTATCAAGATTCATTCGGGCGTGTTATATTTCTTTTTATTTATAAACTTAGAAACTAAGAGACACGCCCGGGCGTGTTTAGCGTAAAAGTTGAAAGTAGGGATACATTGTTTGCATTGCCGCGTGTAAAACCGCTATATAGGAAAACTATACACGCTTTCGTGCATTGAAGAGTGTAAATAATTGCCCGGCCTTTATCTATTTACTTATCTATCCATATGAGGTTTTTTTTTCTCCCTCCCCATCGAATGCACGCCGGCGTGTATTCATGTTGAAGGCTAAGGTTACCTAAAAACACTTTTAGCGTGTTTCAAATATTATCTTTCAGATTTTTCTAATGCTTTCTACTACACTTATTCATAATAGAAACTTGCATGCAATAGCATGATTAATTCAGATGAGAAACTAAGAATTTACTCGAACAAAGAAGCAGATGAAGTTTATAAAAAACTATTCGGTTTTCATAAACATCATCTGCTTCCTCTCTGCCTCGAGCAAATGCAAAAGCTTGTCTTCTTGGATTAAACTCGCCATTGAGATGCAACTTAAAACTAAATGAAAACTAAACCTTGAGTTCGAGGAGGCTGGAAGGATTCAAGAACGGAGGACTATGCTTGTGGTTTTAATTCGAGGCTTTTTCGATTCATGCAGACCTTAGTCCTCCTTTTGGTTTTAATTGAGTCTCCGATTTCCTCTACAGATGCTACTAAAGAACAAAAGGCATGAGTCTTTTAGTAAGTTAGGAATTGCCGAAACCAAACATCTAACATTGATGAATATAAATCTGCTCACCAAGATTTGGGATCCGGATCCAAACACGCCAGGAAGCATAACCAAGCAAATCGTGATGAAGGAAGGAAGAAAATGTAGGAACTTTGAGAGCGTAAAAATGGATTTATATAGGCACAATTAGAAAAAAAAAGTTAGCGTGAATAATTGATTGCTTGAATTAACACTTTGGCGTCACGGTCTTCCCGCATGCACATGACATGTATATGGTATATATGGAGAATATTGCATTTCATGCAATAAATTCTCCACGCATTTTATTCCATTTATTGCATTGAAAAAAATAGAATTTAGAAATTTTATATAGGCTACATTAAAAATGATTTTAAAAGGCAAAATTATGAAGGCTAAAAATGACTTGTAAGGTTGGGGAATTGTTTTAGGTCAGATAGGAAAATTTCCTATGGTTACTTGTGGATCTAATCGAGAGATTTCTCATGTGGTTGATTTATAGTGTTCTTAGACTTTGTTGAGACAAAATTTGCAGATACAAAATTCTAGAGAGACAAAATTTTAGAGAAAACAGCTTGGAGCCAAAATAATTGGAGAATACAATTTGATTTTATCCAAAAAAAATTATGTACGAAAAACTGTTTGAAGACAAAGTTTATGAAGAAAACTGTTTGATTTCATTAAAAAGCAGCTTGTATGTATGGATGCCGAAGGCTGGGAAGAAGCAGTTTCAAGGCTTTTTTCACACAATTTACGAAAAAAAAAATTGCCCTGAGGCGTGTCCAAAACTTCGTAAGAATGGAAACAAAAATGGGCGCCCAGGGGATCATCACTCTTCTTCCCGCCCGCAACAAAGAAGAAAGAAAGGTGTTAGAAAAAGAAAGAAAGGTGCAAAAACAAAAACAAAAAGAAATCACATGCAAACCTGGTTCATCTCTTAACCACTCCAAAAACTCGGGTTGAATTGTCGACCTTCTTCCGAATCCTCCTCCTCCTCCTCCTCCTCCTCCTCCTCCTCCTCCTCCTCCTCCTCCTCCGTGAGATTTCATTCTCATTTTGTGGTCAAGCCAACCCTCGGGAAGGCGGTTTCATGCTCTTGGGAGGACATCTCCTCTTCCTCCAACTCCTCCTCTTCCTCCTCTTCCTCCTCTTCGTAATCGGAGGAATCAGAGGAGCTCAACTCCTCCTCTTCCATAATTGAAATCGAATCATCCTCCTCGAATCGGAATCGAGAGGAGAATGGGAAAAAAAAAATCAAGGGGAATTGGCGGGTTCTTCAACCCGACGTCTCTTTGAGGAGACCTCGGGTTCTTCATGAAGGTCGGCTACCGAGGCTTCATGGCGGGGCGAAAAAAAAAAAAATTGGGGACGAATGGAGGGTCTTGAGGCGTGAACCGGATTTATATAGGGTTAATTAGCTCTTAGCGTGAATAATTTATTGCCTCAAATAACACGCCCGCGCGTCTTAAATTCCGCTTGACTATATTATCTAGTCTAGGGTATATTATTATGGATAATAAATTCTCACGTCTATTAGTTATATGTCTTTTCGTAATCATATATCCAAATTTTCGATAATTAAAATTTGGATATATTTATTTAAATGTCATTTCCTTGTTGTTGCCATGAAAATTCTTGTTTTAAATGATTTCGTTTCGCCCATTGTTATTATTATATTAAACCTATTTCCAAGGAATTTCTTGCTTTTAAAAAATTTGATTTACCTCTACATATTCTATAAATGTATTACTTTTTTATCTTATGGTGTAATAATTTTTTCTTACTCATTGACTAAAAGGGTGCAATTGCCCTAGGTCAATGGTGCCCCTCCAACTCAAGATGGTGAAAAGAGCAATATCAATGAAAAACCAACTCCTAGCAAGAATGTTGAAGAAAAACAATTAGTCCTCTATAGTAGGGTGCAATGGAGGAACAAGAAGGTGAGAATCATGCACAAGTGCAACAAGGAAATAGTAGGCCAAGGAGTCATTGTGCTAGCGGATCTGGTCAAGCCGTTGTTAATGATGAAAGGCTAGGGAAGACAATATTGGTATTGCAATTTCGATGTTGGAAGACAACTGGAAAGGTAAAGGTTTGGGTGACAAGGAATGTTTTGGTTGTATCAAGCAATTGGAGGTTCCTTGCATCACGGCATGGCCTATAAGTAGTGTTCAATTTGTGGAGGATTATATTTTTCCGAGCCCTGAGGTTGTTGGGGACAATGATTGTCTTGATATTGATCCATTGGCGGTTGGAACTCTAAACCTAGGCAAAAGGGGAGAAGTATGGGTTGCGGACATTATCCTAGCAAAAGAGCCAAGTTGATTAGTGACACCAAACGTGAGACAATGGTGAAGGTTAGGGGCTCAGATTGTTGTTGGAGTGATTGTATGCAATTCTTCACAATAGAACAATTGGTGGAAGCAAGAGCCACTTTTCAAGAGTACACTTGTTGATGAGAGGAGGACCTACATGTACACAATCTTGAGCATGCACTTCAAGATGAAAGAAACCCAAACAGAGAAAAAGATACCCTTTGCTAGGCAAATGGATATGTGCAAAAGCATGGCAAGAGTATCCATGCAATTCCAACTTCTTCATGGCATAATTGGCAAAAAAAAGCAGAGGGGGGAACATGATTGCTTTACATGGAAATAATGGTTTGTTGAGACCAACAGCTAGGACTCGGGGCTGCGGGGAGATATTTGAAAAATATATTGATTTCAATGCAGAGTCTATGCCACACAAAAAGCGGAAGGGATGAAAAGGGAAGAGCGGTTGTTGAGAAAAGGTTGCCATCACATTGTACTCAAAAGAGTATTTTGGAAAAAAGTGAATTCCCTACTTCGAGAATTGGGAATTCTTCCAATATCCCAACCTAGCTTTAGTAGGTTATGGAAGAAACATTTCAATCATGTCACCATAGCAACTTCAAACAACTTTGCAAAGTGCAATTTATGTGCTGTTGAAGGAGACTCTTGATAAGACCTGTGCAACCTAGTCAAAGGGCTAGGATAAAGGGAGCATATGAAGGACCATATGGTGACCAACTATCATGTAGATCATGTTATTGGATGTGGAGGACTTTATCCGCATTGGAACCCAATAACTATTTATGTATTATACATGACAAGATGGACCAGCAAAAGACTTGTCTTCCACAATTCAAGTACATACCAAAGTCATGTGGAAGATCATACCCTTTGAGGATCTCAATGTGGGGGGGCAATCATGGGGCGAGAATCAAACCTACTATGGCCATTTTAGTTTGGAGTTGTGGAGTGATGGTCAGATTTTCATATTGGGAGTATCATGAGGTGTTTGAGAAACTATGAAAATGGATACAATGGTCACCTCGGGACCTTACAACTAGCCGGGCACTACGAGCATTGTTAGATGGAAACCCTAACAATATTGAAAAGTTAAAACAAGGCAAGGTTTAGGAAGCATGGGTCTAATGAACATGTTGGAGCTTTCAACTTCACGTGCTAAACCTCAAGATCTACCCAAAAGGTTTCTCTTGCAACTTGATAATTGTCTTTGGCCAAAATAAGAACAGGTGGATGTTTTCTTTCCTATCCTACTTAACAATTTGTGGGGGATATTTGAAAGAGTTAATTTAGGGTTTCTTATGCGGGCATACCCATGAGGATATGGATGCATTATTTGGCAAATATAGTTGTATCTTGAAGCGAAAAACAATGACCAACTTTCCTAGGCTAATGGAAATCTTGCATGAATGCACTACTCCAAACCCTATAGCTTCTCTCATAGAAGAAGTGCCCGATTGGAAGAGCTTTGTGGATGGTTATACATTGGATCTTGAAGGTCATTCCAGGCCTCCCAGTTCACTTTTTGGGTGAGAGATGGGATTCCAATCTTCCAATGGAAGATGAGACCTTCGGTGAGGATGAGTGGAGAGGAGGGAGGAAATATGGCGTGAGATGAGAATGGCAAGCCTATGATACCTCTAGGTCAACCAAAAGCTTTAAAACCCTCTTGAAGAAGTGAAGCAATTGGGATTGACTAAGGAAGGAATCCAAGACTATATAAAGCATTGGCAAACCAATCCGGATGACACCAACCGTGCCTTGGTGGCTTCTTTGGAAGAAGGTGATTAACCCTTTGGGGGAGATAGACACATCCTCGGATGAATTGAAAGAAGGGTGGTTGCCTAAAACTAGGTGGGAAGACCTTAGCGGCGAGGGATTTTGATGACACCTGTAAGTAGCATTCATAAGCAATATGCTCCTCCTCCTTCGACAAACACTATGTTGGTCCCTAAGAACAATAGGCCAAAGTTTCTAGGCATGGATGCTTATGAACCTTCCAATCGACTTGGAATGCCACCAATTTGTGGTAGTAAAACCCGGTGATTTAGATACATATCGGTGTGGTTGGGGTTCACTATCTCGATATTTGCAAAGAAGAAGGTAATATTAACTTCAACCATGTGCGGGGTGGAATGGTGGTGTCCAGGTCATCGGTTGACCAGCGTGTCGGATAAAGAAAGGTACTTTCGATTATTGGACAAAGAAATGGAAGAAATCAGAGTGATCACGATCTTTGGCTGAACTATGAAAGTGTTTTGTACTCATGGACTCCAAACACTATTCGGCTAGAAATGCGAGAATTACAATACCTCGGGATGTCGGAAGAAGGCTATGATATCATTGGGGTGCTTGAAGAAAGTTGAATAACTATGTAAATTTTGTTATCACGTTTTTTTATGATATGGTGCTATATTGTGAAATATTGACTATTTTGTAAATAACATGATATTACGTTTTTCATAATTTTGAGGTGAAATGTGTGAATTTGAATATGCTACTAAAACATGCAATATGAAATTTGTCCCAAAATTAAGACATAAACCCAATTTAATTGAATGATGGTTGGTGATGAAGCAAGACCATGCAGGGGAGTCGAAGCGTATTCTCAAGAATGGCAAAGACAAACTTAGACAAAAGGACCTTGCCATGCAGGTTGAGACAATTTTGGCGACCCCTTTCCATGTTGTACAAGCTGAATAATTATATGCAATGAAAAGGCAATGAAAAGTAGGAGTTCTCTTGACCGAGTCTTGGCTATATTGCTTTTAAAGTTATAACTAGTAAGCAGATTGCGGCGTTCTTATAAATAAGTAGCAGTATTTCTATAGAGCTTCAATGTAAAATTGATCTTTTAGGGGAGTTACAACAATTTATGACTTAAATAACAGTACATTCAGACACCAACACATACCTCCAACACATATTAGAAGGTATGGTAGATTAGAAGGTGTGGCAAGATTCAGAAATATAGCACGTGTTTTGTCCACCTGCCCGCATCATTCAGCAAGTAGAAACTTCAGTGATTTGCATACAATGCATTTGGAGTCAATTTAACCAGGGAATAAAAACATCAACATGAGAGAGCTCAAGGTCTTGCAATACTTACACGATTGAGGAGCAAATCCATTGTCCATTTCTTACGTTCTTAGTGCCATTCCATTTCATATGATTCTTCTAGTGCTCGCACTGGCAATCCATATAAGCCCTAGTAATGTATATGACAATTGATATAAGCCACATTTGCTATAAAAAAAAAATAGTCCAGCAAATGTAAAATAGTCTAGTTGAAATGGTCAGAAATTGATGGAAATGGAGCAATCTGAAACAGTCATGATCAGTTGCACACTTCCAAGTTCTAACTACTAACACGTTCAATCATTCCTCAGCTACTTCGCCAGGAAAATGAATTCATTGCAAAAATACAGAACTACAAATGATGTTAGAGACCAAACGATGGCAGATATGTCATGCATGCAAATCTTATGGAAGATGCCAACGTCAAACCTAATGCAGGCACTCAAATCTTATGGAAGATGCCAATGCCAAATCTAATGCAGGAAATCCTGCTATGACAATCAAGTGGATAAAAAAAAGGAACTATAGCAAATCAGATTGCATTTTGTAGGCACCTTGAAGCAAAACAATGAGCTAGAAAGCTAATAAAAAAATTAACACTTATCATGTCTATGGATAATAAGAAGGAAAATTGTAAGATAGGACAGAAGCAATGGCGTAGGTATAATTAAGAATAGAAATGAAACAACTTTGATTTCCTGGCAAATCTTGAAGCTACTGCTTGACAATACATAGATTAGAAACTCAAAATTTCAAAGAGGTGCGTACCTTCTAATAATTGAAATGGCATTGTCCTTGGAAATCTTTCATCAGATAGAATGAAGCTGGAGCTATTTTAGTACGTGTTCTGTACAAACAGATCTTGCACCAACGTTGAAAGTCTCTATTGATGGCAAAACTTTGCTTTTTGGCTCACCCTGGAAAAATGCCATAATGAGTATCGGCAAAACAGTTTCTAATTTCTTTGTGTAATGCCATTGCCCTAAAGACTCTTCATTTCAAGCTCGAAAAAAAGAAACCATGGAAGCGGAGGAAAAGGATGTTGACAACACTTGAAACCACAACTTACCGAGATGCTCCAGAAGAACAGTTCCTCCACGTGCAATTGGCTCTCACCTTCCCTTTAGTACTCATTTGTTGACTGGGCCCAAAGCGTTACAACATCGTCAAACCGCGACGGCTTAGTATATAGGAAATAAGAGCTCCAAAACGAAATGCTCACAATGACAATGGCAATAAAATGCTCAATGATTTGCACCTAATCTTTTTCTTCTTCTGATATTTTGAAGCCTAATCCTTTCAACTAAGTTGCCACAAAAAAACCATAGAGGATGACGGAGAAATCATGGAAGGCGGAGGAAAAGCCCCGCCATGATCTTCACCTTTAATTTATGTGCTAATTTATGGTAACAGGATCAAAAAACACAGTCAAGTTTTTTCAAATGCATGTGATGCTCTCTACATGAAGCTTATGAAGGTTGCAAAGGTGTCTCTTTCTAGAAGCAGCTATTATTTGGTAATTGGTACAACAATCATATTGCTATGTTGCAATATGGAACCTGTATGGAAGGCTCCAAATTGGCCCAATTAATTCCATGTACTATGTTGCTTCGATAAAACCTCCATGTATTTCATATAAAAATCGAAATTTTTTATAGAAACAGCGCATCAAATAAAGCTTATCTCAAATCTACAAAACCGTTTGTTTCTTCTTATTTAAAGTTATTATATGAGGATCACTGCAACCAGAAAACAAATGGGGTTTATATGTGAAAGAGATTCCTTACCTTGACGGAGTATCATGAAGAGATGCAGATGCTCAATACCTTCTTTGGCAGCAGCATATCCCTCGACTGAAATGGCTTGCCTATAAAACAACGTACATTAAAATAGTCAAACGAACTGGTCCAGAGAGCTCAATAGAATAAAAAAATCTGCAGATGTCAAAGATGAGTGGCCTTGGATAAGCGGGCCTGGTTCTTCTCTAAATAGCAGAAAATAAATCAATTATTGAGTCCTCTTGTTCACATTCCTTTTGTGAACCATGTAGCATGTGAGCTAGTAAACGTGTGGTTCACAAAAATGGTACATGGTTCACAGTTAAAATCTCGTATTAAATAACTCAGTCAGAGTATATTACCTATTGTGCAGATGTTATAGCTGAGATGTATATCTAGGAAGCATGGTCATCCATACTTTCAAAACACGTTCATCACAAAAACTATGTTCTAAAATGTCTACATCTCACGTTTTGTGAATCATGCTACATGTGAGCTGGTAAACATATGAGCTGCTGTTTAAAGCTAATCATTACAAAATCATAATGATCTCCAAAACTTTAGGCTGTCTTTAGAGACATAAAATTCAAATCTTTTGGAAATCTTAAATAGAGGACCATTTGCACTTTAAATTATCTTGGTCTTGATATGGCAAGCAAGTACTCTAGTGCAATGAGGCGTAATATGTCTGGCCACATGGTCTTCTACATAGGACAACTCATTATCCTGCAAGGTTCAGAAGCAATGACTTATTCAGAAGTTTCAAGATTGCTTTCATTGTGAAATCCAGTTCTAGAATAGTCAAATATATATGTACTTTGGCAAGCTATAAAATCTCGTATTAAATAACTCAGTCAGAGGATATTACCTATTGTGCAGATATTATAGCTGAGATGTATAGCTAGGAAGCATGGTCATCCATACTTTCAAAACCTAAGTTCTAAATTGTCTACATCTCAAAACCATCAATAATCTCAGCATAATATTTTAGTGATTTGTACAATGACGAATCGGGATAATACCTGCAATGGAATTCCATACATGGACTTGAACCAGCACAAAGTTGGACCAATGTTATCAATAGTATGAAAGAGAGAAAAACTCGCTACCACCAGCAGCATCTTGCAGACACCTAAGAAAAGAAAAAAAGAAATGGGATCAATCAAAACAGACCATGAATTCAAATAAGTAGATAGATGTGCAAAAGTAATGGGCAATCAAGAGACAATTCAACATAGTTTTGTGGAGTCTCCAATCTGTAGTCGCAATTTCAAATTCTTATATATTACCCATAAACTTCTTCAGAGAACTCCAGAAGAAAGATATAAACAACGGATATTCTGCAGATTTATGTACCTTTATAACAAATGGAATCATTATGTAGCTCTTGCCAAAAGAAATAATGCCAGTGCAAGTATCCCATTGATTAACCTCACTTGACCTTTCCAACCTATTTTCCCTTCATTGTGTAATAAGACTGGCTTGCTTAGAACCAGTCGTAAAAAATTTATACAAACAGTTGCTAGCTGCTCTTGATAACAGTTTCTGATATATTTCAGCTGGCAAATCAAGTGCCAATGCAGCAAAATGAAAGGAAGGGAACAAATATAGAGACATAACAGAACACATAGACTCATACCTAATCTTCCCATGAATCTATTTGCTCTCTATTTCCTCTTCCGTAAGCATGAATGATTCCCTTTGCAAAACTTGATCTGCTGCTAAGATAAAGTTGCAATCGATCAAGTTCATATCCGAAAGTTAAGAGATGAAAATATGGGCTACGAAAAATTTACCTGGAAGTTCTAGCCAGTTGCAGCTCCAGCCCGTGCTATAAGGAACACAATCTTTGCTGCTAATCTGTTGATTCTTCTAAACTGTTGTGGCGATGGATGAGCAGCCTTATCGGCTGATTTGCTTTACAGTTTGCCATTTCTTAGCCTGAAACAATGATGAGGCATACCGTATCCACCGTCCAGACCTTCTTTGCCATATCATGGCCAATAGATCCTGCCCTGCACAGATTACTCTACAGGAAATAAGATTTTCAAAACGAAATGCTCAATGACAATAAAACGCTCAACGATTTGCTCTGTGCCTAACAAAATCCCAAAATGTTTTCCTGGCCAAAAGCAGCAAAAATACAAACCCTAAGCGTGCATCCCATTTCAGGTAATTTGTGGAAGCTTCGATTTGCTCATGGAAATCCGACATACAAACCTGGCTATGGGGCCTCCTCACAAATCAGATACATGAACCAGCTGCCATGACGAATGAATCTGCAATGGGTCGTTTAGAACATAAACTGGATAACCCTGATGCATTATTAATCCAGAAATTATACTTCTAAAGGAAAATGTTTAGGAATCACCTGCTCGCTGCCGCATGAGGGGTGCCGGAAGCATGAGGGATGCTCTGCTCGATGAAGCTATGGTGCTTGATCCTAAACCTAAACGAAGCTGCTGCCGCCTGAACCCGCGGGCACCGCCCACACCCAAGAGAGAGAAAGTCGCTGCCGGAAAATGAAGAGAAGCAAAAAAAAAAGGTTGGAAGAAGTGTTTTGGCCGGAAAAAAGCGTTACATGGCCAGAAAAAGCGTAACATCCGGCGGCCGGAAAGGGGACATCGGCATCAGCAAAACCCCCAAAAACTTTTTAAGTAAGTAGATGTCATACCCGACTTCTAAAGAATGAAATGTCCGGATTTTTAGTGGTTTAGGGTTCCCTAATTTCGAACCAGTTGGTGCATAAGAAAGAGCTGCCAGAGTTTTGACCACCAAAGTGTCCCGGCTACATGCCTTGCCGTGAAAGTATCGAACTCTGTACTGTAACTGCGCAGGAAAGGCTCCGCTATTTTTTTTGTTATAAAAACATGCAATTCTGGTGTCCGGCATATCAGCTATGGCAGGTCTTTTTGATGAGCAATCAGAGATTTACGCTCTTTCCAGGCCTCGATATCCGCCTGAGCTTTTCTCCTTTTTAGCATCTCATACAAGGAATCACATAAAAGCATGGGATGTTGGCACGGGAACTGGCCAGTCTGCAAGCATGGTATGTTTTCATTTCCAAAACCTTGTAACCCTAAGTTGTATTCCTAAATCTAATGTTCATACAGTTAGCAGACTATTTCGACACTGTTATAGCCACAGATGTTAGCAAGCAACAATTAGAGCATGCTGTAAAACGGCCAAACATAACATATGCTGTAGCCTCAGAAAAGATGAGTTTTGAAGATCTTAGTGCCATAATAGGTCCTCAACATTCAGTTGATTTAATAACTGTGGCACAGGCTTTACATTGGTTCGACCTGGATTTATTCTATTCTCATGTCAGACGCTTTCTCAAGCCTGGAGGTTTAATAGCTGCATGGACTTATATATTGCCTCATGTTTCAGATGAGATTGATGATTTGATTAAAGCATTTTATGAGAAGAAAGCTGGTCCATATTCCGCACCTCAAAGGGCTTTTATAAATGAAGGATACATGACCATTGATTTCCCATTTGATCCTATTATAGATACTGCTGGTGTTGTGCCTTTTGAGTTTGAATGGAAGGCTGATTTACATGTTGAAGAATTTCTTCTGAATTTGAGATCGTCATCTGCAGTGCAGACCGCTCTTAATAAAGGAATTGTGTTGTTAGATGAGGAGACCAAGTTACAGTTTGCTAAGGCTTGGAGAGAGGGTGCTAGGGCAGTCACATGGCCAATTAAGCTCTTGGTTGGATGTGTACCATTTTGTGCGTGAAGCTCATGAAAATGATCAGGAATAAGTTCATGATGGGCAAATGAATTACATGGACCTAGGCCAGTTTCTTGAACAGTTGTCACTTCTTTGTGCAGTATGATTATACCATTTTTAACATTCTTCAAGCAAGGATTTTATTGGAATTGGCATCCAGTAAAAGTCGTATTTAGCTTTTCTTTCTAACTGAAGACTTATCAATCTCCGTCCCTGGTGCCACACTGCAAACTTGCCACTTCCCGTTTTTGTTTTTGTCTCTACATTTAATTTCTCGGCATCACCTGCTGTGGAGCATCAACATATGCTTCAAGATGAGAGTTTAGATGATGCAGTGTAATGCTTTTTGGCCATAAAAAGAAAGATAATCAAATGCAAAATTCTAGGTAATATCACCTTTCTGAATGAGAAGTTTCAACAGAAAGTCAGCATGATTAACATTAGAACTTTGTTTTACCTTTCGCTTGCATTTGCTTAAATAGCGTCATGGTTCTGATAGAAAAATCTGGCTTTCCTTTTCCATTATCTATGACATTCCCATTATTTTGTCATGTAAGATCATCGTCTATTGCGATGAAAAATGTCATTATGGCACTCCCTTTGGCATCATGGATAAAACCTTTGTGAGCACATTTTTGACATCATGGAATTAAAACCCTGTGGTTGAGCACATTTCTTTGTAACATGGTGTTATAGGCTATCATCACTGTTCCTCTTCTATTTGAGTGTTGAATCATGGACATCAAGCTGTTATAGGCTATCTATCACTGTTCCTCTTATATTTGACTGTTGAATCATGGACATCAAGCTCCGAGGGTAGACAAATCTAGAAGATCATCTCCTCAACAAGCAATCTATTTTGTGACCTTGTATTTTTTCCATATACTCAACCATGTATTTGCCCTTAGAAAATTTCAAGCAAATTTTCTCTCAGCACGTTAAGGCAGCTTAAAGCAAGTTAATACAACTGAAAGCAAGCAGACACATTCATACTCTCTTTGTCAAGATCACTTTTATATTCAATAGCAGGATTCTAGCTTCATCCTTGGGATCTCTCATTGATTGCTCATCAATTTGATCTTGGATCAACTTCACCATTTGGATCCTCACAACTAGGTCCATTACAATATTTTTCTTAATAGTTCTCTACATGGACGCGGCAACCTCATCTTCCCTGCATTTCTCTATTTAATCTTCCCACAGTCAACATCAACAGAATATCTCTACTATTACCATATCGCAGTTCTTGCACATTAGCAAATTCCAATATCTTTACCATGACCTTCAACATCATCTGAGTGAACTTTTTTTCTTCTCAAGAGCAACAACTGGCTGAGATCATCTCATGGGCTGCATCCTCATCTAGCATGCTCATTTTTAGGCATTTCTTAAAACATCATGTGGCCTACTCCTTAAGTGCTAGAAACATGCACTGATTCTCTTTCTGATTTGGTTATTGTGCTCAATTCATTTTCATCAATTCACTATGTTTCCATGTTGGTTTGGATTCTTGCAGTTTAAAAGCCAAAATCCATCTATTAAAGATACATTCTTTGATATATCTATAAACTCGATGCTATGAATAGTCTTCACATTATATTACGCGCCCTATCTGATTATTATCATATATATGATTGTTTTTCAACAACTTGTTTTTGTATACTTGGTTTCATTGACAGTCTCTGCAACTTTGGCTGCATTCAATAGCTAATTAGCTTAGAAAGTACTAGAACCAGAATTTCGTTTCACTAATAAAGATAATTGATGATTTCTGGAATGTGTTATCTAAGCACTGAAGGGTATGCCGTTATGGAAGTGTGGGGCTCCCGAATCTATACGATGCTCTATTCTTATAAATATGGAAAATACCCTTTCCTAGTGGCTGTTATCACCAAGAAAAATCGTCTGTTTGATTCGGACCACTTGTGTTGGACAAGTGTCTGAGCGTGGGACACGAAGGTGGAGGTGCACATCTGTAGTGTATAAATAACATCAACGAATATGTTTAGGGTTTTTTATGGGTTGTGTATGTATATGTAACAAAAGAAATATGCAAATATAGGCTTAGTTGCATGGAAAAACAGACTAAAAGGTATAAAATATATTCAAACACATGTAAAAAAGTTGTATATATGCAAAGAATATATATACATGTAAAAAAGTTGTATATATGCAAAGAATATATACAGAAGCTTACTATTTCTCCTCTTGAATATACAGTGGTAAATAAGAGGTTTTTACATGGCCCCATCTTTGCAGATGGCATATCTAATATACATAATAGGTGAATCCCGCACGAGGTGTCAATGGCCCATTTCTTCTCTGGAATATCTTATATTGTTTCTTCTCTGGAATATCTTATATTGCAGAACATACATACATGTTAGCACATAGCAATAATACATTTTATAGCAGTAGTACCTTATGCGTGTTTTAATCTAGTGAAGAAGGGCACAACTAAGTTTGCATGTCCATTACCTCATGGAGGTATGATACTAGTACTCTAGTTGGTCATTATCTCAAGATAATTGATAAGAGCATTGTCATTTTCTTCACATGGTATCTATGATCGCTTAGCAATTGAAGACTTGTATCTAGTACCTCAAGCATGTATAATGCCAAGTCATGCACAGATGGTGCTCTGAGAAGTTGTGGAAGCATGCAATGTAATGTTAATATCAAATAACGATTCCTGGTCATCTCAAAAGCACGACATCTCAGAAGTGTAAGATTTTTATCTTCACCAACTGGCAACATGCACATAATCTCGCAGCTCGTGGCAAATGCAGCTACTCCCATCTACCTATTTCAATCCATAGCTTGCGAGACGCAATACGAATTGATGCAATATCTACAAGCTTTTTTCTTGACAAAGAAGGAAGCAAATAAGTTGGTGAGGCTTTTTACAAAAGTGGGGTTTATATATGCATGATGATGACCATGGGCCAAGGCATGTGCATCCTATATCTTTTGAAAAAGACGACCATCTAGATAGTGTTCCAAAAGCTTAGAATTAGAATTTGCGAACACCACGCATTCTTCATGTCGCACAAAGGAATGGGCAAACCATGCATTACATTGCTCTTTCCAACACCTTTTCAGGAGATTCAGCCATGGCAAGCGCTAGAAAAAGGTACCTTCATCGTCCATATCGTGCACCTTTTTTATATATTGGAGCAGAATGTTGAAGATGCAAAAAACATGTCTCTTGTAAAAGAATAGCATATGGCACCATAGTTTTCAGTTCTAAGTTGTAAGTGAGGAATGGTTTTTGCACCCATTTCAAGCTCTCTCATGCACTAGCACTAATGGCAGGCCCCTATACTTCAAAACCATACAGTAGAACAACCTCTATCAAAGTCTGAAGGTATATCGAGAAGCAGCCAATACTATCACGTTATTACCTTAACATTGCTTATCATCACATTTGTTCTACCTCTGCAAGTATATGAATAATCTCATATCGTGTTGCAATGCTAACATTTTGTGATTGACCATCTCCAAAGAAACCGTCCTAGAAATAAAACAAATTTTAAAATGTAAAACTGTTTGATGTATTGAAAAGGCACAATCTTGGAGCCATTTGGACGTCCATTTGTTTGTCTTATCTTAATCGTATATTCTAAGAAAATCAAATGCTCTACAAATAATAAACTAGCAGTAGTGCAGGCTTGGGGTGTAGATGAGTGGGTGTCTTTTGGATGGGCAAAGAATTAGGAGGTTTCTTAAATGATGGTTTATAGTTGCATTTCATTGTGATTGATTCTATAAAGGACCTTTTATCTTGATTTTGTTGTGGGGTTTAATCATTGTCCAATTAATTAATGGGAGATTATTTGCATGTACATTAGGGCACTTTATGGGCGATGTGTATGGCTCCAAACACTTTCTTCAAGCAACTACTTGGAAGATCATTAAAGTTCAATTTTGGAAGGCAAACTTGTATAATAGTGTAATTACACTCAAAATACTAATTTCCAGCTTAAAATGGAGATGAAAATTGATTGTTTTAAAGGATGTACCTCTTCAGTGGTTTGATTTTTGGGTATCAGAAAAAGAATTCATTTAGTTCCCATGATGATGTGGCTCACATAAAACATATAGTTTCTCCTAAGCAATCAATGTTATTAAGAATCATCAGTGATAGCTATATCTTCTTTTTTATTTTTGGATGGGGTTGGGAACCGTGCCTGGAACGCCGCATTAACGCCGCATGCGGCGTTCCCTTCCAGTTTGCGTTGCCCCTGCGGGACGCTGGTTGCCGACATTCAATGGAAATTTGAACTGGCCGAAAATACTTTGAATGGAAAAAAAACTTCGGTGCAAATCCCCCCTTCCTACGAATTTCTTATTGCTCTGTCATCTTGCCGGCACCTTTGAGCTGGGCAGATCGTTATACGGTGAGTAAAGCCCAGACTCTATGGAGGCATTTCATCTGCAAGCAACACTGGCGATTTTTTTATTATGGCACATTTTATCTGCAAGCAACAAGTCCGGTAATACTTGAGATCAGTCATCAAGTTTCAAAGAGTAGGCAACAAGATGGAAGGCATCGACAAATCAGAGCGTTGCTGCAGATGAGTGTGTTGGTGTCTAGGGTCGGTGCAGATCAAAGTAGCTTGCTTCTTTTATGCAAAGCATCTGGTATGATCTGTACTATTCTTAAAGCCATATTCTCAAATAAATGCATTATTTTCAATTTGGGTTTCTTATTTTCCAGATAGACTTTCAGACCTCTATTCATACGGGTTTTCTTCTACTACAGTAACCCTAATGGTTCTGAAATCCAGCCATGTTGTCTATCTTTGCACTGAGAATGGTAAGAATATTAATTAAGTACTTGAAGAGGGCTCTTTGTTTGATTGCTCTCATTTTATCTACAACTTATAAAGGGCATTACAGAGAGTAGAAGAATCACACAATGCTATCTTGGCATTTGAATTCTTGGATATGCACCATATCGTTATCTTACTCCGTCTTAAGAAATGGTTGTCTGATTGATTGCTGCTTCAGAACACTGTTGCACATTTAAACCAAGGTGAAAGAAATGAATATAAGGTCTGATTTTTAGAATTGTGACTTTGATTACCTATTATATTATATCATGTTCTACTTTTATTTTATCAGGCTTGGACATGAACATGGTTTAAGAATCACGAATAAGTAATGGGCTTGATCCAAATTGTATGTAGCTGCAAGTGAAGTATTTCAAAATGAACTTGGAGCTGGTGTTACCTGAGGTTGGTTATTTATTCTAGAATATTATTTGTTCCATTGTAATAATTTGTCATGATACATGCTACTGCTAATGCACATGTGTACATGTGGACCTGTTGGTGGTGTTTATATCAAGACTAGAGGCAATCAGGAATATGAGCTCAGATCTACGATCACCTCCAGAGATTCATTGTATTTCATTGAGCAGAGGAAGCCATTTGGTGCAGGAACTTCCACAGCCATGGTGATCGCTGTAAAGAAGGATGAAGGGAAAATGAGGTACAATAGCTTCTTATGATCTCTAAACTGTTCACTATTTTATTATAACATTTTTTATTCTTATCATCTTTGTTTTCCAAGAAGGAGATTAGCATCGATTTGGGCTTTGGAGCTTTGTTAAATCGACTACATTATTTTTAAGCAGATAAAATGCTCTGACCTTCTATGAGCTATGTGCTTATCAGATATGGTTGGTTGATTCTTATGCATCTCAGTTGTGCAGCATAAGAAATGGTATAAGGAAGCAGGAATGCTGGTACACAATTTTATGCTTCTGCTGTGTTCCTGCTCCATTTGATTTGCTTAACATGCATCTAATGCAACCAAACAGGTTTGCTTTGTTTATTCCATGGTATTCGTCTTGCCTCTGTAGGACATAGCATTATATCTCATTAAATGTTGATGTCTACGCATGTAATGGAAATGTTTTTAAATTTGTTAAGAAGCTTTTCTTTTCATTCTTAATCTGCAAATATGCACACATGTAATTATTTTTACAGGGCAGAGTCTATAAGTATTATTTTTACAGGGCAGAGTCTATAAGTCTATAAGTATTATTTGTATCATATCATTGTATTTTTTTGCTGGATATGCTTCTGCTTTCTTACAGGCACATGCATCTTATCCATGGCCTTGACCACATGTATAGAGATTACATGCGAAAATGAGTCCACATAGAAGGATTTGCAACCAAATCCACAGAACATGTATTCAATTGGTAAGTTTTCTTAACTAGAGTGTAAACTAAGTTACAATCTATCATCTTTTGCTGCATGTTCTTTTCTTATCTCCATGTTTTGTCAAGCTGGCTCATGTGTTTCGATATATAAGAGGTTGGTATCTTTTACAATTGAAAAAATAACTGGAAATGTATATTTTGATGTGAATATCTATAAGTGACAATACTGTAAAGCAATGATTGTTGAGGCAATGATATGCTAAATGCTTTGGATCTATGTGCATGGCTCAACAACATGGTTCTAAGCTGCTTAATGTTTCTGGAGATTCTACGGCATGGTTCTAAACTGCTTCCTAGCTGCACTTAATAATGCGCAGCTTGCATTTTTCTCAGCCTAATCTGAAAGTTGGTTTTGATTGCAGAGGTACAATTTTGGATTTCAGCCAGCCAGTTCCTCTTTCCATAATACCGGTGTTTTAGGGCACCTCTTACCGGTGTCTTATTTCCAACCTTTGCGTGAGCAGCTTCCCACAATACAAGAAGAATTGTGCAAACTTTATAGCATCATCTTTAGAGATATATCCCCTTCATTTAAAGTACAAATAGCAGTCCACAAAAAACAAAAAATGGAGGGCATGTGTGAATATGTGCTAGCAAATTTGTTCCTCCCTCCCCATTCCTTTGTGGACCCAAGGGTCTTAAAGAGATGATTTCTCTCTCCCTCCTTCCACGTGTATATCCATCTCCTATATTGCTCCCTCTATATTTCTATTAATGAATGTGCACACACAAAAAAATGCACTTCATATCTTTATTTATCATTTTATTTTAGAGCATGACTACATGGTACATCTATAAGCATTTGATTTTACCTCCAAACTTCAAGAACCAGCCAGGAATCTCTTGGGGATTTTTTATTTTTATTTTCCTTTTGGTAATGCATTATCAATCATGAATATCCCATGCATGCCCCTACCTGATTCTACCCATTCCACGTGTCCACGGCTAATAGCCACCCTCCCTAAAGCCTTCGCATTTTGGCACTCAAAATTACATCTGTGGTAAAGATTACATTTACAACTTATTATTTTCTATTACATCTACACATCGACAAGCACAGGACTAATGCCCAACATTAGAAATTTTGGTTTTGAGACTAGATTTTGTTGTAATACGAAGAAACCTGTGCATATGTTTTCTGACTACCAACAATATTGCGAGAACTTGCATCTCAATTCCCATATTGCACTCCATTCCATATATACACACATTCTACCTATCAAATCCATTACATCTACCCATTCGACATGACCACAACTAATTGCATTCGACATATCCACGACTAATGCCTGGCATCATGGGAACACGTCCATGGCTAATGCACTCCATGGCTAATGCCCGGCATCGCCGGGCACACGTTTCTAGTAGTATTACTACTTTTGCAAGTCCATGATGTAACAATATTTTACACAGTGCACAATCAACAAGGAACCAAAGTATAGGATGCACCAGACAACATCCATCATCTTCTCAACTTCCATTTTGGGGCACAACATGTTTTTTTCCATGTTTTACTTATAGATAAATTTTTTGTAACTTGAAGATATTCAAATCTCATGCTCAACATTCTCATCTACTATTGCATATGATTACCCAATTTCAAAGTACCTAACTTGTTGTACATTTGGTACAAGACTTCCCGCGGGGCTCAGAAAAAATCATATAAACCATGTGAGTGTAAGGGAGGGGTTTTCTTTTTGCCATAGTACTGCAACCTTATCGCTAAGTGCAATCTTTTGTATTTTCTTTTAAGTTTTAACCATTGTTAAACCATTGAATTATCACGTATAAACAATGGATACACCAAAATGTGCAAATACATGCACATATCAGTGGTTCGATCAAGCCTGAGCCTGAACCTGATAAGCTCCGGTGAAGGCAGCACATGCAGCTACATCACATGCAGCCATAACCGGTGAAGAAGCGGGCAGGGTTTGTGTCTGGAACGGAGCATGTCGGATTCAGCTGCCTCCAAGCAACCACTGTATCTTCAACCGGAACAAAATCTGAAACACAAATCTAAAGTGGTTGTGAATTCGAAATAAAACTCAGTTAAATATTCTGAATGAAATCTGAGGCATGCAACTCCACAACAACAGGAAAACACAAAGCAGGTGAGCGGCTACTGCAATCTTGGGGACCAAAGTTTGAAATGACAAGAATCTGATGAATAAGATAACTTAAAGGCAATGAAAATTGGGAAGAAATCTAAAGAAACCTTAGTGGGTGCAGACAGACAAGGCATCGCTGCTAGCAGAGGTGATAGATTATGTGAAGGAGCTAAAGAGGCAAGCGACAGAGATAGCAGAAGGAGGACCGGTGCCAACGGATATGGACGAACTAAATATGGACACAGACTCGTCAAACAAGGAAGACAAGGTGCTGATAAGGGCGTCGCTGTGCTGCGAGGATCGGCCGAATCTACTCTTGGATTTGATCAGAACTCTGAGGAGCCTCAAGCTTCAGACTGTGCAGCCCAAGATTTGGAAATCAAGGCGGATGCATGAATCGGCCGTCATAAAAAAGGAAACAACCTGCTTTCCAAAAATTTAATATGTCCAACATTTACAAAAAAAAAAAAAAAAGGCCATTTCAGACCGTTCAACCAAACCATTGAAAAAACCTTGCAAATCATCTATAGCAAACTTTATTCGATTAGCTTGTTACACTTAATTTCTAGAAGATTGTGGAAGAACCTACAATACGTGGCAGAAATTGTGCCTAGTTTCCACGTGGAAGTAATTGACCACATTGTACACGTGAATTTTTGAAAACCTTGATATGTTCCTTAGTCGTATATTCTTATACATAAGGTTTTTAAAACTTCTTAAAGTTCTTTTATGGTTGTTAACACATTCGAAGTGGCCTGAACTGCCCACGAAGTACTTGTGGCTAGAGAATGAACAAATCATATCAAAGGCACCTAAGAAAAAACAGGAACATAAGTGAAAGAAACGTGCCTACCTCTTAATGTTTCCAATCTAGCTTGCATATTCTTATGAGTCTGGTGGAAGTTCAAGATGATCTGCAATGCCAACGGCTAAGTTAATTAATACTTTATGGGTTTCGATGTTTATGGGTTTCGATGTTTATGGGTTTTGTTTTTAGGATTGAATATGAACCATTGATCTCCAGCATATCCCAGGCATGATGCCAAATCAACGGCTAATATCTTTTTGCTAAAAAAAATGCGTTGCCACTTTCTAAGGTGCAAAACAGACCAATGGTACCAGCAAGGTGTCTTGTAAGGTGCCGGCGGATAGAAGGCAGGTATTACAGTGTCCGTTTACAAGGTAGGAGCTCGAGGAGGCTTGCCGCGCCCTGGCTCCTCATAAGTGCGGGGCTGGGGGCATTAGGTGGAGTTCTTCCAGGAATATTGGGATTGGGTGGGGGAGTCAGTGCTGCAGACTTATCAATATCTACTTCAAGCTGAGGCATTGGATTATAGACTCAACACTGGCTGCATCTCCTTGATACCGAAGGTGAAGGAGCCCTCTGCCATCTCGGATTGGCGTCCGATCACGCTTCTTTCGTCTGTATACAAGATTATCGCGAAGGCCCTCTAAGCTTAGATTGCAAGTGGTCTTGAAGGAGGCTATTTGCCCCATGCGATCGGCTTCATTCGAGGCGGGCATATTCTCAATAACGTCCGCGGTAGCATTCGAGCATTCTTGGGCATGCAAGCGGTCGGCCGGATAGTGTACTTGAAGTTTGGATTTTTGCGAAGGCCTATGATAGTGTTCGGTGGGACTTTTTGAAGAGGATGATGCTCGCCTTTGGGTGTGGGGAGAGCTTCTGAAGTGGCCTTGAAGCTCTTAATGTTGGCGAGCCAGCGTCCTATGTCATGGTGAGTCATGTAGGTCTTTAGTGTGTGTGGGAGTTCGCCGGGGATGCCGTTGGCGCCCTTCCTATTTACCATTGTGGCGAGGCCCCTCAGATTCTTGATCTCGGTTGTGGATGCGGGTGTTGTGGAGGGGTTGAGGATGGCGGATGGGTCACAACATATTGGGAGTCGATCTGTGATGACTCTTTCCTTTCTTCTAGGTGATGAAAGGAATCATTAAACACGAAAAGTTCTTTGGGCGATTTCTCTCTTGCCTCGGGTTGTCTTATGAATTGGTCGAAGTTCTGCGGCGTTATGGCGGTGGCGAGATCCCATGCCCGCGGGTCGTGTCCCAATTTCCTTGGTGGACCCACCGCCAGGCACATGCTCTAAGCTTTGGGAATCCGGATTCGGCATCGACATTTTCGGCCGGGCATTTGGGAGGACATTCGGGTGGGGGGCGTCGGCACCTTTTGGCGGTGGAAAGGGGAAGCTTTCCATGGTAGGGTCACGGTGGCGAAGTCCAGTTTGTGCTCCACACATATTTATATAGCATCCATTATCCTGGCGCCAGAGAGCAAGGTTCGAGAAATTTCCTCTATGGTTCGTAACTTTGTATGGGGTGGCAATGAGGAAGGGGCGGTTGTCAAGGTGGATTTGGTAGAAATGTGTGCGCCCCAAAGCAGCTGGCGGACTCGGTTTCCCTCGCTCCATGGCAAGGTCACATTGTCCAAGTTCGTGTTCGCGATCACGGAGAATGCGCTTGATTCCCGGGCATGGTCTTGCTTCATCGGTCGCTTCTCACTCGATTGTTTTAGTAAGCCCGTCCGTGCAGCCCAGCGGCTTGGGCGTTATTTGCGGATGTCGGGCCATATGTTGCGCCTCTCTCCCTTTACGAAGGGGCTCTTGCACGCCTTGGAGTAGGTCGCCCACTGTTTGCCATTGACGCCGCCAGTAGTATTCAGTTAGACGCATCGCCATGGTGGATCCCTTTCGCTGCGGTGCGCGCACCTCGAGTCTTTGGCGCATCCGTCGATCCGGGTCGGTGAGATGGGGCACAACGCGGGGTTCGCGCGGTGGGGACCGGTATATTGACGGGCGGCTTGCACCTCGGCGGCTTTTCCACCACAAGTTCGAGTTGAGGCCGGGATGCGCTATTTAGGCACGGGTGGCTAATGCTCTACCGCTGAATCCGCGGCGTCGAGGCGGGTGTGGGTATCATCAAAGTTGACCCCTCGAATTTCGTGAAGTCTTGCTATGAGCTTTTGGCTATTCAGGATGAGTTGCCTCCCTCGGACGGCTGGAGTCTCCAGGTGCCAGGAGATGACTGGGGCAGCATTTGGAGGTGGGTGTGGAACCCAATCTCGCCCCCCAAGATTCGGTGCTACTATGGCGGAATCTTGCGACCCGGTCCCCTCGAGGGTGAACACGTGGGTGCACACGGGATCAATCCAGCGGATCGGCGACAGTGTCCAATGTGTGGCATTATCACGGGGAGACCCTAGAGCATTGCATGTTTTCTTGCGGACATTGGTAGGCATGGCAATGGGTCGATGCCTCTTTCACACCTCGCCCGGAATCAACGAGGTTACGGTTAGGGGTGTATCCTCGTGGATGGTCCGATACCAGTCCGGCCTTCCATTTTTGTAAAAGGCGTGGTTAGTGTGGCTCATTTGGAAGGCGCGTCGGCATGAAGGTCTTCGGGGAATGAGGAGGTGCAGCCAGGGATTTGATCCATGATTAAGGTACAAATTATATCTCTCTTACGGCATCTCCTCGGAAGGAGCGGTTTAAAGCGTGATGCAGGAAAGGACCCTTTTCATTGTTGATAGCATTGGCGATTTATCCCATGAGTCGTAGGTAGGTATATGTGATGTGTGGGTGCTCGCTCATGTTTGGGCAGGGGTACCCTAGTATCGCTCTTCTTGTACTTACTCTATATTAATATTACTTAGTTTCATCCTTCAAAAAAAAAAAAATTTTCTGTGTAATGTTTTTGCTATGAATCTGGTTCTGAATGTAATGTTTCTGCTATATTCAATGTATCTGAACAGACTTGAAGTGTTCAATGCAAAAGAATGGAATTCTATCTAATTTCATTGAATGAATTGTGTCTAGTATCTCATTGAATGTTATTACTGTATTTGAATAATATGGGATCGAGAAATGACTGAAAAACATAGCTCCAAGAAATGACTGAAAATGGCCTGCAAGAATCATTGATTCTTGGATTGGCAGACGGGGCAGAAAATGCCCTATCCAAAACCTATAAATGTTGGAAACCTGTGTATTTGCATATACAGTAACTTCTAGGTCATTGGAACTATGAAGTTGCATACAATAACTTTTAGGCCATTGGATCATTTTGGGAACCTGTAGATTGCAAGTGACCATGTATGTTGGGAAATGCTAAATGATACCATACTGTTGCAAACAATATTGTCAATGATGTGTGGTCATGCATTTTGCTTGTGTATATCTACGGTCTCCACATTTTAATACATGGTAATAATTTTGTTCCAAATTGTAACATGTAGGTCACAACTATTTTGTCCTTGTATATGTTTACTCTTTGACAAAATTACATGCCCATGTAAATTGGTTCGATGCAAGTTGGTACTGTTGGAACTATACTTTCTTGTAAGCATTTCTGGAAAAAGTTGTTTTGTGCATTATGTAAATTTGCATATCTACTATACATATGTGTGAGTGCGGTACCAACAAAAAAATCTATCCTCAAACCATCAAACGTGATGGAAGGGTTCACGTATTCTCTTGCCATTAGCAAGGTTTTCAAGCCTTGAACATGTACTTAGCCTGCTCCAGCCTTACCATACAATGTTATGAGACTGTTCGCAATTCAACATCCAGATTTAAGGTGTGTTTTTTTGTGTTGTTTCCATGAGCCAATGTTTATAATCCAAAAATTTTGGAAAGTAATATAGGGTAGCTCAATGCATGAAAAAGCAAGAGAATCTATTAGACGATTTGTCAACAGCATCTCCATACAAGTCAGCACCATTAATTCTTGGATCTATAACGAAGCGGCAAACATATATAATAGACAGAACGACCTATAAAAGTCATGAGATCCAATGCACTCAGCAATATTTGAATCCCAAAGTCGTACACCATTTTTGCCAAGCCTCCATTTCTATATGTGAACATCTGGGTGTATTCCTCTACTATGAACAAGGCAATATCCTCAATATGTGAACATCTGTTAATAGCCAATTTTTAAAAGCATCATGAGGCGACAATGTTCTTGAGTTCCTCAAATTAGTTTTAAAGTACTGGCAAGTTTCTGAGAGCACCTTATTTATTTTAGTTGTTCATCGCTTTCAATCATGGGAATAGTATGGTTCTCTCCAAGGCAATTGTTGCAGGTAAGAAGTATAAAATGGTAAACTTGACTCAAAAACTTCAAATGTTCAATTATATTGGCAAAGTGCTCATGATAACCAATAACCTCATGCATTTAAATGCCCAAAATCTCATGCTGCTGCAATCTATAATGCAGCAATCTGAATAAGCTATTAGCTAAGAATATTATCTTGAAACGGTTCCTTGTAGAACTCAAGGACCAGATGCCAAGATACACAAATACATGGCTTTTGATGGCATTCTTATCCAACTCATGCCCGGAACATTATGGGGCCATGTAATTGTGTGGCTTATAGAAATACTCTTTGATGTCTCTGCCTATGCAGAATTAACAAGAAATACTGCATGGAAACTATCATACCATGTGCTTAATTACCATGGCGAGGTTTCTCAAAATGCATTTTGCTTCAATTCCAACAAGCTCACTAAGAGGACATAGTCTTTGGGCTGCATCATACCGATAGTAAGGAAGCATAATCTTGGTTGTTCAACCCAATCTTATTTGTGGCAACCCTAAAGAATCTGCTATAGCTCTTACAGTCGCAATCATTACAACTTGATCATTAAGCTTGTTAATAGCTGATCCAGTTCCCTATAAAGTCATATCATGTAATAAGAGATACATTCGAAACATTCTTGCATGAAATTTCAAAGAAATTTGGACTTACCGCCACTAGCTCGATGCAATTGCCATTGGAGCAGGTGATCGCGCACTCAAGCGGATGCACACATTATTGGGGATTGCCACGGCTTTTGAGATATTATAAGGCTGCGGCTAAGGTAGGGACTTTTGCAAATAAAGTAGAAACATTATTGGTCAAGTGCCCGCGGACGGATGCAATGCACATTTACAAAGAGAACTCACCTTTTCAATCGGCCATGCACCCACGAATTTAAATATGCAACTGATAGTAGCAAGTACATAATTGAAACCATGCTTCAGTCACATACCTCATTAAATGAGAAAACCCGGCCAGCCTTATAGAAAGAATCGAAATTCTCAATTTCAACCTAAAACCATGGTGAAACATATTAAAGCTCTTGCCCATTTTAACGGGCAAAATTTTAAGACAATTTACCATATCGGCACCAGCTGGACAGCTTTCAAGAGGGCTTACGGTTGAATTCGAGACATAGATTGGTATACTCTCGAGAATAGTAAGCGTAGTTGAGTTAATGACAAGATTGCATGCATCATAAGTAAGCCATAATTAAGCTATACTTATGATTTCTAGAAGAAAATTGCCCATAAATCATATGGTAGCGGACTACGGTTAATAAACATCTTAAAAGATTGCTTATATCTCATGTCCCAAATCTTATACGAATTGATGAATAAAAGTTTGAGCTGCTTAGCCAAAGGTAAATATAATATGCATGCCCTGAGAATGAAACCCAATAACCTTCTATCCATATGCACGTATCATAAAATTCTTTCCCCAATGTCTTACAAGTAGGGTAGTCAAACCAGCTGCCACCTTTACCACATCTGAATCACATGCAATATCCATATGTGTAGCTCCTCCCTACATATTAAATGATAATATGCTATTATAATGGCAATCCGTTGAAGCAAATCTCTTGTTATGAGTTGTACCTTTTCTGCTGCAATGACTACAGCTGATACCTTAGCAGCATCGAAATTGTCCAACCTAGAAATCACCTACATTATTAAGGCACACAAAAGCTTCTTCATTGGGCATACAATTGAAAACATACAGCATATGCAATCCTAACGTTTATATCAAAGATGTGCAACTTTATTTAGAAAATCTGACGAGAGCAGAAAAATAGAATGAAAATTCAATGTTGCATAATATAATGACTTCAGAAAATCACCTTTAAGGCTCCTCCGACCATCGAATCCTTTTAGAACAACCTCTCTAGTGAGCTCCGGTGAGTTACGTGTTAGTCTGTACATCCAGTGCAGGGACTATTCATACACCCACGACGGACCAAGGTCAAGGCCAAGGATCATGATCGAGCCGGGTCGATCGTCAAAGGCCCGACAAAAAGACCAAGCCGCCGCAGACCCACCTTGATCAAAGCCCGGTGCCCCCGCCAAGAGGGAGGCTCGAGACAAATCCGGGCCGTCACCTTCGACATCGGCATCAGCGTCGTCGTGACTTTAGGTACCTCAAGAGGCATCGCCCGGCATTCACGCAAATCGGGGCCTCCTTCGAGAATTCGGCACGAAATCGGTCAGTGTCTATATTGGGCCAAAGGCCATTGTACTATATATATGAGTAGAGCTAGCACTTTCGATTTTTAGATGAGTTTTGAGTCTTGTCTCCTTACGTTTTTCTCGATTGCGAGCTCATGTATCTTCATTGACATCAAGGAGTTGTTTTCATTATTGTGATCTTATTGTTCTCTTTTTTGTTCTCTCTTTTCTCTTTTCCTTTTGTTCCTTTTGCAAATCGGCGTGACCACGACTCTGGGATTCTCTGTTTTGATCAAAGGGTCCTCAGAGGGCTGTCTTGCGAGGAGTTCGAACCCGGACCCCAAATCCATTGTATTGCGGGTCGATTTTTCTTTTCCTTCTTTCTTTCATCATATGCGCGAGCTTTCACCCCGGAGGAGCTTCTTAGCTAGGCTGGCGTCTCGTTTGGGCGCCATCAGCGTCGCCAGTTTCTCGAGAGATATGTATGACGGCTATGATATTGAGGGAGGCCATATTAGGCTCCACGAGCTCAATCAGCGCCACCTACTCCTCGTGTTCACTCTCGTCCTGGCTCTCCTCCAGCGTGTAAAAATTGTTCACAACCTCAGTCACCTCATCATACTCCTGTTCAGCAACCTCCTGCTTATTTCCACACTCCTGAGAGTGCCTACATTCATATCTCCTCTGGCCATACTCCTTTGCCTTCTCAACCATCATCTTTCCCTGGTGGAATGGGTTATCCCCATGTTTCTTTCGGACCTCCCCACGTTCAGACATATCCTCAATCTCCTTCTTTTCACCAGACTCTTCCAGTTTATACTCTTACTGATCTCAAACCTCATGACCACGGACCCCAAGGTCCTCACCACCAGAACCTCCTTTTGCTCATCTTCAGGGTCTTTGTGCTCCTTTGCCACCTCATACGGAATCCATGGAAGTTCTGCCCCATTATGTTCCTCCTTATATCTTGCCTCTGTTAGTCACTGTGCCTCACGGTGCAGGGACTATTCATGCATCTGACGGACCAGGTCAAGTCCAAAGGATCCACGGTCGAGCCGCGGGTCGATCGTCAAAGGCCAATGAGAAGACCAGCAAAGCAGACCACCGCAGACAAAGACCACGCTGGCGTCAACAAGAGGCTTCCGGACAAGTGGCGGCCCGTCACCGCCAGCGTCGGCGTCGCCGCGTGATTTCGGGCTTTTCAAGAGGCACCGCCCGGCACTCCTGCAAATCGGGCCTCCTTCCGTGAGTCGGCACGAAATCGGTCGAGTGTCTATATTGGGCCAAAGGCCATTGTACTATATATATGAGTAGAGCTAGCACGTGAGTTTTTAGATGAGTTTTGAGTCTTGTCTCGCCCGGTTTTCTTTCGGTTGCGAGCTCATGTATCATCATCATTGATATCAAGAAAGCTTATCATTGTTGTCTCATTGTTCTTTTGTTTTCTTTTCCCTTTCCTTTGTTTTCTTGCAAATCCGGCGTGACATAGTCCCGGATTCTCTGTTAGATCCACGGGTCCTCCGAGGGTCGCATCTTGGGGAGTTCGAACCGAGACCCCAAACAACATCGCCGCATTGCGGGTGCGATTCGATTTTTCCTTTCTTCGTAAGCCATATGCGCGAAACTTCGCGGAAGAACTTCTTTCCCAGGCGGCGTCTCCCTTGGGCGCCATCATCGGTGAGGAAGTTGTTCGCGACGATATGTATGGATCTGCTTATGACATTGAGGGAGGCCACATTGGTCTAGGGCTCGGTCGGCGCCACCCACCCCTCGTGTCATGTCGTCCCGGTTCCCGCCTCAAGCGTGCAAACATTGCTCACGACCCTCGATCACCTCATCACTGCTCGGGGAGCCCTATCGGGCTCAACCTTCTCAACCTTACTTTCATACCCCCGAACATGCCTACATCCATCATTCTTACGGCCATCGCCTCTGCCTTCACAACCATCCTCTCCTCCGGGTGGGCGGGGATATCCACATGTCTCTTTTTGCTCCTCCCGGGAATTTCCCTTCCCTACATTTCCCACCGCTCTTCATTTTACAACCTTACCGACCTCAAAACCAATGATCAAGCACCTCCGGTACCTCACCCTCGGGTCACCCCTTCATCAGGGTCTTTTCGGGCACCATGCCACCTCCAACTCCACCTCAATATAATCCCTATCCGGTTCTGTCAGCCAAGCACTTTCACCTCTACCTTTCGGACCCTTAAGGTGACTTATCCAACCTTTGGCAACACGAAAGGCAAACCATTAGACCAAAGTGCTCAGGCCCACATGGAAGAATTTGAGGCTCTGGCTGTCCTAAATGGTCATGCACAACCTCAACTGAAATTCCATATCTTTTCCACCACCTTTGCGTGGCTCTCCTCACCAATGGCTTATGTCCAACAAAAGCCACTTGAAACAAGATTGGTCAGAAATGGCGCTTTTCTTTCTCACTATGGAACCCGGATGATGATCAACTTCATCTCAAGCAACTCAATGACCTTCAACAAGAGCCCCGGAGTCCGCCGGGGATTTTGTTGATCGACTTCACATCCTTCGGCAAACTCAAAGAGCACCCGACCGCGAGGCGGATCTTGGTGCGGTTTCTTCAAGGACTTCCTCCAGCTATCCGACTCATGATGAATACTGCGCGAAGACTTTGGAGCAGGCTATCGACCTTGTCAATCACTCGTCAATGTTTCCTCCCGTGGCGTGGCTCGGGAGCTCCCTTTCATACCACCGTCCATGGTTCCGCAGACTGGCTGTCCAACCTCAACACGCCAATCCGCTGGTATTGTCGGATCTGGTGCCATATGCGCAAACATCAAGGCCACTTGGCAAATGAGTGCAACTCCACCAATGGCCCGCCTCATTGTAAAAGATGCAACATGTGCAATCATGCCGCGGAAGAGTGCACTTTCGCACTCATCCTACACCTTTCCACAACAAATTTGGTTTATCAAGTGCAAACAACAACTCGGCAACAATGCAATATCGGCCGCAACCCTTTGCGGGCTCAACCCAATCAACTCTATCGGCAAGCTGGAGCAGCGGCGGGGACCCAACACCGCGCCCCCTTTTGATCCTTCTAAAGCTCGGTGTTATCGCATCACGAATGGGGTCATACCACCCGCGGCATGTCCTCAACTTCCACAAGTTCGGGTGGCACCAAAGCGGACCACCTCGGTCCGCCTCACACCAACTTTGGATTGCCAATGGCAAACAAGGCCCGCATCCGTTCGCCCGGAAGCCACCTCGGCGGCGCCTCGGCAATCACGCTATCAACCAGCTCCTGCCAATCAACCACAGATGGATCAACAAGCACATGAAGAAATTTTTCAGGCTCTTAATCCTCCAGTCCAGCCGTCAAATTGGGTTGGTTTGGTTTCCACGGCGAACCGGGCGTCCGTCCCTTAACCATTATTCCTAATGGCGCGCCAATCTTTTGCCGCCGGTCGACACAATCCCTCATGAAGAGGACAAAAGGTTCACTTTGCACCGACTTGGAAAAACTCATGCCTCATGTCATGCCTAAAATGCGCCAAAGCATTACGAACCTCATGCAAGGCTGGCTTTGAAGGCCGCCGCGTTGGCTAATGTTCATGCCACCACCACGAGCTTCGGCAAAGACAAGATGCACCTTCCACATCTCAACCTCCACGCTCTCGGACCTATTTGAATATTGCTGCAGAGGTCGACCTACTCAAAGTTCTTGCCGCTTCATTACCACGCCTCCGGCAAAGACCGTGGATCCGGTAGATCCTTTTTTCTCATGTGCCTCACGGAACTCCAAGAGGGGCTGGCAAAATCAAAATTCCCTTAAGTTTGGCAACAATTTTGAAACTATGTCGCTCTCAAGGACCGATTACCACTCCCGACCGTTTTGGTTGGGGCTGTTGCTACCTCTACACCCACCGGTCCATGCCACGGTGGGCAATCAACAAGTCAATCATGTTCAAATTGGCCGGAGGTAGGCGTTTGTCAATCTCATCACGGATAAACTCCGCCAAAACAAATGGGCATCAAACAACTCTATCGTTGCCCCATATGACATCAAATTGGCTAATGGCCATATCACGAGACCTCAGGGCGTCACACCTCTTCTTCACATCAACATTGGTGATCTCCGATTCCCCTTAGAATTTGGTGTTTGGAAGGCGGGCAAAGATCCGGTGATTATGAAATGTTGGTGGTGAGACCTTTTTCTCCGCCGAGCCAAGAGTATCCATTATTGGGCCATGGATCGTTAGTCATCACGGATGGTCACCTCAATGCCACTATGGACTTGGAAGCGGGTAAGATCATTTCGATTCGACAATGCTGAACCCTCTCTCGGAACCCAGGTCGGGGGCCGGAGAATATCTATCAAGTTGGGGGCTCCACTGCGAGTTTGCCTCCGTCCTCCCTACCCGAATATCTTTGATCCTTGGGGAGAAATGACTCTTGATCGGGACCCAGGTGTGGCGGCCTTGTTTGACCCCTACGGCTCCTTGCAATCGCATCCAGCGTGTTGATCACTTTTCGGATGCTAAACTTCCTCGATCTGTTGATGTACACACTTTGTCATGAAGCAATCTCTGGCGGATGACAATCAAAGAACCTCTTTTTTTTCACGCCTTGAGGCGCCACTCATCTGTCATGCTTCAACCTCCCGCTCATATTGTCCAAGACGGAAGTTATCCCACATATTCGGACTCACGAAGTCGAGATTGTGGGCGTGGGCAACAATCGGCTTTGTCGCATTGCGCCAATCTTGAGACACCCTATCGTAACGAGGGCCGCCACGCTCTTCAAAAGTTCAAACACATTTTAGCACTGGAGCTCTGAGAGACCCGGGGATCAACAAAACCTTGGGGAACTCACCATTCCTACCAAATCCGATGCGTCCGTGTAGCAGCAGCGATACCGGCTCAACCCCAATTATCATTGATGGCGTCAAGGCGAAATTGACAAACTCCTTGCTGCGGGTTTGATCTATGAGGTCAAACATTACGAATGGGTGAGCCCCATTGTCATTGCTTTGAAACACAATGGAAAGATCCGGCGTTTGCGTGGACTACAGGAAACTTAATCGGGCCGCGGGCGTGATCATTTTCCACTTCCCTTCACGGACCGGGTTACGGAAGAGGTCATTTGGACATGAGATGTACTCCTTCATGGATGGTTTTCCGGCTACAATCGGATCTCAATCAAAGAATCGATCAACTCAAGACAACTTTCACCACCCGGGGGCACTTTTGCCTACAAGGTGGTTCCTTTTGGATTATCAAACTCTCCATCAACATTTCAACGCATCATGCTCTCGGTTTTTCATGATTTTATGAAGGAAAATCCCTTCTTTACAAATTTTTTCAAGATGACTTCTCGCCTCTGAGTTCCATGGCTGACCATTTGGATAAATTGGAACTTCGTCTTTCAGAAATGTGATGAGTCAGGCATTAGTCTCAATCAGAAATGCACCTTTTCGTCACGAGGGTGTTACTGTTAGGACCACGTTGTCGAAGAAAGCGGTAGCACCACCCCGGATCTGCCAAAATCGGTTGTGCTCAAGGCTCAAGCACCGGCCCAATATCAAGGAGACACGCTCTTTCACGGGTAAGGTAAATTATTACTCCACCTTCATTCCCGGACTTGCGACCATTGTAGATCCCATTCATAAACTCACGGGTGATGAATCCCACGGGCTTGGAATTCCCAGCCGGATCTTTGCTTTCAACGATTGAAGCTTTTGCTTTTCGGGCCGGTTCTTGTTCCTCCTCAATGGGACAAGCCCTTTCATGTCCATGTTGATGTCTCGGCGTTTAGCTATTGGGCTGTTCTTTCTCAAGAATATGATGCGCGCACCGACAAACCAAACCGATATGCCGGCGAGAAAACTCAATCTGGCGGCGCAACTACTGCGCTACGCCCGCAGGCGTGAAGCCTTGGGTTTGATTTTTTACGTGTCCAGCGCTTCCGTCACTATCTTTTTAGGCGGTCGGATCAAATTCTTTGTTGACCACCAAGCACTCCTTTATTTGATCAACAAATCCCCACAGGCGCATTGCTTTCGTTGGGTCCTCATACGCAAGAATTTGCACCCTTTGAAATTGTTCACAAGGCAGGCAAATCACATGTTGTCGGATTATCTTTCGCATCCATACGGATGATCCCTCCATAGGAGTCTCGGGCGCCTTTCACGATGCTCAACTCTTTACGGTCGCGGCAGCGCCACATTGGTTCCACAACTTTCAGTGATATATCCTCACGGTGCTCTTCCACCGAGAGGGCGCCACGCTCTCTCCAGCGATAGCGTCAATCCGTCGACACCAATTTCTCTCGAGGTCCGTGACTACACCATGGTTGCGGCCATCTTTACAAAAGGGGCAAGGATACCGTCCTTCGACCTTTTGTGTTCTCCCTCATGAGGTCCCGGATATTGTCAGAAGCCCATGAAGGGCTCGGTGGTGGTCATTTTCATGGTGACACCGCGGCGCATAAAATCCTTCTTGCGGGTTATTTTTGGCCCACGCTCTTCAAAGGCGCTCACGCCACGCCCGCGTGTGATGCTTGTCGTGTGGGAAGGCCCGGCCGTGGCGGCTCTTCCATTGGCCCTTGGTCGCCGCGCCACTTCCTTTCGGCAAATGGGGGATGGATTTTGTGGGACCCATTGATCCTCTGCGCGGCACACCCGTGCCGCTACATTCACGGTTCTCGCGACTCACGCTACCAAATGGGCGGAAGCTTGCGCACTTCCGGACAACAACTGCGGCAAGCACCGCCAAAGGTCATCTATCGACAAATCATCCGTGTTTTTGGCTGCCCCGCGGGCTGGTCGATTGATAGAGGTGTCCATTTTATCAATCATACCATCACGAGGTGGCGGATTATCTCGATCCATCATCACAAGAGCACACCTTACTATCCTCAAGGGAGCGGTTTGGCTGAAAGCACCAACAAAACTCGGTCACAATTCTCAAGAAAATTTGTGGCGCTTCACCATTGGACCGGCAAAACAAGCTTCCTACGGTTCTTTGGGCTTACAATACTTGTTTCAAAATAGCTACTGGTCACACTCCTTTCAAATTGGTTTATGGTCAAGAAGCTCTCATGCCTTTGAATACATTCTTCCAACTCTCCGTTTTCAACTGGCTACAACCCATAATCCGCTTCTTTGCACTCAAAGAAAGGGTTTATCAATTGGAGCAGTTGGATGAACTTAGGTGTGATGCTTACATTCGTGTTCTTCATGGACAACGATTGCAAAAATCTTTACATGACAAACGTATTAAGACAAAAACATTCAAAGAAGGCGATTTGGTTCTTCTTTATGATTCTCGTTACAAAAATTTTCCGGGCAAGTTAAAGTTTCGATGGCTTGGCCCTTATCAAATTGTTCAAGTGGTGCAACCCAGCGTTTTCAAGCTGGCTGAGTTAGATGGAACTCCATTACCTACACTAGTTAATGGCTTTAGCCTCAAACAATTTCATACAACAGAGTGACAATCATCCACCGGATCTTTGTTCGGAACCACGGAGACACAGCGGATAGTGACTAAAGCGGCATATTTATATTATATAGGTGAAATTTTTACAAAATGGCGAGCCCATCTATTTTCGCTATGGGCGAGCCCTATTTACAAAAGCGGGCTCGAGCCCTATCTACTAACGTCCTAAGAAGAAAAACCCTCTACTCGGGTTGGGCGAGGTGATCTCTTGAGATGTGGTATCGGTTGTTCTCGGGGTCGGTAGCAGTGCGAATCACCTCCATCCGTTGGTATGGGGATCGGCATGCTTTCGGCCATGCCGGCACACCACCCGTCCATGGCAATGCCACGATTGTGGCACCGCCGAGGTCGAGGCGATCCATTTTACAAGTAATCCACTCGGGCGGTTAGGCGGCATAGTGCACTTGCCGTGCAATCCGGCCCGAACATCTCTGGCGCCATCGGGTGTCTCAAAGCCGCTCACTATTCGTCTTATATAGCCAACCAGGGACCTCCCACATCGGCGTGGACCAATCGAGAAAATTCGCCAGCGTGGTTTTGCAATGCAAAATTTTGTTTCTAAATGGAGAATCTTTTCTCCCCCGCATATCTAGCCATGGTACCTTCGACACCTTCGTTTTAATGATATCCCACTTCGAGTTACCCGGCATTAAATGACATTCTTTCTTTTCCGCCCGTCGAACATTAATGTGCGTCCTTTCGCCACCTGTCACATCCGATCATTCTCTCACGTCTCATCTACACCGTTCCTTGCTTCTCCCTTTATCGTTTGGGGCTTAGCCAAAATTTTGCCTTTCAATCGCCTCCTTCGCATCTCTCGCCACATGGCATCATCAACGGTTGCCGTTTAAGCCCTCATCATGCCCCTTCGCCTACACTTGCGCCGCCCTAAACCTTTTTTCCGTCTGGCGCCGTCTTGACTCTACGCTCTCCGCCTCCTCAGACGGTTCCTTTGTTCAGGCGGCTCCTCGCCATGGCTGCACCCAAATTTCCTACACTTCAAGCTTCTGCTCCAAGGGATGCGACTCTTTTCGAGTCTGTGTCTTTCTCGACGCCCACCTTTCGCGAGGCCCTTCTTGGTCCAAGTCGAGAAGTAGCGGAACACCAGAAGCTTTACGAATTCTCACAAATGGAGCTCCCGGCTCCAAATCCGGAGCAATTGAAGCAGTTCGTCGCTCACATCGTCAACAGCCCGGAAGGCCTTGCTACGGTGGTCGATGGCACCACCATTTTACTTACTCGACCCTTGATTTACGGGGGTATTCCGTATTCCTTTGCAAAACCTTACGTATCTTGGGCTGCTTTACGGGGACATGGATGTCACTTTCGGTTCGGTGTTCACGCTTATCAAGCCACCCGGCATCGCCTCACAAATATTGCCAAGTCACATGACACTTTTGTGAAGTTTACGTGGCGCCAAATTGCTTGGGTATTCCATCAAGAACACCCATATCAATAAAGCCGTTCTATAATATGGTCATCGCGCCATCCGCTCCAATCTCCACATTGATTGTACGGCTTTTGTTCTACAGCCTTCTTCAAAAGTAGGCGCATTGGGCTACTCCCTCCTCATCTCACGAAGTTTTAGGTGGGTGGCCATCTTCGGGCACTCATCGTCATTAAATTCGGTTCTGCGAGCCCTTCCACTTCTCATGCCTCCCTTTCGAAGTCTCTGCATTCCGGCGTCAAACCCAACAAAGGCTGTACCTTCCGCCCACCTTCCCCCGGTCATGTTCAAAACCGGACCACGCGTATCCTTTGTCTCCTCTTCCTCCACTTTGAAGCCCGCCTTCCACTTCCGTCATGCCTCTCAACAATCTCGGACAAGGCGACAGCGGGGCCCGGCACCTCCACATCCTCGGCGGCTCTGTACCAATTCGGCCGGGGATGTTCAAGCGGCTGCCATGCGATTACAAGCCTCACAAGAGGCTCCATGAATGGTGTTCAAAGTCCCTAGAGGCTTCGGATGCAGTTCAAGAGACCTTCAAGGCGCCCTTTGCACAAGTTCAAAACTTGGAGGCCCAACTTCAAGAAAAGCAGCGGCTCTATTACGGGCCCGTGTAGACCTCAAAATATGCGAGGATCGAGACCAGCCTACTTGAAGATCAGCGGGCTCCGATTTACAAACCACCATCCGGGGAATTGTTGGAGCAAGACAATACAAAGGATACCCTCACGGGTGACAAGGAGAAAGACATTGCTAAGCTCGACACCTTGTACCGCGGAGCTTTCTCACAATTACCGCACTCAAGTTCATGACCTTACGGGGCGTGGCCTTCGACTCACCTCCCTTGGCCTTTCAGTTTTCCCGCGACAAATCGGTTAACGTCCCTCCGGGCTCGACTTTGGAGGCTCGGAAGCGAAGGTCATAGATGGCCCGAGATTGCCACGCCGTCTCAATACTCGGGCAATCTTCTTCACATGCCACGCTTCCTATTAAGCGGGTCCGTGATCGATCCGTCTTCTATTAGAAAAGGAGAACGGATCCGTGACACGGAACATCGGCTCGACAAAGCGGTTCAATCTGGCGAAGAAGCCCAAAACAAGCGGGGAGGGATATATCGACATTGCTACCAACATCCACGTGGACTTCTCTACTCCTTCCGGCTATCTTGACTATGTGGTGGCCCGGCGCGGCACCTTTTCCTTTTGAAGTGGTATGCGGCCAATGGCAATGTTCATCAATGACCACTCAAAGTGCGGATTTCCGCCGGATCTGGCGGATCTTTCTATAGAAGACAAGGGTTTATTTTGTGCACTCTTAGTCTTTGATCAGCTCAATTAAGAAGATCCCGAATTGGTCATTTTCCGTGTTGTTCAGCCAATGGCTTATGTTTTCATGACTTCTACGGCGGATCTCCATGATAAATTCGCGATGAGGCCCATTGTGTTTTCGCGGCAACTCCAATCTTTGCTTGGTTGTTATCACCAACCAACCAATATTTCAAGGATCATGCTCGGTCTCGGACTTTTGAGCGAGGAGTACATGCGAACTTGCTCAGCACTTACCCCCGTGGCGGGGTGAAACATTGGAACAGGTAAACAAAATTTGGCATCCCGGCGATCTTGAGTTAAGCCCAAATTTATATGCGGCACTTGGGAGGCTACAATCAAGCTGCGTGGCCTTCGGAAAGCAAGACCATCCCCACGGGTTGGGTCAATCCTCTGTCTATCAATTACTCTCTACTTGAGAATGGGACCATTGATGTCGTGCTCTTGATGGAATCTTGTTCGAGCATTTAGGGACATGGCTCACGCAACTGCGCTGCGGGCATGCTTCCCTCTCCATATGCTTCCTTAGGAGTCCCTCCGCCCGCGGTTCCTCTCCTCATTTGGCGTCTTCCCTTTTGGGCCGAAGGTCATGGATGGCCCTATTTGGGTCGACTCGCCCGGATCTCGACCGGATCTCGGTGGGATCCCGATTTGTCGGGCCTTTCCGTTGGGAAGATAATGCCACCTTGGACACCTGCGAGAATTGGATCTATATTGCTAATGGCGTGGTTGGCAGCGGCCTGGCGATGCTCTTCATGGCCTTGATACCTTCTTACGAGAATGCCGCCACCTCACGGACCCTTGATCCACCCGTCAAAATTTGGTTTTATGCGCCCTCGGATGCATCTGGTAAGCTCCTTAAATCGGGCGTCCAATCTTTTCTTGCAATCCGAATGCCGGCGTCGGTGCCGCCGGTCTCGGTTTTGCCTTCTCATGGAGTGCCGGTTTGTTCGCCGGATGCACATCTTTGCCACGGAAGACATAGTGCGCTCTCACTTCCTCATTGATGCGATCACGCTCTTGGGCTCAACACTCGGACGCACTTCAAACACGCCCGGGACCTCATTGGCCATTACCATAATGGGCCGTCCTCATTCGTGAAGATCACTTTCAAGCTGGCTGGTTTCCGCCCTCGGAGCACTTCCTCCTTTTCTTGGTGAGTGTCGTTTGGTGAGGGAATGTTAGTCTGTGCCTCTGAGTGCAGGGACTATTCATGCATCTGACGGACGAGTCAAGTCCAAGGATCCTGATCGGCCGCTTGGTCAGTCGTCAAAGGCCCGGTGAAGACCAAAGCGGACGGACCTTGAGACAAAGACCACGCTGGCGTCAACAAAGGCGGCTCTTTCGGACAAGTAATGCGGCGTCATCCCCAGCGTCGGCGTTAAGCGTGATTCGGGCTTTTCAAGAGGCACGCCCGGCATCCTCCACAAATCGAGGCCTCTTCCGAGAGTCGGCACGAAATCGGTCGAGTGTCTATATTGGGCCAAAGGCCATTGTACTATATATATGAGTAGAGCTAGCACATGAGTTTTTAGATGAGTTTTGAGTCTTGTCTCACTTGGTTTTCTCTCGGTTGCGAGAGCTCATGTATCATCATCATTGATATCAAGAAAGCTTATCATTGTTGTCTCATTGTTCTTTTGTTTTCTTTTCCCTTTCCTTTGTTTTCTTGCAAATCCCGCGTGACATAGTCCCCGGATTCTCCTGTTAGATCCACGGGTCCTCACAGAGGGCTGTCTTGCAGGAGTTCCCGAACCCAGACCCCAAACACTCTCTATGCACAAGGCAAGTCACAATCTTCTTTTTCAGACTCTCAAACTGACCTATCCCACTTTTGGCAGTACTAAAGGCAAACCATTGGATCAAAGTGCTCAAGCCCACATGGAAGAATTTGAGGCTCTGGATGTCCTGAATGGGCATGCTCAACCTCAACTCAAGTTCCATATCTTTTCCACCACGCTGCGTGGATCCCCTCATCAATGGCTCATGGCAAACAAAAGCCATTGGAAATAAAACTGGACTGATTCCACATTCCTCTTAAAAGACCTTCTTTATCTTGGGCTGCCTTACGGGGACCGGGATGTCACTTTCGGTATGGCGCTTGACTCCTTATCAAGCCAACATGCATCGCCTCACAAACATTGCCAAGTCGTACGACACTTTTGTCAAGTTTCTATGGCAAAAATTGCCTTGGGTATTCCATCAAGAACACCCATATCAATAAACAGTTCTACAATGTTGTCATCATGGCCATCCACTCCCCTCACCATATTGATTGGCCACAAATGATGTTCTTCAGACTTCTTCATGAAGTAGATCGCATCCGGGCAGCCCCTTCTTCTGGCTTTGACGCCTCAGTGGGTGCCCATCTTCAAGCCCTCATCCGTCATTACCTTCCTATCCCTGGGTCCCCTTCCATTTCTCATGCATCCACTCATCAGTCCTTTCATTCCCTTCCTCAAAACCAACAGGCTGAAACTTCATGCCCTACTTCTCCTGGTCATGTTCAACACAACGCCATGCATGTCACTGTCTCTTCTTCCTCCACAGAATCCATGCCCTCCACTTCTCATCATGTCTCTCGGGCGTCACGGAACCACGGCAACAACGGGGCCTTGCACCTCCTCACGCGGTGGGCACTCTATCAATATCAGCGGGATGTTCAGCCGATTTGTCCTTAAGTTTACAAGACTCCCAAGAAGATTTCATGAATGGAGTTCAAAGCGTGCACTGGAGGCATCGGAAGGCTGTTCACAAGGATCTTCGGTACGCCACCACGCCAAGTTCAAATCACGGAAGAAAAAGTTCAGCGAAGCACGAGGCCCTTTTACGAGCCCGTGAGGATCTCAAGCATGCACCGCGATCGGACAAGCCGCTTGTTGGCGATCAGCGAGGCTCGATTACAATCCACCATTCGGGAATTCTTTGGGGCAGGTCAAGGCCAAGGATAACCTCACGGGCGACAAGGATAACGACCTTGCAAAACTTAACACCACGTATCAAGAGCTCTCTCAAAGTTACACAAATCAAGTCCCGACCTTCTTTGGCGATGCTCGAATCACCTCCTTAGAAGATCGGCTTTCCCGGCCCGACCCGGTCAGCTCACGCCTCTCCGGGATCAACTTACGGAGGCTAAGAAGCGAAGATCATTGATGGCGAGAGATTGCCCACGCTCGGACTCCATACTCTGGGCAATCCTCTTCACATGGCACGCTTCCGCACAAACGGTTCCGCGATCAATCCCGTCTCCTCCTTGAAAAAGAGAATCAGATCCGTGACCTTGACCATCAACTCCAGGAAGCTGTTCAATCTGCTGAAGACGCACAACATAAATAGGAGGGTTACATTAATATAGCTCTCCACATTTCACGTGGATTTTGCTCCTCCTTCCGGTTACGGATTATGTGGTTGCCCGGCGCCACCTCTTTCTTTACGAAGTGGTGCAGCGGCGGACGGCCAGGTTAATGAACAGGTATGCAGTGTGGATTTTCTCAGGATTTGGCCGGACCTTTCCATTGAAGACAAAGGCTTACTCTGTGCCCTCTTAGTCTTCGACCTAATCCACTGTGAAGATCCTGATTTAATCATCTTCCGAGTTGGTCAGCCAATGGCGTACATTTTTCATGACTTCTATCTGGCTCATACACAGCACAAATTCAGAGGTGAGCCACATCGAAATTTTCATGGCAACCCTGATGCACACTGGTTGTTACTGGATAACAACCCGTATTTAAAGGATCATGATCGGTCTCACACTCTTGGCCAGGAGTACATGCCTGAGCTTGCTCATCATTTACATCTGTGGCAAGCAGAAACACTTGAACAGGTGCGCAAGAATTTAGCACATCCTGAGGATCTTCAGTCTGCCCAAGTTTATATGCAGCACTTGGCAAGCTACAATCAACTGAGTGCCCTTACGGATAGCAAGACCATACCCGCGGGTTGGGTTAATCCTCCGATCTCTACTTTCGGCTCTCCCCGGTGGGACCCGGTGGTGCCGTGCTCTTGATCCGGACCTTGTTCGAGAATTCAGGGAGCAGGCTCAGCGGCCCACGCCCACGAGCATGGCTCACTCTCCATATGCTTCATTGGGTGTCCCTCCACACCCACGGTTTCTCACCTCTGACTGGCGTCTTCCGTTTTGGACAAAGGTCCGGGAAGGCCATGCTGGGTGGACTCCTCCTCAGATCTCGACGGATCTCCGATGGGATCCACGTTTTGTTCGACGCTCCAATTGGGAAAATGGTGCCACCTTGGACCACACAGAAAATTGGATCTATATTGCCAATGAGCGTGGTTGGCACACGCCCTCTCATGCTGTCCATGGCCTTGATGCCTTCTTGGAGAATCTTTGCCACCTCACCGGATCCTTGGTTCGCCGTCAAGCGAGGCTTACATGCTGCTGCTCTTAAGTGCCTCTGCTCCATTTCGCTAAATCGGCGTCCTATATTTTATTGCAACCGAATGCAGCGTCGGTCGTTGGCCTTGATTTTGTCTTCTCATGGAATGCCGGTTTGTACTGCTTTGAAGCCCCTGCGCCCTTGAAGACATGAGTGCGCTCGAGGTTTTCTCATTGATGCTCATCACGCACTTGGGCTCACCACTTCACGCAGCTCTTCAAATACGCCGGGATCTCTTTGGCAATTACCACAATGGCGCCAGATCCTCATTCGTGAGGATGACTTTCAAACCGGGTTCCGCCATCGAAACACTTCCTCCTTTTCTTCACCGAGTGTCGTTTGGGGGGAGTGTTAATCCACGTACATCTGAGTACGGGGACTATTCATGCACCACGACGGATCGGTCAAGGCCAAGGATCCTTGATCCGGAGCACCAGTCCGTCGTCAAAGGCCCGACAAAAGACCAAGCCGCGGCCGGACCATGCGATCAAAGCCCGTGCCCCCGCCAAGAGGAGGCGTTCAGACAAGTGACGGGCCGTCACCGTCAGCATCAACGTCAGCGTGACTTTAGGCACCTCAAGAGGCACCGCCCGGCATTCACCGCAAATCGGGCCTCCTTCGTGAATTCGGACCGAAATTAGTCGAGTGTCTATATTGGGCCAAAGGCCATTGTACTATATATATGAGTAGAGCTAGCACTCGATTTTTAGATGAGTTTTGAGTCTTGTCTCACTTCTGTTTTCTCTCGATTGCGAGAGCTCATGTATCTTCATTGACATCAAGGAGTTGTTTTCATTATTGTGATCTTATTGTTCTCTTTTGTTCTCTCTTTTCCTTTTGTTCCTTTTGCAAATCCCGTGTGACACAGCTACCGGATTCTCCTGTTTGATCCAAGGGTCCTCCACGGGGTCTTCTTGAGGAGTTCGAACCCAGACCCCAAACATTCTGTGAATAAACACAAAAAACGGACAGATTACTTGCTAGATCTTACGAAAGAATGGATTGGTAGTCCTCATTTCACAACCCCGCACTTGAGTAAAATGAATGAAATGCCGGACTTTGGCCCCACTTAGATGAAGCTCGGACTTCTAAATCTTTCTTGCTTAGAAGTTCTACAAAGCTACAGCAGGTTTATGTGCTTTGTCACCACTTCTAGAAGATTCAATACCTAATTGACAACATCAATCTACCTCTTTACCAAGCTGTAAGATTCCAACATACCCATGCAAAAGGATCCAAGTCTGAATGGAAACACATATATAGACATAGTTGCCCCCAAAAATTTGTATTAAGCTGACTCTGCTATCTCGACCTACAGAAACTATTTCAGCCTGCATACAGATAGATTACATCATTTGACTATGGGGGCCTTCCTTCACTCCGAATCTCTATGAAAATGAAAGCATAAAATAAACCCAAACAAAATACCTTGTGGCGCATGTGTATTGAATCTTTGGGGTAGAGGACCCGAGAGGCATTTGAATATTTTGCATTAACCGGTCCTCGGCCTATGCTCTGAAGCATCCCTTCAAACATGTTCCTTCCCTCCTTCGAACTTTAGATGTAGAGCCCGGTCCTGAATTAACATTAATATCAATTAGGAACAACACGATGCCACAAGTATCTGTTCAAGAGTTCTTCCTCTTACTTATGGTCGCTTCTATTCGAGCCATCCTCCTAACTAATGCATTGATGCTTGTTTGTTTCTTCAATTTTCCATGCACTGTTAAAACAAAGCGGTAAGCTCTGGAACAAAAATTCGTTTGCTAAGCTTCGGAGGCAATGAGACATCTTCTTGGCGAGCGGGACTTGAAGGAGGGAAGATTTTAATGAAGAACCACGTAATATGATTTATAACAAGTAGACTTATGCAAACCTCAAGTATGTCTGGCATAAAATATTTTGACCTTCTTCGACGGAACATCTTCATCAACAAAGTCCCATTTCTCTTTTGCCATGCTCAGAACTTCTTCATCTCCATCATTGTACACCACCTTTTAACACTATTAAATTCAGCTTAATCCATTGGGACAAATATGTCAAAGAAACATAACATTTACCTTATGCTTCTTTGTTTTAGCAATACAAGAAATTTATCGCGGCGGCCAAGGCCGCCGCGAACATTTCTCTTTAGCAACTTGATGTTAGTTCTAAACCCAAGTATTATGGAGGGCATTTCAAGATGAAATTTTTCAGAACGCCTAAATTTTTGTTCCATGGCTTCTTAAAAGGAACAACATCATTTGCACTATGCCCTACATGACAGTAAAGGGTATTCAAAATGCATTGCAACAAGGTGCTTTATTGGTGTTGTGCTGAATTGAAAGGATAGATGCATATATACATTGGGTATATGTATGAAATGAAAGTTCCATGTCGCCTATATGTGGTTACCAACATTTTAGAATATTTTACCCATGTATATAATTTCTTATGCAATTTTACTATGAGAAACTGTTGAGCAATCTAGATATGAGGGATGCTCACGACATGGTCCATGATTCAAAAAACTAGTTTAAGTTTTGTCATGATTTGCCCTACAAGACGCTGGAATTTTTTACGTGGGCAGTGACTTTCGTTGGACATGGTAATATTTTGTCAAATGTTGCCCCTATAGCGCGACAAACATGGCTAAGCGAATTAATATTCTTTTGCAATCAGCTTCCTGCCGCCTAGCCAAGTACTTTTGTACTTAGATGCTAGTTAAAGTAGTGGATCCTGTCAACTATGTAGTACTTTAAGAACTATCTACTTTTATGTTGGTGGCTTATTCATATTAGCATCTTTGCATGCATGGCTTTTGAGCTTCCTTTAGGATGTGCACAAGCGCAGGTACAGCCACGTACAACATGCAACCCATGTATACATCTAGCTTTGTACTTGTGCACTTAGTTCAATAGTTTTATTAGTGGTCTTAGATCCTTTCTTCCATAGTTTTACTAGTGGCCTTGCTTTCTTCAATAGTTTTACTAGTCGGCTTAGATCCTTTCTTCAATAGTTTTACTAGTGGCCTTGCTTTTTGCAACTGAGTAGCACCAAAAAGGTTTATTTTTCCAAGTAACTAGAGCAAGGCTTTAGTTTTATGAGGTGTCATAGAGGTAAAGACTTGGTTTGAAGATGAACATGAATCAAGTTGTATGTTTAAAAGGGTGTCAAGCTTGAACGCATAATCAAATCATATTTAGAAGTGCATATATGTTGAAGGACAGGTGTATGATTTAACGAAGCAAATATATAATGCTCAACCATTGCGAAAATAGCAGCAAATGTGAAGGGACACTACGCAATGGCAAATATAGGCTTCTATTAGGATAGAGGAACTTTTATAACAATCTTCTATTTCATGTAGAAACAGCAATGGTATTTTTGCTTCCTGTTTATGATGCGCAAAAGCCCAAGCACACCTAGATATGCGTGCAGGTGCTTCTGAATTTGGGGTCTTTTAAATGTTTTCTATAAGTGGTCTTGCATTTTAGAACTCAAAAATTAACCATATCACAAAGTGATCGAAGTGCCAACACATTACAAAATGCACTCTAAGGTTGTAATATCAACTTATATTTCAAGAACCTGCTATGCAATTATCATGGCAGAGACATGGAATAGATATATGTTCTATGGGGCAGCTCCTCCACACCTCTACAACAATAGTATCGTGAATGCTGCCACATCCAGAATGTCACAAGCTTTTAGGAAGCTTGACGGTGCGTTACTTACCTCTTTAAAGTATAATACGGTTCTTTTGCTTTTTTCTTTTCTTCTTCAATTTGGGTGGTTGGAGAACCACCTTGATAAACTAGCGTCAAAAAGCGGCCTTCACATTTTGCTCAAATCACACAATTATCTAATTTTTAAGCAATGTACCACGGAGAACAATCAATTGGCATGAGCAAGAATATGTAGAAGAATATCAGCATTCATGCCAATCTAACTTCTAAAACATTAACTCATGTGAAAAAAGTCTCGTCGGGGATATATCATTTGTGTCTTTGGCTGCATTCAATATAGAATGTTAGCCAATTTGCTTCTTTAACTCTTAAGCCCTAGGAAGACACAAGTATATAAAAGCTAGATCTACAAATTCTCACAAAAGCAGGAGAGCATATAAAAGCATACAACATCTCACTTGAAGAGTTGTTATGGCGAGAGGCACCCGGGATGATGCAGAAAAAGCTGTTTATCATCTCGTGGATACGCATAATTTTGGTTTTAATATAAAGATCATCATTGTTACCTCTAGTGATTCATGGGTTTCTTACCTAATTTTGTACCATTAAAAAAAAGGAAAAAACATAGTCTTAGAAGTCCAACTAAAGAAGCAAGCAGAACCCTATATAATATCCTCATTGATGTAATATAAGTTGCATAAGCACCTTTTTGAGATGTTCTCATAGCTGGCCTGGCTGATGAGAAGAAGAAGAGGAGATTTTAACGTCACGCCACAAGGCAGCATCCTATCGGACATATGACACTTGACAACACACCCAGATGGGTCCTGCCCCCACCACTTTACATTCTTTGAAGTGGGTCCTTCCCCACCAACTTTACATTGCATGGCCACTTTCACAACGAGGTGTTGAACCCGTGACCTTGGGTATGGCGGTTTAGCGTCTTGCCGGGAAAACATGCGACGGCCATTTATGGCGAGAGGGCCGTAATGTTGTAATCTTCACGACACGCAAATTGAGCATGTCGAAACATAAGTTTAACGTCTCTCTAAGCTTATAAACATCTTTCAACCCCATTTTACTTTCTTATTAACATGAAAGCGTTTAGAAAACAAATACACACTTGCGTATCCCATAACCCAAGGTTCACAGTGTTGCATCCACAACTTTGCCGCGAAGTTTAATCTAATATTGAAGACCAAAATCGAGAGCTTCCGAAATAAAGGCGAATCGTTTAGAAGCCCCTTCCATAAATGATCCGAACCAACCCGATTTGAGGTAGGAGCGCATTTGTAGAAGATGTGGACTCTTAAATATGCATGCATTCAAGAACATATGGAGCTGTCGCCAGGATGTGGCGTAGCTGTCTCCAGGCGAATTCCGATAGCAAAAAACAGCCATAAAGATCCGGCAATGTGGCAAGAAGAGCTCGAGCATGGCTGCCATAACCCAATCAGATCAAGCTGGAGCGACCGCCATATGTTTGAAGGGGTTGTCGAAAAGAAAAACGTGGCAACAAAAGAGAAACTAGGATTGCAGAACCATGAAAAAAAAAAAAAAAAAACTAGTCAAAAGCACGTTTGATTACATTGCATAGCAAAATGCAAGATTTGAAATAGGCGGTGTTTTGTAATATACAATTGAACTAGTTTTGGTATCTTTTTAATTAAACTCATGCGGACTAGCAAGCGTGTTTGACATATATGTCGGCTTGAACCAATGCATGAGATACATCTCTTTTTTCTTCTGGGATGAAATGAATGCACTAGTTTTGAGATCATTTGATTGAACTCATGCTGGCTAGCAAGTGCAGTTGACATCGGTTGACATATATGTGTGAGATACCAAATAGTGGGACATGGTTAATGTGCCCAGCATTATTTGTTGATAATTAAACTAGAACAAGGAGAGATTATGTCAACAGCCAAGCCAAGAAACTTCAAGATCATTAAAATTTCTTTTAAAAATTTTCATGAAAAAAAAAAAAAAATCGTTCGGGGCCAACAAATTTCATATAAAAAATTTCTGCTTTTGAAAACGTTCCTGTGAGTTTTCGAGCAAAGGTTGGTGCTAAAAATTCCTATGGACATAAAATGGACTCATATTTTCAAATAAAATAGTACTTTTCACTTACAAGCATGCACATTGTTTTGTCTTTTTTAAGAAAGATGATTAATTCCTTTGTCATAGCTGAATGGTTCTCATCAATAAAAATTGATCTGCTTTGGTCGATTCATGCTAGAAAATTCATTTGTACCATAAATCTATTGATGCAAATTTCAAAACTAGTTTTAAATACAAGACGCAAAATTAGAGTCAGATTGCTTCTATCATGACTAGAGGCACAAAATAGAAGCCATAAAGGCAGAAACATACTCCTATTTTCCGAATCTCTGGCCACAAATTTGGAGCCAAAAAACACTTAGAGCTGTAATAAATCTCTGGTTTGAAATTCTGAGCTCAAATTTCCAGTTAGGAAAAAACCCTGTAGTTTTTCTGGATTAGATACCTCGTCCTTTTCTTAGGAACTGCTATTATCTTCTGTATAGCTTGAAATTGTAATATCTAATGGCCCCCCTATAGATCCATCATCGGATAGTAGACTTCTTCAGTCTATAATAGAAACTAGTTTGCCTTGAATCAACCTTTCACTGCCTAACAGCTTTATGTCGCATAGTTCATCTTCCAGCTATTCTAAACCTTCAAGATGAGTCCTTATTTCCATTGCTGGAGTTAATATAACAGATCTTCCCTCCAAAATTCTTTAGACTGCATCCATGCATCACCTCTCAAAAAAATTCCATCTAGAAATTGCAAACTGACTTAATAATACATTAACCATATAACAGACTAACTATTGCCTACTAAAAGCATTCATGAGCCAATAGCTTTGATATTATTAACCATGGGAAGAATCTGAAGAAATAGAATATGTAATTTATTAGCTGAATTGCAATTGCGTTAAGAAGAACAATGTGCACACCTAATGATACCAAAAGATTGTGCTCTTGCAGTAAAATCTTGTTAAACCTTGTTAGTGACATCTTGTTTTACTAACATCAAGCTCATACAGACCTATCAAGCATCTCCTTAACATCAAATTGTTGTCTCTGCCCACCAAATTAAGCTTCTCACGACTGGCTTGTGATGAAAAATAGGGCCAAAATGGAGTTTCTAACATATTGATATCGTCCCAATGTCTTTACAAGGAACATTGCCTGAAGTAAGAAGGTAAATCCAGCTGTCCAGCACCACATCAAACTCAAAATTATACCTGATAGACATCTATATAGAAGGAACTAAAATTGTGATGTCCAACTAGCAAATCACGAGCTCTTCGCAAAGAGAAATGAGCAAAAGCATAAACTTCACAAAGACATAGAGGAAGAGAGCATATCGCTCCACCCGTATAGCTTGAAGATTTATATGGCTGCTCACATTCCAGGCTCTATTGATTGTTGCATATTATCAGCTAGTATACAACATTAATAACTGCAATATTATGGATAAAATAGAAGTTAAGAATCAAATATGCATTGGCACAGGATATAATGACATTGAAAATGCTAAAATGATACCATTTTATCGAGATTATAGCTACTTGCATTCCTTGGCTAGAAACCGTCCATGAAAATCTCCAGGAATACCTCAGACATCAACAATAGATTCATCCCCTTCTTTCTCAAACATGCACACGGATCAGCTTTGCAGATGCATAGATTTCAACTACTGTACAAATGACAGATTACCATCGAGATCAAAATTTGAAGCAAAATAGGCATGGACTTCCTGGATTTTGCAAGGTGATGTACTCACAACATCCTGACATAATGGTCAAAAGCTCTGCATCAAAAACAACATCAACTCAACATTCATTATTCGAACTATCTGCCCATTTGATTTTCTCCTGAATGGTAAGAAGCAGGTGTTCAGATTTTGTTAACCTGCAAAACCATTTGCAATCCCATCGCTCTGTAAAAATGATAAATTTTGGCAACCAATTTTAGGAAAAAATATGTCGTCATTTTTGTAAATTTTTATCATACACAATAACCCCACCCCTTAGCATTGCGAGGCCCTTTGGTTTCATAGACACATAAGAAAAATCGCATTGGAGTTAGAGGGTCTCAAATGTCGACGACATAGAATTATAAGTTGTATCACGATTGCTTCTTTCCTTAAATAAAATATGGTAGTAATGCATATTGACTTATCGGGTTGCTTACCAATTTGCAAAGGTTTGTATCATATTTTCCGGCCCGGTCTCAAGTCTCTTCCATTTTGTAAAATTTATCTGCAGGAACAAAGAAATTGGCTCAACTACATGTCTCATTTAATAGATTAAAATCCTAGGTTGACTAAACAAACTTGCCTCAAAACATCGATTGGCATTGATCCAATTTGCCTCTTACTATGCCCCGTAAATGTTAGCGACACATTAATGTCAGCCCAACAATTTCTTGCGCATGCATGTAAATCATGTAAATTCGGGTTTATGCCAATAAAAAAGGTCAACGCTTAATATCTTATATTTTTTATTTTGCCGGGCAAATTATTGTCGAGGCACAAGGATTTACATTAGCAAGATGGCATTTGCAAATGAGGTTCGATATATGCGTAATGAGATGAACCAAATTTGGCGAAAGTAAGGCTCATTATCTTCAAAATGCCTCAAAACATTGACGGACATGATCCAATTTGCCTCTTACTATGCCCCGCGTAAATGTTGACCATCCATTGTTTGAGTAAGATTTCATAAATTAAACTAAATAATATGAACAAGAACGATCGCCCACAACTCTATATAACAGGATTCAAGAGTTTAGTTAGTTGTTTGTGGTTATGCAGTCATATATGCGTACTTTGTCATGATCATGCATTGGTGATGTAAATAGGGTTTATGCCAATAAGAAAAGGTCCACACCTTATGTTCTTTTGGCAGCAAATTATTGTCAGGCACAAGGGTTTATGATGCATATGAGATCGAGATATATGGCGAATGTGATGAACCATATTTGGCCAGAAATTGAAGGATCACTATCTTCAAAATCCTTACCATTGATGAGTTATGCAACTACAGTGGCATAGATATGTGAAAGAAATGTTTGCTTAGTCTCTACAAGGAAAGCATCTCATAATTTAGAGCTTTAGAAATGGTTGCTTCGTCTCGACAAGACATGCATCTCATAAGCTAGTTGAAAAGCTCGTGTAAAGTCCTTCAGATCCAGCATTATTGAAAATGTATCGATCTGAGCCAAATAATAGGATGTAGCCAGAAAGTATTTAATTGTTCTCTAACATACAGAGTTTTCTATAAGATTGTAAATTCAGCAACGCAATGAAGATGTGATATGCTTCTGTAGTGCTAGACTAACATTTGCAATTCATAAGCAATGTCGTGTCTAAGATAAGAAGATAGAGAATTACGTACTGCATACATGCAATCGTTGATAAGAAGATCTTCGAGTTCACGAACATTTGATACATCCAAATTACATTTGCATGGTAGGATGCGCAGGGGGGTGCCAAAAAATTATGCAAATTATATCGTTTCTCTTCCCGCAATCAATTTACTCAATTGATGCATCATTACCTTGGTCGTTTCAGCCAATGTCATTCTGAGTCAACTGCTTGAGTTTCAAATGTTGTTCGCTGCAATGGAGGCAAAGAAAGCGCGGCGGATGCTTGTCTTGAAATCCTCTAGAAAGAAAACCACGGTGATTTAACATTTTGTATCCTTCGTCAGCTTCTCCAGAAGGATTTTTAAACTTCATTTTAGGCGTTTTACTGCACAACAAAGCTTTTATTATGCAACGAATTTGCAGAAGATATTTGATTCAACAAAAACCAGCCAAATGTTAGAATCAATCATCAAAAGTGCTTTTGTCAGAAAAAATGCAGAAAAGCTACTAAAATCTGCAGCAAAAGTGGCCGATTCTTGGAGCTTCTAGTTACTTTGCTCTAAGAAACTAATTTTCATTAACGTTTTCATCACTTTTCTGTCAATTTCCTTGTCTGTACACCAAAATATCTACTCTTACTAAGTACAAAGATATGTCAAAATAACAGTGATTCGGCTTATTCTACTACCAATTTTGCTATTTCTACAGCAGATTTTGCTATTTCTACAACAGAGTTTTCTGATTCTACAGTCGATTTGTCAACTTCTCATCCGATTTTTCAATTGTCCAGGTCTGGTTGTTGATTCCGCTGAAACTATTGCTGATTTTTTTCTAGTCTCTGGTACCGATCTTTTCCTTTGTTCAGTCGGATTCAAAAAGGCCCGATTCTAATTGTTTTATTTATGCTCTTGGAGATTTTGTTGTTCTAAATGAACTCCTGGTACAGAATGATTTCCCATTTTTGCAAAATCGATTTCCTTTTCTGCTTCGAATTTCCCTTTCTGCAATCGAATTCCCTGTCTGCTGATCCGGTTATCTAAACTAATGTTGTATTTGCCGATTACGCTCTAGGTCGATTTAGATTCCGATCCGATCGGACGTTTGGGTCCGGACGGTCGGACAACGATAGAATAAAAGCAAATAAAAAGGACGGTTGTTGTTGCCCAACGTCCAAGATGTGTGTGTAGGAAAGTTAAAAAGATAAACTGTTTTAGCAATTAAAATGTTATTTTAAGGATAGAACTTTGAAAAAGAAAAGGAACCATATAAATTTATACCACACAACTTTTCTCCTTCTAATTTAAGACCAATAGACCGAGAAACTTCTAGAATTGCATTTTTTGGGATTAATTCATCCCGCTTTTACTATCTCTTGTGAAAGAGACGATATGAATTTATACCGTCATCTACTTCTTAAGGGTGTCAATGCCTTAAAGTTGTGCTAGTAAACATTCAATAACACATGATGGTATAAATTAATACCACCACGGTATAAATTCATACCACAAACTTTCTGTTGAAAACCTCAAAGGTACAAGTTTAAATTTAATACGGAATATTCTAAAGAAAAAATGAAAAACGCAAAGAACATTAAGAGTAAATAGGCTGGCGTACGTGGCTCACCTGGTCATGTCCGTATAGAGGCTTTTATAGATACACTTCGATGGTAAAGAAGATAGTTCTGAAGGCGGAGATGCTTAGCGCCTTTTGCTTATGTAAGAAATGAGAGAGAGTTAAAGGATTTTGATATGTTTTTTCTTCTCGGATTTTAATCGTGCATTGCCATAGAGTTGTGTATAGGTGAAGTTGTTTACAATTGTTGAAATTATTTACATGTATTTGGGATTGGTATGAATTCATACCGCTTGCTCTACGTGTTAACCAATCTAGGACTGTGCTTGAGTGTAGCATTGGTATAAATTTAAAACCGATTGCTTCTACTTGTTCGTCAGTCTAAAACAGTGACCGTGTAGAAATTCAAACCACGTGCTTTTTCAAAGAGATGGAGACATCACATTCTACTAGATTTCCACCTCCAATGCAGGTCACCCCTCCACAGAAATTGCATATTCCACCTCCAATGCAGATAACACTAGATACATAGCCTGCCAAAATTTTGGCTCCCCACGCAAATCACTCCCGGACCACGATGTTTTGCCACCCTCAATGGAATTCACTCCACCACAGTGTATCAAAATTCCACCCCCCATGCAATTTACTCCAGACGAGACAATTTTTGCTTGCAGTGCACTCTTGACAAAACAAAGTATTCCATGCAATTCCTCTTTGCCACTTCTACCTCCTTTGCACACGACATCAGATGCAATGTCTTTGCCACCACCAATGCAGGTTACTCCACGACAATCCAATATGAATCCACCCCCTCTGCATTCTGCTCAGATTGATACAATTGACATCTTAGAATCCCTTGAGATAGATAGATAGATAGATAGTAGTTTTAACGTCACGCCATCCCTAAGTAATCCTAGTCAGTTTGGAGCAACGCCATCCTTTAATGGCTTTCCAGGTGCTTCTGCACTTCGTGTCCTTCCAAGGCTGCTTTTTCCCGAGGGTGGGACGTCTCAGCAAGATAATCAACCTACACAATTTGAAGTACCAGAAGCAGTCATTTCAGATGAAGATGATTTAGAAGAGGATTGAACATCGGTGGCAACCTGTTTTGAATTCAAAGAACCTCGGACAACAACTTTAAGAGAAATCGCACAAAAAGGTTTGCGACTCCGAGACGCGTTGTTAGACTCATGGATGAGGCAAACTTAATACTTGAGTTGTCCAGGGGACCATTTCTGGTCCATGGATCAGAAATGGTCCACTATACCCCCTGCCACTTAAACCCATATATCTTACAAGAGAAATTTTAATTTTAAAGTATACCACCACTATTTGAGTCTTCACTTGTTTCTTAACGATCTGTAAGAATTTCATGACCGCTGGATTCACCTTTATATTGGTATGATTGTTCAAAGTTTGGAGAATTTGGCAGTTTTTACAGCACTCTAAAACTGCATTGTTCAATTTTCTAGCATAAAAGTGTTTAAACCTTGCTAAATATGAAATTAATTGATATATTATGATAAAACATATCGATTTGCATGTTTCCATGTTTGGCCGCTATCATTTGATATCAATTTAAGTCGCCAAACCCTATTTTTCTTAAAAATGCTGCATGAGGTTCAAGAATTATTTCTCTCTTATTATTACAAGTTTTTACTTAATTTTTGTGACAATGAGTCCTTAACTAGACAAGCTATAGTCCAAGGAATTTTTTAGATGTTTATATATTATATTAGTATCGTTATTAACTAAAGAAATTATTGGACAGAATTCAAAATAAAAATATAGGTTAAAGTGCTCCAATAAACCCCATCTATAAGTCTCATAAGGATAGTAAATGATGCATTCTAATTAACTCTATATAAAAATTAACTTTATCAACATAATTATGTATAACAAGGGTATAACCATGCATTATCTAGATCTAAACAAGATCTAATATAACAGGATGAACACAAAGAAAGGTTCCAAAGTGCGTTGATTATACCCTTATAGGTCTAAAACTCAACAATGATGTAGGTAGTGATGGTCATTGATGAATGGAGCACAATATCACGAAGTTTAGCCATGACTATAAATAAATAGATCAAAAGACTTTCTGTACCTGTTTTTCTAGTTTATCTAAAATATTAACTTATTGCACTACATTTCTCCCATAAGCCTTTTAAATGACACAATATATGATAAAAATAGATATTGAGGTCCTTGGTATAGTCTTATTAAAAAAACAAAATGAAGAAACCTACTTATTTTCCACTATTATAAAGTTAGTCAATATGCGGCTGCTCCAAAGTGTTGTAGTCTAAGTAGGACCATAGTACATGTAGATAAACTTTTATGATAGGCTATAAGTTTTATAAATTTGAACCTTTGTTGGCAATATAAATCTCAAATTTCATGTTAGAATAATATATTATATACAAGATTTGAATATACATAAGCATGGACTATTTACAAGTCCAGAATTAAACCAACTGGATTGAAAAAATTTAGACTCTATTTATTTGCGCTCGCTCTATTCATTTTGTCCCCTACAATGATATTATGATTTCTCATCCTCTATAAGATAATCTTTGAAAAGTGTAAGTAGACATTCTCATACATTCAAAGTAGCCCTTAACTACTTAATTTTTGTGCTTCGATATTACCTTTTAGATAGAGATTCCTTCCTAATCAACTAATGTTATCATATATAATGTGGTATAAACCATATTCTAAAGAATTGATTAAGATGATGATGTTCTTGACTTTTAAATGAGAGGTCATGTGGACCAATAATTGGCATCGGCATAACAGTCTGTCTTGATCTTCTTTAGTCATACCTTTTCATATTTTTTCCTTGGTTCATCTTGCATTGCTTTCTTACCTTTGGGAAGCTTTGAAATATGGTGTTTGAAGTTCATTTTCAAGGTATAAATCTAGAGATCAAACATGGAAAATATTGATGATAACTTGGAACTAATACTTAAAGTTTTAGCCCAAATCTAGCAATAGATATTTTTTATTGATAGAGGAGCTCATGCAACACTGATATCCTAAAATTCAGCTTGAGCTCAACTAAGGTAAAGAAGTTATTGATTTAAAATAAACCTGTGGATCAGTAATGGTCTTAGGTACAGAAACCTTTATTGATTTATCATGATCGTGCCTTTTGCTCTTTTTCTTTACTTGTTTTTTCATTGGTTTCATGTCCATACAAGCATTCATATATGATTTTTTGAATGACATACAATTTCAATAAATTTCCTTCAAATATAACAAAATAATCATCAATTAAAAGTCACTTAAAATTGTTACTATATGTCCAAGCTGAACCTTCAAATTACAGGCCAACAAATATTTTTTATGCATGAAGCAATTAGTCAACTATTTATATACCAAATTTGAAATAAGAAATCACTTTCATGCAAAAGTTGTAGAATTTTAATTGAAACAGCCTTCTGGGAACCATTATTGGTCCACAGAAGACAGAAAACTGTTTTGACCCTGTCATGTTTGACTGACTATATCTTCCTTTCTAGACTTCAGAATGGAACAAGGTTTTTTGTGTATTCATCCTTATCTCGTATAAAAAAATACCATTATAATGAAAAAAATCAAGAAAATCCTTTTGTTGAGACAGGTTTACATTATGTAAACATGAAGCAAACTGGACCTGACCCCCTTGATTCACCTAAGCATAACTTTCAATTTTAGGGGTATATGCAATTTTAACTATTTTTCCTATGCAACATGACTGCCATATATTAACATGTAGAAAGGGTTTAACTGAATTTTATGCCATTGATTTTATATGAATTTTAAAGTGAACTGTACAAATGAACCATTTATGGTCCATCAAGGGACAACTCTAGTGTTAAGGAAGTCGCACATCCAACATTGTTGTAAGAATAATTGTATTTCAAAGATAAGTTTGAGAGAGTTGAGGTTACTACGTGATCATTATAGTGCAATGACTTTGGCGGACCAAAGAGGTTATCTGGCATACAATATAAGGCCTGACAGAGGAGTTAAGTTTCTTTATTATTGTAAAGGAATTGAAGTTTGTCAGACATCATTCAAAATCATCCACTGTTAGGAAGCAGGAGACTATCAAGGTTGAAAAAAAGGCTCGACAAGAATCCACGGATTAATGATTACTGCCATTCCAGAAATGTTGTGACTGCTCATGCTCTAGAATGTGTAGCTTGGATAAAAAACTTCTTCAAAGAATCTTGTGAAAAGTTGCCCAATAGTCCAATGTACCACTTGAATGATAATTTTACAAAACGTGAAGTCTACAACAACTACAAAGAAACATGCCTAGAATCTGGCGTGTGCCAAGTTTCTTATTCATATTTCATTGTCTTGTGGAAGAAAGAATTTGCTCGTGTAAGGATTCCAAGAAAGCATCGGATGTCAGTTTGCTCCATATGCGCTGAGTTGAAGGCTAAGAGGCAAAGTGCTAAAACTTTACATGTTAAAAGTAAGATAACAAGAATCCTTTATTTTTTGTATTCTCCTAGAATTTTGTCTGACAATTGTCTTTGTGTAGATGACTCAAGGAGAAACTTAATAAACACAGGGAACTACAGTTGTTGGAAAGAAGAAAATTGTTCAACATAGAAAAAAGTTGCTAGTGAAGCCCCTATCTTTCACTTGTAATAGATGGCATGGATCAAAAGAAAACGACGATACCTCACTTTGTAAATGTGCCTAAGGATCTTCCAGAGCAAGACTTCATTCACCTACATGTTGTTGGTGCAATGATTTTTTCTAGTAATGTTCGTTGTAAAGCTTTTCTCAATTATCCAAATCTTCACAGTGATCCAAATCTTGTAGTTACAATTTTGCACAAGATTCTTTGTAGCTTGGAAAATTTACCACCAATGTTATACCTTCAACTGGACAACACTACAAGAGAAAATAAAAATCAAGTAGTCTTTGCTTATTGTGCCATGTTGGTCGAGAAACAAATCTTTAAGAAAATAAAGATTGGTTTTCTACTAGTTGGGCACACGCACGGCCAAATTGATCAGATGTTCAGCAGATTCTCCAAACGTCTTGCTAGAAAAAGGGCGTTCACTTTACCAACAATTATCAAAGATTCTTATAATCCTCAACCAGAAGTTGAGCTAATCAAGGAGACTTTTGATTTTAGAGAGTTCATATTTCGCAATGGTTGTGCTATTGAGCGGTTAAGGAACATCACATTTCAGCACCATTCATAGTTCTTCTTACAAAATGGCAAGACCTTATTACAAGGAAAGAAATATGCTACATCACGAGAATGGTTACCAAAGGATGGTCTACACTTTATTTGTTATATTCCTAATCCTAATACTATGATGTTGGCAGAGCAAATGCCGCTCAAGGATCTATTTGAGATAACCAAAAGTCACAAGGAAAAAAGAGCATTTGATCCAAAAAAATCCTTAGATGCATTTGAAAGAAGTATTAAGCTTTGTTACAATCACTTTGATGAAGCAGCTTGTTTGTGGTGGAGTTCTTTCTTTCGTAAGCAAGGCAACCTGCTGTAAAAGATGGCACTAGGGCCAACAACAATTGCATTCCGATGGCCAGAGAAAAGATCTCATATGCTTGCAACTGATGATGTAGCAAGCAATAGACGAAGTTGAACAAGTTCTCAAATTTCGGTGACGAGGAAGGTAATCGTATCTGTGCCCTAGAAGCCCTAGAAAAGATACAACAAGAAGGTAGAATTTCTGGAAATACTTCAGAAATACAAAAGGGAATGCTAGTTGTTGTTTTGGCTGACGATGATGAGGAAGGCCGAATATTTTGGTTGGCAAAAGTCCTTGATGTTGTTCGCGAGGAGGGATTACCCACACAATTAAAGGTGCATTGGATGAGAACTACATCAAAAAATGCATTTGATGGACGGTATGACTTTGAGATGATGAAATCCAACAGAGGCAAAAGAGCAAGAAGCACAGCAAGAACGGATATGCTTCATCTCTCAGAAGTAAAAATCTTTGCATATGACTTTACCCTGAAAGCCAACAACGGACTGCGCGAGACTACTAAAAGGCTACTAAAATCTGCTTGTGGTCTAGGTGAGTCGTCAAAAAATGTTGACAATGTTGCTAAAATGTTGACAATGTTGCTGACAGAGAAGATGACATTTTACTAGTGGACAGTAATGAGGAGGACCGTTCCAAAGACATCCACCTCGACAAATGAGGCACTAGACACAAAAAAGTTGATAATAACCGACCCGGTGTCAACGAATCGGCGATGAGATAGATCCTGTACTAGCAGCAAAGTCAAATTACGTTCGATAACAGTTATTTTCAAGATATAGTTTATTCTTGATGATTGCAAAGTCATGCTACATTTCATAATTAATATTATTTTCAAAATATAGTTTATTACCACAAAAATAGCAAGAAATTTCTTGTTTTCAGGGGAATCTTTGGAATATTCTTTTTGAAAAAATTAGTGATCGTTGTTATAAAGGAATGTATCTTATATAAGCTTCACAAATGTAATCATGATTTGGCATGCTCGGAGTGGATTCTTCAAACTTTAAGTCATTGGGTGTGATGTCTTTTCTCTACTCATTGTTTGTGGGAGGTTTTACTTGAATTCAACAATTCTAATGGCATTAAACAGAGAGATAGATAAACTTATTGTCCCTTGGATTCATCTAGATCATAAGGCACATTACAATGCTGCTTGCAACAGATAATTAGAACATTTAGTCACGAAATGGTACACATCCAACCAGGAGCTGAATTGGCCATGTGACTGCCCTAGCACCGTCTCCCCAAGCCTTAGCAAACTGTAAATTTGTCTCCTCGTCTAACAATACAATTCCTTTGTTAAGTGCGGTCTGCACTGCAGACCACGATCTCAAATACAAAAGAAATTCTTCAACATTTAAATCAGCCCTCCATTCAAACTCAACACCAGCAGTATCCATAATAGGATCAAAAGGGAAATAAATGGTCATGTATCCTTCATCTACAAAAGCCCTTTGAGATGCCCAATATGGACCAGTTTTCTTGTCATAAAATTCTTTAATCAAATCACCAATCTCATCTGAAACATGAGGCAATATATAAGTCCATGCAGCTATTAAACCTCCAGGCTTGAGAAAGCGTCTGACATGAGAATAGAATAAATCCAGGTCGAACCAATGTAAAGCCTGTGCCACAGTTATTAAATCAACTGAATGTTGAGGACCTATTATAGCACTAAGATCTTCAAAACTCATCTTTTCTGAAGCTACAGCATATGTTATGTTTGGCCGTTTTACAGCATGCTCTAATTGTTGCTTGCTAACATCTGTGGCTACAACAGTGTCGAAATAGTCTGCTAACTGCAAAAATTATGAACATTAGATTTAGGGATACAAATTAGGGTTTGGAAATGAAAGCATACCATGCTTGCAGACTGGCCATTTCCGGTGCCAACATCCCATGCTTTTATGTGATTCCTTGTATGAGATGCTAAAAAGGAGAAAAGCTCAGGCGGATATCGAGGCCTGGAAAGAGCGTAGATCTCTGATTGCTCATCGAAAAGACCTGCCATAGCTGATATGCTGGACACCAAAAATGCATGTTTTTATAACAAAAAAATAGCGGAGTCTTTCCTGCGCACTTACACACTTCAATACTTTCACGGCAAGGCAAGCATGCGGTTAATTTAGAAAAAAAGTAGCCTATGAGGTTAATTTAGATCGAGATTGGAACCTCTTTATCAGCTAGACTAGAAGCCTTAGCAAATCATTACAACACCCTTCATCAACAGCGTGATGAAACCATAGAAGATTTCTTAGTGGCTAAAATTGGTAGACGGGCCTTACTTTTTTCGACAGGGACGGCAACAGCTCGCAGCGGGCGCCTAAGGCAGGCAGGTCACTTCGGAAGCATAAGCCCATGTGGGCTCTCTTTCTGCTGCTGCTAGGGCTCCGGTGGAGCTGTGCTTCTGTTTTAGACCAAAGAACTGCTTGCATTGCATCTATGGCGAAATAATCAGGCTTGAATAGATCTCTGGAGGGTCGATCAAGCTTGCAAGACACAGGATTAAACCCTGCCCGTTTCTTTGTGACCATCCGGCCCGATTGAGAAGAACCAGCCCGGCAGTCCCTAGGCGCCCCTGCTTCCGTGGTTTTGCATTTTTGGGTTGCCCCTAGGGGCAAACCCTCGTTTATGTGCGTTTATGCAGCTCCAAACTGGCTGTTGCCAGTAAACTGGAGGTCGACCTCCGGCTTCGGCTATGGCTATGCCCCTTGTCCTGTTGCTCTTCTAAAAACAGGGGGATTCATGGCATTTTTCACAACCGATTCACATCATATTTCATGCAAGGGCCTGTCCTCATGCTAGCAATCCCAATTTGGAAGGTTGGGTGCCCATTTCGTTTTTATGCGCGTGTATAATCCATAGTTTGGCTGTTGAAGGCTCACGTGTGGAAGGATGAAGGAGATAATGAAAATGAACAGCTTGTAGGTCGTCGGATACGAGCATGGTGGCCTCTTATAAGAAGTGAGTGTTGTTTATCCGTTGTCCTTTGCCAAATTCCTAAATGTCCTTTGCCAAATTCCTAAATGTCAGCCTGCTGTTTGACTAGGTTCTATCGTGGAAAAATATCAAAGTATCAACACATATGTAATTGTGTTTGAATTTTTTTTTCTTTTTTAGCACGTTTGCACAAACACAAGACACTTTGAAGCAGTGTCCACGTTGACGCCAATTCCAACCGTTTGATTCCATCTACGGTGAAGAAAATACATGGAAATTCCAGCGTGTGCAGAGGTGTGGGAAGTTATGCTGCCTCTGCCGGAATCCATAAAGAGGTCGCTGGAGGTCATTTGAATCTACACAAGAGAGGTCGCTTGCATCTCCCTTCTTCTTCCTAGTGTTAGGTCAACCTTCTTTTTCTTGCATGAGTACGGTGCTTTTATTTCCGGTTTTACTGGTGTTCTAACCTATAGAGCTACTAATTACACGGTTATGCACAACCCCATATTTGGGCATCGTTTTGTCTCAATTCAGGTTCAGGGGCTAGACCTAATCTTTAGAGCTTTCATTACAACTCATGGAGCCGACAGCTTCCGTGCAAGAAGGGCTTAGTCACATTCTGATTATCCAATATAGAGTCATTTTCATCCATAATTTGCCATTGAATGTATTGATCTGTTTACATTTCATGATTTTACAATCGACGGAGCATTCCAGTTCCCTTGACATGCTTCGTCTTTTTGCATATGGCACCGGAGTGACTACAAGTGTAAGTTGTGCTTTATTCCATTACTTGAGACATTTTGGCATATTAGTACGAATCGATGTTTGTTATGGCATTACAATACGAGTTGGGATAGTTTAATTAGTCTTTGGACAACAAAGATCTCCGCGCAGAAACCGGAAGAATTTTTTTATGCAAGAGGGAATGATTTTGCAAACCAAGTGGTATTTTGATAATTAGCTACGGTAAAGAGAGTGTAATAGTTTTAAGCAGTGTTTTCATGAAGATGTCATTGTGTTTTCCCGCTGATTTAAAAGAGTACATCCATGCCGGTGTTAAAACATGATATTATTGATGTCCTCCAAAGTGTTCTGGCTTGTAATTCAACAAGCATTTAAAGGTAGGTAAAGTCTACCCCAGCGATGAATCGAGGGAGGAAAAGTGGAGAAGAACAATTGAGTGGGGAAGAAGAGAAGAAGCAATTTGTCAAGAGGAAGAGGGCGGAGATGATGGTGGAGAATTAGATAGAGCAATCGGATAAGGACTTGTTTAAAACAAAAGAAAACATGTCAAAGAAATTGTTGTGCAAAAGGAAGAGGAAGGTATAACGCATTGAGGGATCGGCGTGCCCAAGGAGAAGAAAAGAGCTCCTGGATGTGTGATTAAAAGCAAGGAAGTTGATAGGAGCACAAAGCTGTTGAATCATGTCAATGCTACCAAGCGTGTTGTTGACACGATGAGGCTCTCTACAGCCACAATCAAAAGACCTCCCAAAGATGCTTCTGGACAAAGGCCTCTGCAAGTTAGGAAGTTATATGCTTCACACGTTGACACTCTAAAAGATAGAATGAGGGCTAACCAAGAAGCAGTAGTCACTCCTATGATTGTTATGGTTGACCCAAATCAATGTACATCTCTAAAAGAGTACAATAAGGCTGACTTTGAGTACTATCGGTATTATGTCTTGGGTGGAACACATAGTTACAAAGCAAGAAAAGAACTAATGAAAGAAGACAGCAAAAATCGTGCTTGGAAAGTGGTAGAAGCTAAGGTTTATGTTGGTCTAACTGATGAAGAAGCAAAAGTTCTAGCCATTTCTCATAATGTTGATAATGAATACCGCCTCCAAATGAATTTCATTGATCGACACGCTTTATGCATCGAGAATTTATAAACTTTGAACGGACCTACGGTGAAGACTTGAGGAAAGAATGGCACACTTCTTCGTAAGCTCGTGGAAACTTGTGTAACGTAATGTTGCTCCCAGATGATAGTGATCCATCACCCACCAAAGGCTTTAAAAAGTTTGATGACTATTTTCAACTAGCCTTTAATGGAAAGGTCTCTGCATCTAAACTCAAGTTGGCATGTTTATTGCTTGTGTTAAAAAGCTAGTGTATGAATTCATACTCCGTGCACTCATTTACAGTACTTACTTGTCAAAAAATCTTATAAAAGGTCTGCATTTAAACTCCTCTTTAAAGTGAGGTTGTGCACCTCCTAACATCTTGTTCTATTTTGCAACTAATTATGGGCCACTTTTGTTAGTAAAAATGCCGTGTATCACGGAGGATGCAGGAGTTTGTGCACTTAGTTTATGCTTTGGTCCTTTAGACAGGCATGGTTGTTCGAATATTTCCTTCTAAAAAGGTACATTTTAAATTTTAAGGTGCCACCATATCTTTTTACTTATTACCTATAAGATGGCGTGCCTGTGCAATTGTATGCTAGAGTAAGTTTTGTCTATCTCAATTACAGATTTGTGCCTGCGTCTTTAGCTTCGTCATAATCGGATGTTAAAGTAATAGTGCTCGATCCTTAAAGGACGAAAATAGTTCCTATTGGATTACTATTGCACCCATAGCAGATATTGTATGTATTGCATTCAGATCGGTAGTTGGTAAGCTTAGTAGTGGAATCTGATCGTGAAAGTTTTGATAGAAGTGCCTTTGTCATTTCTCATCATGCCCATCTCACCTGTACGACTAATTGCAAACTTAGAAGATCAAGATGATATGCCAAGGATGCGGCTGTGAGCCCAACTACATGTGGAACCAAAATTTTAGTTGCACCACAATTCTAAGTTGTTGTGAAGGCAACAGATCCAGCACAATAGCTATATGAAGATGCAGCAAGTTTAGTTGATCTAGTTGTCAGTAGAGTAAGTTCTTATTCTTATATCTATTACCAACTTTTGAAAGTTAAGGAAAGAACCTTTAGACCAGATATACTGTATCTCATAATGCTATTCCTCTTCTGGTGTTTGCTCTTCATAGCCCTTATATTGTTAAGGTTTTCATCATTAAAGGCATAGGAAAAAGAGTACCTTCTAGAATATCTTTGTGCTTATCGTTGTTAGCACTGCTATTTGGCTTCTACATTTTATGGAACATAAAAGTCAATTATGGTCAGGCTCCCTTTCATTAATATAGGTATAATTCATTAAATTTGCTAAAATCTGAAGACCAGTCTGCTGCTGCTACCCTTAAGATGTTTCGGGATAGGAAACCTGTCAATAGATGTGCCTTTGTAATGGTTTTTTTGTAACATTTCAATGTTTCAATACTGTAACTTCCGGAATTGAAAAGTATTTGCCACGGATTCACCTCATAGAGATTTATTCCCGTTTGTTCCCCGTCAAGGTTTGTTCATCGTCAAAGTGTTTTTGATGTTTCTATCTTGATCTATAGGTTGTGTTCTTATCTTATGACTTTTTAGTGTGTTTAGTATCCTAAATGCAAGAGATTCATTGAATATATGGAAGAATGATGTTCTTATAAGGGCATGTTCTTTAATCTTTTGATTGCTGCAATTATGTAATGATGCGATGCTGCACAATGTTCTTGCATGTGAAGTATGGCTTCACATCCTAAAGGCCTTAACTGTGTTGCAGGTTAAGGTGGGATTAAGGTTTGCTGCCACAGTGATAAGCAGTGGCCCCATTTTCAGGTATGCAACTAATGAGTGTGCATGTGGAAAAATCTTACACATTTGAAATTGATTAGGATGTTAGGTACTGAATGGTTGATGTAGTTTGTATGTAGTTTGTAGACATATGCCAGAAGTGGTCTCTATGTAGAAGCAACCTCAACTTTCTAAGAAATGGATTGGGCTGGATTTCCAGCTAATTTCCACACCTTTAACTCCCTTATGGAAGCCGACAGCAAGGGCGCCTTTCCTTATCTTCTCTGCTTATAGATTTTCTAGGTATGTATATTGAACTAAAAAGTTAGATGATATTTAGGGAAATTCATGATGAGAAATCAAACGTACGGCCTGAACATCTTTTGAACAAAGCCTAAATTATTTGAGCAATAGTTTTCCTTAGCATCGCATTTCACTTCTTTGTAGTTCCTCCTAGGTCTGGTCTTGCCATCATTGTTCATAATCCCCCTTGACAAATCATGATTTTTGATGGTGTATTTCTGTTGCTTCAATGGGTATTCAAACGGGTATTCAAACAGGTATCTAGGTCCTGATAGCCAGTTTGCAGGTTATTCACTGCCAAATATTGATTAGATTTACGGCACCAAACATTCGTGCTTGCAGACGTCTTTTTGAGGATAAAATGTAAGCTCTCTATGTTTACTAAATAGGAATCTCAGACTGTTGGGAAAATTAGGGGAAGTGACCAAATAGGATATAATAGCATCAATCCGAGCCCTCGGATCGCCATTCACGAGCCATCATATAAGTACACTCCATATTCAAGGCCGGTTATCGGCGTCTTCTCACAGCAGCACTTCTCTCATTGCCCATTGCTTCCCTCCCTTCCCGCCCTGATTTGCTTGGGCGCTTGTTTATTGTTTTTCACATGTGTTTTTGTTCATGCATACCTTATTGTTGTCCACCCCCCGGGTGTTTCTCATCATGTTTTTACACCTGCATGATGATGCCTTGTTCTCCACCTGTGGGTGATGGTGTTTATTTCCACCCTGAGGGTGACGCAAATTTCTTTTTTATCATGTTCTTTCTTCCACCTGCTGAATGATGCTTTTTCTCTCCACCCTCCGGGTGATGCTATCTTCTCTTCTGCTATGTATTGTTGATTTTCTCCTCATTACTAATCACTCACATCAGTTTTTTGGGTGTTTGTTGTTGTGCAGCTTGCCGCTTCGTCGTCATGCACGTTCTTGTTCTTCTTAACTGTTAATGGGTGTCTTCTATGTGTTCTATTTCTTTTGCAAGTATTACATCGTCTCGTGGGCTCACTCCCTCTTGCGTACGCCATCGCCCCACTTCCTTCGATTCTCCAGGCAACCATCTAAGGTTGTTGGCGACCATTTCTCATTAGGGTTTTCCTTGAAAACCCAAAAGGGCGGGGTTTTTCATCCCGATGAGAAGTTGTCGCCACTATCCTTCTATACTGCCTATGCGCACTTTCTTCCGTATGGAGCAACTCGACATTGTTCCTATGGTTAGCTCCCCATCTATATTATTCAAACATTGTATACTACTGCTGTGATGAATGACAAGTCTATCTATGCCTATTTTTGTGTTCCTTGCGAGTTCCTTACCAGAATGGGTGATTCTGTATATAAAACTTTGGATCTTAAAAAAAAAATGCTAGCATTGATGGCCTTTATGAAATTTATAGAGAAAGGTTGGCTAGACTAATTCATTCTATCCTTGCCTTTTACCTGTGTTGTACATTAAACTTGCAATACTGCAACAATGATATGACACACCAAAAATGATGCCTACATCCTCCTTAAAATACCCCCTTTTGGAAATGGGGGATTGTTGAGCAAAGGATAATTTCTTGAGGAGAACGGGATTCTACTTCTACATTAGGGGTACTGAGGGAGTAACAGGGGGATTGCAATTTAGAACATGGGTATTTTTCAGAAAAAAATGATGAATGGGGATGAGGAGAAATGGGGTAGTCAGGGGTACTAGGGGTAATGAGGAAACAATAGGGGGATTGCAATTTAGAACATGGGGATTTCTACCAAAAAAATGAAGAATGAGGGATGACGAGAAATGGGGTAGTCGAGGGTTAATAGGGTAATGAGGGAGTAGTGGGGATTGCAATTAGAACATGTGGATTTTCCAGAAAAATGAAGAATGGGGACGTGAGGAGAAATGGGGTAGTCAGGGGATATTGGGGGGTAATGAGGGAGTAATAGGGGATTGCAATTTAGAACATGGGATTTCTACCAAAGAAATGGAGAATGGGGGATGACGAGAAATGGGGTAGTTAGGCTTAGTAAAGGTAATGAGGGAGTAATGGGGGATTGTAATTTATAACTTGGGGATTTCTATGAAAATAATGAAGAATAGGGATGACAAGAAATGGGGTAGTCGTGGTTAGTAGGGGTAATGAGGGATTGTAATGTAGAATGGGGGATTGCAATTTAAAATGGGGGATGAGGAGAAATGGGGTATTAGCTTTAGTAGGGGTAATGAGGGCATAATGGGGGGATTGCAATTTAGAGTTAGACAAGGGGACCTGAGTTCGAAAGAGGGGATTCACATGAAAAGGGTATGAAGGAAAGGGAGGATGAGAATTGTATTTGGAGGATTACACATCAGAAAGGGGATGCCCATGAATTAAAAGGATTTGCAATTCAAAGAGGAAACTGAAATAACCAAGGAATTAGTGGAAGTGTTAGATGAAGTATAGTTTGTTTGTGCATCTCCAATAAGGGGTGTGAACCATAGCTTGCAAATCTAGAAGAAAATTAGCTAATGTTTCAGTGCTTCTTGCTTTAGAGAGTGGGCGTTGCTTTAGATTGCCAATTTGAGAACACCACCAATGCATGATTACTAACTCAAATTGCTCATCATAATACATATATATATATATCAAATTAATGATAATGATACATATATACCAAATTACCGATCGGTTTTGTCCAGTATAAAGACTGGATTCACTAATGGTACGACATGGCACTAATGGTGGTAAGAGATTCTGACTTATGCTGGATATTTTCTCATGGGAAAATGCAGGTGTAACACACATAAGACATGGTAATGCTAGGTTATTATAGATGAGCCCTACCATGAACATGGACCTTAGCTCATTGACATTAATCCGTTGACATTAGCCCAGTGACATGGGTTGTACTACAATAAAGAGTTTGCACTTGAACACATTGCAATCCACAGTGCCATATTATAGCACCAACTAAGGTTTATTGGTAAATTCAAGATACGATAGTGTAAAATAATGCAGCATTCATGTAGAACATGATAACTCATCTACTTGTTTCCTATAGAAAATTCTATAGCCTACAGGTGGATTGCATTAGACCATTGGGCGATCTCAATAGAATCAGTGCACCATGGAACATAGCATGATTTTTTTTTTCAAAAAAATTGAACGTCACAATACCACTGGAAATATGCTACATAGGACCGAGAAGCAATACAAAATGACAAGCTCCAGTACACTAGCAAGGTGAGCTGCGTGACATCTAAGTTTGCATAACGGGAAGTTTGCAGCGGAACCCTAAGCGGCCGGCCAGCTATATTGGAAGCCTATTTGCCATATCTGATCAAATCAAAACTTGTATATTCATGATGAGGAAACATGTTGGAATTGGATGATGCCAACTCTGGAGCTGTAAGTGACCAAGCCGTAAGCCAAATATGAGGTTAGTATAAGAATCTTTGCTAAAATTAGTTTAATCCAGCAAAAGAAAAGGTGCTCTATTTCTCACAACTGGACAGGATTTGTTTGCTTGCAACCCAGCTAAAATGGCCTTAGAGTTTACCTCAGCTACAAAGGAAGTAGGAAATCATTTTCTGGATTCTACATTTAGTGAAATGTTCCATTCTAAAGCTAGCAGTAGCTAAGCAGGATAAATAAAGCGCTACCAAAATTGATAGCAAATGCCAAAGTTTTGGCATAAAGTAGAAGCTGGAGGGTTCGGCCAGGCCAATTTTGGCTAAAAAGAACCACAAATAGCAGACATGCAGCTCTAGGTAGATATCTGGCATTGTAGGTAGATATCTGGCATTGTAGAAACGGATATCTCTTCCGGATCTGCTGAATTATTTCAGTTACGCTTGTATATTATTCACTTTTAGATCTAGTGTAGTGTAATGTATCCAGTTAAAGGAGCTACCTATGCTTGATCTATTTCTTTTGCTTCTCATGGTTTAACATCTCTGGTTTTCTGTTCAGGTTAAAATTGAACAGATGGTTGCATCGATGTTTCTGTTGGTCTTAGTTTTGTCGTTGCTAAGAATGTCTTGACTTCAAAGCTTGTCGATATGGTCCATGATGGTGGGGGAACAAGATACATTGAGTTCAACAAAACAGCAGAGTTCAGTAAGCCGTACAGGTGAATCTAACTTAACAAATAGAAAGCTACAACACCCATCCTCCACTGCTACATCAAATGACACAGGGGTAGAACATAACTTACAAGTTCCAGAGGAGATTGCGAGGACAACAATGGAATGCATTATAATTGATGGTTTGGTTGTGAACAGTGCCTTTTGCAGAAATGTTACGATGCAAATATGGAAGCAGAAGAAACCAATCTTAGGAAATTGGCAAGGTTCTTGACATTGATGATCACGCCTTGTATCGATCTTTAACATGCAATATTCCAATTCCAGGTTTTGAGAACTTGAGGTTCTGTATATCGCAGTATGAAGGAAAAGAGAGGACTATCTTTCCTGATCTGTGTCGTGTTCTTGGGTCAAAGTTTATAGAGATTATGAACAAGAAGGTAACACACTTATTATGCATGTATTTCACAGGTATGTGTCACATTCTTTCATTTGCAGAATTCATGATGTCAATGAATTCTAAAAAAAATTATACCTAGTTTGCATTAATCAGTGACATTTAATTTCTACATCATTTCTAGAACAAGATCATTCAAACTGATCCTTTTATGCCGATGGAGCCACTTTCAGCTGGTTTGGATATTAGTAATTTACAAGTTACTCAGTATCCAAGCCAAGTTGTCCGCTTAGCAATAGGAGAGCTTGGTTCTCAATAAGTTACCAGCAAGGACCAGGGGGTAACAGCGACAACTAAAATACCAAACAGTAAAGGTTTGGTTTTCATATTCTATGGGCTCTTACTATTCACAAGCTAATAATCTCAATTTACATCTGTGTAGGTAATAAAGCTGCGAGTACAAGTTGGTTGCGAGAGAAGCAAAGGATGAAGGCTTGCCCAACCCTAACCCCAACCACCAAAGCTGGTTTTGACCCATGGGACGAGCTAACAATACATTGGTCAAGTCAGGCCAAGAAATTTGATTTTTGTGATGGGGATGCTGGGAAGGACGGGCTAGTTAAAGAAGCATCTAAAGGCCTCGCTCTTCATCTAAAGGCCTCGCACTTCGTGAACTAGAGAATGCTTCTATTGGAGAGCATCTGGATGGAGGAGTAACTGAGACGACCAAAAGTGAATGCCAATCTGATGTTGCAGCAGCAATTGAGAACCTTCTTGCTCAGACAAGCAAATCTAACAATGTAGAAGCATTCTAAACCAAAACTTCTACATTTGGCAAATAAATATATATCAACTGTTTTGCAGGTTGGGGATGATGGTGTGGTTGAAGGTGCACAGGAGTAGATGTATGCTGCATTTGATAAGCTTTACTGTAGAAACAAAGTTTATATCCATGAAGTGTGGTGCTAGAGTGACTTTGTGAGTTTGCTTGATTAACTTTCCGGATTAGAATTTTGCTTTTGGCCATGTGGCGTTGGAAAGAAGGGAACAAACTGTACACTATATTGGCTTGAAGCCATCAATCAGGTTCCAAGCCTCTTCATTTTTATATTGTAATATGACGTGGTTGTATATTATTTTACTTTTGGATTTGTGCAATGCAGACCAGTGGGAAGCGAAAAGCCAAAGGTTAGGGATGTTTTGATGACAGATATTTATGATGGATTTGATGATTTTCAACTAGATTTACAAGTAAGACCGCATGCTACTTGGATGTGTTAGACATTTGAAAGTTTGGTAAGCTGTCTTCATTCTTCTTTTTTGCTTGGATTAGGTGGTTGGGTATAATGAAGACCAGCCTGGAAGGCAGGTAATCATGGAAAGGGTGCATACAAGGAATCTGTCAGGCGCCAGGGTTCCTCCTAGAAGTCAACGGAGTGCCAAGATTACAGGTTTAAACTCTCTTTTTAAAGCAGTAGAAGCTAATAAATGATTAATTCTGCTGTTATTTTCTGATATGTACTGTGTTATACATATATTTCTAAATAATCAAGGTTGTAGCTTTATGCATGTCTTAAAATGTAAGCCTGAAACATACATCTCTCTAGCGTGCTGCAAGGAAACGACTTCTTCTTTATGCTTGGAAGGGATTGGATAAGTGTTTTGTTAAGGAAAAGGAGTATGCAGGGTATAAGGACTATGCATTCATGTTCCTGTAAGAAAATGCATATATGACAATGTCCAGTTTCAAATCCCTGATCGCAAGCATAAGTTCTTCCATATTTTAGTTTTGATTATGAAGTTCTATCATCTTTATAGTGAATGAGAGGCTGTTATTCATTATTAACATTAACAACACACCATGCCAAGGGGATATTGGTTTATAATATGAAGGGGGGGTTGTCACGAGAAACAGGTATGCAACACATTGCATATGGAAACTAGGTACAACTGAAAGAATTTTCAATAGGAGGATATTAATTTATAAATAATGTAAAGTGGAGAATGTGGTTGAAAAATGGTATGAACATTGGTTGTGAGGAAAGGAGTATGAATATTACATATAGAAAGGGGTACAAATGTAAGGGCATATTAGATTATAAAATCACAAAGGGGGATTACTGAGAAAAAGGGTATTAATTGAGTAAGGGGATATTAAACTACAAGATCACAAAAGGGGGCTGGTTGAGAAGAGGGGTATGAACGGAGTAATGGGATATTAAACTACAAAATTACAAAAGGGAGATTGTTGAGAAAAGGGATATCAACAATCATTGCAAGAACTGGGGTATGAATATTGCATATGTCGAAATGGGGTACAAATGAAGAAATTTTCAAGTAAGGTGATATTAAACTACAAAAGCACAAAGGGGCGATTGTTGCTAGAAAGGGGTATGAACATCAGTTGTGAGAAAAGGGATATGAACATTGCATATACAATGGGGGATATAAAAAAAACAAGGTGCTGCGCACGGAGGGTTGCCCTCTATGGCCCGAGGGTGAAGTGGCTTAAATTAAATCCACATGTGACCTGACAATATACACAAGACTAGTTATGGAGAATTCTATGGAAATTGCCATCTTTATAATATTTTTTGATCCATAATGTTACGCAGTCTTTTGAGCCCGACCTGAGCTATTGCCTACATCATTATGCTTTTATGAGTGTTGGGGGATCGTAATGTGTGGTAGGAGGACGTTATCCTATTTCAGGCCCTGATCATATCCAAACTAGAAAATTGCCCACCTTCGATGGGGATTCCATGTGATACTTAATGTGTGTAGTATTTTGGTTGTAACACACTCTATGTCCTATCAGAACACAAAGAAGGTTTTTTGGGGTGATATATAGTTTGTGCAATTTTTTATGTCGTAAACTGCTTCCTTTTATCTTCCTTGGCATCTTGTCAAATATTCTATGGACATTGTCAAGCATTCTAGTTTCCACATACTCTTAAGAGCCATAAGGGATTACATCTAGAGGAATAGAAGGTTGTAGAAACAAGGAAATAAAACATATCTAAAGTCATGAATCCAATCCCCTTGAATGAGTCTATGAACTTCGGCTTCTAGAACAGGGCAATGTACATAAGACTACATTGTTTTCTCTAATGCCTTGTCATACATGAGGAGAGAAAAGAGAGTCCGCTTTTTACCTTTGTTTATATCTTGTCGACTTCCACCAATTGTAACAATCACAAACTTCAACATGAAAACCCCAAACAAGCAAAATTGTGGAAAATCTTGCAAGGATTACTTCTTGAACGATTTTGGAGGAGAGCATTAGAGAAAACGGACCCTCAGCCAATCTCGCAAATTTCTCATCGACCAAAGTCTAGTACTTAGAACCTATCCGCTTTCGCAAGTGATCTCAGCAGTTATTCGGGAGAAAAATAAAAGAGAGCACATGTCTCACAACAAACATGTAGCGACTTGTGAAACCTTGAAGTAAAACTCCTTGTCTTTTGCGGGGAACAACACCTCAAAACAAAATATTAAAGCTTCATTTTTGTGGAGATATATATGAATAGCCTAGAAAAAGAGCGGGAACTATATCCACCATCATTTTGTACATGTGTCAAGCTGGACGCCAGTGAGCAAAAAAGAACACCGCATGCCCAAAGCATGTGCAAACAAAAATCGCCAAGTCGAGAGAGAGAGAGAGAGAGATTATTTGCTGAAAGGCCTGAGTAGAATATGGCATCATGAAAGATGATGCTCATTCAAACAAATATTTCACTTTAGTAAATAATTTCATTGACTGCCACATGAGGTCTTAGCCTACCATAACAGATATCAAAGACATATTGTTCTTTCAACAACATGCATGCAAATTAGTAAGTGCTGCTGCTCCAACAACTAACATAAAAATTGCTAACATTAAGGCAAACATGGCATACCAAGAAGCCTTTTACATTCTCATCTGTGCCATCCAAATAGGAGGAATCTAGAGGAATAGAAGGTGGTAGAAACAAGGAAATAAAACATATCTAAAGTCATGAATCCAATCTCCTTGAATGAGTCTATGAGCTTCGGCTTCTAGAACAGGGCAATGTACATAAGACTACATTGTTTTCTCTAATGCCTTGTCATACATGCGAGAGAAAAGAGAGTATGCCTTTACCTTTGTTTATATCTTGCCGACTTCCAGCCACTGTAATAATCACAGCTTCAACATGAAAAACCCCAAACAAGCAAAATGCGGAAAATCTTGCAAGCATTACTTCATCGGGCGATTTTGGAGGAGAGCATTAGAGAAAAATGGACGAGCCAAAATTCAAGAAATCTAGGCACCTCGGGGACTTACCCTTTTCCTTGCTCTGGAACTGGCTGTGGCTGTGCAAAATAATGAGGTAAATTGATTGTCAAGAGTAAACATAAAAGTTAAAGCAGGACAAAAAAACCTATCATCATTGCCAAGATAACACACATGCTTCAACGAAATTCACTGGGATAGCAGTCTTACCGGATTTATAACAGATTAGTTCCAACAAGAAACATAAGGATGCATACTATATATGCTGCCACTGCTATACTGCCATCAATCAATTGAGTTGGCATGAGGATGCTCTATCCGGAAGCAATAAAGACTGGGTCCAGGTGAGAAGATCCAAAACATAGAACTTGCCTTAGAAAATTTTAAGGAAACAGACAAAGCTCGAGATACAAACCCCGTCAGATCGCATTTAACATAGCACGAAGGTCCTCCCGGCCGAAAAGCAATCCTCCATCCTCACGCCGGCTCCCGCTTTTTGACTCATTTCTCTCATGCCGATGGCCTCCATGCATCCAAACTTCGGTTAGCGGTATGCACAAAGAACCGCCGGCAAAGGGGATGACCTAACATTTTACTGCCTTTACAAGGTTTTTAGGTTTTTGGCATATTCTAGGTATATGCTAGCATATACCATGAATATGCCAAAAACCCATTATAAACAAGGGATTGCCCCCTAGGGGGCAACCCAAAAATTCAAATAAGGAGATATTAATCTACAAAATCATAAAGGGGGATTGTGGCCAAATACCCCGTTTCTTAAAATCATGCCTATTCCACCTAAAAAAGGGGATTTTGAGGGGTTTTTTATGGGGGATTTTAAGGAGGACGTGGGCATCATTTTTGATGTGTGATACTATTCGTAAAGGTTTTGATCTAATTCTAGCTTTACACTTTTTACATGCCAGATGTGGTATGTAGCACTTCTAATGAATATCGATCTACACCATAGATCACGATTCTCATGAGAGGGCGAGCGATATATATTCGGCCTTTTCATCTTTTTTCTCATTCGGCGTTCTTCTCACAGCAGTATAGTAACATTGGGCAAACCCTCCTGGGCCTTTTTTCTTTCTACACCTTTTTCCTCTTATTCAAGTTCCACTCCTCCTGTTTTGTGATTTTTCGATCTGATCTCTATTATAAGGTCCCTTTTCTCATACTTCCAGGTAGGTTCTTCATCCTTCTATGTTTATAGTTATTTATCAATGAGTTTTTGAGGAATGCCTACTAAGCTTTTTGATGGTTTTGGCAAAAACAGTTTGGTGAAACGACGATTATAGTTTGACAATTGTATTAGGCATTTGTTTCATGTATCTTTGGATTATTTACTCGAGTTGAGAGTTGGTGATTGCAAAAACGTTTTTGCTCTTTGATGCTTTTTGGATTTCAACTTTGTCTGCTTGTATGCAGTATAGCGGCTGGAGAATTGATGGTTTTGGCATTACATTGATTTAGACATAGCGGATAAGTGAGCATTGAGTTTCAGATTCATGTTTAGGCCATTTTATTTTTAAGTTCATACAATATGCATTTTCACCTTCTAGGGCATATCAAATTTCTTGCTTGTGGCAAACATCCATCAATCTGAATCATTCTGCAGTAGCAGATCACAGTGACAGACCCTTGAATACTGAAGATTCGCCGTGGCATGAGACTCCTAGGTCGGCTAGCGGATTGTTGCTCTGGTAGGTACATGCAAATGGATCTTCCATAATGGACATCCGTATATGGAGTTTCCAAATAAAATTCGTCCGATGTTTCTGCCCATCTGCAGATCCATGGGTGCATCGATGCCAGGATGCCCGAGGACCCATGCATCCCGGGCATCTTGAACCGCGCGGTTGAACCGCACTGTTCTCGGACGGGCAACGCCATACCTGTGGCAGGTTCGTTTGAGGTTGCCAGGTGCAATAAATCGAGGGTCATGATTGTACGCCCGCCAAATTCAAACGGGATTGCATTCGCCATAAACGTGAGGAAATCCCTTGCTGTGGGTATAGTGCTTCTGGCCATGCCAATGTTTGGTGTTTCAAGCCAATAGCCTGGTATTACTGGCCATAGGTGTTTCTGGTCATGGGCTTGGTCTTTCTGGCCATAGGATACAAATGCTATACAAGCATCCCATTGACATAGTGTAGAAAAGTATTGTGAATACAAATTTGCAATCCGATATGGAGTTGCAACTCACAACACCTTGAGACATCTAATTGGAACACAATATCTAAAACATTGAATTGCAACCCACAACATCTCGATTGCAACTCATTATTAAATAAAAATCTCAATTGGAAATGATAACGTAATAATGTAAAGAACATTGGAACACAATATCTAAAACATTGAATTTTTGGAACTTTGAACATGTCAATGCGACTCATTATTAAATAAAAATCTCAATTAGAAATGATGACTTAATAATGTATAGAGCATTGGAAGGACGTTTGCAATAGGCATGGTACCATGGCCTTAGTGTTTCTGGCCATATGCTTGGTGTTTCTGGCCATGGCCTTGGTATTTCTGGACATAACCTTGGTGTTTCTAGACATAGAATTGGTGTTTCTAGACAAAGGCATGGTGTTTCTAGCCAGAGCCTTGGTGTTTCTGGCCAAGGACCTGGTGTTTCTGGCCATAAGCATGGTATTTCTGCCCAGAGAATTGGTGTTTCTAACTATAAGCATGGTGTTTCGTGCCGAGAATTGGTGTTCCCGCCATAAGCATGGTGTTTCCGCCATATGATTGGTGTTGTTGGCCAAAGGCTTGGTGTTTCCGCCGCGAGTCTAGGTATTTTCGGCCAAGGACTTGGTGTTTCGCCGAGCCTTGGTGTTTTCGGGTCAAGGACTTGGTGTTTACGGACAAAGGTATGGTGTTTCGGATAGTGCTTCCGCCATAAGCATGGTGTTTTCGGCAAGAGAACTGGTGTTTTCGCCAAGGACTTGGTGTTTTGCCGAGCCTTGTTGTTTCGCCAAGGACCGTGTTTCGGACGAGCTATGATGTTTCGGCCCGAGCTTTGGTGTTTCTGGCCATAAGCATGGTGTTTCCGGCCGAGCATTAGTGTTTTCGGCCATACTTAATGGTGTTTTTGGCCATATGATTGGTGTTTCTGGCCAGAGATTTGGTGTTTCCGCGGAGGCTTGGTGTTTCGCCGAGGCATGGTGTTTCTATTGGTGTTTTTGTTGGTGTTTCTGGCCATGGCCTTGGTGTTTCTGGACATAGCCCTGGTGTTTTTGGCCATAGCATGCAAATACTATACAAGCATCCCACTAATCATGTTCATCCTATTAATGATCTCTATAGCTATTGACACAGTGAAGAAAAATATTGTGAATACAAAGTTGCAACCCGATATGGAGTTGCAATATTGAGTTGCAACTCACAACATCTCAAAACATCTGATTGGAACACAATTGCTAAAACATTGAATTGCAACCCACAACATCTCAATTGCAACTTATTATTAATTAAAAATCTCAACTAACTTAATAATGTATAGAACATTGGAACACAACATTGAATTGAGTCTTTGAACATGTCAATAAAGATAAAGATAAGATTTTTTTTATCGTCCACGAGAACCCAATCGGGCTATGGGACCAGAACGAAGAATCACGTTAAATAAAAATCTCAATTGGAAATGATGACTTAGTAATATGTTGACCAAGGGTATGGCATTTTTGGCCAATGTTATGGTGTTTCTAGACAAGACCTTGCTATTTTTAGATAGAAGGTATTTCTGGCCAAAGCCAGAGGTAAATTTGTTGTCAGGGGAATAGTCTTAACTGCCCTTGAAGTGGGTCGAAACCAATTATTCTGTAAACATGAATGTCAATGGTACTATAGCAATCATGACTATAATTTTAAAATTGAGGGCAAATCTAATGGTTCGAAATAGTATGTTCTTGTCTGAAGATGTCTTGGTTGAAATGAAAAAAAATAGAGTGAGACAAAAATCAGGGCATCTTGGTATGGCGGCCTCCGGCTCCGGCGACTCCAGAACGGCGACACCAAGGTGGGGCTCTCGGAATGGCAGTGGGGATGATGATAGTGGGAGCTCTGGAAGCTCAGGATGGTACTACAGCTCAGGGGAAGCATCCTCGGAGGAAGAAGGATTAACCAAGGGAGTTGAGTGCTCAAAGAGAATGGATGTGAATGATGATGGCCAAAATGAGAATGGTAGTGATCCTGACCAGAATGAGAATGACAGTGAGGAAGATGCATCTCCAGAAGAAGTTCTGTTGCAAATGAAAGCCAAGGCCAAGGAATAGAATAGAATAGTTTTTTTAACGTCCACGGAGACCAATAGGTCATGGGACCCATACAATGGGCTAGTACAATCATTACTACTAGGATTAAAAAACCCCTGCCTCGAAAGGTTTTCAAGGGAAAAACCTTTGCAGTAATGATAATACTAGACAAACAGAGATAATGACTATTGAGGGGCTCGGTAATTGCGGACGCTTATCTAGAACCCAAGTATGTATAATGCCAAGTCATGCAATGATGATGGTGCTTTCGAAGTTGTGGAAGCGTGGAATGGAATGCTAAGGTCAAAAAATGATTCCGGACTATCTCAAAAGCGGGGCAACTTCTTAAGAGTATGGCTTTCATCTTCAATAACCCGTGCAACGGGCAACAAAGCGCGATAGTCTCGCCGCGGCAATTGTTGCCGCTCCCATCTACATCTCAATCCAGACATCGCGGGGACCCCGCTAATTGATGCAATAGCTACAAGCTTGTTCCTGGACAATGAAGCAAGCAAATAAGCTTGGGGCCCCTGGTGCCAAGGTGGGATTTATGTGTGCATGATAATGACCCGCCACTTGGGCCAAAGTAATCTGCGTCCCATATCTTTTGAGAAAAACGACCATTGAGATATTGTTGCAAAAGCTCGTGATCGAATCGGCAAGCATTAGGCAAGTGCTCGTTGTAATGTACCCCAACGGGCAAACCATGTAGTGCAATGCTCTTTCCAACATCATTTCAAACGCCGAGGAGATTCAGCCATGGCAAGTGCAAGAACGGGATACCTAACATCATCCATGTGGTGCACCTTGCGTGATATAGTGGAGATGGCGCTTCATGGCGGAGAATGTTGAAGAGGCCAAAACCTCGGCTCTTTGTAAAAGAATAGCATAGGGCACCATTGTTTTAACTCCGAGGTCGAAGTGAGAAAGGACTTTTGCACCCGCTCCAAGCTCTCCCAAGCACTAGCACTAATGGCGTGCCCCCACACTTCGAGAACCATACAAGAAAAACAGGCTCTACCAAAGCCCAAACAAATGGGCTTTCCGTGGCCAATCATGAATTTCTCGCGAAAACAATTGTTTTGCATTGCATAGAGTGCTCTCCATCCAGCCACCCGCTTGGTAATACATCGTTCCCAAAGTGTGTTCTTACAAATTCTACACCAAGATACTTGTAGTATCTACAACTTCAACTATCATAGTGCATAGGGGAATATTGTGACGAGAAGATTGAACTACCAAAAGCTTGGTCTTTTGGAGATTAACACGCGAACCTGTGTGCTCACAAAAACTGTGCAGAGCATGTAAATGTTGCTGCATACTAGCAGCGGTATGTGCCATAAGTGAAACATCATCAGCATACATAAGTTGCCTAATGATATAATGTGCCAAATGTGGACCTCCGCCGCCATGATTATCAAGCCATTCTTCCAATTGATCAATGTACAAGCCAAAGAGTGTAGGAGATAAAGGGCAACCCTGGCGAACTCCAATATTGCTAGTGATTTGAGTACCTGATGCTGAAAATTTAGCAAAAACCCTTTCATAGAGCCGATAAACTGCATTTTGAAGATCTTGTGGAACCCCAAGTGCCCCGCAGCCGCCAAAGAAGCTCTTCGGTGGTAATCAGATCAAAAGCGTAAGTAAAATCCACAAAGCATATATAGAGGTCTTGTTTCGTGACTTCGACTATGTTTAATAAGCATGCACAATGTGAAAATATGGTCTATTGTAGAATGGCATGGACGAAAGCCTGCCTGTCCTACAGCACGTACACCAGTATGTTCTGCCCATGATGTCAACCGCTTCTCAAGAAGACCGGCTAAGAGCCCCCATTTAAGCAATTTCGCTTTGCAAACCTTGAAGATCGAGATTTGCCATTAGATAGATGGCGCTGATCCTTCTTTGACTTCTTCCTCCGTGAATTGAAGAATATCACCTACCAAAGGAGGCAACGTAATTAAGGACCCCCAGGATGATCATATAAGTGGACCAATCGCCATCCCATTGCTGCATAGAAATATGTCCAAGAGTAGGAGGTGGTCGATATAATATTTTGGCCGGAAGGTCCGAGGCTCACGTGAATGAATTCAAACATTTGCTTCCTCGATGCTCAACAACAAAGCGTGCCTTCTTGCCTTTCAAAATAGACTTATAATTCTAAATGGCATTATGTCGCGATATCCGCTCAACTATCGTTCGCAGAATTGTTTTTAAGCCGCTTTGCGGTCTTCATCAAACTAGGCATTTCTAGAAAAGGATTTTCTACCAAAGATGAGCAACACCAAGGCGCGGTACCAAAGTAAGAGATGCTGGTAAGCAAAGCATCGAAATGCCGTGACACGCCTTGAAGAGTTGGTTAATCCAAAATACCGCAAGCCGCCAGGAGCTAATGTCCGTTCATATTCAAAAGATCTAGAATAAGTCAAGTTTAATGCGAAGTGGAGCCCGGATAGAAATGGGTTGAAGAGGTGGAAGCTGCCACTTTAATGACAAATAAAGTGGATAGTGATCAGATTTTATCTCCTCATCTCTATGCCTTGTGCCAATTCGAAGTCCGAAATGAGATCCAAGGCTTGCACTTGGGAAATGACATAATCAACAACACTAGTACCACCACCCCCGCCTATCCCGTCTGCATGTAATACCTTTAGAGTGTGGCCATTGCTCTAAGCCATTACAAAGTACCATCTCAAAGACTTCACACAACTAGATGAGCTCCCTTCCAAATGTTGAGACGGGTTTGTTAGCATCAGGCGATGAACGTGGAAAGACTGTATCATTAGCAGACATCCATAAAGGGTCACTTAACATCCTCAAGTATGAGTTGAGCAGCTTGCATTTTAGCAAAGGCGAGCATTGAAATCACCAAGAAGAATAACATGCCCCCAACCGTTTGAATTGAGCAATGTCATCATAAATATCACCATAGGGATCATCATGAGGCGACATCATATTCATCATAAAAAGGTGATGATGTAGGTGGAAAGTAACAGGCAGCAACAAAAATGGTACTACTATTGTGGCAATGAAGTTTGATCCACATTTAGCGATTATATCTATCAGCTTTATGAAACGTGATATATGGGGCAAGGGCGTCCTTGAAATAGCAAGCAACTCCACCGCAACCTCGTTGCCCATGACATTCATTAAATAATGAAAAGAATTGATAGCCTCAGAAAATGAGGTAGCCGTTTGGTGAATGCTCCCACGCTTCCATGAGCGAAGGATATCCATATCTTTGCAATGGGATTCAAGCCATCACCTTTATGCCATGGAAAACCTCGACAATTCCAAGACACCAACCCGAAGGCACATTTCCTAGGAAGGTACATTTGAGGTATGAGCGGCAGCAGTAGCAGAACAAGCGAGCGGCGGCATCAAGGGTACCATTAGCAACATCGTGGAGAGGAATGGCCTTGAGCGTAAGAAGATGTGGTGGGTGCGTAAGATGGAACAACACGAGGCGCATTTGCAGCGTTGGGTGTGCATGGGAAATGGGAGAATGGACTTTAACACCAGTAGTATAAGTGGCCTTAGCATGATGAAAGGCATCAGCAAAAAGTTGCATGTGATGGTGTAAAAATACGAAGTTTTCCACGAATCGGTCGCAGCCTTTACCACCATTCTTTTGAATGTCCCGGACCTTTGCAAATTCCAAGGCCCGACTAACAATTTGGGACTTAGTAAGATCAAAATCCGGAGAGAGATGTCCCTTTCAATTGCTTGGCCCGCTTGACGATATCCATTTTAGTACTCAAATTTCAGACTATAAATTTCACTATGCGGATGGTGGGGCTGCAATGCTCCAACCCTATGTGCGGCCAGTTGACAACAACCGGTGTTGTGAAGTCCAATTTAGCTAACACGAAAGTCCGCACCTTCGCTTGCAAGTCCTCCTCGATGCTTCTTTTCCGGCATGCCATGAATTACCGTGATTACAATCGACGGTTGTGCCTATCAATGTATTCTACCTGGAAGCGGATGTAGATGCGATGTAGATGCAAAAACTGTTACATGAGAGTTTTGAAATTGGGGGGAGGATGAACTAGGCATGGATCTCACATTAGAATCATGATGCTTTGAAGAAGAAGTTGGAGGTGCCTTGGTTGCATGAGAATAAGAACGTTCCAAGGCGGCAACTTCGACTAGATGTGTCCTTAGCAAGCTTTACCACTTGGCGTGTCATGCTTTCTTCCAATGCTCAGATGCGAGTATTACAACTCGTAGACACCTGAGAGACATGACGGAGTAAATCTTGTCTTTGCTTGCCAATATCAACCATTAGGTGCTCCACAGTCATATGACAAGCAGCAAACTCCAACTTTGCACCCTCAATTGTTTCCCCAAAGCTTTGCATGTTCAAAGATGAATTTTGCGCTGAGCGTTGCAAGGTCAGTTCACGACACTTTGCCAATTCAGACCTCAATGCACATTGAAATTGTGTCATCTCTTGTTGCCGCATGTGCAAAGTAGTCAGAAGAATGTCAAGCTTGTTCTCTAGGTCTTTTTGAAGCAAATTGACATAGAGAGAAAGACGTCTTTGGGAGGGACCTTGGAGAAATCATCTCGGGGTCAATCGGCAATCCTCTCCCATCATCCGAAGTTGAACCTCCCATGTTGGAGGTGTCCCGATTTCATCATGCTCCCCCCATCGCACCAGTGGTGAACCTCCAACGCATGTTGGAGGTTGTGATTACCGCCAACACCGTAATGCGATAATCTGCTCTCCATCATCATGTGTTGAACCTCCAAGCATGTTGGAGGGCGGGCCATTTGCCCCAACACCATTGGGAATTTGGATGAACCTTTATCGTGAGAGTAAAGATGCAATGCCCTATTGTTGGAGGTAAAAGCATGCTGATTGTACTTTTTTTGGAACCCCTCAAAAGTATCTACACTAGGTACTTTTTAAACTAGTACCTCGTTTTTTTTTCTTTCCATTAAAATCAATAAAAAAAATTTGAATTGAACCTCCATGTTAATCTATATAATTGGAGGCAATACTATTAGAGACTAAAATAAATTTGCTCAAACTTATTACCATTGGGAATTTATGATGGACAAGTCGCTTATCCCCGGGAGAGTAAAAAGATTTAATGCCCTATAGCATGCTTTCCGTTGTTTAAGATGAGCATCTTTATTGAGAGATCGAGTCACATCACCTTTGTAACCGTTATCTTTGTTCGTGGATCTGAGAGACTTCAAGGGGTGACGAGCAGGCCCTGACGGATTTGGCTGATCAAAGGGATTAATACCCACCATAGAAAAATCCCCTAGCTGCTGCAAAGGAATTGAAGGAGCCATTACTTCCAGAGGGCCGAAATGGGCTGATCTATAATAGTAATCAGTCCCGAAATCAAAAAGTCCAAAAAGCTGAAATGTAGAATGATGCAAATGGTCCGAATCATATGTCGTTGGAAAGATCCAGGCATAAGCTTTCCAACGAGCCCGAAATCACCTGATTCTGATGTCTCTAGCTCAAGTTATGAGCTCGAGAAGTTTTGCCGTCGGGCACCAAAAAGGCAGAGCGCAGATCTATGGAAAGTTCATAGGTACTGCAAGAATTGACGGAAAGCTTTTTGCTAAAAACAAAAAGCTCCAAAGCAACTTTTGACAAAAGGTAATACGGAAAAGAGCAAATGTAGCCAAATGCTTTGCAAGCTCAGTCTCTGAGAGAGATCAAGAAGCAAAGGAGGACAGAGAAGGGAAGCCCACCGCATGAAATACCTCAGAATTCAAACGTTGTTGCTGCTTACTCAGAGGAGGACTCCGAGATCGATGAGGCGGCTTAGGAACACAAGTATTACTACAGTAGGAAAAAAAATAGGCATGTTTGTTTATTTAAGGTTGTGTGTGGTCTTCTGTTAAAAAGCAAAGGCTGCAAGATCACTTGGCAAAAGAGCACGGATGGAATGTGGTTGTGGAGGGTGCTTCAAAGGACAGAAAGAGGTTGGCTATCACGGGCGTAAAAGGAGGGAGGGCTTAGATTTGGGAGAGTATGTCTTGAGGCTTAGCTCTTGATCCGTGAGTATAAGTACAAGGTAACTGCCGGTGTTCTTGAAGAGATGCAAAGAGCTAGCTCGGGTTGTGGCATGCTCGAGAATATTGAAGATGGGGAGGACAGAGAGAACACTTGGAGGTTTTTGAATGGAAAAAAATGAAGGATAAAAAAAATATGAGAGGTATATAGCACGGAATTACGGTTTGGCGTAATGACCGTGGAGGCTTATGGGAACTTAGAGACATGCAAGGAGGGTCTGGGCAGACCCGCTTTATTGTAAGGTGTTTGAGGGTAGCTCGAGTGTCCCCAAATTTCTATCCACACCAGTTACCTTGCTAATGAAATCCATAGTTGCTGGGTTGAATTTCAAAAGCCCCTCAGAAACCAAGGCTGAGGATTGGGGAGGAAACATTTTTAGATATCCAATTGAGTGCTGCTACAGCTTCTCCTGTGCACCAGATGTTTACTTACTTGGATGTGGTAGATGATGGGGAGCCAGATGTGATCAAGAGAACAATGGTAACTATGACTGAGGATTTTATTTTGGATTTTGAATTCTTCATGCACCTTGATGACCTCACTACTTTGCAATGGGTTAACAAGAAGAAGAAAGGGACGGCCACCAAGGCCGATCCAATTCTTTCATATGATGCTCAATGGCCTGTGCATCTCAAAAGCCCATTTTGGGCTACTGTTTCATACTGCAAGATTGAATTTGTGATACATCAATCTGAAGCCGTGTCCTTTGAGCATCCTGGTTCTGATAATCCTGAAAAGGTTGGCTTGTCTTGGTTGAACGAGCAATGCGTGGGTGCCTACCTGATGTAAGTATCCTCCCTTTCATAGACTCTAATTATTCCCTCTTTTTGAATTCAAAATTTCTGTCCAGGGTAGTCTCTCATACCATACCAGTCCACCAGAGACGAAGTCATGTATTTTTCCATCCGGAACTGGTAGACCTCTACATGAATAGGAGAGAGTCCATTTGGAGGAAGATTATTCCTCCTAGACCTCAAGAACCACCTCTCTTCTACTGGTTGCCCGTGGTCAGGAGGTAAACCTTTTCTGGCATCATGACACTCATTTCCATTTAAAATACTTGTCCATGTATTATTGTTCTATAACACACTCCCTCTGACCTCGTTTAGGTGCAACCACCATTGGAGCCTTTACCTCTATTGTGCTGATTGGGAAATATGTAAGCCTCTTGGAGTTCCACACCCTGCTCTGCTGCACTTTGATTCTATGATAAGATACCATTCTGCTGATATTGCCCGTGAAACAATGGAGTAAGTTGTTTGCATGCACTTCTATTGGTTGCCTTTTTTAAAAATCATCTCTCACTAACATGGTATGGCTGCAGCCTGTTGAAGGAAGTGCATGCTGTTTGGGACAGCCCTGCACCAAAAATGGTTGACATTCAATGCGTGGTCCACAACAACAAAATCGTTCAGACTGTGGGGTGTACACACTACTGTATTTATTCGAGATTTCATTCTTAAGCATTTGCAGCTGCTGCCTGCCGAGGTACGAGTATTGGTTGTCTCAACATACGACTGTCCATTTATGCTAACATAGCTAAAATGCAGGTGACCCCGGATTGGTTTGACAAGATTGATGTAGCAAACTGTAGAGATACATTCAGCAGCATGCTAGGCAGGCTACATGAAGCCATGGTGCAGGCAAAAAACCCACCAAGACAATCTAAGAAATATTCTAAGATATCTTTTTGGCTTTTAAACTCTTGAACTTCAAATATGGTTTAGTGATAGCAACTGGATTATGGTTGCAGCTTGTGTAAGACTTCTTAAGTTTTTGTTCTCGGGTCTGTAGTAATGTTTTGTTGAATGAACATGATACAGAAAACTTTTACAGCATAAGTTTTTGAATGAATATGATACAGAAAACTTGTATAGCATTGTGCAACTGTTTTGAATCATGTATCTTTGACCAGAAACACCAAGTATATGGCCAGAAACACCTGTTGTTTCTGGCCAGATATCATGGTATTTTTGGCCAAGGTGTTGGTGTTTCTGGCCATGGCCTTGGTTTTTCTGGCCAGAAACCTTAGTGTTTTTGGCCATGGCCATGGTGTTTCTAGCCATGGCCTTGGTATTTCTGGACATAGGATTGGTGTTACAGGCCATAGGCTTGGTATTTCTTGCCATAGCCTTGGTGTTTCTGGCCATGGCCATAGGCTTGGCATTTCTGGCCATGGCCTTGGGGTTTCTGGATAGAAGTCTTGGTGTTTTTTGGCCATGGCCATGGTGTTTCCGACGTAAGCTTGGTGTTTTTGGCCACGCAGCCATGGTGTTTCTCTTAAGCCTTGGTGTTTCACCATGGCCTTGGTATTTCTAGACATAGGATTGTGCCACAGGCCATAGGCTTGGTATTTTTGGCCACCCACCTTTGGTGTTTCGGTCGGGTCGGTGTTTTCGGACGTGAAGCCTTGGTGTTTTGGCCATGGCCATGGTGTTTCTGGCCAGAAGCCTTGGTGTTTCTGGCCATGGCCTTGGTATTTCTGGACATAGGATTGGTATTTCTGGACATAGGATTGGTATTTTTAGACATAGGATTGGTGTCACAGGCCATAGACTTGGTATTTTTGGCCATGACCTTGGTGCTTCTGGCCATGGCCATAGCCTTGGTGTTTCTGGCTATGGCCGTGGTGTTTCTGACCAGAACCCTGCTTGCAATACACCAAAAGACATTGTTTTGCTAGTAGAGAATTGAATTGAATTAAATTTTAACATCTACGCAGACTAGATGGCCGATGGGACCCAAACGAACGAAAAAAAAATCAGCCTATGGGAGACTAATGGCCATGGGACAAAAAAAATCAGCCTATTACTGCACAGGATTAGAAAACCCCACCAGAGAGAAAAAATTGGAACGTTTCTGCTCTTAAGTTGTGGATAAAGGTAGAACTTGACGGAGAAAATGGTGGTCGAGTGATAACGACTCCGTTATCGGCCCAGCCCGAAATGGAAATAATAAATATGGTGCAGACATCACTTTGATTGCGGACAACATCATTTCATCCTCTTTATTTTGCTACTTTTGATTCTTGATTCTGCGGTTATAATCTTGTTGTCTTTTCCTCATTTCCAATCCGGTGCCCTAAGCTCTTCTGTTCGCTGTGCTGTGCTGTGCGCTCTTCTGGTACAAAGTTTTTTTTTCCTTCTAACTAGTATCTAGCTTAAGTTATGGTTTCGATCTTACTTTAAAATTTTATCTCTGTTGTTTTGTAACAGCTTAAGATGGCGAAGCATTCTAGCCTTTTGCTTCTGTTACTGGTAACTACAATGTATCTTCACAAAGCTTGGTCCACTTCTGAAGAAATATTTGCAGGTAGATCTCAATGCTATGGCAGTTCTGAAGAATGCAAGGAAGATTTGGAGTCTACAAGAAGGATGCTGTATTATAAAAGATATTTCATAAGCTATGGAGCTCTCTCTGCAGACAGAACTCCATGTCCAGCCATGTCAGGCAGATCTTACTACACTTCGAACTGTCACGGAGTCGCCGGATCTGCAAACCCTTATGCAAGAGGTTGCAATATCATTACAAGATGTGCTAGAGATATCAATTAAGCATCCCCTTTCTTTTCTTTTTGGGCCATGAGGCTTAACAAGTTGGATCATTCTAAACATACTTTTGGCTGTCAAAGTTTACTGCAAAGTTCAATGTGACTTAAGTTTTCAGTCTACTATAATAGTCAATGTGACTTAAGTTTTGTCTGACCTTTTTGACAGATTAAGAATGAAAAAGTTTTCCTTTTTTTGCTGCTCTCGTTTTCTGATGCCACATCCACAAGCAAAACCAGTTGGGCAGTTGAGAGCATCAATGCAGAGTGGGCAGGTATTTATTTTATGGAGAAATAAAATAAACTTTCTTCTTTAAGAAGTTATGATCATGAAAGTATAGACTAGTTTAATGATGAAATCTAAAATATATAATAAAATATAGTAGGCGTAACATCAGATAGAAGCAGATTCTATGCATTTCTTTGATGCTGCCAATTCAAGCCTCTTGATGGAAGCTTTATAGAACATTTCCATATAATCCAGAAACTGATCTTCTGAATTATCTTCCATTGGATTTACCTCAAAGGTCCAGCTAACAAGTGTGTTATCATCACCATAGTCAACAAGTTGGAAAGTTGCCTTAAAATTATCCATGCCCATGTTACCTTCATCCATGCTATAAGTGTAAATATGATCCTGTGCATCAAACTCTAACAAATTTTCTATAGCCCATGATTTTCCATCCTTAAAGCCAGGAAATAGATCTCCAGTAACTCTCCGGCGATGACCAGGGATGCCATCTTCTCCTTCTAAGGTTTCACAGTGATCAATCATTGGCATCCACTCTGGTAACCTGCTGCTGTTTGATGCAATCTCCCACATTTGGGCTATGGCAGCATGTACTACTACATACATGCAACCTTGCCACTTCCTAACCTCTTTTTCCATCTCAAATTCTGGCTCACTAGTGCTGTGTTCAGTAGCTGATAACATTCTTCAAAAGGATCTTCAATACAAGCCAACTTAGTTTGTTTGAAGTTCAGGGCACTTATTCTGTAACAAAACCAGCAAAAAATTTCAATTCAATAGCTTTTTAATGTGTAACAGCTAAATATACACTGGGTAACTGTTCCTATGTGTAAGATATGTAGATTTAAGATGAATCAAACAAGTTTTTCCTGTATGGAATTTTGTCTGTACAGGTTCTTGAAGAAGAATTATCAAAGAACAGGGTTATACTGCGAATTTGATAGATATGGATGCACTCACAGTGTTTTTTGAGTCGTTTGCAATCGCGTTTGCATCAATTTGCTGACAAGAATGCAGTAAGTATTGGCACAAGAATTGAGGGCCGGCCGTCGTTTAATATCTGAGAATCACGGGATCCAGCGAGTATGTGGTCCCCGATATCAGCCCCGGAACGTACACAAACTTTCTAATCATTTAGGATATCCTAGCGATCAACGTGTAAAATTGTATGGTCCAACTAAATAGCGGACGCGTAGAACAATTGGATAGTTTATTTAAGGGAAAACTACCAAAATGCCCTTATGAGTTTGCTTATTTACTAAAATGCCCTTATGAGTTTTAAAATTACCAAAATACCCCTGGCTCAAATAAATATACTGTATAAAACAAACATACAATAAAATTACCAATTTGCCCTTACACACCAAACTTTATTACCAAAATACCCCTATACACCAAACTTAATTACCAAAATGCCTATTCATATCAATTTTCATCAATTTACACCAAACTTAATTACCAAACTGCCCTACACATCAAACTTAATTATCTACATACCCCTACACACCAAACTTAATTACCAAAATGCCCTTATATACTAACGTTATACAATCTAAACTTAATGCCTGAAGATTAGCAATTTGAATCAACAAAGAGATTACATAAGTCACGTTTATCATGAATAGGAGCTCTACAACCACAGCATTGTGTCCCTTCTCATTACACCTTCCACAATGTTGTTTCTCTTCTCTAAACCTTCGCGCCCGTATGGTATCGCGTTTGGTCTTTGGACGCCCGGGAGGTCTCCGTGGTGGGGCGGTGGTAACATGCCTCCAATAACATCATCGTGGTGCTAAAATCATGGGAATACCGCTCCTTGTAAGTATCACAATAGGATCACCAATGAATATGTTATGTGTGCATAAGATTGCACACGCTCTTTTCTAAACGTAATAGCGGCGGTGCATGTGCACTACGGTAATCCCAAATCTTGCCACATTCCACATGTGTGCATGTCCTCTTATCCACATCAACAAGCCTAATGTGTGTTTGAGTATGTATCTCAAAGATGACATTAGTGGATGGCAAAATCCGGTATAGTCTTCCACGCTCACAAGATCCTCGATGGATTGCTCGGCAGTCCAACCAATGCATTATGTGTCACGGCCCGTTAATCCCTGGTAGCTTCCCATTAACCCTTCTTTCATAAAACCATGACATTAAATTCTCAAGTATCAATTCCAACATCCCAAGAATAGGCATATCTCTAGCCTCTAGCAACCATGCATTTAGGGACTCAAAGAATGTTGGATGTCAAATGTCCAAACCTTTTTCCAAAAACTTACATGTAGCCCAATGTGAAGGGTCAAATTGTTCATTATCCAATCAATGCACTACTATTTATAGCTCAGATTTCTCCAATGACATCATCAAAATCTTGAGCATTAGATGCATATTTTTCCACAACATCCCTACTAGCCGAAAGTGCTTTTGAATGCTTTTCCGAAATATCGCAAATGGCGATGCAACATCCATACTACTTCCAAACACCTTTTGACACCATCCACTTTCCGCCTCCGTGTATTGAAGAGCATCCTTTAAACTTTGAAGAAACCAACACCGATGGTTATCATCCATGCTATTACCATCCAAACTGGAAACAAAGCACCCATCAATGCGTAGAATGTCGAAGAATACCAAGATATCCACTCAAATGAGTCCCATCTAAACCAATGACATGCCTATAATGCAAAACCCCATTGAAGTAGCATCCTTTAAACTTTGAACAAATGCCACACTACCGATTAGCTTCAATATGTTTTGACAAATTCTTAACAACGAACAATAACGTGGCATATCATACCAATCGTTTCTCCAAATTGCCTCCATTAGAGGTAATTTGAGATCTCATTTTGTCCCATTAAGGGATGCTTAAAAAGCCACATCAGCTTTTTAAAGTCCAATAAGAGAAGAGAATTTTATTCCAAGATATCTAACCCTTCTAACTAACTTTTGCGTTTGTCATTTTTCTACCATTTTGATCAAAAACCAATGACATTTGTGGCAATGGATTCTCCGCCTCCTCAAGATCTTTCTAATGACAACCCATTGTTATGTCTTTTGGGATGTAAATAATATAAGAAAGAGCAAAAACCTTAACACATATGGTTTGTATTGAAATACACAATATGCCACTTGAAAGATCTTTTCACCGGATTATGCTTCCAAATATGTTTTGACAATAATTCTAGGGAAAAAACAATTGTTAATGCGGGGCATATCATACCAAGAGTGTTCATCTCAATTGAGGATTCTCATTCAAAAGGAGATCTCATACTAATGCAGCATGCTTCTAAAAAGCAAGAAAGAACAATAGAATCTTCAAAAACTTACCTCAATTTCGCAATTTTGTTGAATGATCAGGACATATTTCAATGCACGGACACGGTAAAACCGTTTGTTTGTGTTAATCCATAACCCAAGCTTTTAAGAACATCAATTTCTTTCATGTCAGCTGAAAATCCCTTCATGCCGCTTCTCTTCTTCTGTTCGTGACGGCTCCTCTTTTTTGGCTTTTTTTCCGAGAATGCACCGATTGAGTATGTGGTTTAGTTCACGGAAGGGCATTTCGGTAATTTAGCGGTATGTATATATAGTGTATACGATAAACAAGGGCATTTTGGTAATTCTAGAACTCATAAGGGGCATTTTAGTAAATAAGCAAACTCATAAGGGCATTTTGGTAGTTTTCCCTTTATTTAACCTTGGTTGGCGATGGTTTTGGCACGCCCGATTTGGGTTGTCCTCCGTGGAAACTCTTCTAAATTTTCATGGAAACCCTTCCCATTTTTGGAAACCCTTCCTATTTTCCATGGAAACCTTCAGACTTTCATTAAAACCGGAAGGGTTTCCATGGAAACCCTTCCTAATTTCCATGGAAACCCTTCCGAATTTCCATGTTTGGAAAATAGGAAGGGTTTCCATGGAAATTTGGAAGGGTTTCCCATTTGAAAATCAGAAGGGTTTTGTTTTTTTAATATTTTTAATATTAACACGTATATTTATGGACCATGCCTTTCAAGACGACGCCACCCATTAATGGTGCACGCTCATAAATATGCACGCCACCCCAGAATTCAAAATTTAATTCAAATGGAAACCCTTCCTATTTTCCAATGCCATGGGAAAATAGGAAGGGTTTCCACAAATGGGGAAAAATAGGAAAGGTTTCCACGACCGATCAAAAAATTTTCTAAGGGCGTATGCTCTTCTTGCGCTTTGCTCTCCACCATTGCATTCTCCTTGCTCTTCTCGCGCTTTGCTCTCCGCCATTGCATTCTCCAGTGCACTCCAATCCATTTTCAAATAAAGATGTGTGGTGTGATGGAATGCATTAGTTGCAAGATCTTCTCAAGTTGGTGTCATATAGAATTAGTGTGACATTTATTGGTATCTTTATAGCATGCATCTGGGCTCACCTAGTTGATGACGGTTGAACACTAGAAAGGTAACTTTAAATCACGCCACATCTTAGAAACACTTAGAAGTGCACCCTCGTTCTTACATTACATCATGCAATCCCCAATACTCCACTTTTAGGGGAGATGAAGGTTATCTTTGACACCAAGTGTGCCTCATCACCACTTCGAATAGGGATAAATCCATTACTACAACAAACTGGACGTTAATAGTGGGTCCAACCTCACAGATTTGGAACTAAAGAAATGTTCGCGGCGGCCTTGCCGCGATAAATTTCTTGTAAGATAAAACACATAAATATAAACAACAAATAAAATTTTGTAGCAAGAAAACTGAACAAGCCAGAAAGATGTTCAACTTGGTCAAGATATTTTGTTTTCTGAAGTCCTTTTTTCTTTGTTGTATTGCAAAGTTAGAATGCACACAATATCATTCAATAGTATGCAAAAAGACTGTTTATGGCATGTTTTTATAGAGATTCTGCTATGCAGTCTTGATAGTTTGAACATCCCAGATACTTTAAAAAGCACCGCCTTGCAAGTTCTACGTCTCCGTGCTTACGACATGCATTAAGAAGGGCCCTCCAAGCCAAAGTAGCAGGTTCATCCGTGGTTTGCAATAAATCAACTGCCTCTTTGAGGCAATCAGCACGACCTAGAAGATCAATCATGCAAGTATAATGATCAATATAGGTACAACGCCATGGTCTTTCTCCATGTGCTGAAAATACCACCGGCCTTTATCTATCAAACCTGCACGGCTACATGCAACAAGAAGACTTGAAAATGTGACACTATCTGGCTTTATGCCCTTCTCTAGCATCATCTCAAAACATTCAATAGCAAGAAGACTTTCACCATGTTGTGCATAACCTGCAATCATTGTACCCCAAGATACTACATTTTGATTTGGAAGCTTATCAAAACCTCTCGTGAATCCTCTAAATTACCACACCCTAGCATACATATCAATAAGTGTATACTTCCTAAAATGACATCTCGATTGAAGTCCAAGTTTCAAGAGTTTCCTCATGGATAATTCTGCCTTGATCCCTTGCTCCCCATTTTCCCACATGCTTTGAGCACGCTGGAAAATATCACATCATCAGGTTGCATGCCATCTTCTTCCATTTTTCCTGAAGGCAGTTTAGGGCCAACAGACCTTCTTCATGCTCAGATATCCTGCAATCATTGCCCCCCAAGATACCGGTTCTATTAGGCAGGCTCTCAAAAAGTCCTCATTGACTCGTTTAAGCTACCACATTTAGCATACATATCAACAAGGGTATTTTCAATAACAACATCTGACTGTAGGATATATTTCAAGATCTGGACATGGGGCGAGCCTGCCTTGGACTATGTTTCTCGTATGCTGCCACATGCTCTTAGTGCAGCCAAAAAGGTCACTATGTCTGGTCTTATACCCTCCCTTGGCATCTTTTTGAAACAATCTAGTGCAAGACAAGCTTCACCATATTGAACATATCCTAAAATTAATGCAGTACATGACACTACATCTCGTTTTCTGTAATTTATCAAAGACTTCTTGGGCATCAGTTAAGCTTCCACAATTGGCATACATGTCAACAAGCGCAATACCAACTATGACATCACGCTGGAGCCCACCTTTAACTATCTAATAATGAATATGTCTTCCCTGCTTGAGTGCCATAGTTGTGGGCAACTGGCTTTAAGTACAACAAGGTAGACATGCTTGTGACATTTTGCACCTGTTGCTCTCATTTTGGCATAGTAGTCAAGCGCGGTGTCTCCTGCCCATGGTTAGCATGAGCTCCAATAATTGAGCTCCATGTATATACACTTGGTTTTAACACATTATGAAATGCTTCAGTTAGCGGACAACAACCCACAAGAGCCAAATAGGCGAATAAGGTGGTTACCCAAAACTTCTACAGTGTGGAGTCCATTTTGGGCCATAGGAGATTGCACACACCTGCCATAATCCACATATTTCCTTTTAATGCACTCCTGCAAAAGACAATAAGCGTTATCTCTAGACATATTGAACCTACGCTGCTCCATAATCTCCATTGCATCTTCCACTTGTTCTTTCTGGCATAGATTATCCAAAATCCTGGAACCAGAATGGTCTCAAAATACAAAACAACAGAGTAGGAAAACTCAAACACATTGACTCACCTGCCACATTTTCCATCCTGGACCAAGCTGTTCCGCAAACGATGCCTCACCATGTGCGTGCTTTCTAACAAGTTCTTCGAATGGAGGTGTAAAGAGACATGTCGCCATAGTTGCAGGCTTGCAAAAGCTTGGTCAATGCATACTTACCAGTTCCAAGATAGAATAGAATGTGGTGGTTCTAGCTAACAGTTCCTTGCAATATGGTCCAAATGAGAATCTGGCATGCAACGGAAAGACTCATAGAAAGCAGCGTACCTGATCATTGTACCATTAGTCCATTATGCTGCAGCTTCTACCAAGTACTGAGACAAGCCCATTACTACGCCAAATGCAAAATCAAACTCTCTTACGAACATTTGATCTTCGCAGGGAGATTTTCTTTACCATAATCTGGAAACCAAAGTCATAAAGCCCTACGGTTTCTTAAGGTGGAAACAGCATTGTGAAAAAGTTGCGATTTAGGTCCCTTTCCAACCGATGGTATAACCTGTGTTTCTATGAAACGCTTCTTGATGGCGATCGACTGTAGGCCTTCCTCAATCCGACTCAATCGCCATTTGCCAAGAAAACCGCCGGAAGAAGAGTAAGAACCAAATTTCTGAAAAAAGCTCTTCAATCAGAGCCGTAAAAATTTAATTCTAGGCATTAATTACCGGTGGATGTCTTGAAAACCCAAAAATATAATATTGCTATGGAAACCCTTCCGGGCTTCCGGATTTTAGGGAAATTTGGAAGGGTTTCCATGCTGAAATTTGGAAGGGTTTCTGTTTTTTTTTGTTTAATAACCCCAATCGAGGGGAGGTGTGAGCGTTGGTTAGGGGGTTTTTATTCTACCCTGCCATTTGGGTGCGAAGGTTTTATGTACGCCCGATTTGGGTTGCCCTCCCGTGAAACCAGGCCTCCAGATTAGATTTTTCTTAAACTGGCAAAATGCCCTGCTTTATTGCTATTTACCGAATTTTTAAGAAAATATCCTCTAATTTGCCGGATTTAATTTTGATCGGAAATTTTTCGGCATCTATTTTAAGAACCGGATTTTAACAACTTTGGCCGGAAATTCTGGGGAGGAACCCCCCTAATTTGAAGTCCTGGTGGAAACCCTTTCGATTTTTCATGGAAACCCTTCCAATTTTCCATGAAAACCCTTCCGGGTTTTAAAAGCCGGGTTTCATGGAAAATCGGAAGGGTTTCCATAAAGACTCTTTCGAATTTCCAATTCCTGAAATCAGGAGGGGTTTCCACAGAAATTCGGAAGGGTTCCCATATTGGAAAATCGGAAGGGTTTTTCGAAAAACAGAAAGGGTTTCCACAAAAAATTTTTTTTTTTGGAATATTTACAGACGTGAGCATTTATGGCTCAAGTGCAGATGCCCGACATTAAGGCAGCACGTCCATTAAATACACGTGACCCCAAAATTGATTTCCTGGATGATGGAAATTAGGAAGGGTTTCCACAGGAGGAGGAAAATAGAAAGGGTTTTCGTGCAAGGAGGAAAATAGGTAGGGTTTCCACATGGAGTTAGAAATTTCATCGGGTAAGATTAACTAAGGAATTGAGACCCCAAAGGGCACAATGGAGAAACTGCAAAAAACTACCTTCAAGCTTGTGAAAAAGTAGCGTGCGACTCTTCAAAAGTGGTTTAAATTCAACAACACAATTTGATATATGGCAAACAAACTAGGCTAGGGATATCGTGTGGAAATGCCTAGGGGAACAAGCGTACGTGTGAAGTTTCCCTTGGATGAAGAAATATAGAAACGATGTTATGTTGCACTCTATTATGTTGCATCATGGCACTATGCTCTACATAATTTCTGTTGCATAACCTTTGTCTTTGTTAAATACTAGTTATGAATGCCCGGCGTTGCCGGCCTTTAGTAACAACTTGAAGCAAGATTTGGAAAGCAAGTGTCAAAATATACGGAGGTTAAATTTTATGTACTTGGGATTGTCTGATGAATGATGTTTCTGCTTGATAAGGAAAGTAGTTAATGTAACATGTGAATGTCATTTGTTGAGTAGAGCATTTGTATGCGATGAAAAAGATAAACAACCATTTCTCATTGCTTTTAGAATGCAACTAAGAAATGAACCCTTTTAAGGAGCAAAATTCTTATATTAAATTTTGATTTGACCCACCAGCATTTGAAAATGCATCTATGCCTTTACAGTGAACCACGTGGTAAACAAAAAGTTAAAGGGACCATAAGGTTGTAGGCCATTGGTATTCCCTTTTTTTATAAATCTTGGCAATGCTTCAGCATGGCTCTAATTGAGGATATTTTATCATAGAGCATAACCACCATAGAGCATAACCACCAATTATTGTGATGTTCTCATTTATATGCACATTCTATGCCTTTTAACATAGTAACACAACATTTTCAAATCTTGGCGATGCTTCAGCAAGGTTTTTGCAAAACTAACATACTAATTGAGGAGGTTTCCACATAAGCATAATATGAAACTTCATGATTATGCATTATTACTACTTGTAGTGGACCATCTCAAGGGGATTTGCTATAAAATTATCATTAGCAAAGCATTAAAACATGAAGTGTATTCCAAAATGGTCAATATATATGAATTGCACAATGAAAATGTTTTACTAAAAAGAGGTGACAATTACACTATAGTTTTGACTAAGCCTTTTTTTTTTACTAAGCCATTTTAGCGGTGTTAAAAATATTAATGTACTCTTTACTTTGAGTCATGCATCTCTAGTCCATTTTATGGTGCAACTCTACAATGTGACCAAAATATATCTTGAATAGGACCGATGAAGCTTGAGATGACCGTGGGTATATTTCATTGTGCGAAACTTCTCCAATGACTTTTATGATAGGCACACATGCCATTGTCATCGATGAGCAGGGAAAGGAATGTTCTTATGAAGGAAACAGGGTTGTTATTTAAGTGGAAAACAAAAGCTTACATAATAAGCGACACCATGCAAAGGGCATAAGTATGCTTATAAAGAATTGAGTCACGAACATATGTTGTATCCACGCATTCACATTTGATGTGCTATTTTAGCTTTACTTTGCAAAGAATTGGGGATAAAAAGGAACTTGCAGTACTTTCCATATACATGGCCTTAGCATATCCCATTGGCAGCTCTCAAATGGTATGCGAGAGCCCAACTCATAGGTGAACCAATTTCTACTCTTGTAGACTTAATAAATCATCAAAATGTTACCTACATGTACAAAAAAGTTGTTCCTTGATGTTGTTCCTTGACTGGCCAAGTCTTGGCGAGATAGTAAGTCGAGGGAAGAAACCAGCGATTTTTTTAGAGACTTGTACCGACATGGTCACATAACTTATTTCACATCTTGTGATGCTTCCAAACCTAATAAAAATATTAAAATGTTAGCAAAAGGTTCTTTGCATCCTAGCATGCAACTGGTATTCCCATGGCCTTAACATATCCCATTGGCAGCTCTCAAAATGGTATGCAGAGCCCAAATCATAGGTGAACCAATTTCTACTCTTGTAAACTTAATACATGTCATCAAAATGTTACCTACATGTACTGAAAAAGTTGTTCCTTAGTCGACCAAGTCTTGGCGGATAATAAGAAGCGGTATAACCATTTTGCCATAATAAGAAGAAACCCAACCATTTTGCTAGAGAGACTTTTACACACATGGTCCGTAACCGATTTCCTGCGATTTCACATGCGTGATTGCTTCCAAACCTAATAAAAAATATTAAAAGGTTAGCAAAAGGTTGTTGCAATCTGATATCATTTGTGGACACAAATGAATATGATTTCAACATCTTGGGAGATGAACATGTAAAATATTCAGGACCATTATCTTAGGTTCACCTAGCTTTGGTCCGTAATGATTTGTATTGTACATTTTGCTCATAATCTTTCTTCATTGCTGCAAGACACTAACCTATTATGTATCTTTAAGAAATAGCTAAATGGAATGAAAAAAGTAGGCCAAGAAAGTGAAAGAACAAACCTGGAGTTCTTTTGTTGCTCTATTGCTTCAATGAAATAGAGCAATTAATCTGTTGTTGTAGATGACCGATTGGTGGCCTCCAAATTCTGGTTGACAAATTAATCTTTGATCGATATACACTATTTGGTGCTGCAGATAGCTAGATAGAAAATCATAAGAATGCAAATGAGGGAACTGGAAAGGGGTCCTCATAAGCCTCCAACCTCCATAAGCCTGCACCGTAAATCACATTTCGAATCTGCTTCTGGACAAATGCTATTTGGTGAAACATCAAAAGTAACAATCATTAACTAATAATAAATCTAAACACAGGAACAATAGCATGTATGGTATCTGCTCTAAATCACCTGCCTCACTCAAATTCGTGACCACTACTATATGCTGCATTTCAACATAAGAAATGCTAACTAAAAAACGGCCATAGCTATCCTTTAAACATTGTCTTTGCACAAAAATAGAATATTATCATTAGAAAAATATGTATAAAATATGCAAATGGATCTTGCCATATATGAATCGCCATTTGCGGATTCCATCAAATAAAACATATGGTTTTACATCTTGCCATATGCAAAACCTTTTTGGGTAAAAAGAAAAGAGTAGAATAGAGAATGCAAAAATAGAAGAACAAATTTGTAATCAACTATGAAGACAAATATGCATCCAAATTATAACTGCATAAACATGAAATATATCTCCAAAACGCAAGCAAGCCTGATGTAGATGGTGCAAAAAACCCTGTTGAATGCTGCAATACTTGATGCATGACGCAACAATAGGCATCAGCTTACCTGGCATCCATAAAACTGCTTTCTCTGCTCTAAACCGCAAGGTACCATCCTAGCATGAGAAACACCCTAGCATGACATCTTTCTAATACAACATATGAGGGTTTCTAATATGAGGCTTCTAACAGTAGACTACTTATAAGAAAAAGCTTTGACCAGAACAATTACAAACAACCTGTTACATTCTAATATTTATGCAAACATAAAACATCTTTCAGATACTGAGAAAAAACAAAATGGTTGTAAACAAACAACCAGCTGGTGTTGATTTTATCATGTTCTTATGCTCTTAATACCTCCCTACCGCCAACATAAGCATTAGATATGGATGCCTTCCTTGATAAAAAAATTTCACTGATAAGAAAGTTCACATGTCCCAACTCTATGTTACATTAGATAAATTCGATATGGATGTGTTCGTTGATAAGAAAACTGTTGCAGATGCACAAAATAAAGAGCTTGCCTCAGCTAATTTAAGAAAATATTCAGAGGGGAAAAAAAGGGAATGGGATTCTTCTATACTCGGACAAACTTTCATGCAAACCTAAGGAGTCTGGACTTACCTTTTTAATAGATCTAGTCATGGCCATCTAGTGTCCAAATCAAAGCCCACATAGAAAAATACCAAGTTTGCATCAGAAAGCAGAGAATGAGTTTATAAATGGATCACAAACTTGTTTAGAATCAGAGGCATGTAAATGCAGTGAGCGTGTTTATTCATAGCCATGCAATAAGGACCATCGATATAAGAGGAGGTGGATTGCATACATTATAGTTCCAAAATAGATTTGGAAGAGATCTTCCACACATCGTCTTAAGCAAGCAATTGCTCCTGATACCTTTGCTTCGATGTCTACATCTGTGCAAGCATCGCCTCCATCCTTAAAGCATATTCCCCATTTCACTTTTGACCCTTCTTAGATGTTTTGTTCCTGCACAGGTCGTAGAATGCTTGGCAAAAGAGCAAAGAAATTAGAGAATTAACCTGGACGAAGTTGCGCAAATCTGCCTGCAGAGAATCCTTTGGGATAAACAATAAACAAATAGTATCTATCTTGGCTAAGTTGAGCAACCAGGGCAAAGATCAATCATATATGGCAGCAATTCACGTCCTTGTAGGCCAAGAAACAGGTGTCTTCCTTGCTCGCTCTTCACCAAAAGATTTTCAAAAACAGATCGTTACAGGGAAAAACTCGTCTAGAAATTAATACCTTTCTAAAATCTTCGGTGATTGACAATGAAAGGAAGGAGCCTCTGCAGTTGATCAACATGGCAAGTGATGCGATTCTATCACGGTGCATGCATCTTGCCTCACAAATCTTCCGCCACATATGAGCAGAGACAATCTGGAATGAAGTGTAGTTGAAACCCCCAATAGAATTTAACCTGTTTATCTTTGCTCTGTCAAACTTGAAGCATACATTTGATCCATCACTGCATATTCCAGCACAACATAAGCACCCCGGAATGCCCCAAATACATGTTACCATTCTGATTTTGTACCTGAAGGCAGAGTTGCATTATATATTGCAGTTGCTCATGTGGCTCATCAATAATCTCACGACAAATTCCACAAAGTTAACATAAAGTACAACCTTGAAGGAAAAAAACCTTCCGATATATGTTGCTCCAAGAGGATCTGCGGATAGAAGAGAATAATAAAATTTTAAACAATCTTGGAGTCCAGGGCTAATATATTTTCATATACCTCACATTCGCAGCAAGATGTGAAGAAAAATATGAAAGTTATCTTTAAGCGCGGATTTGTAATATGCACAGACATAATCTTCACCAAGTTTAAACTGCCGAAAACCATTCAAACATCACACCTCTGCTACAAACTTTTGCTCAAGAACCGCCCAAGGAGAAACCCAAGCCCTTGCTGCAAAAGGAGAATCAATAAGAACCACAACTGTGAATTATGCCGAGAGAGCGACCCTAGTTTGTACCATCACTTACTAATATCATTGCAGAGCCATCGGGCTTTCCACCAATCCGTAGGCGTATGGAATGTAAAAAGTCTCTAGTTTCTAACTTTGCTTTCTCAAGAATAACCTGCACGGATGGTTTCTTTTCCCCACCCTTGGAAAATATGTTGTTGAACACCAAAAGTGAATACTGCATGAAGCTGGAGGCGGTAGCCTGATCATCTGAAACTGATGCGGCCAATACAGTAAATGACTTATCAGCATCATCTTGGACCTGCAGGTCCAAGAGTCGCATTTCCCTCTGGCCAGAAAGTCTATCTTGTAAGCTTTTGTCTTGTGATATATCATAGAACCAGCTTTCTGACATGCTTTTCCCTCCTGAAATTTCTGCATCCCAGCACTCTATACCGATTTCTGTCAAAAGAAGAAACTGGCACAAACCGTTACTTGAGAGACCAGTATTAGACTTCCAAACTAAAGATCCTGCAGCAAAGTGATCATGGTTGTCTTTTTCACCTGATTAATCTGGATGATATATGGCTCCTTTTAGAATTTAAGCTCTTGAAAGTGGAAAAGAAGGATCACGATTTGCACACGGGACTGCAAAATCCTAGAATCTACACATTGCAAGGGAAGAACATACTCCATTCTAGTTAAGGAGGAGAACCCAGAGGAGAAAATAATCGTGAAGACGTTGAGCATGAGCTGTAGGGTCATTCTCGTACCTACCTAAACATGTTGTTAACATGTTTGATAGAGAATTATTTGTAGAAAGTAAAATCTAGGGATCTCGAAGTCATGTGATGTACCTGAATCCGTACTGTAGCTTGTGTTGAATATTGCTTGCCTGAACCTTTTGGATCTTTCATGTAGTCTTTCTTTTCTAGCTCCTCCACTGTCTGAAAGTCTTGCTAATTCCTGTGCAGATGCAATGAAGAATCGGTGAAAACATCAGGCTTTTTGCCTCATAATATATAGAGTGATCAGTGAGAAAAACATTTGATAGAAAGAATTAGTTATGTAGTAAGCAGTGTAAATAAGGTGATATGCCTGTCTGTGTTGTCTGAAATGATGAACAATATAGAAGAGTACGCAGATATCAGTTTTGCAAATTGGAGTTTAACAGAGAGCTAAAAACACACCATATGCGTCATGTCAGACTCATATCAAACTATTGACGATACAACAAAGAATAAACAAAGAATCAAATATCAGATTCTATGAATGGAAGAGCTTTCTATGTGGCCATCTACGTATTACAAATTCTCTGCATCTTTATTTTAAAACTCTTAATCAAACTTTGAGTTCTTTCAATGCTGCTATTATTCTTAGTATCTATATTGACTTACTTGCAACGGAGGTTTTTCTCCTTCAGGCAACGCAGTGAACATGAGAGCTTTTTGAACCATCTGAAAGACATGCAAGTAGGTCAGTTACACTCATTGCGATGATGGCTCGAAAGGCAAAATGAACCCACATGATGGCATATCTCAAAGCACAAAACTCTATTGCGGAGAAGCCCAAAATGAAAATGTCTGCCATCTTCATTCAGATGAAGCCCATCATCTCCAACATCGGATTTGGAAAGAAAAACTCGGGGTTTTGGAATCATAGTTACCGTGGACCCGGCGCAATTGCTTCCTGAGTGAACCTATGCATTCCGGATTGAAGGCCATGATATCTGAATGCTTTCAAGCTTCGTGGCATGCATGCCCAACCCGCCCAAACTTAACAATCTCGAACCAAAGAAATAAATGATTTTGTCTAATTTTTGCTGTTAAGAAACATTCTCAATTTTTGGAACAACGGAAAAAACTTCCGGCAGATAGAACCCCAATAATCATAGGAAATTGACTTAAGAAAAATTCCAAAAACATTTTCCACCAGGCCGGAAATTTTCAAATTAAAAAGGTTGATTATTCCGTCGTACATGCAAGAGACCAAAAGAAAAAAGAAACAAGAAAATGATAAATGTAAATGATAAATGTAAACAAGAAAGAACAAACTTAAGTATTTGATAAATGTAAGCAAGCGTCTCGATACATCTAAGTCATCAACCCCTTGGCTTGTTATGCGATAGCCATAGCGCATATAATAACGCAATAGCAGAGGAGAGAACTTGTCGCTTTCCTCGAATCTGTGTGGAAGGGGAAAACCAATTCCATTCAACCTATAAAAGAATACCATATAAAGTGGTTGGTATGGATATTTTCTAAGTCAGATGCAACAAAAAAAAAGGGTCATTGATGTACCTGAGCGGCACTAGACGAAGCTCCTTCGATGGAATCCTTGATGAAGAACCTATTTGCCAACAAACGCATGGTAAAAGGCACATGAACACCGTAACTGGTCGCATCAACCTGGCTAGGCACATCCATGTCCTGGATAACGAGTGGTGTAAGCCCATCCCTTACCTCCTCGGATGCACCTCTAATCTGCAGGTAAATCATAAACATCCTGCATATGGATCTGGCATTAGCAAACATCCATTCCACTCATTCTACAAGCAACTCATATAGCTGTTCAACTGGATAACGCTACAACGCTCACCATATTTCTCCACGCCTTGGGAATAAAAACACAACCAAGATGTTTGCACATCCTCGATGTCCCCAAGGACGGAGTAATCGTCAAGGTCTCGAGCGAGGATGTACAACCTGTCGAGATATTGATATCGAGATCACCATCTTCTTTGCTTGAGCAGATCGAAAGACTTCAAAGACATAGGTGTTGACTATGTTTGAATCAAGACTTCATCAAAGCACCTACACCAGCCCATCCACTTGCCTTAATTAGCTACGGCATCCACTTGCCTTAATTAGTTACGGCATAATTAGGTGTGGTTGGTAACGAGAGCAGTTATTATTTGCTGTCCCTTTTTATATCTGTATTCATACTTGGGAGCTTGCGCTCTCGGATATTGGTGTGCATCCCCTTCTCTCCCTTTCTTGGTGCAACCTTGACATGGTATCGAGAGCACTTGGTGTCTTTGAGATTGATTAAAAATCAATACAAACAATGGAGAAGGATGCAAGCTACAATCGATTACCTTCCCGGGCGGTCGTGTGATTTAAATCTTCGATGACACAGGTTTCCAAAGAATGGAAGAGAAGAATGACTCTCATTCTTAAGGCTGAAGGAGTTTGGGGAATTGTTAGTGGCCAAGAACCAACACCGAGCTTGCATCGATGGCAAGAATAAATCGTTTTGATGCTTGGCAACGGGATGACAAGGCTATGGCTACTGATTAGGCTTTTCGCTGTTGAATCTCTTCTTGATGAGGTTGAGGAGGAGAACAGCCATGATTTATGGAATGCTCTCATCCAAGAGCATGAAAAGAAGACCCATACACAAATTGGGCATTTGTATGTCAAGTGGTGAATATCTATTTGGGAAGAGACCGAGAGTCTTGACAAATTCAATGTGATCGCATGAAGAACACCTTTCGCAGATTGAAGCCTCCGGAGAAGAGAATAAGATCTCTCCTTCATTGCAATTATTTTTCTTTCTTAGATCCTTACCTAATTCTTTCCATGCTTTGCGCAGCAATCTCATGCAAATTGCCGACATGGACCTCAATCGTGCAATCACTTCCGTCAAGGAGGAGATCATGATGAGGAAGGATTTGGGATTATCAAAGACGAGCACAATGCTTTCTTTGCAGGTCATTCTGAGCCTAACTCCTATGCAAAAGGGAATGAAAAGGCTAAGAAAAAAAGAATAACAAGTAATAACAATGGCTTAAAGGGGTCTTGACAAAGAAAGGCATAAAGATCCAAGCGGCGGGTTTGTGACTATTGCAAGAAAGGCAATCATACCGCAGTGAGAATGTAGGAAGAAGATGAAGGATCTTGAGCACAAACCTGAAAGCTTTGGAAACAAACAAAGCTTCAGCCAATGTGGCCCAAATTGTTGAAGAAGTAAGCGTAGCCAATGTGGTTCCTTGTAGCCCGGATTATGTCTATCTTTGTAACCAAATGGCAGCCCCTCACTCTATCAAATTCATCATGGATTCTGGTGCTACAGCTCATATTAGTTGGCACAAAGATTGGTTTGAAAATTTCAGACCTACATCTTCCAATCACATTGTTCAAATCGGCGACAATAGTGAGCATCAAATCTGCGGAATGGGTAATATTCAAGTACCCACTAGCCTTGGTATTTTCACTCTAAAAGGGATAATGTATGCTCCTACCTTGCGTAAAGATCTGATTTTTGTTGCACGTCTTACTGATATGGGTACAATAGTTTCCTTTGATAGTGAAGTCTGCATTGTTCGCAACAAAGTTACAGGAAAGAGCCTTGCTCATGCTATTCGTATGGGTAATCTCTACCATTTGGGCCAAGAATATGCTGACCAGGTTATTCTTGTAGCTGCTGGTAATGGTATTTGTGATTTATGGCATAAGAGGCTTGGACACATCAGTCTTAAAGCACTCAACCAGCTGCCTCAACTTGTAGACGGTTTTGATCTTCATCAGCACCTACTTTGCAAGTTGTGAGGCTTGTGCATTCTGCAGATCTTTTACTCTCATTGGATCTCGTGCTACTGCTCTTCTTGAACTAGTACACACGGATCTTTGTGGTCCAACTCATGTTTCTTCTCTCTCGGGTGCTTATTATTTTCTGACATTCATTGATGATTTGAGCAGGAAAACATGGGTCTATTTCTTGAAGTGGAAATCTGATGCATTTGCCTATTTCCAAGAATGGAAAGTGCTTGTTGAGAATCAAGTAGCCCATCAGATTAAGAAGCTTAGATCTGATAATGGTGGAGAATTTACCAGTCAAGCATTCAATCATTTTTGTGCTGATCATGGTATTGAGCGCCAACTTACCGAGCCTCATACTCCACAACATAATGGCGTTGCTGAATGGAAGAATCGCAGCATTGTTGACATGGCACGTTGCTTGCTCGCTTAATCCTCAACACCCATTCAATTTTGGGCTGAAGCAGTAAGGTACTCAGTTTACCTTCTCAATAGATTGCCCAATGTTGCTGTGAAAAATCAGACTCCTGAACAAGCTTTCATGGCGTAAAGCCAAAATTGTCTCGCTTGCGTGCCTTTGGATGTGCTGCCTTTATGCTTATTCCCAAAGTTAATCGCAAGAAACTTGAGCATACAGCAAGAAAATGATCTTTGTGGGTTTTTCTGACTAGTGCAAGCATGGTTATAGGAAGATTGATCCGGATACCAAGAAGCTTTGTGTTAGTCGCAATGTTATTTTTCATGAAGATGTCTCGGCATTTTAGCAAGGTTCAAAAACTTCTAATGTGGAATTTCTTGATATCTCTGCATGGATAACAGATGACACCATAGCTTCCAATCCATCAGACTTCGGTTTCGATATTCCGGCACTTGCGGTTCCAAAGACCTGCAATGTCCCAAGACCTGCGGTGGTTTACAAGACCCTGTTTCCCCGATCACGCACAAGCAAATCTTGACACATCCGATCCAGGAGGAGATCTTGACCCATCTGATCCAGGAGATGATTTTGATCATCCTGGTCAAGGAGGAGTTGAAGAACTTGGTCGAGGCAAAAGGAAATGTTTTCCTCCTCAAAGGTTTGCTGTCTATGCTGAAATTATGCCCAGCATTATGGAGTTTTGTGGTGCTGCTATTATCAGTGAACCCACCGGCTATCGTGAAGCTATTTCATGTGCTGCTGCATCTCATTGGCAGCAGGCAATGGACCACGAAATGTATTCTATTGTGGGATTTGGTTCCTCTTCCTCATGATAGGAAGGTCGTTAGTAACAAATGGGTCTACAAATGCAAGCTCCATCCTGATGGCACCATCGCCAAATGCGCCGGCAATATGGCATTGATTACTTGGAAACTTTTTCTCCAGTGGTCAAAATGATGAGCATTCGCATTCTTCTTGCATTTGCTGCTCATTATAATCTTGAGGTTCATCAAACAGATGTCAAGACATCATTTCTTAATGGCAAACTTGATGAAGAAATATATATGAAGCAACCTCGGGGTTATGTCAAAAGCAGCCGAGCATTTAGTATGCAAATTGACGAAGGCACTTTATGGGTTAAAGCAAGCATCACGTGCTTGGTACAAGACCATAGATTCTTTCTTCAAAGACCAAGGATTCCAGCCTATTGAGGCTGATTCTAATGTCTACATCCGTCATCAAGGCAAGTTCTTACTCATCATTGCTTTGTATGTGGATGATTCCTTGCTCATAGGCAACAATAATGAGCACATTGCTGAATCTAAGACAAGGCTTGCTGCTAAGTTTCCAATGGTAGACTTGGGTGAAGCTCGCTATTGTTTGGGTTTGCAAATTGCAAGAGACCGGAACAATGGGATTCTTCATATCTCTCAAAAGAAGTACATTGAAGAAATGCTTGAGCGCTTTGGCATGGCTGATTGCAATCCATCTAAAGTTCCTATGAATCCAGGTACTCTTCTCACTAAGAAAGATTGTCCACAATCTGATGCTGAACGTCTTTCTATGGCAAAAGTTCCATTTCGGCAATTGATTGGCAGCCTCATGTATTGCATGGTTTGCACAAGACCCGATATTGCATTTGCTGTTATAGCTCTCAGCCAATTTTCAGCAGATCCAGGTCATAAGCATTGGAAAATGGCCAAGCATATTCTCCGCTACTTAAAGGGTACTGCTGATTATGGCCTTATATATCGCAGCAATAGTGATGCTTTTTCATTGCTGACATATAGTGATTCCTCACTTAGCGATGTGATAGACAACTCCAGGTCCACATCCGGCATTTGTTTTCTGTTTGCCAATGCTGCCATTGCTTGGATCAGCAAGAAACAGGGGCATGTATCTCTTTCATCCACTGAAGCGGAGTATGTTGCAGCATCTACAGCAGCCCGTGAGATCATTAGTTTGAAGGACTTTCTTGCCGGCATTGGGCAACACACTTCTGGACCAGCAAGGATGCTCATGGATAACAAAGGTGGCATTGATTGGTGCTCCGCTGAAGTTCGACATCCAAAATCTAAGCATGTTCCCAAGCATTATCATTTTGTAAGGGACCTTGTGGCTGATAAGCAGGTTCAGATTGAGCATGTTCCTACACGGGACAATACCGCAGATCTCTTGACTAAGCCTTTGGCTCGTGAGCTCTTTGAGCGACATCGACTTGGTATTGGTCTTGATAGATTCCAAATCTCATTTCCAGGAGGAGCAGGTTGAGCATGGAGATGGTGACCTCTCATCAAGGAGGAGTGTCGAGATATATGATATCGAGATCACCATCTTGTCGCTTGACAAAGCGACAAAGATTCAAGATATAGGTCGACTATGTGCTGAATCAAAGACTTCATCAAGACCTACACCAGCCCATCCACTTGCCTTAATTAGCTACGGCATCCACTTGCCTTAATTAGTTCTGGTGATAATTAGGTGTGGTTGGTAACGGGAGCAGTTATTATTTGCTGCCCCTTTTTATATCTTGTATTCATACTTACGTTCAATACAATTCCAATTTGCCTTTGTTTTGGGAGCTTGCGCCTCTGATATTGGTGTGCATCCCCTCCTCTCCCTTTCTTGGTGCAACCTTGACATAACCACCAATGAGAACTATCATGATACAAAGAGATGTCACATAAACATATAAATATACATACAATAAGTAGATATACATCAAAGAAGTGGTTCGGACAACGAGTGCATTCAAGCTAGGGCAGCATTTACACAAGCAGAGGATAAGGTGGCAGCTCGCAAAATCATCTTGGAGATTGTTGAGGAAAAAGAAATCGGTGTGGCTAAAGTTACATCATAAGCAAATGGAAGAATATGTGTTAGATGAACCAAAAAAGTTCTGGAGACTTACCAAAAGCTCAGCTACAAATGGCGGTTTTTCAGAAAAAGACCTCATATATCTAGTGAACAGCCTATACAATATTGATGGATGTATGCCCATGAAAACACCAGGCAAAATTGACTGTGATTTTTTCACTATAGATGACGTTCAAAATGCTCCATTAGAGGCAAAATGAGATCACATTTTGTCCCATTAAGGGATGCTTAAAATGCCATGTCGGCTTTTTAAACCGTCCAATAAGAGAAGAGCTCCGGTATATCTCATTCCAAGATATGTGGCATCGCGCTGTAATTAATGCACCGCAACTAACTTCAGAGTATCATTTTTCATGATAACTTTTGATCGTAACTCCGATTCAAAAACTTTTTGTAGCAGGGGTTGCGTCTTCACAAGATCTATCTAGTGATAACCCATTCATACATCTTTTTACGATATAAATATATAAGAAATAAGCAAAAATCATATTTTTTAAGGTTAATGCATATGACCATATTGAAATACATCATAACCATATATCATTGGAAAGATCTTTTCATTCCAAGATCTAATGCAACAAAGCGCCGCAACATTTTGACAAGTGGATCAAAAGTTATGGGGAAAAACAACAACAATGAAGTTGTTGGTGCCGCATTAATTGCGGTTAATAGAGGGTAGCCATTCCATTGGAGGATTCTTATGGGGATGAAATGAGATCTCAAATTTCCTCTAATGTCAAGATTGGCAAAAAAAACGGGAAGGCACCTGACAATCTAGGGGTTGTAGCGGAGTTATGCAAATGGGGAAATGACAAGTTACACGCAAAGCTGGTTGAGATATGCAATCTTGTATTGAAACGTGGATCTTTTCCGGATGATTGGTGTGTCAACCGCGTTGTACCCATTTATAAGAGTGGAGATCGAAATCAGGTTGCTAATTACCGTACTGTTTTGGTGGGAAATATATTATCTAAACTGTTTGCAACCATGATTGAAGATAAACTCTCACACTGGGCAGATCATGCAAATGTCAGGGCCGTATGTCGGCTGGTTTTATTAAGGGGCACTTTGGCACTCGATCAGAGACCATCTTGTCACTTAAGCGTGTGATTCTAGAAAGTGCTAAGGGGCGAGGAAATAAAGTTTATTGCGCTTTTATGGATCTGTCAAAGGCATTTGACAGAGTGCATAGGGACAAATTGCAAGCTAGATTGGAGGCTATATCTGTACCAACGGAGCTCGGCATTGGAAGTCGATGGGCTTGTCTCTATCAGCGTGTTCTTGTTGAGCTTTCATTCCCTTTTGACCAGAGCCATAAGATCCAAAATACAGTTGGCGTTAAACAAGGATGTCCCTGTTCACCGCTACTATTTAGATTGTTCATTGATGAGTTAGAGAAATGGATTCATGAAAATGGAGGCACCTGGTGGACATTTGTGGATATTGGTACGCTTGTTGCTTTTTATGCTGATGACATTGTGCTAATTTCCAGAACTGTAAATGGTCTCCAAATACACCTAGATGTCCTTCATAAGTTTTGTGAAACGCATGACATGTCAGTAAACAGGGGCAAATCCAAGATCATGGTGTTTGGAACCACCACAAGTAATTTTCTCAATTGGAGGGGAGAGTTTGGAGATTGTTCCAGCCTACAAATACCTTGGAATTGACGTCAGTAGCAACTATAAGTGGTCAGTAGCTGCAAGAAGACGGGCTACAGGCGGGCTTCGAGCCTTTTATGGAATGATCAAAATATGTAAAGAGAATAATTTTGAAAATTGGAGCTTGCGGCAGTTGCTCTTCGGAGTCTTGGTTAAACCTGTCATGCTATATGGATGTCCCGCATGGGCACCTGGACTATCGAGAGCGGATTGGGCAAGTAACAAAAACAATTTCTTATTACAGAACTAGGTGTGAAAGCTCAGACCCCTTACAAAATGCTTTTGGCTGAAACGGGTTTTGTTCCTTTGGAGTTGGAAGCACTCAGTTATACCTTGCACTATCTTACCAAGGTAGTCGCTCTAGAACCAGACCGCTTGCCGCACCATGCGCTGAAATTGTCACAAATAAGAGGGAATGGCTGGTACTCTCAGATCTTGAAATGGGCAAAGCAATGGGATATTGAGGCATTTACCTGGCCAGAGAAATTAGAAGACATTCAGGCATTTGTCAAACTGAAAATGGTGCATAGACTTTGGCGGACAGACGATATCAAGAATGAAGTAAAAGCACAATTCTATGTAAACGAGGTAAACCTCTTGGGAGAATATTGTGCTCAACCTTACTTGGAATCCGGTTTGGATAGGAAGTCAAGGCATTTGCTCTCGCAGCTAAGACTGTCTTCACATCGTCTTGCTATTGAGGTTGGTAGATGGCAAAATATTCCCCAATCGGATCGGTTATGCCCTTGCTGTTTGGCATCTCCAAAGGTTGAAAGTGAGTTTCATGCTTTTATAGAATGCCCATCTTATGATCACATTAGGCGGAAATTTGGTATTTCTTGTATTGATTTGCAAGAATTGCTACGCATTGATCCACTAGTACTTAGTGCTTACATAAAGAATATATACAAGGAAAGATCAGAGGTTATCAAGCTTTATGAACACATGGAAAATCTGCAAAAACAGGGTGTTTTTAATGTTGATGACTTTTGAAACTGTGAATACAGACAAGCGTCTACGCTAAAAACATTGTATCTGTTTTGCCATATAGACCTTGTTGGGTCTCAAAAAATGGCGTGATAAATAAAGTAAAGTAAAGTAAAGTAAAGTAAACATTCCACTAACGCTCATCCATACACGACGGGCCAAAACACCACTCGTAGCCTACTCCAATTCACTGTTGGACCATAGGTGTCACGGAATAAAGGATCCATGGATGGTACACTCTCGTCATGGGTGGCAGATCCTCCACGAAAGGGATATGCACGTGTATAGAACGTGGGACCACAAACAACGCACGTCCACGATCCTCGTCAGACAACAAGTGTCTAATAGTCCTACATGTATGCAAAGCATATATTAGAGAAAAATCAAGCGTTGCATGCAATACAAAGACATGCCGCTGCACTTACATGATGTAGAATCGCATGTGCCAATCTCCCCACCAACCATCGTATGCGGCGTCAAGGAACTCGGTCGTCAGCTCTATAGAACCATGTAGACAAAGGCTCGACATGATCTGGACCCCTGTCTCCTCCTGTATGCCTCTCTGCACAACATGGTACAAAAGACCATGTGCCTGCCACTCGTATCCTGTGGCAATCTCCCTCGCAATCCGCCAGCCAAGGCCGAGGCCTAAAGCCAGTGTCTAGCCTCAACCAAATGGGTGCCCGAGCTTCTCGCCCTCTCTCCGAAGCCCATCCTCGCAAGGGGACAAAGACCTGTGCCAGATAGAAAGTCCCCTGCACGTTCTGGTACATAATCACATGTCCACTTGCAGTCCTATCAAATGTCCATGCCTCATGATCGATCTACGCCCAATCCCCGTCTTTGATGGGGCATAAAGGCGACAAAGCCCATGTCTTCCCATGTGTCCTTTCACACTAAGGGGATCCACCGCCATTGTTTCCTCGCCACCTCTCCGTCCGGGCCTCTACATCCCCGACCCCGCCCGACTCTGCCCCGCCGCCGCTCGGTGGCCTACCTCTACCTCTACCCCTGCCTCTACCTGGTGGCCTGCCTCTACCTCTGCCGCGCCTGCTCGCCACGTCGCCGCCTCATGTCCATCCGTACATCTCGCGAACGGGGTGTGGAGCTCAATCGGAGTCTCTGAACTATCCGCTCAGGCCTCGTGGAAGTTCGTCTCCCAGAATGTAAATGGCTCCCGGGGTGCCAAGCACGAGAGGGCTTTGGTACATCCACATCATGGACAATGGTCCGCATTAGAAGGACTCGGCCAGATGTTCCATCAAGTGGAGCTCGTGGAAGGTGATGGCTCATGCGCCAATGCCCACGCGCTCGCTAGGTCCGTATGCACTTCCTTCAACAATCGACCAATGTTGCCCAAGGAAAGTGATGTCCGAGGTACAGAGCTAGGTAGTGCATCGGGCAGTGATGGGGCCTGTGAAAGGAAGTGGGAGGAAGTGGAAGTACATGGGGGGAAAGAGGAGCTGTGTGAAAAGGAGGTGGGCTGGTACACGTGACAGGCAAGGTGCTAACAAATAGTGGTGGCACGGGTGGGAAGAGGGGTGGTCCACATGGTGGGAAGGAGGATGGTCCACATGGCAACATGAAAAGGGGTGGTGGCACGGGTGCTATCCTAGAAGAACAGGGGCTGGAAGACAAACGAGGAAAGAATGGACGAGACCTCGGGGATGGGAATGATGGTGGTACATATGGGAGTGATGTGACAAGGGTTGGTCGAATGGGGAGAGAACTAGGAGCATGGGAAAGAGAACGGGTGGTGGGAGAAAGAGGCATAGAGGGCTGAGTGGTCGATGCTAGTGCATATTTGGCATCATGGATAGGTACCCTCCCAAGGCTGAGGTCCACATGAATGGTGTGCTCTCTGTAGCAAAGGCGAAAGAACTACGAGATAAACCAGGTAGTCCTAACTGGGCTGTCAAGTCTGCAGTGACCCCTAATCGACGCACCTTGGCTACCTTCACGACATCGATCCTCAATAGGGAGGTCTCTCTCCTCCTCAACAACATCTCTGCCTCCACCCAACCTAATTTGTGTCTGTCGAAATCGGACCTCTAGGCCCTCATCGTGCATCACGTGACTCATGCGCCATCCAACGTGGTCCTTCCCCGTGGAGTATCTCAGTAGCTAACTCCTCCTGCAAGAATGCGCTCTCAATGGCCTCCCACTCGCCAAGCATCGGCCGTGGAGTCTGGCCCTAAAGTGTGTCTCCTGCTGGGACACTAGAAATTCTGCCCTGGCACATATGTCCTGACCACGAAGGTGCCCCCTCTCCCTCTCTCTCTCTCGCATGCCACCTCGTCCTCCTCGTCCCTCAGACGCACTCTACGTGCACCACGAGGGCGAGGCACCCATGGTACCTCCCCATGCTGCCTCTCGTGGTGCTTCTTCGCAGCATCCATACCTAGACCCCAGCCACCCTGGTCTCCTGGAAGCGTGTGTGCAACCCTCGTGCTCACAAAACCATCTATCCTGGGACCTTGTAGGAGCCCCAGGGATGGTGATCAATAATCGACGTATTCTCCAATGCCCATGGAGCTCGTCCCTAAAGAATTCTAAATTCTAAGTTCACACAACTCTAAAGCAATGGACAAAAAAATAAGTTTTCTCTACGTACGGAAATAATACTACGTATCCTCTACGTACTAGTGGAAATAATCCCTAAAGAATTCTAAATTCTAAGTTCACACAACTCTAAAGCAATGGACAAAAAAATAAGTTTTCTCTACGTACGGAAATAATTCTATGTATCCTCTACGTACTAGTGGAAGTAAGGGAACAACGGATAAGCTCATACTAAGGGACTAACCTAAGCTTATACTACGGACCTAAGCTTATACTAAGGACTAACCCGTCAGGTGCAAATGTCCTAATCGGCTGTAGAACGGTGGCGATCCATCGATCCCCGGCTCGCTTTATTCTATTCGCCATATATCTCAGATGAACAGATTACAAAAGAACCATAAGCATGTAATTTATTTGAAATATATGAGAAAAAATTATTAACCAAAAAAAAAAAAAAACCTTTTAAACTGTTCTAGACAACTAGAACAATTACAAACTGCCTAAACAAAGACAGTTTCAATTAACAGTCCTAAACATAAGAAGGCCAACTTATGTTCAGGCCATAGACCTGGTTTCTTTCAGATTTCAAAATCAAAACCACTTTCAAATTCTACAATCCATAATTACATGTTTTCAAAATGTACAACATGAAATAGACAGACATATGTCAAAAAAAATTCAGTAAGGATATCTTATTTAAGATCTACAAGGGACCATTAATATATTCGAATATTGAAAGAGTCAGAACTCTAATACACTTCCCATACAATTATACAAAATTGCCTAAAACATTTAGGCTTAAAAACCATCTTACTCATAAACATATTTTATGATCAGGCTAAGTTCATGTATAAAATTCCAGCTAGGATCAAAAGATAGAGATACCTTTTTGCATCCCTTGTCTTATGGATAGACTAATCCCTAAAAGCCAGAACTACATTAAATAGTTTCAGAATATTTACCAGCTTTTCGTGTAAAAATACAAGAATTAAAGCTATAAACTCAGAATATCCTTGATAAACATCAACTCCGAAACTTGGAACCACTTAGATCTTCCTTCACTTCATAAGAAAATATCAAACAGAGAGCAAGGAAACCTGTTACCTGCACCACAAGAGCAAAAACAAGCATTAGTCATGGTTGTCATGCACTGGGTAGCAGGTGTCATGGGTTTCCTTGAGGTTATCCCATTTCACCCTGCTAATATTTCATTTGCAAGGCCACAAAAGAATTTCAAAATGTTCCCCAAACCAAGGCAAGCTAAATCTATAATCAAGAGTCGCTTAAATAAAAACGCTTTGGAAACTTAGACAACATTTCTTCATACTGGATAATTACCATAACCACCTAGTGTACTCCTGTCCAGATTTTCAGAAGGTAAGAAAATGCAATCGAACTTGCATAATTATTTCCCTAGTTATCTGGTAACATACTTATAAAATTGCTGCCACACTATGATAGAAATTATTTCCAGCATCACACATTAAGCAGATAAAAATCACAAAGAAAAAACTGTTAAATCCTATGTTTCATAGATGTTCTTTAAATCCTATGTTTCCTAGTTGTTCTTTACATCAGTAAGAGATTTTCGTAATTTATAGATTAGACACCACATTTAAAAAATATGGATCTCTAGATTAAGCTATCTATCACCCTTTTTCTTACAACAATTATCAAACCTTAGAATTTCGTGTGCTGCCCATGGGCTTCTCCTTGGTGCTTTCTTCAGATCTGGTAGCTTCATCATTTTTGTAGATGATCAGGTTTGCTTCATCTGTGGAGGCCTCCCCAACCTCTTGAGCATTAACCTCCTTGCACGATTTAGGTATTTCTACCCCTTCTGCTGCCTGCACCATGCATTTGCCACTGCTCAAATCATCTCTGGCAGTCTTCTCACTCTGGCAAGCTATTATGACCGGATCCTTTACTGATTTATGAAATTGATATATCTTCTTGCTGGAACCGGCACTCTTCTTTTCCTCAGCAATTCTCTTTCGTGTGGCATGATTCAAATCCCCTTTCTTTCTTGCCATGGATCGGCTAAGAGGCCTAAACATGGATCTAATCCTACTGCATCATGAATGTCTACTCTCTCTTTTATAGACTTATTGGCATCTACCCTTAGTACCGACAGTTCTAAAGAGTTCCGGATCATACCTTAACAGGCAGTTGCATCCATCTGTGATCTTGCCAAATCATCACGATGTTATTTGTTGTGCCACGTCACTTTAAAAGCCAAAGATTTCATTTGCCCTAAAAAAAGTTCGTCCAAAATTTCCTGTAAAATTCGTTAGTGTTTTTTAGCCAAAACGAATTCCAATATTTCTCATGTTAACCATGCCCTATTTTCACACATCTTTTACCAATGCCACCATTTGTTTCCCAAAATTTGTTCCCCCTCAGACATCCTCTTTCCACTTCTTGTTATCCATCATTAAAACTTAAAAGCAAGCATATAATAAAAAACTCCTGCCTTCTACCGTAGGTCAGGGGCCAGCAAATGTGTTTCAGAGCATGGAACACTACATAATTTGGTGACAACAAGGTGAGTAGGACCTTGCTGCACCAAGGCCCTACTCTACCCATCATGTTTCACCTTCCAATGCATGCCAGTTCTTTGAGACTTATTATCATGTCTTTCATTGAAAACAATAACCCTGGAAATTCTTCAGTCTGCAAAACTTTGAGAACAATTTCGTGGATTTTCTTTCTTCCAAATCCATTTTTTCGTAAATGCATCAATCAGGTCCGTAATGTCATAAGCTGCAGATACCCCATCGGAATGAGCATATACGTATGGAGCTACCTGTGATATAATTACCTTTGAGGCCTGTTTATAAGGTCTACAACTGTCTACTCTTATAAACTTGTTTACCTCAAAGGGTAATTTGTCTCTCTTGTCGTATCTTTCCATTTTGAAAATACCCTGCTTTTGGTCCGGCCGCATGTTGAAAGACAAATTCAAAAATTGCATTTCAGCCCAATTGGGACATCACTATTATTGCTTTTTTGAAATAGCAAGTTTCATCCTTAATCCTTAAAACATTCATGTTATAGATAGTGTATTCGAGTTTTCGGAGAGAAAGTCTATCACATTACCCCCATTTATGACATTAAGATCGTCTATGTACCGTGGAGGCATATTGAATCTATAAATGTCTTCATACCTGTTATTTCGTACAAATTGAGTATGAACCTTAACTCGCACTACCATGCTAAGTACATGTTGCACCATGCAGACTACAACCTAAAACCCATAGGAATCCCTTTAACTGCTTTCCATTTCTTTACCCATTTGAATATAGCAATGACTCAATAACCATGCATTTGTATCTTTGAATTTCTGCTTGGTGATCAAATTCCAGCTGATGTTCTCCTTGTCCTTATAGGACTTAGCCCATTTGACCATTACTTTATCATTCTTGACTTTCCAAAGACAATCAAAGATTCTATGTTCATCCATTTGAAACTCCCAGATTATGTCTGCAATTTCATTCATTATTTCAATAATGCCTTCCTCACCAGTGATTGGGATATTTTCGTAGCATTTCATAATGTCTACTACGCAAAAACACACTGTGGATTCTATAAGGTAGGTTGAGAACTACATCATAAGCTGAATTAATAATCCAGCAAGCATTGATCATTCTCGGGTTCCAAAACCTGTACTTGGCAGTCATTTTAAAACAAACATTGGGCCAAATATCTAAGAAGTTATTTAGAATACCCGTTATGATGTTTGTTGTTTCCGAATAGATGGTGTCATGTGCATTTGTGAGCCATCTATACTCCTTTTTGTGCTCCTTGAATATGGCCATAAGATATGGTAGCTTCTTACTAAGAATCTGTCCTAACCCTAAAAGGTTAGAAATGTCAGACATGCATCTGTTTTTTACTTCATCAGGGGATGCTTTCTCCTTGTGGAAATCAGCACTTTCAAGCCTCAATTTTGCCATCTGGACAATATGCCAAGGGCAGATAAATACTGCATTGTTGGCTGCTTTGTCTAAACCTGCTACAAATAGGTTTTTATTTAACCATTCCACATTTTTCTGTACCTCAGGGTCCTTCCATAGGAATCTTTTGAGTGGTAACTGTTTTTTTAGTTCCACAATCTCTGTATGAGCCAGCTTTTGTAGCAAATCGCATATGTTCAGCTTGTCTTCTTTTCTCAGAATATCTAAGGTGTCATACTTATGTACCATAAAGAACTGCACACATAATTTTTCAAATTCTGTCATAAAGTCCTGAATGCTAAGGGCATTGTCTGGTATATGATTTAGGCCAAAACTCATTGCTTTTCTGAGTTTAGTGGAATGTACAATCTCCAAATTGGTGGTTCTAATATGGCCGATTTCCTGATCAATGAACCTTGCCAAATTGGGGTTTTTGCACAGGCATTTTTTGACCCCTTCCTCAGCAAAAATATGGTAAGGTTTGTATACCTTATCCCTGATTTGATTGATATATCTCCAGGCAAAGGTTGTTCTCTGCACAATGTCAGATCCTCTTTCCTGGAATATTTCAAACATTACATCATGAAATATTTCCCTGATATCAAAGCCATCTAGAGCCTTGGATAGAAATGTCATGTGTACTATCCTATTTTCCTTATCCTTTTCTTTGCTTGTCAAATGTTTCTTTTTGTTGATATCCCTCGTAACAGTCCTGGTCTTCAAGGTTTCCTCCTACATACATATGTAGAGTTAGCAAATGATCAAGTATATTTCCAACAATATGAGCAAATTGTATTTAATGAAGAAGTTCATTGAACCTCAGCCTAATGGCTCAGGACCACAGGTATTGTCATATATTTGGGAATTTTTTCCAAAAAAAACCTATCCATAGGGATCGGGTTAATTAAACTTAATAAAGAAGTTGTTACATTGAGTCTTCCAAATAATCCCCTATTATTGGTGTATTGTTTCCAAAGAAAATGATTTTCTTCCTTCCTAATCACCTGAATTAGCCTCTTGGCTTTTGGAGATATTACCAGCAGAAAATAATTTTTCCCATTAAAAGCAACTTGTATTAATTGTAAGGTTCAATGAACCACAGCCAAATGGCTCAAGACAAAAGTATTGTCAAAGTTTTTGAATTTTTCAAAACCTACCATGTCCATAAGGATCAAGCTAATTTTTTTTAAGGTATTAACAACCTTGGACTTCTAGTCAAGAAGTCATTACTTGAATCTTCTACATAGTCAACTTTCATTGGCTTAATTATCTTCCGTGGAAATGACTTTTTCCTCCATTCCGGCCACATGCAATTAGTCTCAAAGCTTTTCGAGATATTGCCAGCAGTAGTGTTGCAAGATTGCATAGTATTCACTAAGGTGGTGTTTGGATTACTTGTAATCCTAGGTGGTAATCTGGGAGTGACAGTAGTCTTCTGCAGAGGCTTGCTAGAAAAGCTGCTCACATAAGGTTTATCATAAGACTGTTTTCTGTTTGCAGTAATCTTATCCTTCAGAAAGGACACCGGTTTTATCATTTTCTCACAGATATCTGCCATTTTGTTATTGCCGAATGCCTCCTTGAGATTAGCTTTAATTTTCTCGCCATAGCCAATGTCATACTAAATAGCGTTTTCCCTCACCTCCAAATATGAAATGAAGGCTAAAACGCAGGGTCTCATAGTCTTGTTGAGGAGTTTGGTCAATATCACCATTTTCAGCATAGGGGTAGAACCAGGGTATAATATTTCCATATGATTCAATAGGAACCATATTCCTTGATCAAACCAAACAATGGTGCACTTACATTTGTCCTCATTACTCTTTTTGAAGCTGAACTTCTCTTTCTCACACTTGCATCTAAAATACGGACAATGTGCCCTCCAAACTCGTTTGAGGTAATAGTCATCTCTTATTATGTTGGTGAAGGCCATATGGCCTTTTTTGACGATCACAACAAAAGTGCCTCCTTGATACAATTGAGCCCAAAGAAATCCATTTTGAAATTTAAGTCAGGTTCCATTGTGGAGAAGGTTTTCTCCAATTTATTAGCAGCAACTTTTGCTTGCTTGATGTCTTCATTAGATATCCCTGCAAGTGCAATCCATGTGTCCAAATCTATGGGGGCTAAGGCCCCAAATTTTTTGGCTTAACCATATTGCATGGTCATGCACCGCCGCATATCCTTCAACAAATTTCGAGCAATGACTGGAAAGCATGTTGAGTTGGATAGGTTTAATTCGGGAACATTCTTCCCCGAGAGCTGCTTTCTTTCTTGGATGTTTCAACACTTATTGGCATTTTTTTTCCTTTTTGTAATTGACCCTCGCTAGATCTTCTTCAAGAAGATCCCAATCTGAAAAATAACAGTCCTTGTTCTCCTCAACATCATTGGTACTAATATCGGAAATATTTTCTTCATCCTTTTTCAAATGTTGCAAAAGAATCTCATTGGTCAAGCTTTCCAAAGCAGAGATGCCTCGATACAAACATTAGTGTCGCTTCATCTTCCATACACGTTCTCTTGAACATGATGTGTTCATATCACTATATATGGTAGCAATGATGTTCTTACACTTAGCTTAATTCAAAATTTACCTTTTTCATGCTTTGGAAGAGTTTAAACCAACCATCAAGCCTGTAAGAAACAGGGGACAAGGCTTTGTTGCAGAGATTCATTATGAAGGAGTGTATATCCTTGTTCTTTATGCATCCCAGAATTGTTTGAACTGCGAAATTCGGGCTGATAATCATGCATTTGTCATAATCTAGCTTGACCAGTTCATTTATCCACCTGTTATATATATCAGGTTCGTCTTCCCCTTGTTCCTATAAGAACATATAAGTGACACAGATTAGTAAGGAAATTCTCAAAGCCTAAATATCGAACCAAAGATCTATGTTTGTTGGTATAACCAACATACTGAGATGAGAGAAAAAAAACTTTTAAAACTGTTTCTAGACAACTAGAACAATTACAAACTGCCTAAACAAAGACAGTTTCAATTAACAGTCCTAAACATAAGAAGGCCAACTTATGTTCAGGCCATAGACCTGGTTTCTTTCAGATTTCAAAATCAAAACCACTTTCAAATTCTACAATCCATAATTACATGTTTTCAAAATGTACAACATGAAATAGACAGACATATGTCAAAAAAAATTCAGTAAGGATATCTTATTTAAGATCTACAAGGGACCATTAATATATTCGAATATTGAAAGAGTCAACTCTAATACACTTCCCATACAATTATACAAAATTGCCTAAAACATTTAGGGGAACCATCTTACTCATAAACATATTTTATGATCAGGCTAAGTTCATGTATAAAATTCCAGCTAGGATCAAAAGATAGAGATACCTTTTTGCATCCCTTGTCTTATGGATAGACTAATCCCTAAAAGCCAGAACTACATTAAATAGTTTCAGAATATTTACCAGCTTTTCGTGTAAAAATACAAGAATTAAAGCTATAAACTCAGAATATCCTTGATAAACATCAACTCAAACTTGGAACCACTTAGATCTTCCTTCATTTCATAAGAAAATATCAAAGAGCACCCAAAGAGCAAGGAAACCTCCAAAGCACACTTTGCACCACAAGAGCAAAACAAGCATTAGTCATGGTTGTCATGTGACTGGGTAGCAGGTGTCATGGGTTTCCTTGAGGTTATCCCATTTCACCCTGCTAATATTCTCGCTGCAAGGCCACAAAAAGAATTTCAAAATGTTCCCAAACCAAGGCAAGCTAAATCTATAATCAGTAGCTGCTTAAATAAACAGTTTGGAAACTTAGACAACATTTCTTCATACTGGATAATTACCATAACCACCTAGTGTACTCCTGTCCAGATTTTCAGAAGGTAAGAAAATGCAATCGAACTTGCATAATTATTTCCCTAGTTATCTGGTAACATACTTATAAAATTGCTGCCACACTATGATAGAAATTATTTCCAGCATCACACATTAAGCAGATAAAAATCACAAAGAAAAAACTGCTAAATCCTATGTTTCATAGATGTTCTTTAAATCCTATGTTTCCTAGTTGTTCTTTACATCAGTAAGAGATTTTCGTAATTTATAGATTAGACACCACATTTAAAAAATATGGATCTCTAGATTAAGCTATCTATCACCCTTTTTCTTACAACAATTATCAAACCTTAGAATTTCGTGTGCTGCCCATGGGCTTCTCCTTGGTGCTTTCTTCAGATCCGTAGCTTCATCATTTTTGTAGATGATCAGGTTTGCTTCATCCGTGGAGGCCTCCCCAACCTCTTGAGCATTAACCTCCTTGCACGATTTAGGTATTTCTACCCCTTCACGCCGCACCATGCATTTGCCATCGCCAAATCATCTCTCGCGGTCTTCTCACTGCAAGCTATTATGACCGGATCCTTTCATCGATTTATGAAATTGATATATCTTCTTTGGAACCAGCACTCTTCTTTTCCTCAAGAATTCTCTTTTCGCGGTGGCATGATTCAAATCCCTTTCTTTCTTGCCATGGATCGCTAAGAGGCCTAAACATGGATCTAATCCCATCGCATCATGAATGAAATGAGATATCCCGTTGTCTACTCTCTCTTTTATAGACTTATTGGCATCTACCCTTAGTACCGACAGTTCTAAAGAGTTCCGGATCATACCTTAACAGGCAGTTGCATCCATCTGTGATCTTGCCAAATCATCACGATGTTCACGATGTTGTGCCATCTCTCCTCGAAAAAAGCCAAGATTTCATTTGCCTCTAAAAAGTTCGTCCAAAATTTCTGAAAATTGTTAGTGTTTTTTTAGCCAAAACGAATTCCAATATTTCTCATGTTAACCATGCCCTATTTTCACACATCTTTTACCAATGCCACCATTTGTTTCCCAAAATTTGTTCCCCTGTACATCCTCTTTCCACTTCTTGTTATCCATCATTAAAACTTAAAAAGCAATCATATAATAAAAAAATCCTGCCTCCTACCGTAGGTCAGGGGCCAGCAAAGGTGTTACAGAGCATGAAACACTACATAGATTGGTGACAACAAGGTGAGTAGGACCTTGCTGCACCAAGGCCCTACTCTACCCATCATGTTTCACCTTCCATTGAATGCCAGTTTTTTGAGACTTATTATCATGTCTTTCATTGAAAACAATAACCCTGGAAATTCTTCAGTCTGCAAAACTTTGAGAACAATTTCTGTGATTTTCTTTCTTCCAAATCCATTTTTCGTAAATGCATCAATCAGGTCCAGAATGTCATGGGCTGCAGATATCCCATCGGAATGAGCATAAACGTATGGAGCTACCTGTGATATAATTACTTTTGAGGCCTGCTTATAAGGCCTACAACTGTCCGCCCTTATGAACTTGTTTACCTCAAAAGGTAATTTGTTTCTCTTGTCGTATCTTTCCATTTTGAAAATACCCCTGTTTTGGTCTGTCACAGTGAAAGACAAATTCAAAAAATTGCATTTCAGCCCAATTGGGACATCAGTATTATTGCTGTTGAAATAGCAAGTTTCATCCTTAATCCTTAAAACATTCATGTTATAGATAGTGTATTCGGAGTTTTCGGAGAGAAAGTCTATCACATTACCCCCATTTATGACATTAAGGTCGTCTATGTACCGTGAGGCATATTGGAATCTATAAATGTCTTCATACCTGTTATTTCATGCCAAATTGAGTATGAACCTTAACTCGTACCATGCTAAGTACATGTTGCACCATGCAGGACTGCAACTGAAACCCATAGGAATCCCTTTAATCTGTTTCCAGATTTCTTTACCCATTTGAATATAGCAATGACTCAATAACCATGCATTTGTATCTTTGAATTTCTGCTTGGTGATCAAATTCCAGCTGATGTTCTCCTTGTCCTTATAGGACTTAGCCCATTTGACCATTACTTTATCATTCTTGACTTTCCAAAGACAATCAAAGATTCTATGTTCATCCATTTGAAACTCCCAGATTATGTCTGCAATTTCATTCATTATTTCAATAATGCCTTCCTCACCAGTGATTGGGATATTTTCGTAGCATTTCATAATGTCTGCTGCAAACACACTGTGGATTCTGTAAGGTAGGTTGAGAACTACATCATAAGCTGAATTAATAATCCAGCAAGCATTGATCATTCTCGGGTTCCAAAACCTGTACTTGGCAGTCATTTTAAAACAAACATTGGGCCAAATATCTAAGAAGTTGCTTAGAATACCCGTTATGATGTTTGCTGTTTCCGAATAGATGGTGTCATGTGCATTTGTGAGCCATCTATACTCCTTTTTGTGCTCCTTGAATATGGCCATAAGATATGGTAGCTTCTTACTAAGAATCTGTCCTAACCCTAAAAGGTTAGAAATGTCAGACATGCATCTGTTTTTTACTTCATCAGGGGATGCTTTCTCCTTGTGGAAATCAGCACTTTCAAGCCTCAATTTTGCCATCTGGACAATATGCCAAGGGGGATAAATACTTTGCATTGTTGGTCGCTTTGTCTAAACCTGCTACAAATAGGTTTTTATTTAACCATTCCACATTTTTCTGTACCTCAGGGTCCTTCCATAGGAATCTTTTGAGTGGTAACTGTTTTTTTAGTTCCACAATCTCTGTATGAGCCAGCTTTTGTAGCAAATCGCATATGTTAAACTTTCTTCTTCTCAGAATATCTAGCGGTCATACTTATGTACCATAAAGAACTGCACACATAATTTTTCAAATTACATCATAAAGTCCCAATGCTAAGGGCATTGTCCGGTATATGATTTAGGCCAAAACTCATTGCTTTTTCGAGTTTAGTGGAATGTACAATCTCCAAATTGGTGGTTCTAATATGGCGATTTCTGATCAATGAACCTTGCCAAATGGGGGTTTTTGCGGGCATTTTTGACCCCTTCCTCAAAGAAAAATATGGTAAGGTTTGTATACCTTATCCCCACGATTTGATTGATATATCTCGAGGCAAAGTTTGTTCTCCGCACAATGTCGATCCTCTTTCCTGGAATATTTCAAACATTACATCATGAAATATTTCCCTGATATCAAAGCCATCTAGAGCCTTGGATAGAAATGTCATGTGTACTATCCGGGATTTTCCTTATCCTTTTCTTTGCTTGTCAAATGTTTCTTTTGTTGATATCCTAAATGAGGTCCACGGTCTTCAAGGTTTTCTCCTACATACATATGTAGAGTTAGCAAATGATCAAGTATATTTCCAACAATATGAGCAAATTGTATTTAATGAAGAAGTTCATTGAACCTCGGCCCTAATGGCTGGGACCACGTGTATTGTCATATATTTGGGAATTTTTTTCCAAAAACCTATCCATAGGGATCGGGTTAATTAAACTTCTAATAAAGAAGTTGTTACATTGAGTCTTCCAAATAATCCCCTATTATTGGTGTATTGTTTCCAAAGAAAATGATTTTCTCTTCCTTCCTAATCAATCGAATTAGCCTCTTGGCTTTGGAGATATTTACCCAGTAAAATAATTTTCCCATTAAAAGCAACTTGTATTAATTGTAAGGTTCAATGAACCACGTACCAAAATGGCTCAAGACAAAAAGTATTGTCAAAGTCAGAAAAAGCCAAAGATTTCATTTGCCCTAAAAAAAGTTCGTCCAAAATTTCCTGTAAAATTCGTTAGTGTTTTTTAGCCAAAACGAATTCCAATATTTCTCATGTTAACCATGCCCTATTTTCACACATCTTTTACCAATGCCACCATTTGTTTCCCAAAATTTGTTCCCCGTACATCCTCTTTTCCACTTCTTGTTATCCATCATTAAAACTTAAAAAAATCAATCATATAAAAAAAAAAAAAAAAAAAAAAAAAAAACTAGCAAATTTTGAGCACAATGACAACACAGAAGAACTTCCAATCACACAAATCACTAGTTCACATTTAGTTTGTGACTGTGCACTAAGATCATTCAAGGTAGCATCTATTTGAGTGGACATAGAAGGCTCGTTTCCATGACCTTTTTGGTCGCTTCTAATCTTAATATGTTCAACCCTTTTTATTTTGCTAGAGAACACCCTTAGACTTTTCTTATTGCCATGACCATTTACATGCGAGAAGAAATAGAGATGCAACAAAATTGCACTTGGAGTGCTTTTGCATTAATATATAAACTTGTTACATGTAAAGTTATGGGTTTGATTGCTCCAAAACCCAAGCATTTCTAATATTTTTTAATAAAAATAAAAACTTCGAAGAGGATTGATGATCTGCCCAATTGATAAATGCGCTCTACCTTCAAGTATTCAAGATGAAAAGGATTCAAAATTTATTCACTGGAATTAAGCTAATCTTCAAGGAATTAGATGCAATTATTTATCTTCTAATTGCATCCAAAAACAGCTATAATGGACAAGATGGAGAAATTTGTCTAACCTTGTTTTGTGCTCCAAGCTGCAACTCAAAAATAGGCCCTTGTAAGATTTAAAACACGCCTCTGCCTCTGCCAATATCAAACTATAAAAAAACATTATAAATCGAATTTGCCTCTGCCAATATCAAACTTAAAACAAACATTATAAATCAGAGCATTCTAAATGTAGTTTATACAGGAACGCCGATATCCTAGGAAGATTGGAATCCAACTGTTCAAGCAAGCATTTTCGGACACAAATCCAAGCATAAAGATGACCTAAACTGGCTCAAACGAGAAGATTTTACCCATGTCAAATATGATAAATTCTTCACAAAATGAAAGGTATGCTTCCTTGTAAATAGGCTCTGTTTCTTTTTTAAAAATCTTTATGGGTTCTACTTCTTTCCTTTCAATTCCTGCTAAGCGTGTTTTTTTTGCTGCGTCATCAAATGATATACTTGTGCAGATTCTTATTGGGCATTCGGATTGGCAAGATCATGCCCATGGCAAAGAGGGCGCTACAAAATACAGGGTCCATAATCTGCCCTCAACTTATTTTGGACCCAATGTATATGAGCTTGGAATTGTAAAGCTGCTGCAATTGCTTGTAAAAAGAAATCGAGAAGATTGACAAGCAAAGATATCATTGTGGTATATCTGGGGCAAGCAGACAAGATTAGACAGAGACTACAGAGATATAGGCAAGCTGGATCTCACTTGGAAGGTGGTTACTTTCTGGTAGAGATGATGCCTGTGAAACCTGGTAAGTTTTCCGAAGTCTTTGCAGATCAGAGGATAATATTGGAAGAGGAGGAACCGCTTTGAGGCAAGGTCCTCGATTGTTTTCTGAAGTTTTTGCAAGGGGATATTCAATTGCGTGGCATTGGCAGAAAAGCAAATTTCTCCAAGAATTGTTGTGCCCTATGATTTTTCTTTTCTGGGTTTTTTTGCGACTCCAATTTCGGCACTTTGGGGCTCGAAATTTAGCTCACAAACTGAGGAATTTGAATCAAAGCTCCAATCCAAGATAGAATCCCCTGTTCTGTCAAGAACCGGAAGTATAAAAAGAAGCCATGACAGAGGAGAAGTATTTGGACTTTCTAACTCTACCCATCTTGCTGTTTGCACAATTGGCGTAGCCAAGCCCGATTTTGAATGAGAAGCTAATCTGGGTTGTGAAAAACATGTTGATTCTGCATCAGAAATAAGCAAGGCATAGGAATTTTTTGTTTGGGTGTCGGATTCTGAACTCGAATTAGTCTCAGAGGAGCTGCAAGAACCAGAGTTCTCAAAATCGGGTGTGAAAATGGGGGAAGTGAAATGGGATTTTAAGAAGAAGGTTTTTCTTTTGGGTATGGAAGAGCGAAACGGCTTAGAGTTTTGGATCTGCGGGCTTTTTTGTGCAAATCAGGGATAGAATTGGAGCTTTCTAAGCAGCCAGAACTAATATTTCGAAGAAGCAATCTAGGAGGGAGATGCAGAGAAGGATTGGTGGGCTTTTTGGGAGCAAAAGCTTCAGGTTTGGGCTGCCCGGGAGCAAGTTCCCATTTGAATGGCATAGTGGCACAGGTCCAGAACAGAGATTCGGCATCCTCTGCCGAATTGATCTGCAGCAAAAATTTTGCCTCCTGTGAACCCATTAAATCGAAAGAAATTTCTGGAACCTGAGACACTTTTCCAAATCTAGACAGTGTCTGCCGGATCAAACCCAGAACTTAAGATCACTGGGCAAGATCTTCAACTTTGAGTAAACTGCTTGTGCTTCTTACCCTTCTTCTTTCAAACCCTATTCCATCCTTCATACATCCTGCTCATTATTTTTCCAAAAGAAGCTCTATTTTTTGAGCTTCAAATTCCACTTGGGAGGATCGGGCTATGGGAAGAAATTCGGAAGTAGAAGCTTGCTTACCTTTTGAAGTCGAACTCCAGAAACTGTCTCGATTGATGCAGGAAAACGTTTGGACTTCCTGAATCCCTGAAACACTTCCTTGAATCCTGAATGGCCACTGAAACGGTTCCTTGAATCGCCATTGAAACGCTTTCTTGAATTCTCGCCACTGAAACGCTTCCTTGAATCGCCAATTTCAGAAAAAAAATAGTCCGAGAAGAGGTGAGAAGAAAAAAAATCCTTTCTAAAAAGCCTCTTTAAAAATAGACGTGGGAATTTAATTCTCATCATTAATTAACGGTGGATATCTTCACCCAAAAAATTCTATAAATCAGTGGAAACCCTTCCGGGCTTCAATATGGAAATCCTTCCAAATTTCAGGGTACTGAGATATACAAGGTACGAAAGATATGAGTTTTGTCCAGATATGTTGTCCAGTTGCAATATCAGTGTTCCAGGGAACGGCTTCATTGAGGGCCCCTCAGGTTGAGGCAAGTCGACGGGGATGCTCTCATTAGATACTGACTGACAAAAAATCCAGTAATGCACGAAAGGACCAAGCACATTGAGCTACATATGCATTTTGTTAGAGATCTGGTCGGGAAAGGATTGATATAGGTTTTATATAGATCGACCAATAATCAAATGGCAGATTTACACACAAAACCACTACAAGAAAACAAGTTCAATAAATTTAAACTTGCGCTTTGCATTGGAAACCCTTGTGACATGAAGGAGGAGTGTTAAAATAATAGTTAAAAAATAATCATGTCACAATGGAAATTTAAGGTGCATGATTTACACGTAATGGGCCAGGTGGAAATATCAGAAAACTTAGGATCATAGTATAGAGGTGAGATCGAATCAATGGAACGGGCAAACAGAGATCGAATTAATGGAACAGGCAGACAGACGGATTACAAAGGAGTGCTGTTAACTCAAGTTTTTTATTTGGATAAGTGTCGGATCGCTGTGGGTCATGCCGGATTGCTGTGGGCCGGATTTGCTGAGTAGTCTTCCCAGAACCGGTTTTCTATTGCAGGTATAACCGGATTACTTTGAACAACTGATTAATCCTGCTCCAATTTCATGCAGCTACCGACTATGGATTCAGGTTGCTCTGGCCTTTCTTTTAGTCAGAAGATATTGAATTGCAGTGCATTGCTCTGGCTTTTTCTAGCCAGAAGATACAAAATTGTAGTGAATCACTAAGCCTTGTTTGCTCTGGCTTCTTCTAGCCGGAATATATTTGCCGCAGCGGATCGTTATTTATTTGCTAGTCTGGTGGAGAAGCATATGCACAGATTATCAGAATTCATACTGTCTTACTGAAATATCATCACCTCCAAGGGCCAAACAGGCAAGCATCCAATTTGCCCTGGGAGGTGGTGACTTACATGACACAGAGTCTTTCCGCAAGGGCCAAACTGGGTAGGGGCCCAATTTGGCATGGGGGTGGTCACTTGAATGGCTAAAACTATTCTCCAAAGGGTCAAAGTGGGCGGGCACCCAATTTGCCATGGGAGGTGGTGACTTGCATGACACGGAGTCTTCTCCCAAGGGCCAAGCTAGGCGGGCACGCAATTTCCCCTGTGGGATAGTCACTGACCAAAACTGTTTCCTAAGGGGCCAAACTGGGCGGGCGCCCAATATGCCCTAGGAGATGATGACCTGCATGACAAAAGGTCTTCCTCCAAGGCCCAAACTGGGGGGGGCACCCAATTTTCCCTAGGTGGTGGTCACCTGAATGGCCAAAACTATTCCCCCAAGAGCCAAACTAGGCGCCCGCCGATTTGGCCAAAGGGAGATGCAACATACAAGAATAAATAGAAGAGTAACTCACTGAATATGGACTAGCCTTTGACTATCCGGGTTTGCCTTTCTTCGGCTTTCCATAAATTGCTCACTGATCATGGAGTTGCTGCACCTGCTTGAAGAACATCCTTGTGAATGATCTTCTTCGCGATGTCATTGTTTTCTTGACTGACCTTCACATATTTAGTAGGTCTCAAATTGCTTGCACGTACATGGCATCTTCTTTTGGCATAAAAGAAGAATATCAGTTCTTCCAATTCCTTTCTCTCCGACGGCCATTCCAGAGTTGGGTTAACAATCAAATGCGCCACGGTCATGGCATGATTTTTTTTCACAATTCAGCACGCTGCGTTCTCCAAATCAGAGGCACTTTTCCACTTTATAGCCCTGTTTGTTTCAGGATTGAATGGTACGATATGTGCACATGGGGGATGCATTGGAATTGAGGTGAATGAGTCATGTTCAGGACTGATAACTCTGCAAATCATGTTTGCAGGGGTTTGGTGCATCTTGAATATGTCCATCCTATCTCAAACTCAACACCGAGTGGTTGCACAGTGCCGCTTAGAGAAGGTTTGTTCAATTAGGTCTCTTTTCAGATGTTGTTTTGCCTTCATTGATCCTTGCACTTCAACCTCTTCGGAGTAATCTCCCTCTTCGGCACTATTTTTGGGGCTCTAGGGCTGGGGTCCAGGCTTTCTCTGTGCTTTTCTTTTGTTCCATCTTCTTAGAGCAGGCTATTTTGTTTTCAACCATTTTGAATCGTATAACTTTGGTTGAGCCTTGTCCTGGTACTCCGTGTGTAATGCTCTCGACATGTTCTTCTTATGGTCTACGATTTATTGCCTCACCACAAAAAATCCATCTATAATACCATCACGCTTCGAAATACCTGAACTCTCAATACTCTCGTTGTAGGAGTTTAGTATCCAATCCTTGTGCGCACAAGATTGCGCAATATCATCGATGCTTGCCCTCATAAGTGGTGGATGGTAAGTGTGAAAAGGGAGTGTGTAACGGACAAAACGTTTGTCCAGCGTGTCTTCAATGTTATCGATAATATCGTCCTCTGCATTATTGGATATCGCCATGTCAATAATGATACCCATATTATGTGACTTCTTTGTTTTGGGATCGCCAAAGAAGATGCATAAATCCTCTAGATGGTTAGTGGAGGATCCTGTGAGTATAAGAAAACTGTCATGAAAGCAAGGTTTTATAAAAAAAAACACAAATTCAGGTATTGTCCAAATTTAATGAAATTGTCTTAATAGAAGTTTGCCTTCCTTGTAGTGTTTCTGACTCCTGCCTACAGTCTCTCTCTAGGGCCTTACCTACAGTCTCTCTCAAGGGTTTCTGCCTACAACTTCTTTCTAGAATTTTTGCCTTCTACCTATAATCTCTCTCTAGAGTTTCTGCTTATAGTCTCTCCCTAGGATTTCTGCCTATTGCCTATCTATTGTCTGTAATCTCGCTCTAGTTCTTGCCTATAGTCTCTCTCTAGGATTTCTGCCTACAATCTCTCTCTAGAGTTTTCCTATAATATCTTTCTAGAGTTTCTGCCTACGGCCTACTGCATGCCTCTAGAGGTTTTGGCCTACAATATCTCTTTATACAAACCACGCATAAGTCTAATGTTTCTACTATCTCTCTCTACGGGTTCAGCCTATAGTATCTCTCTACACAGACTGCACATATGGCATGTACAAGACAATCGTAGGCTTGTTTGCACATTCTAAGTGAATTTAGTAGGATCGAAAACCAAAAAAACCAACTTATTTGGCACGTCTCAAGTGGATTCAGCAGGGTCGAGAGCCCAGATTATTCTATTTGTAAAAAATTACGTTATGAGTGGATTTAATGGGATCAAATGCCAAAAAGGAATCTATTTGCAAGAAATTTCTTGCGTAGATGTTTTATTACCTGAGCTTTTGAAGGTATAGTAATATGTAATAGTCCAATTCTCAATCTCATTTTAAGATTATTTCGTGGAGCAAGAACTGAACCCTCTTACCCATAAAATGGAAAGATAGATCCCAGGTTTTCAAACTCGCTATGTCAACCATTTGGGAGGCATTGTTTCGTCTAATTAATATTGATTAATGTTGTATAGATTCCAAGTCTAGAAATATCATTAGTGGAAGTAAATAACAAATTACCAGTCGGGTTCAGGATTTGGATCATTAGAAGTATTGAGAAACAAGAATTGCAAGGCGCTAGTACAAAAGAAGCAACGATGTTACATTCATTATCAAAGATTGAATACAAATAGATGAGTTCCTTGAAGTTTACAACAAACTCTCACATTAGGGCGGATTTGGGGTCTGAAAATGGCCCTTATCTTGGGCTAAAGATTTCCACGCCGTCGGTCGCGGGACCAATCAGGTTTGCGCCTTTTTACGAAAGTCGGTAGATACTTGGTGTAGAAGGATGAGCAGGGCTTACTTGGCATCCACATGGCGTATTTTCATAGGGGATGCCAGCGCTTTTATTGCAACCATTTTAATGGCTCGTATTTTTTAGGAGTCGCGCCCAAAATAATGGTGACTTTGACCGCCTATTGTCAGTGGCCACCAACTCCTTTGTCAAATTTTGGCCAAACTTCAGATCTTTGTCACTCGGCACCTCTATGTGCATCCTCTCCGCCTTCACTCCTCATCGCAATCCATGTCTCCTGTAATTTTACGTGTTCTTGCCCCATTTTACAGAACTCCCAAGGTCAAGAAGTGGGAGGTTTTGTCTCAATAGGTTCGTGGGTGAGTATACCGCCATCCAGGGCGAGCATAGAGTTAAGCGATAAAGGCGATCAGGCGTCTTGGACACATTGGATAGGTAGGATAAAGAGTTCAAGTTGAATTCTAGCGGTAGGAAAGTGGAAAGTATAACAATAACGACATGCATATACCCCTTCCGATATGGCCAAAGAGCTAATCTCCACCAAAAAAAAGCTTCCCAAAATTGCCCTTAAATGGTAACCACCTTAAGCGGATCACACGACGCTTAAGCTGGGTTATCCGCCTACTTAGCTGGCGTAGAGAGATAGTTTTGGCGTCGTGTGATCTTCTTATCTTTTCATTTCTTTTCGTTGACACGTGTTTACAAACAAATTTATTGTGCAGGTTTATGTTTATCGACGTCGTGGATGTCATTCCGGCCGAAAAGTATTAGTAGTGTACTTTGTCGTGTATCACATAGACATGGAATTGTCCTTTTCAAGGTATGGATGCGTGACCTTGCGGGGTATAGGCATCCGGGTTTTCTGGACATGATTATAACGTAAAGGTCAGGAAACCGAGCTTGAGGCGGTTGAATTGCCCCTTTAAGTGAACTTTGTAAGCCATGACTAATGAGAACAATGTAATTGCAATGAAGAAATGCATGGGTGGCGAGGTGCAAGCGGGAATGTTCAAAAACGGAGGCGTGAGGATGAGTTTCAAAATCTTCACACCGTTTGAGGTATTTGCTAACATATTCCAGATGGCGCAGGAAGTTCAAAAAGCTCCGAAGACATATACGTGCTTTCTCCCCCCTGCCGATTTTGTGGATGGCTTATTTTTGGTTCCGACCTGGGATGTTCGATTCCACGAATCATCCGGTCAACTAACAGAGGTCCGCGTAGTTAAGTCCTCCTTTAAGTTCAGATACTTTCTTCCAAAAACAATATTTATATCGTTAATTGTCAACTAGAACGAAGGAAACAGAAAAAGAGAGGTCGCACAACTTTTTGGGAGCCGTTTGAGGACCATAACGCATACTCCGTCGCGGTGGATATTCGAGTATGGAGAGGGGAGGAAGTCATTTATACGGCCACCATGGAAAGTTTTAATGGTCATTATCGAGCTAAGAGTGCTAATGGAGACAGAGGAGATTGGCGGCGACTTCCATTATTTTATTGATGGCATTAGGGTTGGTTACAGGCAAGAGGGAAATGTAAAGTTTAGTGAGTTCGCGATCAACAAGAAATTGTCTATCGGCTAGCGCTTTGAATCTCGGTTTTTATTTGTGTTTTTGTCCGATGTTTTTAGGGTTCGTATTTTGTCCGATATTTTTTAGGGTTCATTGCAATTGTTTAAAAACGTTACCATCATATTTTACTTTAACTTCTTTTTTTACTATTTATCTCTTGCCGGTTGTCTATTTTTGTCGGTGTTAAGTAGTATAAAGCGCCATCCATTTGAGAAGCCATGGCAAGAACTAAGCAAACCGCAAGGATCCATCCAGGTGGTGTAAGGCCGGTGATTACATTAGTCCGCCTTCTTCATCCGACTCTGAAGTCTCGATAGAGATTCTCCTCCTCCACCATGCCTAACGTAAGACCGGAAAAGAAACGCATGATGCACGGGCGGAGAAGCAGCTCCGGGAGTAAGTAGGGAGGTGCACTCCCGGTTCGAGCGAGAGGATGAAAATGTGAGAGACCGGCGAAGCGAATATGGCCCGGATTAATTATTGGGCAGCCGCCTCTTCTTGCTCTTCTGCTCCTCCTGTTCCTTACGTGGAGGTGCCGGGACCTTCAAATCAAAGGAGGAGGTAGCGCCCGAGAAAAGGGGAAGGCGACCGGGAATGTGAGGAGATCAGGAAGAGTCGGTAGAGGAACGAACAAGCGAATCTTTGGGAGGAGGCGGCGGAAGAGTCGGCCGAACAACAGGCTCAAATCTTTGGGGTGGGTGAGGGTAGTGGCGGAAGCGGAAAACGAAGCACGGCATTAAAAGCCAGCGAGATTAGAAGTATCGAAGAGCACCGAGATGGTCATTCAGCGTCTCCCATTTGCGGGCTCGTGAGAGAGATTACGCAAGAGTGTGGTGCGATACATCATACCGATTCTGAATTCAAGCAAGCGCCTTAAATGCTCTTCAAATGGCCGGAAGCAGGTTGGTGTCGGTCTGTTCGAGGACTTCGCGCCTTTGCAGCAATACATGCCAAGCGGTGATTTGTCATGCCCAAGGACATGCGCCCTCGTCTTACGCATAAGGGATCCCGTACTATGGTCAAATTTTTATGGCTGAATACAACAAGAAGAAAGACCCCCGAGAAAAAGGCGGTGAAGTGCCTTTGTGTTTTTTTCATATGTATAATATTTCTTAATGTAATGGCTTTATAAGTTTAATCTCTTAGTCCATTTCTTTCTTAGAAGCCTAGCTTAGCACTTTGTATTTTTTTTTTTTTTTTTATGTCTCGCGTGAGGATCACACGACGCTAAAGCAAGCATTGTGTTTTTTGTTGCACATAGTAGTCTTCGCGTCGTGTGATCCAACCCTAACCCTAACCCTAACCCTAAAATGTATGCGGACAAAATCTCCCCACAACGGCCTGTGTCCCCTTTCATGTCGACAACGGCTACTTGAGTTCAAAAGTGCCGCTTTACCGGGCTCCTAAACATCTTCTTGTTTTGCTGTTTGCTTTGCCATGGATTGTTATGTGAAGTTCCCGGAATGGTATGCATCCGCCCCTCATGACAACGAGGAAGTTCTGCGGTGACTGCGATTTATCCGTTCTATTGCAAGGAGTTGGACATCATGGCAAGCGATGGCGAGCTTGGATGCTATCGCTTCCGAGGTTGCCTTAGCTTTCACCCGGACCGCTTGGTCTCGGCGCCGACGCCCTTTTGCGGATGTCCCCGGCTCGTGGATTCCAAAACCAGCTCTAGAGGAGGCGGCTTCCCATTTGCAAACGGGGAAGATGTTTTTCAAGAATGCTTTGCAAGCGGGCTCCTCCCGGCGCGTCCTTGTGCTTAAGAAGGTATCTTATTTCTCTTTGCCGTTTGCATTTGCTAGTTATTGCATTACGCTTCGGCCAAACCGAAGATACTTTGGAAACAATGAAATCTTTAAGCCAAGGGGGTCGGTTATGTGTGATGATGCTGACTATGGCGTAGAAATGGAGATAGATCTACAAGAAGAAGAGCAAGAATGTAGGAGTTTTAGCCCGGCCGACCGGCCTTGGGTGAACCGGAGGAGGGGAGATGATTCTCAAGGTGATGAGGATGGGGATGAGGATGAAAAGAAGTTGTCTGACATAACGCCAATTTTAGTGGAAGGCAAAGAATACTTATTGCTAAGTGATATAAGACGAGCTTATCAGTACCTTGGCCGAATGGGTAAACTTAGGCCTAGATTTTGAAGAGGATTTGGACAAAGAGATGTTTTGAAGTGTCTAATTATACGGCAATGCTATAAAGCTTAAAGAAGCCTATGAGAGGTGGAGTCTCGATTTGCTCAAGATGAGGCGAATCTACCAACGGAAGAAGAATTCCAGCGTCTCCGTGCAAAGCTGCCAATAGGATCTACAGGTTTGGCAGGCCCTTCAGTCAATCGCGGCAGCATAAGCCTGGTAGATGAGGATAAATGTGAAGAAGATAATCTTGAGGGTTCTTATTTGTGGGAAGTAGATGATTTTTCTTGCCGACATGCACGCGGGGACCAGGAAAGATTGAAGGACTCTACATTGTTACGATATATCTCAAGATTCGTTAATGGGGAGATAATCGTCTTCAGCAGAACTTTCAGTCCAAAAGGTGCAGAGTTTGTCTATTACATCCGTGCATTATGCATGTCCGGGAACCATTCCCAATTGGCATCAAACACCGAAAGGGTGCAATTCGGTGGGATGTTGTGTTACAATATTTTGGCGACCAAGCGTCTCTTGGGCGAGCAATATGTTAAATTTTTAGGCTGGCGGCTTGACTCACCCAAGGTTGGAAGCTGGGGTCGATAACATGGAAGTCATTGCCTTGTTGGATCAGTGCGGTAGGGGATTGAAAGAGCATGAAATTGACGATGAAGCTTGAGAAATTGGAAGTTATATGTTTTCCAACTTGTATCGGTAAAATTATTTATGTACTGATTGTCCTTCGAAATTCCTAATAAAAATTATTTTATTTGTATTTATTCACATCACGCGAAATACATCGGTCGATTTTACATCATATCTAGGTTTTTCGCCGTGTGATATCTATCTCGAAGAAATGAAATATTATTGGAAAAAGACAATTAATTTATTTATTCCTCACACGACGCGAGAAGCAACTCGTGTGACTCATGTTATAAATAGAAGACCGATGTCCACGCTGACCTCCGATCGCCTTCCGCCTTCTACTCATCTTCTACTTCCGGCTTCCGCCTTCCACCTTCTGCTCCGATGGCATCATCATCTTCCTCTAGCAAGCGCCCACGCCAAGATAGCACTCCCGGCCCCGTGAGTTGCCGTGGACATCACCCTTGCGGTGGTGATGAAGAGATTCAAGGAGATCCATGATGAAAACAACCGTGCCCGTCGCCCGAGAACAATGAGGCGGTCGACATATTTAGCCTTCACGAGGGAGCTGCTGCACGAGCGAGACGTTGAGCTCGTGGAAACATTCGCCATGTACCAAGAGGCGACGAGCCGCAGGGCCGAGGCAGTTGAAACTGCTCACATGATTTCGCAGGCCTTAGAAGATATGGAGAAGAAGCTCCGAGCTGCGGAGGATGAGAACGCAGCCTTACGGCTTCAGCTGCAGGACATGAAAATCAGCTAGAGGATCATGAAGATCCCTAGCCGTTGTATCTATCTATTTTTTGCTTCAAAGAAAAGTTTTCTCTATTTTTTGCTTCTATCTATCCTGTTGTTCCAATGTATGTTCTGTTTTATTAAAATATCACCGCGGCGCGAAATGCCTTGCTTGCAATTAGGTAGCAATCAATGGATTTCGGCGTGCAGTGATTCCATGGCGTTCTATTTTGCTTCAATGAGAAGTTCTATCTTTAGTTATGTATCAGTAAAATTACTTATGTATAGATTGTATCACCGAAATTATCAATAAAATTATCACACGAGCTTTCTCTGGAAGAAAAGACGTTAGAAGAAGTAACGGTCCTTTTTCCTCACGACCGAGAAGTAACGGTCGATTTTCGACCCACGGCATCCTTCAAGGTCGTGTGACTCAAGCTACTACGAAATCCATTTATAAATAGAAGACCTTCTATCTTGCCTTCGACCTCCGATCCTCTTCCGCCTTCCGCCTTACGCTCATCTTCTCCGCCTTAGCCTTAAGCCTTCCGCCTTCTCCTCCGATCCTCTTCGCCTTCGCCTTACGCTCATCTTCTCCCCTTCTCCGGGCCTTCGCCTCCGCCTTCGCCTTCTCCTCGATGGCATCTTCATCCTCCAAAGAAGCGGCAGCGACCCAGTGAGCCGCCCGGACATCACCCTTCTTTGTGGTGATGAAGAGATTCAAGGAGGTTCCATGGCGAAAACAACCATCTCGTCGTAGAAGATGGAGGTGGGACAGGTTAGAATTCACGAGGGGCTGTTGCATGGCGAGACCTTGAGCTCGCGGCAACATTAACCAGTGCAGAGGCCAATAGCCATAGGATTGGCGGTTTTAAGCGCACACACAATATTTCAGCGGCTAGAAGATATGGAGAAGAAGCTTCGAGCTGCGGAGGATGAGAACACCAGACTTTTACGGCTTGACTCTGGGATCATGAAGATCCGTAGCCATTGTATATATATTTTTGTTTCAAAGAAAAATTTGCTCTGTTTCTTGCTTCTATCTCTTCTCTTGTTTTGTTTTATTAAAAGATCACTACGGCCTTGAAATGCCATTCTTGCAATTAGGTAGCAATCAATGGATTTCGCGTCGTATGATCTCCACAACGTACACCTCGTTGTATGTATAAATTCATAATTTATTAATGGAAAAGTATATGTAACACAAATATCTAGCTAGATTATGTGATAACTTGCAGGTAAATGCGAATTTGCATGTGGATGACAACGTCTATTCACATACGTGGCTTGTGGATGACAACGTCATGCCAAGGACGTGGCATGCGCTGCCACAATAACACTGTCTTTTGTACGGCCTGCATACAGTACGGCTAGGATATGACGGATCCCATGATGCGAACATAGGCTACCGTTGCCTAATTGCATGCTATAATTTCGCCTCGTAGGATTATTACACAACTTTTTCGGTACTTTAACCGTAGATTCCAACGTATCTCTAGTTTCTATATAAAACGTCGAGGCCTTTGTCTTCTCCTATCCGCCATCTCTGTTCTACCACATCCGCCCTCGGCCATCTCTCTGTTCTCCCATCACTTTCAATGGCCTCCGGCTCAGTTCGGTTCCATCCCCACGAGATCTTGTCTCAAGTTTTGGTCAAGAAATTTGAACATTGCGTCTTTGAAGCGGAGAGGAACGGATCCGCCTTCTAAAAGAAAAAAGAATGATGAAAGCGTCGCCAAGCCTGGTTGCGGCCGAGAGGAAAAGGCCGCCTTCTACGGGGAGGTGATTTTAGTCTTAGCGACAATCGGTGGGCTGCCTTAGACCGCGAATTGCGCCACGATATATAACCTCCAAGAGGCTTAGGGCCTTAATCCCGGCGGAGAGGCTGCCGAGCCCAACTTCGATGGCGGGGAAGATAAGGTTGGAATATGAGAGCGTGGTGGTTGGGCAGGCAATCATGTTGGAGGAGTGAAAAAAATTATCACGCGCCCTCCGGGAAGAGCTTGCCCGGCGATCATAGGCATCGGGCTCCTCCTAGAGGGGCCTTTTTTTTTTATGTTTGTAATTGGTTTTATTTCTCAATGGGAAAAGTTTTTGACAAATGTGCGAATATTACGTTTCCTATTTTTAATTTTCAATATCCGTGGTAGAGAGAATGACAAGGCGGATCACCGGCGAAACCCTTCATAGGGTTTTAAAGCTCGTGGTGCGATTTCAGCGTGGTGTGATATACGCTTTAGTTAGAATAGTTATTAATGTGTTCCGGTGGACGGTACCATTAATGTGTTCTAGCGGACAACCCGAGAATCCGGCCGACACGCGCGGCATGCGGTAAAGTGTGTTTAATATGTTGAAGCTAATATGTATAAATTGAGGTCCTTGCATTGTGCTCCTTCCCGGTTAGAGTCTTTGCTCCTCACTTCAATAATCTTAACGTCCCTCCCATTTGTCATCTATGGCCTCCACATCCTCAACCGGCCGATAATGGAAAACGAAGAGGATAGAACTCCTTCCGACATAGTGTTGGGTGTTCTAATGAAGAGGTTGAAGGAGCAAGATGATCTTCTAAAGGAAAACGCCGTTACAATTCAGCGTAAAGAAGAAGAGAATGAATTCAACCTTCTCATGCTTCAGTAGCGGGGAGAGGCAAATCAGCGGTTGAATAGAAGGTGGACGGATGACATGCCCCAACAAAGACCGAGGTGGTTATGACGCGAACGAGGATGCTAATTCAAGCGAGAAGAACACGTTGTGCTATTGGGGACAGGAGCGGGACATGTACAAAGAGATGGTGGACAGATTGGAGGAACGTTTGGATAGGGTGATTGCTCGCTTGTGGGAAGAGATGAAGAGCGAAGGCGAGGGACGGAGCTGATGATGATGATGAAGATAATGAAGAAGAGCTCAGACTTTGGAGCAACAATGAGTCGTTGTATTTTGTTTTCAATGTAACATCTTTCACAACTTTAATCAAAAGTAACCCTTTTTATTATTATCTTGTAAAGCTTCACACCACTGAAGCCACATAAATGCAAGCAATAGCGAACTCCTTTCGCTCACCGTATGATCTAAAATAAGATCACACGACGACAGCGAAGCTACGCCAGTTTGTGCAAACAAGGTTGGAGGCAAGTACTTCGCCGTGTGTGAACATGCTACACATTACAAGTATACTTTACCGATTCTTTGTCTCTTAGATCTCCACTGTTGCGATGCTAGTGGGGCCCTAGAATTTTGCCAAGCAACTTTCCGTTTTCTCTTCAGCATTATGCCAATGGTGTTTACGACTTCTGGGTTGCTCCTTAAAGCGACCTTCTTGTCGTATTTAGCCATCGCCCTTCTATAAAACCACTCTGTCATCTGTCTTAGAGGGTTGGTTCCCACATTTCCACCCCCTCTTTGAGTGTTACGATGAAAGGCTATTTTAGCTTGTTTATCGCGACTTCTCCATGCCTTGTGCACTCCAATAATCGCTAGGCTTCCATACTTCCTAAAAAACCAAGGTGCATGAGCCCAAAAGATGTGCAAGTAGTGCGTGACTTCACTCTCCCCATGCGTCTATGAAAGCTTTAATAAATTTGTTATTCGCTGTAACGAACATTCTCGCATCTTCTCTAGGAGGTCCATTCTCCCGAATGTATGGGAACAATTCAGACAATGCATCCCATGCTTTTTTTTTCCTCAATGCCGAACGAACGCCATCTGTGCGGTCCTGCTCCGCATCAACCAGCAATTTTCCAAATTCATAGACCTTTTCTCCCATCTGGTTTCCGTTCAGAGCCTCTCTATGATTCTTTATGAAGCGTCGAGCTTTCACCCCTCCAATTGACACCTTACGAGGCACACTTGTTCTTCCCGCCCATTTCTCGCCGAGCTCTAATCTTACATTGCCACCATGCAAACACGCTTCGATAGAACATGTTCAATTCTCGAATTCCTTCCTCTCTTCTCTTCTTATGCGAAATGTTCCACACGAATGCTCAAAAATATCATCTTGTCGATGATTCTCACAAAGCCGTGCAAAGTGCAGATATGAACCCTCTTTAATGGAATGGGGAAAATGCCATGGAACTTGGGATCTTCTTCTCCTCTATTAGGAGCATTTGCTTGGTTAAGGGACAAGGTTGAAGCTTGATCTTCCCGGTTTTTGACTTCCTTGCATGATTGCAAAGATGCATAACTTTTGCATGTTCCTTGTCCTCCTCCACTTATGTTGTACATTGCTTTCTCGTTTTAAATCAGGCGCCAAGTGAAAAATTACTTTGTAAGATCCATAGTGATCTACTTGCAAATTTTCCCCTCCCTCGAATCTAGATATTAGACTCGGGATGTGGTTTGATTGAACACCCATTTCAATACCTCGTGGGTTTCTTTTCGAACTTTAAAGAGACCTAACCACCGGGTGTCATCTTGATTGACATGAGAACCATTTTTCCAGACGCTTCTTCTCCTCGTCCGTCACCTCTACATCTTTTTTGTTATTCTTGTTGCTCTTTGATTTAGCATGTGCAATTGCATTCTCAATTGCTCTATTCATGATGACAACGGATACCCTCTCATACTTCTCAAATTTGTGGAGTTCCATTTCATCCAATTTTATGCAAACTTCAATCTCACCATTAGTTTCTGCAACTGTTAAGTCATAATATTTGACAAGGAATTTTAAGAGAGTAATCAGGTCAACCCAAAGATTATTGCGTTCATTCATTCCAACTATATCACAACAATCCTTGCCATTCTTATCTTTTATGGCTATGGGGGACCAAAGACATTCAACGTGGTGCATCTCTCCTAATATGGCATACACCATCTTTGTCCTAGTAACCCTTGTATTCTCGACAATTTGTGGGACGTGGAGCGAATACTTTTTGTGCCCATTCTTTTCAACGCCGTGGAATGGCTTGAATAGAGAACGGTAACCAAGCCTCACCGATGCCTACATCATCACAAGCGATCTATTACATCGTGCCGCTTCTAACTTCTTGTAGATCTCCCCTAGTACCATTTCCAATACCATCTTCTTGAGAGGGAGAGTTGTAGGGCTGACAAATCATGTCCACTATCTCCCTGTTATTACCGCTAGGTTCTTCACCACGTAACCAAGATTGCTTCTAGTTTCCCCGGATCTTAACCGGCCTTTGCTAGTGTTGTAAACGGACCTTGTGGCCGTGACCCAACGTCACGAATGCACCTGATCCAAACTTCAGTTCCTCTATCGGTCGATAATGCTTCTTCCTTTCTCGCAAGCCAAGGGGTGTTTTCTTCAAATTCTTTAACCTACATTGAAGCCCAAAGTTTGCTCTTTCGAGCTCTTGGATCTTTTCTTGCAGCTGCCCTATCACCAATTTGGACTTGTCCACTTCGTATCTCAAAGAAGTTCCCTCCCCAAGCGAGTCATTCCTTTCCTTCATCACGATTGGAGTAATGAAGCAGAGAAAAAAAAGAGGCTGGTTTAAGTTATAATTCTCTTGTGACAATCGAGAAGTGGCTCATCTCAAGGAAGGCGTATTCGATTCGAATGCCTTCATCCTCTCTCAATCTCTCACAATATCCCAAGAGGCCAGAGTTACCGTCACCACAAAATCGGACTAAACTTGAAACGTCCCGAAATGACGGTTTCTTGCCACTCAACGGATCCAATGGATATAAACTGCCATCCGCCCAGATGTCAACACTTTTTGAGCCCGCAAAGGCGCAACATGTCGAGGTCTAAGTTCTTATTTTTAGACCTCCTTTTTTTGATTGAAGACTGGAGCATATTCCCGAGTCGGTTGGATCCTTATCCACACATCATTTGGAGCTTCCATACCGGATGGATGCGCGGCGAAATGAATGTGTACAATTTGTATGCCCCAAAGACAAGCCGTTTGAGGCTCGGTCAGGTACTAACCTTGTTTTTGAAATTTGCAACGTGCATATGGAAATCGAAAAGTCCATTCTCCTACAATCCATGCTTTTATACAAAAGCAAATTCAAAATTCGAATTGTAGGGGCGGGAAGCCTTGTGATTGGGATGAAGTAAAGATCCCTTCACGAACTTTTAAATGCAATCGCAATGCCTTAAACGAAAAGTCTAATACAAAGCTTCAACCTACACATTCAAATTTTGAAATGTAGAAGGCGGAATGGACTCTAAATGAAAATAGGGCAAGACAAGAATCGGTGATGCGCATGATTGGTATCGACAAACCAAGAGACACCCGCCATGAGTTGCGGTATGCTATAATGCAAGTGGCTTTTTAGAAGCCTAACGTGTTGCGTCAACTGTCGACAACAAGAGAATTAAATACATATGGCGCCATAGATATGCGATTCCCCTTATTCGGGGAGAATATTCCAAGCAAATCGGACGAGAAAAAAGGAGCGGAAATATGTGGAATGGCTGATAGGAGGCCATTTTAGTTCATAAAACATAATATAACTTGGAATGATAGATATTTTATATGCAAATGGGAGACTATTGACGAGGGACTTGTGTTTAATTTTAATTTGACAACAAATAAGAAAGTGGATCACACGCGATGCTAATTTAGTGTGTTCCATTTTTGTTGCATATGTACTATTCGCTTGGTGTGATCCTTGAAAATAATATGCCCTTTGAAAAGGGATAATGACTTATGTAATTAAGAGTGGTAACACATGTACAAAGAAAAAAGTTAGGTATTCAAATGGAATTAGAAGCAAAAACTTTTTACATTCAAAATTTTTTATGGTCGTATGGTTTTACATCATTTGTAAATTTAAATGCCCGGAGGCTTCAACTATTCACAACAAAAGCTTAGGAGGCTTGCGGTCATATGGTAAGAAGTTGGAGGCAAGCTCGACTAAGAACAAGGAAAAAAAATAAGAGGTGCTCGCCTAACAAATTTCATTCATACCTTCACCATCCAAAAAAAAAAAATAAGAAATAACCGTTAGTTGAATGCTTAAGAAAAGAAAGAAAACATGCATGTACCATGAACTAACGCCATGAGCTCCTCGAAGTCGCTAGATTCGTCTTTCAACTTCTTCATCTTCTTCATCATCTTGGCTTCTTCTCGGTGCAGAGAATACTCATTTTCTGAAGAATCTCCTATCCAGCCTTTCAAGAACACCTGCGGATGAACTCCTGCTCGAATTTCCTCCGATTCCTCATTCTCCATTCCTCGCCAAAGGAATCGAGGAATCGAGAGGGAATCGAGGCATTCAGCAAGTAAAGGTGGGCTGGCGCGGAGGGAACACCTCTTCCAGCCGTAATAGGCGCCTCTTGGAGGACACCTCTCGGCTCTTCCAGAGTCGATCTCTTCATGGCGATGGACTAGAGAAATTGGGCGGAGGATCTAGCGAAGATTGGGGGAGATTGGGGGGAGAATGGGGCCAATCTAGGCTGGAATAGATATAGGCTGGATTAGACGTGAAAATCGTTAGGAATGATTCGTATTCCAGTCCTATCAACCATCATTACATGCCATTATGTGCATATCTCGAAATTTGAGCCATATCTAATATCTTCCTTTTTAACCTTATACCTAAATATCCAATATCTTCCTTTTTTAACCTTATTCCTAAATATCCAATATCTTCCTTTTTAACCTTATTCCTAAACCTATATGATTTGAGTTTAACCTGAAAATGAACAGATATAATTCGAATTTAACATACTATTTAATACCAAGATGCTACGTCACACTATGTCGATAATTGGGATTAAAAAAAAACACTCCAAACCCTCCTCGAGAAAACCACGTAAGTGCCGACCTCACTTGTGTTTAAGTTTAATTTGACAACAAGCAACTTCCATATGGTAGATCGCGGGACAGTGTGAAAATCAAGGTGTGGTATTTTTATGCCCCAACACAATTCGGCCGTGTGAGCGAAGTCCGTCATTACTAACTTCGTTTTTGAAATTTGCAACGTGCATATGGAAATCGAAAAGTCCATTCTCCTACAATCCATGCTTTTATACATTAAGCAAATTCAAATTTCGAATTGTAGGAAGGAAGCTTCTGTATTAGGATGAAGTGAAGATCGTTAAAAGCTAGCCTTAGCCTCGAAATGAAAGTCCGATCTCGATACAAAGCTTCAACCTACACATTCAAATTTTGAAATGTAGAAGGCGGTGACGCCAAGACGCTACCAAGAGACACCGCCATGAGTTGCCGGTATGCTATAATGCAAGTGGGCATTTTAGAAGCGCCACGTGTTGCATTAGTCCGCCCGACAACCAAATGTAATTAAATACATATGGCGCCATGAATGTGCAATCCCCTTATTAGGAAGAATATTCCAAGCAAATCTGTAATTATGAGAGTTTGGTATCCTAGGTGGCATGGGAAAAATGGAGCGGAAATATGACGTGGAATGGCTGATAGGAGGCCATTTTCAGACCCCAAATCCGCCCTAATGTCTACTCTTAATGGCTAGTAAACTTCCAGTTATCTTTTGTCATAATTCAATACTCCCCCTCAAGAAGATGACTATTAGAAGCTAGAACTCAAAAGCAAAACTTTCTGCATCTTCAAGCACTGCCCATATGAATGTTGAAAATAGTTTTGAATAGTTTCTACAGAAAAGATTCTGTGAGGCGCTTCCCCTTAGACAATTCAAAACGAACTCCATGTATGCCCACACTAATGTTGAACAGATTCTTTGAGGAAACTGTACGAAGCACTCTCGTCAACCAATTCAAAACCAAAAGACTGTGTGAGGTGCTCCCCCTTGGCCAATTCAAAACAAACTCCATATATGTCCATACCAAAGTTGAGCGGATTCTTTGAGAAGACTGTATGAAGCACTCCCCCTCAATCAATTCAACACTAACTCCACTTCTCCTATTCCAAATCATCCTCTCTAGCAGCAGCATTAGCATTATAATTTTCAAAATTGCAAGTCCTCCAAGTGTTATCAGAAATGCACCTACAATATTCACAACTGCCAGATCTCCAAATGTTATCATGGTATAACCATCTGCAAAACCATTGGTATAACCTTCAGTGCCTGTAGCCCCACTTGGTGCTATATAGCCAGCCGCTCCCATAACAGCATAACCCCCCAAATTAGATGCATAACTGCCATCAGTCTGTCCATAAGATAGATGTTATACCCTGTTATACTGACTTCTGCCCAGTGGTTCCACTTGATCTCCAAATTGTTGCACCATAGTTATTGGCACCAAGCACACTTGGGTACCCACTTGCACCACTATAGGCAGGCAGGTTAGCACCCCAATCGTTTCTGACTCACAATGCGGCGCCATAGTTGCCTGCTCCAAGTCCACTTCCATATGAACCCCTAGATGCAACAGCATAACTACTCCCATATCCAGATGGTTCTGCTCCATACCCTGCATTGGCACCCGCATAACTACTCCCATGTCCAGATGGTGATGTTCCATACCTTGCATTGGCCCCATAAACCACCGGCACCAAAGATAACTACTCCCATATCTAGATGGTTCTGCTCCATACCCTGCATTGGCACCCGCATAACTACTTCCATGTCCAGATGGTGATGCTCCATACCTTGCATTGGTCCCATAACCACTGGCAGCATATTCATTAATCGCTGCATATGCCTCGACAGAACTATAACCTCGCTGAATTCTGACCATATGTATTAAATTCATATATTCTATTTCATGATGCAAAAGCTCAGTTTGTATCAAAATCCAATCTTTGAATCAAAACCTAACACTCACCCCTAGTTGCATCTTGAAAAAGAAAATCAAGGGCATCTCCCCATCATCAATCCTCTCAAGGTATCTAAAATGAAGAGCTATGGTTATGCATCCGAAATTTAGAGCTTGGATTGACGATTTATTGACTTTCAAACTCGACCCAAGTCTTTCCAAAAACTCATAATCCAAAGACATAAATTGATGCTTGTGATGTGACATAGGCATTGTGCATAACCCTTGCTTGATGATCCTAAGACCATCAACTTTCTTCTCCTGCCATAGACCGCCACCTTCTCTAAAATCATTGGCATAATCTCCAAGGTTTGTCAAATACCCCATTGCATCTGAGTCTGTTACCAGCTTTTTAATCAAATGGATCACCTGTATTTCTTGCATCACCTCTGCTCTGCTCTGCTAAACATAAGCCTCAAGCACCCAAGCAGCATATGGCTCCATATGAAACACCAAATCAGCACCTTGCTCCCCATGAGCCAAAAGTAACTAGTCTTCATCCTTTGTACTATGCCTGTAATGAGTAGAAAAAACACAGTCAATACTCCGCTCCAAAGGTTCATTTTGCATCATTTGTGCTTTGCTTTGTAGATGCCAAGAGCACCCAGTCAGCATCATGGTTCTCCATATTAAAGTGTCGTGCACGTCTTCAACAAGGAAATCTTGTAGATCATGCTCAGGTTGTTTTGTAGGCTCAATCAGGTATCTGACAATATGAGATGCTTGATGATTCTTTGGCTTTGCATCATCCATAACCTGACCACTACTTATATCTTTGTCTTCTTCTTCTTTACTTTGATTGTGTGTTGAACTATTGACACACAATCCTCTACTTTCTTGCTCTTGTTCTTCAAGAATTCTGCTTATTAGTGGACCAACATGATAAGGTGCTTGACAAGATGCTGACCTACATGCCAACTTTATTGCGACTACCATTATAGTTGATGACACAACTTCTTCTACTTCATGGATGCAACCATTAGGCCTCTTCCGATTATAATACATATCGCATGCTGCAACTAAATCAATCATGATAGAATGAGAGGAGCTATAATAAGTGTTACTATTGCCAATATCGTAGCACTATCAACCACATGAACTGCAAGCTCTGGCTTTTCCACGAAACTATTGATAGGCATAGCTTTGACATCGTTAGCACCACTTACATCCTCAAATGGATCACATGTTCCAGTTTGCAGTTTGGATTGTGCAACTTCTCACCTTTTCCCTTTACCTCCCCTTGTCCTCGAATTCTCTCCGTAAGCGTTATTAATGTTGCGCGCTTGCTAATTGCTGGAGGGCAGGTCTTGAAAATGAGATCCCTACTGATCTAGAAATCCACAATAGTTATACCAAAAATATTGATGTAGCAGGATCAATTCCCTTGTCTTTTACCCAACATGTCACCAAATACTGTGGGCCGCTTGGATTCACAAACCCACTTTGCAGTACTTCAAGAATCCTCGTCTGCCACACAATAAACTGTACTTTTGAGCAAATACCTTGTTCCCAAGAAATCTCTACAGCCAGATATGCGTGATGGAGAGGACCTTCCATATACAACTTTCTTAGGTCTTTAATCAATAGGAGAGCAACAATATCCAGATGATCACTATCATTTAGCATTTGTTTGTAAATGATTCTTTCATGAGCTAATGCTCCTCTGCAAGGAACAAGATTTTAAGATACCTACGAGTGCAACTTCAGCAGAATCTACACTTTCTTTTTGCATTTTTCCAAGCCATTTTAAACCCATGTTGATATCACTTTGCCCAGCATATCCATGGTGAACATATCTAGTAGTCATTATATTCATCCATAGTCCCTTAAAAAAGACATTGGTTGCCTCAATTGTGATTTTATTTCTAGGAAAAGAACCAGCCTTCAAGTTCATTAAAATACTCTGTGAGTTCCTCTTCTTTCTGCTTAGGACACTAAGTTTTACTTCCACTGCTTATACTTTTCGGCAATCTTCTGTAGTATGACCATCCATTATGTATGACCACAATCCTTCTAGATGCCATGACATGTTCCCACTTCTTGCCATTCAATTCTCCCCTTAAGCTAAACGCGTCTTTGCCCATACTCTCAGGCACCTGCTTGCAGACAAAATCCCCACACAACACATCAAATAATGACATGTCTCAGACGGTTCTTGAGCGTTTCCATGCTCCCGTCATGAGCAACCCGCCAAGGCTGCACAACAAATTTTGACCTCATATTCCAACAAGAAGAAACTTGAGTGATTGGAAAACTCTGCTAGAGACTTTAAGTTCTAGAACCAATATCGGGGTGGTATTTCCAGCACAGTTCAATTTGCTTCAAGGGATTTTGATCCGCGGTTGAAATTTACGTGGTCGCAAAGCTCAATCAGAGGCTTTCAGTTATAGAAGCAATATTGGGGTGCTATTGCTTCTTTACTAGAGTCAAATCTTCCTTTTGTATTCGGCAAAGTTCATCTTCATTTAGATTGTGACAGCAAGAAACAATGTTGAAGGGGAATTGCTTCCTTCCTTGAATCAAAATTGGTGCTAGAGATGGAGAGACAAGCTCAAAAGTAGCAACAGGCCAGAAAAAAGAAAGAAAATTGGAAGCCTTCAATAGTCAAGCGCAACGCATATCACAGATGGTGGATAATGTTGGACCCCCGTATTTGGAGTCCGGGATCCGGTCTTTCTGGACAGATTTGACTCGGTCTTTCCGGACTCCCGTGATCAGCCACGCCATGCCCATCGAGCGATGGGAGCCATCAACCCGCCATGCCATTCGCGATGCACCGATGCCATTGGGCATGCATCTGAATCGCTTGCGGTTCAACCGGCGCGATGAGCAAACCCGTGGTCCTGCTGCCACGGTACTTCATTCTCACAAGTGTGGCGGTCCGTGGTACGGGCGGGCAGTGCATTCAAGAGGGAACGACTTTTGAACGGACGTGAGGTGGTATTTCCGGGCAAGCGGGAACGGAATTGGCAATGGTTGGATTCGTGGCCAATTTCCTCTGAATTTTTGATGCTCCTTTCATTCCGACCCATTGAAGCACCGGTGATTTGATCGGCGGCGACCATGGAGGCAGAGGAGGACGACCCCGAGTTGGACCAGGTGAGTTATTGTGATAGAGCAGCAAGATTGATAGAGCATGCTCCCATTCGTGGGAGCATTTTTCAGAGTCTTTAGGTATGTTTTTGCATTTGTGATTTCCAGAAGCTTTTGATGCTCCCAGTTCAAGATCCCGGATCCCCTCGGGTCCATTTTCTAGTTTGCAATTGCAATGGGAGATCGAGCATCATTCCCGTGTAGCGAAATCCACCACTCCAAACCAATCTGTTCCTCTGTTCATGTATGCTATATCCCCACAAGCGGGGTTGAGGATTTCGTGGAAGGGGAGCAGAATTTGCCGGGATGCAATACCACATTCGAGGCGTGGATCTCGGGGGAGAGAAGAGGGATCAGCCAAGAAGAAAGTTGACCAAAGACGCACACTTGAAATTAACCAAGTAAGCCATTTCTTGTCTGATTGTCTGCTTTGGTTTGATTGTTTGAGATACACAAGTTAAGTTTGTTAGTAAGGAAGTCAGTTTCAGGTAGTTTGGCCCTACTTTTCCTTGCTTATGTTAATAATTAAAGTAGTCTTCTTCTTCTTTGTAGCTTCTTGTCGATTGTGCGCTTTGGTTTGATTGTTTGAGATACACAAGTTAAGTTTGTTAGTAAAGAAATCAGTTTTAGTTAGTTTGGCCCTACTTTTCCTTGCTTATTGTTAATAATTAAAGTAGTCTTCTTCTTCTTTGTAGCTACTAGTGCAGCTATGGCCCTGAGGATTATCGTGGAGCTTTTCGTGATATCAAAGATAAAACATCTCGAGCTGCAATTCTTGAAGCTAAGAGGAAGGATCCTTCCTACTCAAAGAGGTGTAGAGGACCCGAGTATTAGGCGAGGTTGCGAGTGCCATTTTCAGGTCAAACATTTGTATTTGAAGCCCGAGATATGTAAGATTACATTCTATGAGATGAGACATATTGATAGTAAAGGCATGGTCTGCCATGGAATGGAGGATCCCCAATGCTTTAGAACAAGGCATGATGTAGCTCCATGGTTATCAAAGGGTAAGAAGACTTGGGCATACCAGCGGTTGATCCATAACCACACTCCCTGGGAAGTCTATCGTCAACACCGGGAGCAATGGTCCTTAAAGCATAAGATGCATCCCAATGCTCCCAAAAATAGAGATGAATTCGGCTATGGATGATCTCAGTATAACTTGTCCATAAGGTCGCTGGCGACACATGGATGCTACACAAGGATGTGGCCACAAGTGTGAGGATGTGGGTTGACTTACACCAGGAGGATGTGTTCTTGTATCAGGAGGGTGTTCCTTTTATTTTGGGCATCATCACCCCCTTGGCCAATACCTTGGTTTTTCTGGCCATACATTGGTATTTCTGGCCAACACCATGGTATTTCTGGCCAACACCATGGTATTTCAGGCCAGGACCTTGGTATTTCTGGCCACATACCATTGGTATTTCTGGCTCGAGGGTAGGTAAATGTCATCTCGTGGGTAGGTAAATGTCGGCTCGTGGGTAGGTAAATGTCTTTATCGATGAAGGGATATGCTTCTAAAACCCTAAATTCCATCACCTATAAATAGTCACCCCTCGATTCTTGCATTCCAATTCCGATTCTTGCAGTTGTTTTTTGGTGAAGAACTATGGAAGCTATGCTCCGACGCCTGAATCAGATCCAAGAGGAGCTCAGGATTCAGGACCAGCATAGTATGGAACCGGTTTTTACTAGTAAGGCCATGCCTGTATGCAACTTCTGCACATTTTTTCCTGTACATTTTTTCCTTTCTAACTTCGTGTGGGATCTTCTATCTTGGTGTAGGAGCCGTCGAGAAGCTTACTGTTCAAGCCAAGTGACAGATGGTGAGGACCCGACAACAGCTTCGTGAGAGCAGTGCCATCTGCGCCCATAGTCTTGAGGATGTCCTCTTCCACTTGAATGAAATTCAGGAGGATGTGTGGATAGATCTCGCCCAGCCTGACGGCATCAAAACATTCAGAAGTAAGCATGTTCTTGTCTTCCTTCATATTCATGTTCTACTTTCATATTATTAATCTTTTCATGATCCCCTCATGGTTCATGCAGAGACCGTGAGAATGGGCAATACAGAGAGACTCCTAGGCCTCGTCTCATTAACCTTAACAGGCCAACTGAAAGGGCATTACTGGCTGAGTTGAAGAGGGTTATTATCCAGGGCAAGGCTTTGAAGTATTTGCTAGCCGTGGACCATGTCTGGGAAGGCAACACCCTAAAAGCCTGCTTCGAGGAAATGTATGCTGCACGGAGGCAGCGAAAGAAGGTTCTGATCAGGGAAGTCCTAGAGGTGTCTGATCCAACCCTATGCGATACATTGGATGACAAGATGTGGAGACTACCATGCGGTGTGCCAGATGTAACTGTTGAGGATGTCCGGGCAGAAGTCATGGCAACAGTGCTTGATGTTGATGCAGAGAGCACCAGCACCAGCAGAGACCCTGAACCAAAGAGTGTAAAGAATGTTCACGTTGTCAGTGACGTGTCCTCGGATGATGACCCAGAAGACTCGGGAGGATACATTGGCCATGCATTTCCTAGGCATACCAACCACCATAGGCTGACGTTGCTGTAATGTGATGGTTTATCATAATGTAATACCTTGGTATTTCTGGCCAGATACCTTGGTATTTCTTGCCAAAACCTGCTACTATTTCTGGCCAATACCTTGGTATTTATATGAAATACCTTGGTAGCTCTGGCCAGTACCTTGGTATTTCAGGTCAGTACCTTGGTATTTCTGGCCAATATCTTGGTATTTTCCATCCCAGATACTTTGGTATTTCTGGCCAAATACCTTGGTATTTCTGGCCATATACCTTGGTATTTCTGGCCAGATACTTTGGTATTTCTGGCCAAATACCTTGGTATTTCTTGCCATATACCTTGGTATTTCCTGCCAAAACCTGCTACTATTTCTGGCCAGAAACGTTGTTACTTAGACAATTGCAATTAAAGCCATGGTATTTCTGATAACACATCCATACATAATCATGGTTCTTTTGTTCAGAAGTAACAGAAAAAGAAGGCCACAATGCTGCTGCAAAATCTGTAAGCTTTTGTTCAGAAGTATGAGAAAAAGAAGGCCACAATGCTGCTGCAAAATCTGTAAGCTTTTGTTCAGAAGTATGAGAAAAAGAAGGCCACAACAATGTCTGCTGCAAAATCGTAAGATTTTGTTCGGAAATAACAAAAAAGAAGGCCACAATCTTTGCTGCAAAATCTGGCGCTTGTAAACGCAAAGAATTGGTTGAAGAGTTGAAATAGATGTTCAAAAACTAAACAAGCAGCAGATCTCATTCACATGTCAGAATCTAATTTGAGGAAATTTCAAATGGTCTTTGGTGGTTTCTTTGCCTGTATCACAGCCTCATGTAGCTTGCCCAGCATCATACTGAAAGTGCACCTGCAGTTTGCAACATCCACCTTTCCAAACCAATCAGGGGTCACCTGCATAGTGAAGCGTACTTAGCATAAACAATGAATATAGTGAACTCTAGAAAATCATACAATACATGGTTTTTACCTGAACAGGCCGAATTTGCAGATCATTTAGAACAAAGTCCCTAATGAAAGACCGTGCATATAAAAGAGTATACACTCCACGGGTCCCGAACCATTTTCTTGCTTTCGGGACAACGCATTTCCACCGGTTGGATGTCAACCATTTCGGGGGGGGGGTGTCCCAAATTTTATGGACGTCTTTGATCAACCTGGAGACATGTGGAACTATCAAATTTCAGAATTATATAACTACAGAATTGGGTACATAGTGATAGAAATAGTAACACGATGCATACTCGCATATTTCCGCGTGATATCGGCAGGCATGCCAATTTCGAGGGAGTCAAAATGCAGCAAAGTGGGATGTGGAGCTCCAAGAGTCCCAAGAGACTTCCCAATCGGCACAATAAACATATAGGCTCCAATGATGGCTGCAATTAATCAATCAGAATTAACTACTTATAAACATATCATAAATTATGAATAACCAAAGTCTTTGGAAAGGATAACCTTCTACAAACCGGCAGCCAATAGAAGAGGGGTGGGTCTCGGGGTTTGGCGGGGAATCGGCTTCCTCCGGATGGACTTAACCTTCTTCATGTACAGTCCACAATGGCGGGTGGAAGAAGACATGAGATCTTCTCCTCGAGACCCGGTATCGTATGAGAGACAACCCTATAAGATTTATGAATTGATTGCAAGAATGAAATAAATGAGAAAGAGTGACACTTACATGAGATACGGCTCCCACGCATTGCTCATTCACCAAGATTGTCCCATCTTCTCGGGAATATCCGTATTACCGGGATGCTCGAATGAGAAGGCCTCACCTTGATCTATCACAAATTCACCTTTTGGATCCGAGACCGTAGGCCAAAGTCGCTCCTCAAATGGGACAGGCCATTGTGCATTGTAGGCTAGAATTGGAGCAGATTTGGTGCTCTTCCCCTTCTTTTTTGGTTAGCCCATTCCAAAGTGATGAGGTCCTCCAAGTGCATAAAAAAAAATCAAAAGAAAGAAGGAAGTCATCTGTCATGGTCACCTTGTTCTCCTGATTACCTCGGGATCACCAATACCTCCGCCATCTTCCAATACCAAGTATGTGGATATCCGGTGCACGGGTGATGATGCAAAGACCCACTTGTTTGGGATGAGAGAAATTGAGCCGATCCTCAACTTTGGTTTTGAGGTGCTTTCAAAGACATCCCAGCTGAGCTATAGACTTGCTTAGCATAGTAAGGTGTGGAAGGGGATCCATGCCTTCGCCGCTCCACTCAAGCGTGCCCGCGATGAAGTAATTTGGTGCGCAAACCCTCCTTGCAAGTCTCTATATTACCCAAAGCTTCTCGGTCCACCCACTCTTTTCTGTCCACATCATCCGACCCATAATTTTTGTGCAATGTACTTCTCATCTTGTGCAATTTTTGTTCTTTCATTCTCTCCCACTCCAACCTCCTCCGAGCAACATAATCCTCGGCATATTGCACCAAAGTGTTCTCCTTGTCCTCACCCTCTGGAATGTTCTCCAGCATAGCCCGACCACAACCCAAAGCAAGTTCCCGGCATCTCTTCAAAAATCTGTAGAGATTAACCTTATACTTGTATTAGGATCAAAGGCATTCCTCAAATTGTATTCTTTGCATGTCCCGCCCTTCCCTTCTCTTTTGCTTCACTACAGGCAGCCTTAGGACTATGTCAATTTTTAAGTGGCAATAGTTGTATTGCTCTAAAACAACTTATGTTGTGTTAACCTCTCGCCCGAAATACCATGTTATTCATGGGCCGTAAATACCGCGGTCACTCGGGCAAGAAATACCATGTTACCCATGGCGAGAAAAACCATGGCGATTCGTTTCCGCCCGCCCACCTCACGTCCGGATTTCAAAAGTGGCCCTCTTGAATGCACTGCCCGGGTGAGGTACCACGAACCCCGCCACACTTGTGAGAATGAAGTACCGTGGACGGACCACGGTTTGCTCATCTTGGCGGTTGAACCGCTGATTCAGATGCATGCCCGAATGGCATCGGATGCATCGCGGGAATGGCATGGCGGGTTGATGGCTCCCATCGCGTTCGATGGGCATGGCGTGGCTGATCACCTGAGTCCGAAAAGACCGAAGTCAAATCTGTCCGGAAAGACCGGATCCCGGACTCCAAATACGGGGGTCTGATAATGTTTTATTCCAACATGAAGACCCGATAATTTTTTTTCAAGGGAGTTCAACACAGAGAGAAGCAATATACATGCCACAAAGAAATGTGTAGAGGGACCTTCACCGCATGATGACCATACTCTTTAGAATTTGAGGTTCAAAAATGTGAGATCTTCACCACATGACGACCACGCTTTTCTAGAGTTTGAGGTGCAAAAATATGAAATTGAGCTCGAGGCCAAACTGGATGGGTAGCTCTTACAGACACAACGGTAGTCATGAATACCAATGATTGGTTTCAGTTGCTAACTATCCTTTATTAATTGTTTAGCAATTTTGGACTCCATTCAGCGCAAGAGCCATGCAACACACATGGACATGCTACAGGGTCCAATAATGCTTTATATGAACCTCTTACACCAGAGCCAATGGCTACGGCATACAATAAGGTGGAGATGGTAGACATATCTACCCAAACCTCCTCCCATTATCACTTGTTGTAATGGTGACACTGTCCAGACTTTTACAAACATAAATGACACATTATTACGAGCTTTGAATATGTGCATTGTAGGTGTTGCAGAAAGAAAAGATTGCTCAAATATAGACACTACAGATTTCTTCACAGAGGTCTGCATATATAAGACGAGGGTATAAGGTTCGCAAAAGATCTTTCTATGGTTTTTTTAAGGGTTGGGTAAGGTTTTAACGTTTGAATTTGGCTTTTTTTTTTTAGTGGTTAATTTTAGAAAGCAGAGTTTCTTGAGTTTTTCTTTTTCTGGTCGCGGCCCTCAAGGCCTGCGAACTGCGAAGTGTGATTCATAAACCACGAACTGCGAACCATGAACTGCTTTCTTGAACAGGTTTTTTTGAAGAGGGCTTTCCTGAACAGGTTTTCGTGAGCAGCGGTGACTAGGGCTTGCAGCGTTGACTAGGACTAGGACAGCACGCCCTTCTCCTCATTGTGTGCTCTCTTTGCCGTATACAGCACGGTTTTCTCATATTTATGCTGCTCTGTTGTTTTGTACATATAGTGCACAGCACGGTATTTTCCAGTGCGGTGTATTATACGCTTGATACTTGGTATTTCTCAATGGTTTTGTGGAACATTTAATTGCTGATCCAAAGGTTTATTGGAAAAAAAATAAAAGATAAGGTATGGGATAGAGATAAGACGAGGGTATTATATCTGTACTAGATCGCCTTCGACATCTCTTGGTATGTTTTAGAGACACACTTTTTTTACTATGTGTCTTATGATACAGTAGTCACCTAAAGGATACTAATTTTTTAGTCTAGAAAGATCTCATTCTATTTTAACTTTATAAAAAGGGAATGAGCTAGGCAAGCTGAGAAAGCACGACAACAAAAAAACAAGGTAGTTTACCAAAGATTCAGCTGTAGTTTAGGATTATTGGCCTTCTGATCCTTGGATTGGTTATGTGTAGCTTTTCCTTTTTCCTTGTATTATGTTTTCATTTCATTCTACTTTAGATATTGAATTGTAGTGGGACCTTGTTCCCTAGTCTAATTGTGGGCTTAATGCCCATTCACAGTATCGTCGTATGGCACTTGGTAGTCTCGGTGGACATCTATCTATCCATCCATCCATCCATCCATCCTTAACACCCTGTCCCAAGATTTTCATTCTAGGAATGAATCTGAGGCGTCCGATCAAGCATGAAGAGGGCATGTATGGCCGGTAACATCTTCCCCTGTTTTGTTATGACCATAACACTTTTGTTATCACCATAACAGCCTCCACAAGATCGTGGCCGAATAAAAATCTCCCGCGAGGTGTTAAAGCCGATATCAGCCTCTCGGGGGGGCGTTAACCGCCGAGGCCGCAGAGCCAAGACCGCCGCAAAGCGACGATGCGGCTGCGGCGCCCCATACCGCCCCTCGGAGAGGCTATTATCTAGCCCATCCATCCATCCATCCATCCATCCATCCATCCATCTATATTTAGAAGTTTCTCTTTCCTTGTCCTTTCTGCTTCTTTGTTCACACTTATCCAAGCTCCTTGTAGTCAAGACCCTTAAGCTATGACTTCTCGCAGACGTTAAAATTCTATATTACATCATATCTTGTAGTTAAAACCCTCCTCCAATGTATCCTCTATCTTTGCTCAAAGCTCACTTGTAAGCGCCGATATTTGTATTATAATATTATTAAAAATGGCGTGGAGCACATCCACTACCACGTTATGCTTTCCTGGCTTGTAGAGGTCTCAAAGTCATATTCCTCTAGGAATGCCATCAAAGTGGATGCTACCAGTGTGATATGACGTGAGAATGTCCTCCTCCTCCTTCTAAGATTAAAGCAGAGCTGTATAAACACACGTTATAGACTTCGATAACCCGTACCCAACATGAATCTCTACCCAGAATGTGATGTCCTCATATTTAAGGCTTTAAAAATGCCCAAACGCTCTTTGTCATGTGAGGGTACTTCATACTCTCATTCATCTTTCTTGAATCAGACGATTTTATGTGGCAACATTTTTTTTGCACTCTAAAGAGAAAACTTTACATTATAAGAGTATCTTGGCATTTTTTATGGATCAACCAGTGTATTTAATGCCAAACGGTTCATCCATGCCGCCTGATGCAATTTGGGCCGTCTAAATTCGATATAGGGCGCCAAAAAGTAGAAAAACTAAGCTTAGAGAAGCGGTGCATTTTTGCATACCTAAGTTGATTACATATGAGATTTTCCCTTCTAGGAAAACGCATATGAAAAGCAACTAAATTCCTTATATTTAATTTTTTTTGTCTCAAATGGCTGTGCAGATGCATCCATGTGATATCTTGCTAATATTTCACAACTAACTTAGAGTTCTATTCCTTGTGCATGCATGAGGAACATCAGATACATATCAAGGACAAAGATTATCATCAAAACCAAGACAAAGATTTTTCAAGGCGCGTTTGGCTGCTGAGAGAAAGTCGACCTATGTCGCTTGGATGCCTAAGGAGGAGGGAGCAGAGCGCAAATGAGGAAACCCTCAAAATGGCAAGGTTGAAGTTTATAGAAACATGCATATAAAGGCACCAAATAAAGGCGTAAATATTGTATAGAAGGTGAGCTTGGCTGTTAAGGGGACTTGGTATCACCATTAGGTGACACGTGGAACTAGTAGCATGCGACATGTTATAGTATGTATTTTCGTCCTCTAGACTCGAAAGCCAATGGACTTATGTAGCAATTGCGAACTCTTCCCAGTTACATGGGAGTGCTGCAAGCAGGGATTGCTGGTAATTATGTAGCCATGCATCAGGCTTCATTTGGATTTTATGGTTATTATCTTGTACCCCCCTCTTTTATGGTTTCAAGACCATGCATGAGTACTTCGTTATCAACACTTTGAGTCTAACTTTTAGGGCCGACTCGGTCTGCAATAAGACATTACAAGTGTCATAGCCCAGTAGCCAGCCCAGTAGCTAGGGTGTCGTGTTGTCCATTGTTGGATTCGATTCTTGTCTTGATTAAGCGCTACATATAACAGCAAAATTGCCTAAAACTGTGCCAATACCCAACCCTTAACCATGCCCAATGTTATTCCCTTAATCCGTTATATTTTTAAACATTGACCTTGGAACTGATTTGAGTTAGCAATAAGCATTATAACATATCGTATTTTCCATTAGTATTTTCCATTATGTTAATAACCAAAATAATTTAAAATCGAAATTTCTAGTTTTATCAAGCTGTACGTTGCAAGTTAAGAAGTGTTTAAACCAGATATGAGCAGACCAAGATGTCAGCAGACCAGATGAGAAGCACATCGCGTTGTTGGAGCAGCAGAAAACCGTAATATGTGGGGGGGATTTTTTGTTGTAGCAGGCCATTTTTGCAATTCAAAAGACTGAAACCCGAGATTTGCTATACCAGTTGCGTACCTTTGTCTTATCTTTTCATCCCTTTTTTGCTTTCTTTGTTGATGATTCACTTTCTTTTTTTATTTTTTTCACTGTTTCTTGCTATAAGAGCTCTGCAGACATAATGAGTTGGATATTTTTCGCAACAATTGATGCAGATCATAGATGTGTCACCTATAATTATAATCAAATCATGTTGATACGTTTTGGCCTTCTAGATTTCACCCATTAACTGTAGCAAGCTGAAGCAGCAGATCACCCTTTCCTTATCATCAAATCTAGTGGCATTGTTCTTGTCGGCTAGGACCCCAGAATTTCCAAGATGTGAAAACTGTACCCTTCATCTTCCATTGCCTGTATATGACGGATTTCGTTACAGTATAGGCAGTGGACACGTCCACAATTCAAACAAGAGTTCCTTTGTCTGAACTTGCTGAGAACTAAAAGCTGATCATTTAACCAGAATATCATCTTCACGCTCCAACGTTGCAAGCATCATTGCTGTTGTTGCAGGCAGCTAAGAAAGTCATCCAGAACCTGGCATCTTGCTGGAATGGTAGCTCAGTCATAATATCTTCTACCTCATCCAGCCAACCTGCCCGACCAAGCAGGTAAACGATACACCTATAATGTTCCATTGTTCCCATGGTGCCATAATCTCCACTGATAGAAAGCAAGATAAAACTACCCTGATCTATTAGACCTCCCCGACTGCAAGCAGAAAGAATGCTGACAAATGTGATCTCATCTGGCTTCATGCTTTGCAAGTGCATGTCTTCATAGAGGCTTAGAGCTTCATTGATGTATCCATGTTGTGTGTATGATCCAATCATGGCAGTCCAGGAAGACTGATTCTTAACTGACATCTTGTTAAAAAACTTATGAGCCTCACCTAAAGCCCCGCATTTCCCATACATATTCTCACAATAACATTCTCTAGAATAATGTCTACATCAATGTTGCTGTCAAAGATACGCGCATGAATTAATCTACCTTAATCTGAACAAGAAAGCATCCATGATATCAAGTGCGGAAAAATCTCCATGCCATAGAAGAGGTTCTGAGAATTGTATGTGCAGATGATTTGAGGCAGATGCTGCTGGTAAAAACATAATATTTTTGAGGGTGCAACTGCACATTTTTCTGAGAAATCAAAACAAAACAGAAGATGACAAAAAGGATCAAATACTTGATTTTTCTGATAATCTTGCAAAGAGGAGGGCTGAAGTGCTGTCATCACCCCAGAAAGGCTTGACTGCAAAACTGCGCTTGCTGCACCTTAAAAACAGTACAGAGTACAGAGTTTTTGATTGATGGAGACCAAAAAGGTGGAGCCGGTGCACATCCAAATCCCACCATGTAGATAAATACCATAAATGATATACCTTCCATTGAAGTTAACCGAATGTCGAGAGATGGAGGTGTATCTGAACTCTGCAATATCTGACGAAGACATACATAAGGTTAAACTCATAGAGAGTATTTTACCATATCAACTCAATCCTCAAGCTACTTGTTTTTTAGGACTTTTTATTTGTATCAACTAGGACATCCAGAAGCAAATCCTACCTGAGTTATCTTAACCCTAGAAAGATTTGATTCAGTCTTGGTTGAAAGAGCAGAGAAGAACAATGGGGCAAAAGCAAAATCACTATTATGCACAAAATAAATTGGAAACAGTCATATTAGGATCGATGGTGGGATGATCACAATTGGAACCCAAATCCTTGATAGAATCAGCAATTGATGGTCATAATTAAATCCCAAAACCTGAAAAGCATGTTAATATTCTGGGAAAAGTCTATTTGTTGACAGATCAAAGGAGCAAACTAAGGCGCTCGATGCAGATGATTTGGGCCAAGGCCTAGGAAGGAAAATAAAGTGGCAAGTAGTTGGGAAGAAAGTAGGATGGGGACATAAGCATAAGATTCAAAGATAACAAGTGGCAGTCACCAACTTTGCCAGAACCAATGAGAACCTAAAGAGATAATTCAATTTAAATCACCATAATTGCAAGCAAACAAGCACTATAGGTATTGGGAAGGAATCTCGAGCAATTGCCACCAGGAATGCAAAGCTTTCTTGCAAAATGTTCCAAATATTAGGTCACCACTCACGAGAAAGTGGGAAAAGGACCAACAAGAAATGCTCAACTAGTTGCAAAGCAACTGACCTGTCAAAAGCTCAATTTCGATTGCAAGGAGATGCCTGCAAGCTGCACCAATTCTTAAATTAACATATGGTGACCTGCTACCTTGAATGCAGGTGCTCATCTGAAACATTCCATAATATGTTGCCTACCTATCACATCTGAACCATCAACCATGCTTAAGGTACTAACTTTCAAGGGTTGGCACCTGCACGGATAAAATTCTACAAGCCCAAGTCAACAATATTATAAGCTTTGAATTTGCATGCACACAAAACACTATAACATGTGCAAGAAGTATTACAAGGTACATTCAAAATCTTTTCTAATGCTGCAAATATTCAGCATGGAATGGAACTTTACTTTAAGGTTTAGGTTCAGGTTTCTATAGACACGTCATTTCAGCAATTTCAACACGAATTGGTATACCTTAATTCAGGAGGATTCCAGAGGATAAACATCTTTTGCCTGCTTCAGAAGTTGATTCCATGCCAGATGCATTTCGCATGTTTTTCCACAAATATGCCAAACAAGTTTGGTGTTTTTGGCATGCCAATGTTTGGTTCCAGCAGTGGAGCCACCAAACCTGTACAAAGAACCAAGGGCAACAATGTATACAAGACTTCAAATGCGGCCAAGTCAAGTTTATAGCTTGGGTGAAGAAATATCTGAAGATAAAATGTTCTAGCATTTTATAGTGAATTGAGAAAAATGAGGAACAGGGGCGGCAAAGACTGGCAGAATCCCATTGTCTGAACTTGCTGAGAACTAAAAGCTGATCACTTAACCAGAATATTATCTTCACGCTCCAACATTGCAAGCATCATTGCTGTTGTTGCAGGCAGCTAAGAAAGTCATCCAGACCCTGGCATCTTGCTGGAATGGTAGCTCACTCATAATATCTTCTACCTCATCCAGCCAACCTGCCCGACCAAGCAGGTCAACGATACACCTATAATGCTCCATTGTTCCCATGGTGCCATAATCTCCACTGATAGAAAGCAAGATAAAACTACCCTGATCTATTAGACCTCCTCGACTGCAAGCAGAAAGAATGCTGACAAATGTGATCTCATCTGGCTTCATGCCTTGCAAGTGCATGTCTTCATAGAGGCTTAGAGCTTCATTGATGTATCCATGAAGTGTGTATGATCCAATCATGGCCGTCCAGGAAGACTGATTTTTAACTGACATCTTGTTAAAAAACTTACGAGCCTCACCTAAAGCCCCGCATTTCCCATACATATTTACAATAGCATTCTCCAGAATAATGTCTACATCAATGTTGCTGTCAAAGATACGCGCATGAATTAGTCTACCTTCTCCAAGATTTGTTAAGCCTGCACAAGCATCAAGGCAGGCTATAAACGTTACCCTGTCAGGCTTGATGCCTACCTTTCGCATTTGACGAAAAAGTACAAGTGTCTCAGCTTCATGTTCATTTTGGGTGTATCCCCCAAACATAGCGTTCCAGCAGGCCACATCGTCCTGATGCACTTTATTAAATATATGATGAGCATTCTTTACAGATCCACAGCTGCTGTACATATGAGTAAGGGCTGTTTGTACAAATGGTTCAGATTCTAACTGAGAATTGGGCATGCAAGGATGGACTAACTTTCCCTTTGCCCAAACCAGCCAAGTCTGCACATGCATCCAGGATGTTTGTGAAGGTAACCATGTTAGGTTGCAGCCCTCCTAGATGCAGCTGCTGGAAAAGTTGAAAAGCATTCTCACCATGACCAAGCTGACTATATAAACCAATCATTGCAGTCCAAGAAACCACATCATGCTGCGGGATGCTCTGGAACAAGATTTCTGCATTCTCAAGGCTCTCACATTTCCCATGCATACTGATTAAAGAAGTCATAACAACAATGTCATTGTGAAAACCAGCCAGAATTGTATAAGAATGTATCAATTTTCCCTGCAGTAATCTTCTAGGCGACTTACATATATCGATTATAACAAGAAAGGTGACCCCGTTGGGCATTAAGCCTGCTAACTTCATAGCCTTGAATAGCCTAAAACTGTCATGATAGTGATCGCATTGCACACTTACTGCAATAATGGTTGTCCAAGAAATGACATCTTTGTTGCCCATGTACTCAAAGACCCTCCCTGCATCTGTACAACTACCACACTTTCTGTACATGTCCAAGAGAAGGTTACAAAGAATTGTGAATATTACAGTCACGTGATTGATAATTTGAGCATGAACCCATTTCCCATATGGAAAAGCCTTTAAACTGCCACACATTTTTACCTGATTAGAATATGGTCCATGCAGCAATATTTGTGGCTGACGCTTGGATGACACGCCTCTTTGTTCGGCTAAACATCCTCAATAGCATGTCAAAAATATATAGTTAGAAAATTTAACGAAATTGAAAATAACTTGCAACAACCTGATCCTCTTTTTACCTAGCGTTTTATAGCTATGAAGAGTAGTTGACAGTGATGATGCCCCGTTACATCTGCAGAGCAGTTCCATGTAATTCAGCTGAATGGGTCCTGGGTGGGATGTGTCACTCCTAAATGATTAAGGACATGCCTGTTAAAGGACTATGAGTTTTTGGGGCTCTAACTAAAAAACTCGAGAGACTATACAATAGCGTGCAGGTGAAGACCGAACCATTTTAACGGAATTGCCCCAAATGAAAAATTATAGGGTGTAACTTTCAGCTCATGATGCATCAGAAGAATGAGTCAAGCCCTCACCCTTTTCATGACAAATCTACAAGCTATCTGAATCCTTACGCCAATGCTGAATTAAATATTACACTTCGCCAGTCAACCTTTGAGTAAAGATAAGAAATTCAAGCACAAAGAACATGGCAGCTTCCACACATAAATTTGCTTGTAGCTCTAATCTTATACTATCCAACATGATGATCCCTGCAAAGACCTTGCTGGGCGTTATGGGCAATATAACTGCTATCCTGCTCTTTCTTTCGCCATTGTGAGTAACATTCTAGTTCAGCATCATGAATTTGTCATTCTTCTAACTGCTCATATGAATCTGTAGGAAAACTATCTGGAAGATATGGAAAAGAAAATCAACACAGGACTTTTCGCCCATGATCTACCTATGCACCCTCTTTAATTGTGCACTGTGGGTCCTGTATGGTCTTCCATTCATTAAAGGCCATAGCTTGCTTGTATTAACCATCAATGGGTTTGGTTGTGGTATTCAGTCCTCCTATATTTTCGTTTATACCATTTTTGCCAATAAACAACAAAAAGTAAGTTTGTTCAATTGTAAGATTGAGCAAGGACTACACAAAATAATGATCAATGTGTTAACTTTTTCCAGCTTAAAGTACTTGGAGCACTGGCTCTTCTAGTACTAGTAATTTCTCTAGTGGCAGGCATCACTATTGGTGCCATTCATGTTCATCATGTTCGAGTGATTGTTGTAGGATGCATTTGTGCATTGTTCAATGCCTTGATGTACTCGTCGCCCCTTAGTGTCATGGTAAGATGCATTTGACTCTCGATTTGAATTTGCTCGATTTAGAACTTCTTGCATATTAGTAGATGATATCTAAGACAAGTATTACATAGATGATGGTCATAAGGACTAAAAGTGTGGAGTACATGCCCTTTCTTCCAACCTTTTTCACTATTATCAACAGCATATTATGGTTGTGTTATGCAATCATTACAAGAGATGTATACATTATGGTAAGGAACTTATTATGATGTGTCATGAGAATATTATTGACAATTGTTCTATTATGCAGATCCCAAATATACTTGGTTGTGTGGCTGGACTTGCACAACTCATTCTTTATATATGTTACAGAGCACCCTCAAAGTTTGATAGTTTTGGACTCGACAATAGCCTAGATGCCAAGGCCAATGTATCAACCCTCACAAATAGTAATTTTCAAGCAAGAGCGAATCCAATGTTATCGCCAATTCCTCAACATGGAAAATAAGAAATAAGACCAAACAGTCGTTTTTGCATAAGTAGTTGTTATAGAACAAGCATCTTGGTCATTTGAAACTTTGGTCTAGTGGTTAACGGCTAGGCTAGTATGAAGAAGTTTCAATTCTTCACAAGATGACAATGTGATGCATGGTGAATGCATGAAAAAAAAAAATTGGTGATGTATGACACTCCCCAAACCCATACAATGCTCCCATTATATGAACACAAGAAATCCTCCTTTCTCGTGACACTATCACCAAAAAAGACCCTTCAACTCGGACCATCTGTGATGGCCAAATGCCCGAGCAAAGGACATGGAGGTGTCATTGGCTCAGTCCTCCTCTGGGACATCCTGTATTGAGGAAGCATACCTATATGTTAGCACATGACATCAATACATATAAATAATATGCCACCACGAAGGGTAGCCCATCCATCACACTATTGAACATCATATAACATACATATTGGAAATAAGAGTTTCTACCCAAGTCCAGACTTTGAGGGGGCTGACTGACGGTCATGGCCTCCACATGGCAAAAGGCAGAATCATGATAATGAGTTTGGCTGACATAGAACATTGGTTAGGGTAGTCCACTCCGTCCGCCCCTCCTGTGCACATTAGATAGGCTGAAATAGACTACGTTGTGATTGTAGCCTTTCAGAGATGTAACCCCATGGTGTCATCCTATGGAACTACTCTGGGTTTCATCTCCCCTGTCCAATGATGTAGGAAAACACAAGTCACTTATGGGAGCATAATAAATCTGTGGGCGGCTATAGGATCATGGTGACACATGTCCATACTCGGCTTTATGCTCCAAATGAGAACGCATCAGAGCGACATCCTTATCTAAGGGGTGTTAGACTCATACCTGCGCCACACGCGATGATGGACTATAAGCCTAACCCACTATAAGGACCCCAGTAGCCACCTTCGATAGAATCCTACGTCCACATTTTTATTGCCCTCATTATTTGGTGCTCAATTATAGCATAGCATCTACAACTAGGTGGGCTCTATTGACAGGTCAAATCTAATGGAATTTACTGGGAATCTAGCTAGGATTATTCATACATCTACTAGCTTCTAGATCTCTACCCACCTTCCCCAGGCACAAGAGGTGTAGAATCAAAGTAACATACAATCCACCTATATAGCATAACTAGAGCACCTTAACATCCATAGTATTTTGCAATCAATCGATTAATCTGCTCTCATACCTATTTCTCGGATAGGACTGTTCTTTCTAGGTGTCTCCTATTAGTCATGTGCTCAAGGCTACAGGGTTATTTCTGAGTTATAGGAAGGAGCCATGTGACAAGCAGGCAGTAGGATCCTCTTTAAAGTTGCCCAAGACCAGGAAAAGGCTAAGGGACAATTTAGCATGAGGACACCACAACTCTTTTTGGCGTGAGTCCTCGAGTAAAGGTATCTCAAGCCTTACGAGTCACGGCCTTGGACACGTGACTATTTTGCTTTGACTGGCCACGACTTGACTGCTTTATTACATACCGACAATTCCAATAAGTGAATATGTCGCCTAAATTGGGCAATGGACCACTAAATAAACCTAAACCATTTTGCTCAGACAGACCACGGTCTTTTTGGTGTGATCCTATTCAAGAACCGCCCAATCGCACAATTAGATTGACCATTCAAATTCTTCAGCAAATATTCCAAGTGTTGGTTGTCTTTTCATCTACCGGCAGTTTTGCTATTATGGACCCAAGGCCATTGTACTATATACATATCATGAGTTTAAGCCTAGAAGCTAGATAAGACTTAAGGTTTCTCTTGTTTCAAATCTATGTGTTCAGAGAGATCCTCATGGTTTTAGATTTCATGTCATCAAAGGTTTCTCATTTGTCATTGATGTGTCTCTTGTTTTCTAATTTGTTTATCATTTTCTAGTTCTTTTGCAAAATCTCGCATGACATTCTATACTCAGGATTAGTCAATTAGATTTAAGGGTCCTCGTAGAGGGTTGTCTTGCGGGCTAAAACCAGATTCAGACTCCAAACATTGTCGTCATTGTCGAGTCTTAGTCTTTTTCTTCCTTCAGATCATCATGTCTTACCAAGCTCTCAGGAAAGATTCCTTTAACAAACTATTGCTCGCCCCGAGCTCTAGCAATGCAGAGATGCTACCCACAAGCCCTTCTTGGGTGATTATGATCTTGAAGGAGGTCGCTCTCGCACTCAATCGGCACCTCCTATCCCTCGCATTCTTTCTCGTCTGCATCCCTTGTTATGCTATCACGTTGGTGGCTCCCAATGAATGGATGGCTTGACCAGGAATGTAGAGAACAAAGGCTGAGGTTTAAAAGGGCAAAAAGGGATGCAAAAATCAAAGAAAGGAAAGAATATGTCAAATTCGTTAAGAAAGAAAATGTCACATCTTCATAAAAAGCATTAGAAAATGGTAATGGACCTCATTCAGCATCTAAACAAAATTTGGAAACAGGATAAAGTCATATCAAAATGTTGGGGCTACATTAAATGTTGCAGCTCTTTTTGAGCAAATACAAAAATTGTACCATATTCCAAATCAAAATGAATGTTGCATGGATGGAAGGTATGATGGAGAGCATCCTTTGTTCACTTTAGATGACATACATTATGGTTATAAAAGTCGTCTAATACTAAAACTGATGCTGCGGATGGTCTTATAGCTGAAATATTTAAGTGGGCAGGTGATGGAATTGCTGCTATCTCGTTAAAATTGTTTAATGCAGTGCTACGAAAGGGCTTCCCGCAAGCATGGCAAATAAACAGAGTAGTTCCACTCCACAAAGCAGGGATGAATTGGATCCAGCTAGTTATCGAATGATCATGGTTAATAGTTTATATGCTAAATTTTTGCACCGCCCCTCGATTCAAAAAATAGTATGTGGGCTGAGGATAGTAATGCTAGAGCAATAGGATAAGCTAGGTTCAGACCAAAATGTCCATTGTTGGCCATTTTGTCATGCAATGATAGATTCTATTGTTGGGAAAAAGAAGCTCATGTATGCTGCCTTTGTTGACTTCTCAAAGGCTTTTAATATGGTGAACAAAAAAAAAATCTTAAGGGAAAGAATGGTAATTTAATCGTTCATGTTGAATATAGACAAGCAGTTGGGAAGCTATATGAAAAAGTATTGGTTTAATTGTCCTTTCCATACGTAAAATCTTGTAAGCGATATGGAAATAAAACAAGGGTGTCCTCTATCGCCTACATTATTTGGTCTTTCTATAAACCAACTTGAATGCTAGATGCGGGACCATAGTGGAGATGGGACGCCTATAAAGGTGTGTTATTATGCTACTTTTATATGTTGATGATGTGGTATTGCTATCTAGGAGCATATAGGGGTTGCAAAGTCATTTGGATATGCTTTCATTATTTTGTGATGCAAAAGGCGTGCAAGTTAATATGTAGAGGACCAACTATTGACTTTTTTATTTCACTATGATCTCGAACTTCTGCTACTGACCCTAAGCTATCCAACGTCTACTTGAAAGCCAGTATTCAAACTTCAAACAAGGGATAAGTACAAGAAAAGTAGTATACCTTTCATGATCAATAGTAGCAAAGCCCAAGGTCAATATAGCATAGCTATAAAAATTAGCATTTACCAGGAGTACTAGACATACAAGATGTGCTTTACATGTATTAAATAAAAATGGAAAAAACATACATAGTGTAAATTGAGCTCCAAACATCTTGGAACCATCATGTACAGTTGCGTATGTCCAATTCTGTACTAGTACAGGATATATACCTTTACTACTCAATCACAGTTCTCTACTCCAATGTCTTAACCGTCACTAGCCATTGAGGCTCTGGGACACCTTTCATCTTCTTCAGTTAGTGTCATGGGTCTAAATCTTCTCTATCCTTTCTTTGGCATTGCCAAGGGAAAGACTATTCAGGACAAGAGCGTTGAAGCTCACATTGAAGAATTTGAGGGCTCTTACAGTTCTCAATGGACACTTACAACCCCAAATCAAATTTCAAATCTTCTCAATCGTGTTCGAGGGTGCTTCGTGATTAATGGTTTCCCAAGATCTTCCTTTCTTGCAAGAAACATAATGCTTCTGATGCATTAGAGCAGACAGACCACGTTAATGGGTTACCTGTATGCTTATAAGAAAGCCGCCCTGAAAAAGCTTCGAGAAATAGATTATCTGACAATCTTGAGATGCAACAGATCCGGCAAAAACATTTGCAACAAACCCTGGCTAGCATCTGTAGAAATAAAGAAACCTCTGGAAGTGTTGCAGCAGTGCCGATTTGAGAGAAGAGGAGAGCGGCTTCCATTCTCTCACGCCGCCCTAGCCGCAGGCGCCAAGAACGGACATTTTTTCAACCTTCTTCTTTTTGTCACGTGTTAGATTGTTTAAAACAATCTAGATGACTTAAGTTGCAGAGTGAAACCATGCATTGTATAAGCTCTAAAGACATGGTTGCCCTACTTGAGAAGTCATGTAAGTCTGTGGTATGTATAGATGACAAGATGCCTAAATTTCTATAGAGCTATCTACGTGTTAGATTGTTTAAAACAATCTAGATGGCTTGGTGTTTTATGTAAGTTCCACATTATTCATTAGGCATATTGGAAGGACAAGTCAATAATGATTTGTTACTCACAAGTGAAGCATTTCCTATTCTTAGAAAGACCAAGGGGGCAATGGCATGGATCATAGCCTTTCCTAAGAAAATTGTTATAGGACCAAGGGTTCACAGATGGTTTGTATCTTGGCATTTTTTCTTTAAAGTATACCAAGTAAAAATCTTAATTTTGAGGAACACCCCAGTGATTCGCGTTTGATTGTTGTGGACACAATGAATTATTTGTTTCTTTATGAATAAGTCCCTATAGAAAGTTAATGAATTGCTCATTCATAGCTCTTATCGGAGGCTCATAGTCATTATAATTGAGGTTTGGCTGTGTATAATAAGTGTTGCACCGTTTGTAGGAGTTTCCAAGTGTTGCTCAATGTGTTCCACAGTTTGTAGAAGAATGGAAGAAGAAGGGAAGGAGATGGAAGGTATAAATTATGTAAGTTGCCCACCAGGCGGGCTCTTGTGCACGGGCCATATTAATTGGGTATTAATGAGGCTATTCTAGGAACATCTGCTACAAAGGCTTTTAGGGCCTCTACCCCCTTCCCAATACACGGGAGAGCATAGAATGAACACCATAATCATCAAGAACTGAATTGTAGAATAACATCTAATCTACCTACCTAAACATCTAAAGTTAAGGTTCCTTTGTTAGAGCTTATGATCTCGGATCTATAAGGCCTCTAAGGCTGAACTAACATACTAAAACCAGCTCATTGCCAAGCTAAAAGGCGGCTTTGCACAACAAAATGACTATTTACACGGTGCACGACTTGCTCCGGATCCTCGGAATGCGTCCATGCTTGATCCTGGCCAAGACTGGGCTGCTTCTTTGGAAGATCACATTGTGCAAAGGGCGGCCAGAGCCCGGCAATGCGATTAGAGTCCTGGCTTGGCCGAAATGGGTCTGGGAAACCCTAATTGCGAAAAAGGAAAAAGGGTTTAGGGTAAACCCTAATTGTGAAAGATGGAAAAGGGTTTAGGGTTTAAGGGGAAGTCCTTATATTGACACCCTTAGGGTTAGGTTAACATTGGCCAAATGGGGCTTTGCCATTTGGCATGGGGTTTTATAGTTGCATATGTTTATTAAACATGCACAACTTACGAGGTTGCCCCCTAGGTGCAACGAGGATGCCCCCTAGGTGCAACCCTTTACGTCTCGCTAGTACTTGTCATGATGACATGTACGCGTGACATGGCAGTATAATATACATATTTGGGGCATATATTATACTGGAACGTCACAATCTCCCCACCTTGAATTGATGTTGTCCTCAGCATCACGCATCTCCCCACCTTGGAACCCTGCATATCCTGCAATTACACTTGATACATATAACTTTACACAGTAATATTTATCACAACATAGCCTTGCTTTATTATTATACTATGATAAGAGGTTATTTCATCCTCTTGCTTTATCGTCTATTATTCACAAAAATTTTATGGCGTATACCATTATTATAAACATAGTTCCAAAATTTCCTACTTAAGGTTCCACATCGTTCCCTTACAACACATCATGACAAAATTATGTGTTCCAAGTCTTCGCAGTGTGACCTTCCTGCCGCTAGACTCTCCTATTGGCCTCCAGGTCCAACACTACGTTAGTACACGTTTAATTATTATAAAGTTGGTTGTTAGGGGACCACCCATTAATTACAATTTACATGGATGCAAGACTAATCTCCCGGCGTAGGAAGAGGATGCTTCTTCCATCATGGCCGTGGAGACAACGCCCTATCATGCCTAGGATGACACTCATGCCTACACCTTTAGTTGCCTTTGGCGTGAAGGTTGATGTCCTCCCCGTATTTGGGCGTGAAGGATCCTTCCTGTGGTAGGCATTGACTAGAGGTGCTTTCCTATCAATGCATGCCTGAATGGCCTCTTATCTCTCAAGGTCATCTACTTCCGTGAGACGGAAGTAGACTTTTTAATCTACCTTCCACTCACCTATCGCGGTGGGGGTGTCGACTACTTGGCGTGACGTTCGACCCTTGCATTGCTCCATGAATTGAGGGTATTGCTTCTCCAAATCTGATTGTAGTACCCACGTAGCATCCTCCGCAGTGCGTCGTCCATTTCACAAGGTATTGGAGGAATTTGGATCTTCTTGTCTTCTTATGAGCCCCTGTCAAGAAGAACCTGCGGGACAATTTCAAGCTAGTCGTCCAGTCATTTCCAAGAACTTCGGTTGTCTCCAATACTTCCTCCGGATTAGGAGTGTGCCTCTTTAGGAACTTACATGGAAGACCCTATGGATTTTGAAATGTCTTTGGCATGTCCAACTTGTAGGATTGGGTACCTACTCTTTTTGGTTATCCCGAAAGGTCCGGCCATCTTGGAGCAAGCTTCTTGCAATTTGCGATCTTGAGCTTGGCCTGCTTCACCTTGATCTTCAACCACACATTGTCTCCCACCTGAAATTCCCTTACCGTTCTATGCTTATCGGCTACACTTTTCTGCCTACTTCTCGCTGCTAGAAGGTAACCTCTTACCTCCTCCACCAACTGCTGCATATCCGAAAGCATCTGCTGGGAGACTTCCACTTTTGACACTGGATTATGCCAAGTATCTGGGGTAAGACACTGATACCCATAATTGATCATAAAAGGAGACATCTGCGATGACTCCTGCTTAGTGCTATTGTAGGCAAACTCTACTAAGTGGATGAAATCTTCCCACTTAGATTGTTTGTTCCACACATAGTTCCTTAGCATATCTTCGATGATCCTATTGGTTCGCTCCGTCTGACCATCTGTTTGCGGATGATATGTTGTGCTCATAGAAAGCTTCGTCTGGATGGTGGTAAATAGATCCTGCCAAAATGCACTCATGAATTTAGAGTCCCTATCCGAGATTATCTCCCTCGGCATGCCGTGGAGTCTAAAAATCTCCTTAGTAAATAGGACGGCAGTATCCAATGCTGTGTCTGTTGTCCTGCACGGCACAAAGTGTGCCATCTTCGACAACTTATCCACCACCACCATCAGGGCATCCTTGCCTCTTGCTGTTCTTGGGAGCCCTGTAATGAAGTCCATGCTTATGACTTCCCACTTAGCATGTAAGCGGCAACGGCTCCAATGCACAGGATTAGGAGGTGCTCCGCCTTTGTTTCTTTGGTATATCCGCACTCCACGAATGTACCTTTGCTATCTGCTTCTTCATCTTGGGGCCGTAATTTGCTTCTAATCTAAGTATGTCTTCATAAACCCGCATGGCCGGCTATGGGGCTATTGTGTGTATCATGTAGAATTAATTTTCTTACTCCCAAAGATTGTGGTACACACAACTTGTTTTTATGGTATAGGAGGTTTCCTTCCTTGTTATAGTTCTTGAAGGCCTCCCTTTCTTTATCTGTTCTTGCCTCTTTAGAGAGGCTTGCCCATACTTCTTTAAAGTCGCAATCTGTTGGCAAGGTCTCTTCAATCTTCTTGCCATACTTACTGCGTGAGCGTTGATATGGCGTTGCAATGCGTCCCTCGTCTTCAAAGGGATTTTACGAGAGGCGATCGTGACTACGTTTAGCTTGCCTGGCTTGTAGGCTATCTCGAAGTCATATTCGGTTGCGTGAAGATATACTGGAGGCTTTGATGATCTGTGTCTAGTTGGAACTTCCTTCCCAACAAATAGTGTCTCCAGATTCGCAATGCTCTTACAATGGCCAAGAGTTCTTGGTCATGAGTTGGGTATCGCTGCTCCGCATCATTCATCTTCTTGGAGTCATATGCGACTACCCTTTCCTCCTGCATGAGTACTGCACCTGTTGCTATCCTGCTAGCGTCTGTTGCTACAAGCTTGTCCTTGGCCGGATCTGGCAAGACTAGGACTGGCGCTATTGTCAAAGCTTCTTTCAAGGTCTCAAACGCTGTATGGGCCTTCTTTTGCCAATGACTTGCCCAATCTTTTATCTTTCCCGCTTTGGTGAGGTCCGTCAATGGGGCTGCCACCTTTGCAAAGTTCTTGACGAACTTCCTGTAATATCCTGCTAGGCCGAGGAAGCTTCTCACTTCATGGGTGTTCTTCGGTGCCGGCCAATCAATCACTGCTTCGACCTTCGCAGGGTCCGTGGAAATCCCTTCTGCTGTGATCACATGCCCCAAGTACTCCACCCTTTTACATTTGCGAAGTGGCACTTGGATAGCCGCCAAAGAGTTGATGCCTTCTTAGCTTTTCAAGCACCTTTCTCAAGTCTTTGGACATGCTCGATCTAGGGATTTTTTGTAAACTAGAATATCATCAAAGAAAACTATGATGAAAGAATCTAGGAATTCACGAAAAACATCGTTCATGAGCCTCATGAAAGTTCTTTGGAGCATTGGACAAACCGAATGGCATCAGCGTGAACTCATAGTGCCCATATCTCGCCCTCACGAATGCGGACTTTATGAATGTCCTCTTCCTTGATTCGATCGACGGTGATACCACGACCTCAAGTCTATCTTGAGAAGACCTTTGCTCCCCAAGAATCGATCCATCAAATCATCCGTCGAGGTAGAGCATACTTGTTCTTGATGGTGTGCTTGTTCAATTGGCGATAGTCAATGCACATCCTAAAACTTCCATCCTCCTTCTTCACAAAGAGTATAGGCGCTCCAAATGGAGAGACACTAGGTCTTATAAACCCTAGGTCTAGCAACTCCTGCAATTGCTTTTTCAATTCCGTCAACTCCTGGGTTGGCATCCTGTAGGGCGCCTTACTTGTTGGCTTAGTTCCTAGCTCAAGTGCTATTTCGCACTCGACTCCTCTGTAAGGTGAAAGTTGCTTAATCTCATCTGGGAACAAATCATGGAATTCCTTTACCAACTTTGCTATAGGCATTGGGAGCTTGCTCAATGCTTTGGCCTCTTTCTCTTCTGTTGTCTCTTGCTCGTCGACTTCGAGTTTAAAGACATATGCCACTTGCTCCTTCTTTAAGCATCTAAGCAACTTCTTACTAGACATGCATTGCATGATTGGGGTGACTTCTTTACCTGTTATCTCAATGATCTTGCCCTCTGGCGTTGTTAAGGTTACTTTCCGCTTCCCACAATCAATCAGTGCTCCCGCCGGCCCAAGGTATTTCATGCCTATGATCAAGTCATACTTGCCGATGTTCATCGCTTCTGCTCCTATTCCAACATTGATACCTGGCAAGTCTATGTTGAAGTTAATGCTCTTCCCTGCTGTGTGTCGGACTGCCCCACTTGCTAACACAACCGGTTTAGACTTGGACTTCAAAGGCTTCAACTTCAACATGTCTACCATCCTTGGCGAGGCAAAATTGTGGGTACTCCCTGTGTCTATCAACACTATGAAGGACTTGGCTTGAGCCTTCCCAGTCGTTGAAATGACTTGATACTGACTCTCAGCATTCTCGGAGTCAATAGCGGCAAAGATGTGGCATTCACCCTGTATGTAGTCGGGAGCATCATCTTCGTCGACGTCCGTGGGTGTCTCCCATCCTAGCTCTGCTAACGCCGCGTTCATCACAAATGGGCAATTATGCGTCCGATGTCTTGGCTGGAAGCACCTAAAGCACAACTACTTTTCAATACATTCCTGCCTCTTCTCCTTGGGGATGGACATAGAAGCTGCTTTCTTGCCTTGGAGTAGTTTGAACCACCTCCTTGCTCCTTGAAGCTGACTGTTTCTTATCACCTTGCCAAAATTTCCGTTGCCTTACCTCTCGGAATTTGCATTGTACTGAGGTCTGCTAGCTGTTGGGCTTGTTGCTCTTGAGCTGTAGCTTCCTGTAGCCTTCCCCTTGTCCTGATAGTACTGTTGTCTCGGCCCACTCTCTTGAGGTCCTGTTCCTTGCAAAGTTTGACTGCCTTGGACTCGCCCGACCTTTGTGTGTTGGGGTTTATTGCTCTCACTAGCTTCTGATTTCTTTATTAGGGCCTTTGATGTACCCTCTACCGCATGCCTTTCACTCAATTTCGGCACATAGAGCCTTAGCCTCATGAACTCTTGATTGTATACGGACTGTCTTGTTTCCCTTTTGCGCCGCACTTGTAGAATCTGTTGCATCATGTGACACTTGTGTTCCCTTGGCACATAATGGCGCTTAAATGCTTTGGCAAACTTCTTGAACCGCAACTATCCTGTTTAGCCCATGGCTTTTGGCATAGCCTTTCCACCAAATCCTTGTTTGCCTCCTTAAGGTTGGCTGTTGCTACTCTGCCTTTGTCCTTATCCTTCATGCTATAACCATTGCCATACTCCCTCATTTCGTCTAACCATGCCTCGGCTTCCATTCCGATTTGGTATCCCCCGTGAATTGCTCCAACTTCCTGGCTTTCCATACGTTGTTCAATGCCGGAGTCCACCTTCTTCGATGATGCGCCGCCTGCCTTTTGTCACGGTTGGGACCCTCCGTGGTCCCTGTTGCTCATTCTCTCTGTTCATCGGACTTCGGACTCTGAGGTCGGAACTTGAGTTGGATGAGTCCATGCTAGGTGACCTCCTTCTCCGGCTTCTCTTCTTTGGTTTAGCCGCTTCACGGGGCTGAAGTTTCTGGCAATTGGACGTTCTGGTCTGGTCCGCCCATTGCTGCTCCTGCCAACATTGCTCTTATCTCGTGGACGTCTGACCTTATCTGGGATATCTCCTATTCAGAGGTTGGTGCTTGAACTCGATCTGATTTCTTGGTTTGGAAGTGCCTTGGCGGTGTGTGCTCTTGCTCATGTTGTCCTTGTTGCTCAACATTCCTAGGTACTCTAAATTTTGCATACACATTAGATTGTACTCTGATGATTAGTTCTTTGTTTTATCATTGCATTGGTTTGTTTGATGATATAATTGTGGGGACAAAATATATCAAGAGAACATTATCAATATCACATTTATATTCATAGATATAATATGTTTACATTCAAAGGTAGACATAGAAAATTGAAAATTTTAAGTTTTATTCTTGGAATCTTTTGATATAGTCTGGGTTGTCCTCCAAGAATTTCCTCACTTGGGCTGTGCCGACCGTTCGCCCTAAGTTTCTCAAAATATTGGTGGCCGTGCCTCCTTGGAGTGCAGTCACCAAGTCTTCAACCCTTTTGTCTGATGTATAGGCTGCGGTAACTGCCAACCTGCCCTGTCGCCTATAAGGGACCGCGAAGTCGAAGATGCTTAATGCTATTGTCCTCTTGACAAGGATGACATGGTCGATGTTTGGGGTCATGCGAGCATGTCTTCCAAATCCTGAGAGAGCAATGAGCATAAAAACTTCTGCTTCCTCACGTGGGGTGAATTGGCGGTGTATAACTGCTATCCTTCCATCAATGAGCAAAGGTAGATAGAACCTGAGGGCTTTGTCGTGCCCTGCCTCCTCGCCGGATCTGAATGCAGCCCTGTGTCTTCCGGAGTATTCATCAACCGGTACTTCTACCATCTCCCTGTAGTCGCTGTACATGGAAGACGTTAAGTTGATGCTGCCTAAGTTGATGATGCCTTCGGTTGGTGCTGGTGCCGCTGCTGAGCTGCTGGGTAAGAGTGCACTCGTTGATTTCCCCCTAATTCCCATCCGTTCTTGGATTGCTAAGAACTCCTCCTCTGAAGGTAACTCCTGCTAGTCCATCATCTGCCTGATGCCGGTGTAGGCTTCTATGTCCGTCGATGTCTGGCCAGTGTATGTCTGGGCCTCCCTTATACTAATGGGAAAGTCCTGTGTCTCTCGGTCGATGAAGTCATCGAGGTCCGATTCTTTGTCGTGGGGAGATGTAGGAGCTCGTCTACCCTGTAGCCCCTGTCCCTGCACTCTGGAAGGTTCTTGATGTCGTGGAGGCTCAGGTACGCCTCTCCTTGGATAATTACTGGGGTTAAGCTTGTGATGCCTAGCCCAAGTGGTGGAGCTGTCCACGTGGTTCTCATCCCCTCTTCAAAGCTCTGGAGTTGCTGCTCTGGTTGCTGCCTTTCTTTTACTAGGTCGACGTCAGTGATGTCTTCCGTGTCCAACCCACGTCCCTCCTCTTCCTCCTACTCCTCCCTCTCGTACTCGCACTTGACTGCTCTTCTTCACCTGCTGCCATGGCCATAGGCTCAATGTCTAGGGGTTGGACAGATGGTTCCCTTTATCCGGGTTTGGGCTTTATGGGATAGGAAGATTGCTATACTGCGGTGTCGGAGAAATATCTCCTCCTATTTCTTGATACAGACATATAATTAGGCAAGCGGGTAGCCTTGTTTTCTAAATACTTGTCTATGTTAGGGATGTCTTGCAGAGCTGTACGAAGGGCTATGCTTGAAGCAAAGTATCCTATGCAAGTTGGGAGTTCTACCAGAGAAGGTCCTATCTTGGCATGGAATTCGGCCATAATCTCTTGGTAATAGGGGGTGGCATTGATGGTTGCATCCACATCAATCTCCTTCTGAAAGACGGCAAAAACTGAGTTAATGTCGGCCTCGGCTACGTGAGCAATGGCGCCTGTACCATCGCCTAAATGCGGATGTTGCCATGATGCTTAAGCATTTGGGGATGTCAAACAGATGGGGAAGCGCTTTTGGGAGCTGGAAAAATCGCCTTGGAGTGAGGAGCAAATGAGTAGGGTGCAATTGGGGGTTGTAGTCCTATTTATAGACAAAACCCTAATTTTGGGAAATTTTAAAGTTGGGGAATACCTATGATTCTAAGATGGTGCCATGCAATTCATAGGCAAACTAGGTTAAAGAGTACATTCTAAGGATCCTATTGCAACAAATTTCATCTAATTTGGGGAGAGTTGGGTCAAGTTAGGTCAATTTTAGTCTGACCACTCACACGGTCTTGTGAGAGGCTAATCTGAGAATGGCGGATTTGGTCTGGGCACACTCTATGAGGGGTGGGGCCCTATTTGGGTCGAGGATGACTCGAAACATGCAAACTAAGGGTTGAATCCTGGTTATCTCGAGGAGCTAGGTCGGATTGTGCTCTTACTTGTTTCTTGGGCCTTTAAGTCGCCCCGCACAACTATTCGGGCAAATCTGTTTGGTTCGGGCCATGTTTTGATTTGGTCTAATCGCCTTCCTCGGCGCCCTAAAAATCGCCTCCTTGAACGATGAGCCGCTATTTTCGGGAAGGAAAGTGTAAATGAGGAACCCTAAATGTCTATTTATAGGGTCGGGGGTTTTAGGGCTTGGACACGCAAATTCATGTTGTACAATCAATCCGCAAGGTATTAGTGTTTATAGGATCAATACATTAGGTTCTTTTGGGCAAAAAGTGTCCACCACTCACACAGTGCGCGAGAAGCAAATCCGAGAATGGCGGATTTGGTCGGGGCGATACTGTGAGGGGTCATCCCTTTTTTACTCTAATTTTCAATTTATAAGGTGTTTCTTAGTGTTATAACATGCAAATCTAGCTCAAATCTAAGGATTAAGCTGCCCCCGCACTATCAATTTACACTAAATATGCATCTATCTAGGTCAATATGGGTCCACCACTCACGAGTGTGAGGAGCAAATCCGAGAATGGCGGATTTGGTGCGAGCGCACTCTGTGAGGGGTCACACCTTTTTGGCCATAATTTTTAGGGTTTTTGCTAAAATTTCTTTCTAACTTAGCATTTTTCTACTTACTGCACTAGGAATTGGAAATTTGTTTTTCCCAATTTTCGAGGTTCATGCTTGGGTGGCTATTCCCAAGACTAGAAGTCTCTTGTTCTCTTTGTTAGTCCTAACAGGGAATGGTCGGTCTTTCGATCTTGGTCTACCAAGATCATGCTCTGATACCATTTGTGGACGCCCCTACCGTATACAATGCTCCCCATCATTATCCGGCCGGAGTTCATCCCACGATAGCCAAACTGGCGGGGGCCATCCCACGACACCAATCCCATGAACCGGGCGGTGGGAAAAGTGGATGGGTCATTTGCCCGTCTTCGCCGGGACCGGCCGTCCTAGCTGCGGAAGCGTGAATAAACATGAGCACATATCATCAACATATCAACAAGCTCACCTCGAAGGGTGAACACCTCATAACATAGCATATACAACAACATCAATAGCATCAACATGGGGAGATCCTACCCGGGCTCGAGACTCATAAGGGATCGACCGACGGTTTGGGCCTCGTAAGTCAATGCAGAACCGAATCATGGCAATGAATTGGGCTGGCATAAGAACATGGTTGTTGGGTAGTCCACTCCATCCCCTCCCGTGCACACTTTTGCGAGTAGGTTGAAAGGTATTGGGACCGGACCGTAGCCTGCCGGGTACATAGCCAAGAGGGCTACTGCTGGGTTGCATCTCCCCAGTCCCGATGAGGCAGGACGAGAGTCACCTCTCCTCTAGAGGCATGCATGCCCATCACATGTGGCTAGAGGGCCACTGCCCTTATTTGACTTACCCTCATGGAAGGCGACGCATCACCCCAAAGGTGTCGAGGCAAACCATTAAGCCTAGCTCACTAAGATCCCTGGTAGGCTTTACACACCAGAGGGATCAATCAGTGATGGGACAAGTCCCCCTTCTTCATCGGTCTGGCCCCTTGACCCACAACCAGGTGGGCTCTTGTGCCATGGCCGCATTGGTGGGGTATTAATGAGGCTATTCTAGGAACATCTGCTACAAAGGCTTTTAGGGCCCTTACCCCCCTTCCCAATACACGGGAGAGCATAGAATGAACACCATAATCATCAAGAACTGAATTGTAGAATAACATCTAATCTACCTTAGGTTCTTTTCTGGATCTATAAGGCCTCTAAGGCTGAACTAACATGCTAAGCCAGCTCATTGCCAAGCTAAAAGGCGGCTTTGCTGTGAGAATGACTATTTACCGGCGTACCGACTTGCTCCGGATCTTCGGAATACGTCCATGCTTCTGATCCTGCTGAAGACTGCTGCTGCTGGAAGATCTGTTGTGCAAGGGCGGCTTTTCAGAGCCTGGCAATGCGACTAGAGTTCGACTTGGCGAAATGGGTATGGGAAACCCTAATTGCGAAAACGGAAAAAGGGTTTAGGGTAAACCCTAATTGCGAAAGATGGAAAAGGGTTTAGGGTTTAAGGGGAAGCCCTTATGTAGACACCCTTAAGGTTAGGTTAACATTGTCCAAATGGGGTTTTGCCATTTGGCATGGGGTTTATAGTTGCATATGTTTATTAAACATGCACAACTACGCAGGTTGCCCCTAGGTGCAACGAGGATGCCCCCTAGGTGCAACCCTTTACGTCTCGCTAGTACTTGTCATGATGACATGTACGCATGACGTGGAAATATAATATACATATTTGGGACGTATATTATACTGGAACGTCACACTCCTTATGACATCAAACGCCAATGGCTATATCACGCGACCACAACGTATTACTCCGAACTCACGATTGCACGTTGGTGATCTTAAATTTTCGCTGGAATTTGGACTCTAGAAAGCAGGAGAGAATCCTGGTGAGTACGACATGGTAGTTGGCCATCCCTTTCTTTGCAAGGCCAGAAGCATTCACTATTGGCCACTGATCAATCGCTTATCATAGATAGCATTTTTCATGCTACTATGGATTATAAAACAGGCCAACTCATTTTGTTGATCATGCTAAACCTCACCTATCTGATAGTGACTCAGGGGATGCTCACAATACTTATAAAATTCAAGAATCTGTAAGTCAAGACTCTCGGTCCTTCTCATCCTGAAGAGGAAGACCCTTGGGCTAATATGGATCTTGCCAATGATCACGCTATTATTATGCTGGTTGATCCACATTTAGCTCCTCGCCATGAAGTCCAACTGGTGAATCTACCTGCAGAGGAAACCCCTCTGGATACTCTTATGCAGGATGTTGCACGATCCTTTTGACAAATAATTGTTCCCAAGGATCAACAACCCTTGCTTTTCGTGACTGCTAGTACTGAACCTCCTGACTTGCTTCAATCTTAGTAGCTCACACAGGACACAGACGCTGACGTGATCCCTCATATCCAAACTCCTGAAGTTGAAATTATTGATCTTGGAACAAACCAGCTTATCCTTCTGGCGACTAGTCTTTCCACTCCATATCATAGCCGTGCCATTTATCTCTTTAAGAAGTTCAAACACACCTTTGCCTAAAGCTGCAAAGATTTATGAGCTATCAAGGAGTTAGGGGAACTGACCATTACTACCAAATCTTACTCATGCTCCATTTAGCAATGATAGTACCAGTTGAACCCCAACTATTGAGACCACATCAAGGCTGAAATTGATAATTCTTTGGTTGCATGTCTGATTTATAAAGTTAAGCATTCTCATTGTCCTCAAACATAATGCAAAGATCCGTGTCTACTACCACAAACTAAATCCGGCCACTGCATGTGACCATTTTTCCCTACCCTTCATGGATCAAGTTCTTAAAGAGGTTGCGAGTCATACAATATATTCCTTCATGGATGTTTTTTCATGCTACAATCAGAACTCCATTAAACCAGAAGATCAACTCAAGACTACCTTTACTATGCCTAGCACTTTTGCCTACAAAGTGGTTCCTTTTGGATTATCAAATTCTTCTTCTACTTTTCACTACATTATGCTTTTTGTTTTTCAGGATCCCATGAAAGATAATGCCTTTCTATAGGTCTTCCATGATGACTTTTTTCACTTACAGTTCCATGGATGATCACTTCTCTAATCTGAAACTTGTCTTTCTAGAATGTGATGATCTCGGCATCAGTTTAAATCCAAAGAAGTTTAATATTCGTGAGGTTTCTGGTGTTAATTGGGACATGTGGTCAGTCATTACATCATTAGCATAGATCAAGCTAAAATCGGTTGTGTGGTCAAAGCAAATCAAGTCCTTTCTTGGTCAGGATTAAGAGACCCTCCCTCCTAATAGTGGGATGACTTTGTCACACTGCCAGCTCGATGGGAGTCTCTCCTTTTGAGCCATGTTGAAGATTCTCGTCCCTACTGCTAACAAACCCTCTCCTATTGCTTTGAATATGTTTGTCATAAAATTTAGCATATTTGTTGCATTATTATTGCTCAACCTGTACAGTGCTCTTCCTACTTCTTCATACATGAATTCCTCTTCTATGCTGCCCGTTGGTATGTGTATCTTTTCTACCCCCATGGTTGTACAACTTTTGCAAGTGCTCGTTTCATACCCTCTCGTCAGTCAATCGTATCCCATTCTGCTTTTTCTTAAATACCTTCCCAGAATCCCCTGGGTGCAAATTTATCTATCAAACTTTCCTCTTTTGCAATCCCCTAATATATGCCCTTTTCTTACTCCTTATGAGCCTTGTGTTTCTATTCTCAAACTCCTTAAAATTTAGGATCTCATCCAAAACTTTACCTCCTTTTCTTGCCCTCTTACATTCCTGATCATACCATCTTGCACTCCTGAACCTCTTCTTATTCCCATGTCCTTTGTGTATTCTACCATATACTGCATCACATGCATTCTTCGTATCTCATCTAGCTTTCTTCCCATTTTCAAGGCATGGTTTTAGGCCTTGCACGAGGTAGGATGCTCTACTTGAGCTAGAAGTCATATTCAAGTAGGAAAGTAATGATCCAACATGATATGTGTGTCCAGCTATTGAGAATCGAAAAATCATGTTCAAGTCTTTGATCTATATCAAGACATTAAGAAAAGCATTTTCTTGAGGCCAGCTAGTAGCTGTCCAACTTAATTAGCCTATGTAGAGGAAGACTTCATCGAAGATCCAAGCCTCTCTCATTACAAGGAGGTTTTTGTTTCTTGATGGGAACCTATATGGAGGAGGGTTTGGAGCTGCAAAAACTATATTGACTGTTGGGATAAGAGATGGAGACCTAACCCTAATGATCAGCCTCGATACCAGCCATGACGACCATAGATTTTGCATGGATAGTTGAATGGAAGCCTTCGACTGTTAATTAGTTAAGGGAGCTAGTTGTTAGCTTAAGCTTGATATAAAATGTGGTTTAATGAAACTCTGCTTTTTATTGTGCTGGTGGAAGAACTGCGTACTCTTAGGAAACAATCACCGTCATATGAAATGACTTTTCTATGGCAAAGTCATAGCTCAATGAACTAGCAAGAAACACCACCGATTCCAATCTCATATGCGACACCATTGGGGGGATCTACTTGACCATCACACTAAAACTATTCAATAATCATCAACATCTAAAACCCCATTGACTTGTTGTACGATGAAGAGGTGCTCGCACCACTAGAAACATGCGAGAAGAGAATTCTTATCCCAAAAAAATATCATCATTGATACCGCAAGTTTCTACAAATGCTCCTGTACTTCAGCATTGACAGGTTCACGAAGTATAACGAAGTCATTGAAGACCATCTAGTGGCAATAACTGACTTCCTCAATGGTTACAGACACGCAACGCTCCTTAACACAAGTTTAACTTAAGCCCAACAAAATATGCCACTTGACAAAGGCACTAGACAGAGATTGAGCTCGTGAAGAATGCAGGGATCATGGTATCATCACGTCGTACAAGAAGTTTGCCACTATCAAAGTCTTCACAAGAGAGCACAGACAAGGGAAACACCACCTCATATCCCAAGTTGACTTCTTCAACAAACTAGACAAATGGCCCTGGACAATCCAGAGATGCTAAGCTTCCACTTCGATAGCCTACTTTATGACATTCAAGTGTTGCCTCAGACTAAATAATCATCGATGTTCGAACCGAGATATTCGCCTATGGACAATTGTACACCAACATTATCTATGAAGAGCGCCTGTCATGACCAAGTATGCACAATCAGTCCATGCCCACGGGTTCCCTACCCAGAGCATTTGAGTTAATTACTGGAGGTGCACCCAAAGCTCAGTTAGCTACTGGAGGTGCACCCAAGGCTAAATTCTTGTATAAGGGAATGTTAAGTAACTTGACATTCCCGTTACGTGGAAACCACCTACCAAATATTTTGTGCAAAAAAATTCTTTCCCCGTTTCCTCCCTCCGTAGACTGGAGCGCTCTTGGTGATGACCGACTGAGATTTGGAGGCGCTCTTGGAGGGTGCCTTTGCTTATGTTGTTAGATTAGCGACTAATATGAGAGATTAGCGACCTGTTTGAGAATTTAGCAACAAGTTTGTGAGTTCTTGGAGCAAGATTGTGAGCGATTTTTGTTTGAGAATTTAGCAGTGAGTTTGTGAGTTCTTGGAGTAAGATTGCTACGATTTTGGAGTTTTTATGATGAGTTCTTATTTTTATCAAGTAATAGCAGCTTGCTTTTTTTACTTCTTTGTTTTTTGTTATAGCCTTAAAAAGTATGCTTAGGCTTTCATTCTGTTTTTGTGTCAGTAGAGGCTCTACGAATGGGGGAAGCTTTAGGAATGGAGGAAGCTCCTTCCTTTAATCTGCATGCTACAATGGAGTGTTCCAGCACTCCAAGAGGTTGTTTGAGTGATATCACGAATATTTCAGAAGATCTTGCAAAAGACTTTGAAGAATCTCTACTGGACGAGTTTGATAGCAAAGAGATAGATGATTACTTGCATGCAGTTGAGTCTTCTGGTTGTGAATTAGTTTCTCTGGCCAAGAATAATGTGGTGTCAGATAAAAAAGATAAGAAAGGCAAATGCAAGCAGTTTCTAGATATGGATGAAGCTCTAATGCAGGAAGTTAGATCAGGAGGGATAAATAAGCCAGAATCTAAAGTAAAATGGGCTCGAAATAAGTTTGATGCATGGAGAAGGCATGTTGGACTGGATGATAATGTTCCTGTTGAGGATTTGAATATGAAACAGTACTGGCATGTTAGAACGCTTTATATTGCAGGTTATAAAGGACAATGGCAGCATGTACCCAACTGAATCGTGAGTTGCATATCCTTTCTTTTTTATTTGTGTCCTTTTATTGATGAATAATGTGTTTTGTGTTTAGCATTACAAGATCTTTTTAGAAAATTTAATGCTATGATAAGACGAAAACATGAAATAAAAGTGGCAGAAATAGGTATTGAGGAGGTGTTTGAAATTAGAACATCTCCTATCTTCAAGCAAGCTAGATTAGCTTGTATTGGAGCAATGAGATGGTCAAGAAACACTCCTGGAATATGTTGTAAGCGTAAGATATGAAGCTTCTTTTGGCACTGAATTAGCATTATCTGATATTGAGGAGCTTGCTGGACTTGTAATTACAGATTTTAATGTTGAGAACAGATGGCAAGGATGTTTTAGTGTATGGTGAGAGGCTAAGCAAGAACAATGATGTTAGTATGTCTAAATACCAAGAGGAGTCCTTTCGTCCACCTGTTGAATGTTATGAAGAAGATGTGGTCAGAACATTCTAGCAGCTTTTTAGATATTTGCCAAAGAAGTATGAAACTAAAAAGGGAAAGCAATATGCATTCATGCAAACTATCGTTAATCCTCGTTCAAATGTAAGTCTTCTTATTTAAATCTACTTCATTTTCTACTTGACTTTTTATATTTTGAACATAATAGAATAGTTTAACAGAATGTGCTTTGCATGTAGGTTTGGTATAACTGCAAGCACAGGGTTAATGGTAGGAAATTGACTACTTGGATGAAATGCATGGCTGAGCTAGTTGGTGCAGAAGGCAATTTAAGTGGCAAAAGTGGTCGTGCCACTTTAGTTTCAAGGATGTGTAGAAGTGGTGTTCCAATATCAGTTGGAATGGATGTGACTGGCCACAAGACTGCCGAGGCATACGAAAGGTATTACCTTCCTTTGTTTTATGAATTTTGCTTTGTTTAACTTCACATGTATAATAAGAACAAGGAGATTGAATCAAAATGTGCCTTGGATATTGTTGCAAATCCATTTGATGAGAATGGTAATCGTCGACTTTTTCCAAAAGGATATAAGAAAGAATTGCGTGCTCATGATAAACATGACAGTTCAGGTATTTTCGTGTGAATTTTGAAATTGATAATGACAATTTTACATTCATTTATTGGATGGTACAGGTATTGTAGTGCCTAAATTTCTTGGTTTGGCTCCAAAGTACTTTCCTATTTCTGCGCCTAATTTTGGTAAATGTAATTTTGTCTGTGAAATTGGTCCTTGTGATGTGAAATTTAAATCCATTCTAATTTATATTGATATAGGTGGTGGAGCACTCACCAACACAAGTTACATTCCTGATTCTTCTATGCCGAAGACTTCGGCTACAACTTCTGTAGCGAGTTCTTATGCTCTCACTTCTATTATGAATACAGGTATATGAATAGATTTGTGAATCTAGGTTTATGCATTGTCCCTTTCTTATTTACGTTTATGCAATGTTGCAGGTGCTCCAATCGTCCATTCTGAAGTTATGGTTCAAGATGCTGAACCTATGAATGATAACAAGCAGTTGAATGAAGACCTAGAAGCTTTGGCTAGAGCTGATCCAGTTGTTCGTCGAGCTCTCAATTTGGAGACTAACGAAATGTGTGTTCCATAATTGTGTGATACATTTCTAATATTAAAAATTCTGATTTTTGAACACATGAAACCAATGATCATGTTTTGATCATGATTGTGAATGAAAATTCAACTTGAGATACATTTGAATGGGAATGGTTACCTCGTTTACTTGTCTTAAATTCTTGCACTGCGACTCGCATGAAACCAATATATAGATTGGCTTCTCATTCATCTCAGCAGATTTTCTACAATGGTGGACAGTGGATAGCCGCACACATGCGAACTACCCACGAAAAATAAAGGGAAAATCCAATTATATCATTTGGACCCCAAAACAAATACAATGCTAATAGATGAGTGGCTGATGTACCTGCCGAAAGCTTATCACTGGGATTAAAAAACCCCGCCCTTTCGGGTTTTCGAGGAAAAACCCTAGTGATAAGCCTTCGGCAAGGGGCTTAGACAAACGTAAGGCATAGAATCGCTCCCAAAAACCCGCGCATGGAGAAGTCAAAACGAATGGCGCTCGCCAACCTGTACCTGCACATCACCAACAACAAACGAGAAACATACCAAAGAATAGCATCACCCAGTGGGTGGAAAAAAAGCATCACCCACCGGGTGGAAAAAACATGATAAACAGAACTTGTACAAAATATAATAAACAAAGAAGGGGGGGAGGGTGGGTTCAAAGAGAATAAGGTACTGCTGAGAGAAGAGGAAGCGCCGATGAAACGTCGATGAAGAACTCTGCAATAAGTAGCAAACGCCCAACCTGATGAACGGCCCAAAACGCATGCGATGCATGCATGCGACGCATGCAATGCATGCATGCTCGTCTTGAGCAAGAATGCCGATTCGCTACGCGAATCGACGACATTGTTTAAATTGCCTTTAAGTTGCTGCTATATCTATAATAAAATGTGTAGAATGTTCACTACATATAGAATGTTCACTAAATGTACAAAATGTTAACTAGAATGCTTAGTAAATGGCAATTCCAGGATTGACTGTTCTGCCACGTGGCAAACACTCATTGGGAGATAGGGCAGAATTTTTGGTAGGTGGTTTTTATTTACGTATATATGTTTGATTTGATGTCCAAGTTTACAAATGCCCGAAAATTACAAGGTATTTGCAAGAATATATCTATCCAAGGTGCGTCCTTTTGAGATATTTTTGGTGTCGGGGAGAAGAATGGAGCTATGCGGGGTTGTAATTACGGAAGAGCTTGAAACAGTGGGGGCCGGATCGCCCGCATGGCTTCACAATCCTAGCCTTAAGTTAGCCATGGCTCCTGACCGCCTTGCAATTGCCCTCAGATCCGTCCTTGTTATATCGGAATGGATATGGTTGGAAGCGCCTCGTTCTTCAAAACCTTTTGCAACTGTGATCAAAATAGGCACTGGAGATGGAGAGGTTATCACGGCAGTAGAATGGCTCCTTTGGGATGGATGGAGCGCCCTCGCGGTAGGAAGCTCCACGGGAGTCTTGCGATTCTATTCTGAGAAGGGTAATCTGCTCGTCAAGCAGGTTTTTTTTTTTTTTTTTTTTTTTTTTTTCTTGTTAGCCTTTGGATTTTGTTTGTTTAAGGCGTAGTTTAAAATGCTGAAAATGCAACAGGGGTAGCATTTTAGGGTAATTCGGTAGTCCAACAAATGCCCAGCATAGAAGAAGTATGCTCAAGAAACATACTGATATAGAGTAACCTTCTATGGACTCAACTAATCTTAGTCTGGGTTAGTGATGGTCATCATATTGGCATCACCCTGGCTTAAAAACTAGGAAACTGTTAGCAACGCATAATCACTCGCACTTCTTAGAATGGAAGAAAATGATTTGAAACCTCCATGGCTGCTCATCTCCATGCTTTATACTATCTGAAGTAATAAAGAATGCCCGAACATACTATGTGTTTTCTTTGTCTGTTTCCTGTATAAGAGAGTTGCACTTTAATGCAAATTCCCAGGGAGGAATCCCTGCCGACGTGCGTCAGCGCGGAGGCTGGGATGACTAATAATAAACCAAACCATTCTTAGCATAATAAGTGAAATAGAAATGTACCTATCTGGTGTCATAGGCTCAAGAGGTCTTTTCCAGATGCAAATAAAATTCTACAGTACTTAGGAGTTTATAATGCTTTAGAATATTCAAGGACTCTATTTATTAAGCCTGATCCTATGGGAACTTCAACAGACCTTAAACAGTCAAAAAATACACAGCTTAGTCTAATTCTTTCTTGTATCTGCCAGAACATGCATGTGGGTGCTGTGTTGCAACTACGAGTGAGAGGTCGCTCAAAACAGTGGACTCAAGATGTCACAGAGGACCTCACAGTCGTTTTCCAGAATAACATTGCTCGGATTGATGCCATAGAACTTCAGGCAAGCAATACAGGGTTAATAATGATATCAAAAGTCTTATTCTCACTTAAAATGACTGATATGTATCTACTAATTGCAGTCACATTTGCGGAGAGGAGTATTGGAGGTTGGTAGTTCAAGGTCAAGTTTGTTTAATATGTCACATGATAAGGAAATATCAGACGCAGAATTGGAAACTGGGAAGATTGCTTATCAGATGTGGAATGTCAGCAAATATTTAGGAACAAATAACTGTAAGGATGCAGCTATCACTGGTGTGATGGTTCCAGCTTTGTTTGAACAACAGGTATGTTTTAGTATCCACTCTGGATTGGGCAGTAAACTCTGAATTGGATAGTAAAAATTTTGAACTGTGGGAATTATGCAGACAAGACAAAGGTACTTCTGTGCTATAACTGTAGGAGTTGGTAGTACTATTGCAGCATTTAGGTAAGCAGCCTTTTCTCTTTCCGAGATTTTCTTGTGCAGCTTAACAATTATGGTTATAAGATGAGAAGCTTTCACATCAGAGGTTATGTATTTGAATATAGCGATGACAGTTGTTCAATATGTTACTATTATTCGAGGCAGATGCTCAATGGTATTGTTTCTGGGATTGCTTAGACAAAGTGTTATTGATAAATTCCAGGGTATCCGAGGATAGAAGCAGCACATTAACTGGCATGTTCTTTTCCCGGGTTGTTCCAGCTACAGTGTCCACTATTTCCTCTCTAACCAAGGTCTTCTGGCGTAATGAACAAAAGACAGACATAAGGCCAATAGATGTCAAACCTCAGGACTTTGGAAGGGGTAAGGCTGTCTGCTGAAGTGTGATATAGAATACTTTCATTGGCTCAAATGTTGGAATCTGCAGCTTCCCTTATCACAGCATTGAAAGATTCCTTAAGGAGAGGAGAAAGGCTTGCATTGTCGCCAACCAGATCTTTGGCTGCTGTAACTGATTCTCTTGGCCGTGTTCTATTGGTTGACATATATGCCATTGTTGTTGTTCGAATGTGGAAGGTACAGTCTGTGATATCTCAAAAGGGTAAGGGTTTTATTACTGATCATCATTTATCTGGATGTAGGGCTATCGAGATGCTCATTGCATGTTTTTAGAGCTCCCAGACAGTAGGCTTGTAAACCAACCTGGTTGCTCCATGGATAACAGTGTGCGATTTAGTCGAAAGGACAACTTTGTTTTATGTCTTGCCATCCATGCCCCCAGACGAGGTATTGTAGAGGTAATGTACTGGATCATGTTTGCAAAGTTCCATAGTCTCATGCTTATAATTCTTGCAACATTTTCATGTTCATGCATTGAATTTTCAGATATGGGAGCTGCGGAATGGTCCTTGTATTTCTGTCATAAGCTGCACTGAGAGTTGTAGATTATTACAGCCATCCTCTTCGTTTTGGACTTTCAATGCTATCTCGGAAGACGAGGAAGGAGAATATTTGCCATTGCATGTATATATGTTAAATGGTGATTCTGGTCAACTGTTGCTTATTAATCCTGTTCTCAAGCCCTAACATCCATTAAGTTTGATAGGGGGCCTGGAAGATACATGTATAATGTGGTTCAAAAAGATGAAGTTTTAAGGCAAGATCAGAAGCATTTCTAATTAATATTGGCGCCCATGTTTGGGGGCCTGATGTGGTGTTTATATGACAAAATATCGAGTGCACTATCATGAACGCACGAGTATGACTTGTACCCTTATCCCATACATTTACATGGGACCGGGGGAGGGTCACCAATAGTGGACCACAGACCAAGGCAAAATTGATCATTTTTCTACCGGTGGCTCAACACAAATTTTTTGAGTCATTCTCAACCATTGAATAAAATGTGTAAAAAAATCCACAATAGGGTGTTATCAACCATTATTTCTTGTGGAGATTTTATGCGCTACAAGTAAAAAAATTTTAAAATTTTTTTAAAGGCCGCCAAGAGCTTTTATTCATGCAATTTAATTCATAAAAAATATATTGTATTTTCAACCTAAAAAAAGATACCACTTTAATAGCAATTGATGAAATTACTACTGAACATGCACTTACGATACACAACGACGAAGATAAGGAGCAATATAATAAGAGTTGAAGATACCTTTACATTGGCTTTGGGGATCCAAGACGTGGAAATATCTTCCTCCAGGATCCCGAGCAAAAAAAGATCTCTTGCTCCGGGATGCCACAGTCAAGTCCATTCTGAAATGGTTACTGCATAGTTTGGATCTTTTTTTTTTAATCGGCAATGGTGCTCGCTTTACTTTTTCCTTCGTTCCTACACGTGCCTTTGATTTGGCCTATCCTGAGCAGCTGGGAGTGATCCCATCCGATTCCGTGGAGAATGGGGAGAAAATCACACTGGAATTCTGCACCTTTATTGTGCATTAAGCAAGAATCCCGTCCTCTGGGATCACACCTCGGAGATCCCCCAAACCGAGGTAAATATATCCTACGCCTTTTATGCTATAATAAGATCTGACAATAACATTTGTTATGCTAACTTTGACGTAAAACACGATGAAACATCTTAGGAAAATATGATGCAAACGTTATGAGAAGTTGAAGAAAACTCCTATTAAACTATGATACAATGGTAAAAACTCTGACGAAATTTTTGACGATTACAATGATGAATGTTCTAATGAAATTATGACGGTAGAACATGTTTATTGTGACATTATCATGACCTTTATAGTGAATGAACATGTTCTGTTGTAGCTTACTAAAAGTTATCCTATTGTTTAAATTCGGTTTTAGGGTTTAGAAAACTTTTAGATTTTTTTCTAAGATGTTTTACAAAGGTTTGAAGGGTTTTTGGCGTAGGAAGATATTCCCAATGTTCCAAAAATTTAGAAAGCATCTTATATATGATTTTAATGGTTTTGATTTTGGCCGGAATATAGGATTTTTCTTGAGTAAAGCTTCCATTCATGCCGGAAGCATGCACCACTGACATGGAAGCCACCGCTGCTATGGTTAGGATTCGTGATATTATGTTCCTATTTTTTATTATTTGAGCCATAACTGCGGCATGGATGCATTCAAGCCGATAATCTAGAGGTAGAAGTATAGTTTTGTTATGGTAAATTTGCATGGATTGTAGATAGTTTTTTAAAGGTCTTTGGCCGTGGGAGCTTCAAGGCTCTCTTCCACAACCATGGCCACCGTGACCACATATCCTTTTAGCCCCCTTGGAAAGGATCTCGGTCAAGTTGTGCGGTCTTTGGATATGGAGCAAAGGCGTAAATTTATACATATGAAGGACACGCCAACTTCCCGGCCGCCAAAGTTATATGAACCGCTACTTGCCTTAGATGATTCTTTGCAAGATTTCATAGCTCCCAAAGCAAAGATTCCGATGATGGCTTTGGTGATGATTTTTTAGTATTGGAGAATGGCCCCTCACGGAGAACCTTTTTCTTTGCCATTCCGGTTGCAAAAAATGGTAAGATTATAGTTTTGTGCTTGCATTCATGTCTCTTTTCATCGCCATGACATCTTGAATGCTCCATCGATCATCTATATTGGACATCGGTTAAGATATTATTATAAACCGTGGGTTAGGGTATTACAATGGATCATTGGCATGTCTATCATAAAATACTTAGATTACATTGAGAGTGTATTTGTTTTGTTCATGCGTAATGCAAATCTTCTCTCATGGTGTCTGAATGCAATGACTTGGAATGGAAGCTTACACATACCATGATCCGACCTTATCATTCATTGTTCTTCTATATGCAACATTAGGTGCGTGGCGTTTTCGAGGAAGGAAAGAGGCTCTAACCCCGGCCTCTTCAAGCCATTGTCTGTAACATCATTGGCAGCCTTTAGATTCTCACACCTATGTCATTATTTCGCATATAAATGGGTTCAAGATGTCTTGGGATGCAATTATCTTGGGCGATGAAAAAAGTTTTCGACATCTCGTCCCCATTGCCTTTCTTCTCTGTTTGTGCTTTTAGTAATTGCTCCAAAGAATGTAGATACGCTCCAACTAAAGAGATTGAAAATTCGTTTTCAAAAGCGACCATAACTTCTAAGATGATACTATTGTTTTCCATTATGCAGGTTTAAAGAGCGTTAAAGGCGAGCTTGAACAAGAAGTTTGAGGCAGCCATTCGACACTTTGAGGTAATTGTTCTTGAATCGTTTATGCTAGGCACAATTCTTCTGCAAGATTTCATAGCTTATCAAAGTGAAGCTTCTGGCAATAGGTACCAATAGTCCCAGCTTTTCTACGTTGGAGGCGGACAGAAAATTTGGTCAGCATGTTGGGAGGATCCTTGGCAAGCATGAAGTCTATTCACCTGTAGGCTTTGGAAGCACAAAACTTTGCAAAAGGAAAGGGCGTAAGGGTGAAGAGAAATGGTGTGTCTTAATTTCTTCTACTAATCTGACTACAACTTAGTGCTTTTTATGTAACCGCCAAAGTTAAATGGAAGAAGTCTTCAAGGAATTGTCCAAATCTCTATGTCTCTTTACTCGGGAAGACACGTAATGTCATGGTAAAGAGCTGATTAAACAAAGACTACTAAAGAAACTGGATGATGCTAAGATTTCGTTTCTACACTTGACATTTTTCTATTTCACTTTTCAATGCATTCTATGGCATCTTTGTTTTAAGTTATTGCATATGCAAACATTTTCCTCCGACTCTTAGTGCATTGGATAGTTAATGTCACTTATCCATTAAAGCTCAACATCTTATGGCTACATGGCTTCTCTACTAATCAACTCTGCCGCATAGGAATCGATGTCGGGACGTAGCATGCCTCTCGTCGCCGCACGGGGAAAAAAATAGAGACGCAGCATGCCTCACACGAGGGAAAAAAAAATAGAGTCTAACATGTCTTTAAATGTAGCATTGAATTCTTTTATCTAAGGCAACTAGACATGGTAGGCCTCTTCCACACATGATCAATTCAAATTTTCAGTAAGTTGCAGTTTTAACATGTCTTCATATGATCCTTGATGGGTTTAGGCTTCCAAGTGCCCAAGGAAACAGAGTTGAAAATCGTATAGGATGTGCTTGGCTAATTGTATCTATGTCATTTCTATTTCATTTTTCTATGCGAAATGGAATGTAGCCAAATTATCTAGGCAATGCAATCAAGATTCTAAGTTTAGTTTGTTAATTACCATAATACTCATATTGGTTGACAGGAAGCACAAAATGGGCAGCAAGGTGAAATGCTCAGAGTGAATTCAATGTTGGGCTTCCAGAACATCCAAGCACTTTCCCAAGGAAAATTACACTTCAAACAAGTTCAGTAGGTGAGGCAGAAGCCCTACTTTTTTAAGCTATCATGTAGTCTCTATATTTGCTAGAAATAAATCTGAGGTTATTGGTAAAGTTCGTGAGGCCAATTGCCCAATTTGCGTAAAGATTGTAGTGCATTGTGTTGGTAGGAATTTGTAATTTGAAGATGTAGTGTGGTTAAAGTAACAAGACGTAATTGCTCATAAATGTAGCTGTCGCTTGCAGGACTTGAAGCAACTGGCCGAAAAGAGACCTTGCACAGATTTTCATTTGCTTGTATATGTACATGTTTGCATCTGGAGAGGCATACATATTGTAGACAGTACTTAATGAGATAGTACAAGACTTCATGCAACACCTTTATTTCTTTCAATGATTGAGAACCAAGATTCCATGACATTATATGTGGCGCTTAAAGGCGGACTCATAACAAAACGACCTTATTTCTCATGTTGCTTGGACGAACCAAGTAAGTCTTGAAGAGCTTTTCTTATTTTCTTCAGCTTTATAATTGAATATAGCATTTTTGCATGCCTCTATGGTGGTCAGTGTTGTTTTATAGAATTGCTTGCAGATCCGCCAAGAGGGGCTCCAACTATTCATCTTTGGGTGCATTTGGCTTAAGACTAATTCTAATGCTATTTTAGGTTATTGATTGCACATGCATGCCTATTATGGTAAAGTAATAGTTGATTGTGCCTAGGATATTGCGCATTAAGGGCTACGCTATATTTTTTATTCATCTCTGTGGCGGAAATAGGTGACTTGAAAATTGTGCTATCTAATTCATTGAAAATATTATGGCAGTGACAGTTTATGGGCCTAGATGCATATTTAGCTTCGTTGTAGATGGAATCAGGTTGAATTGCTCCTTAAATAGCAGGAAATATAAATATGTTGAATGCTTGATACATGCATTATGAGAAAATAGCTTGCAATGGTTTTTAAAGTCTGCTTTTGTCGAAGCTCAATGCTTTATGGGTAGTTATTAATTAAAACATGTTGTCCAGGTCTTTGAACAGATGTGGAGTAAGAATATGTGCTATATGTGGAGTAAGAATATGTGCTATTATTTGTGAGATTTAAATTGAGATAGAATAGTGCTTAGGTCTTAGAATTGTCCCTAAAAATATCAACTTAACGGTATGGGTTGCAGAAGATAATAGCTCAATGCTCGGATTTCCTTTGCTACAAGCTTTTCCAGCATGTTTTGGGTTTGTGTATAGACAGTGTGCATTGTGATATACAGTTATAGGTGAGGTGCTGCTATAGGAATTACACTCAGGTTAAGATAGATTAGCTGCACATGCATGCATGGTTTAGGATGCAGTTTATAGGCTGGGTTGCATGCTAATGATGGTTTAGAAGGTTGACTCATGTATGTAAGATATATGAAACAAAGTTCGAGTTAATTTTATGAAGAAAATACAGATTTGGAGGGAGTATAATATAATATTATAGAAGATGGTAAGGGCTTGGTTGCTTTTCTTAAAGGTCTTCGTGGATGTGGTTGTTAGGAATTTGATTGTATGCGGCTTATGTGGGACGGATGCTATGGTTAACTTAAAAGTTTCTATCGCTGCGTGAAGTGAATAATAATCAGTTGCAAGTCTATTGTAGTTTGACTTATAGATAAGTATTACAGGTTATGCAAAGAAATGGTGCTTTGCTACATGCGGGTTACGTTCGTTACATAAAGGTCTACATAATAAATGGGTCACAGTGCAAATATCTCAATATAATGTTGCATTTGGATGCCTGTCTCAAAAAAACTCAAATAGGAAGGCACTTATGAAATATGATGCAATTCTAAATACAAATCTACCTTTGATATGGCACTCTATGTTCTATTGATGATCTACGTAATGGTCATTTCCTTCTCAAAAACTCACATGTGATGTTTACTATTGCATGAGTTACAACCAAGGTTTTCTTTCCAAACAATCTCTACTCCTCAAATCTACCTTTGGCAACTATAACTTCAGGAGCTACGTTTTGAAACCTAACCTAGAACTCATACGGAAAAGTTGTCATAAACTATCTAAGCCTTGCACCATTTAGATCAGAATCATCGTGCATGCATCACTGTTCGGTTGAGCAACCTTTGTCAATAAACCCTCACTCCCCCTCCCAGGATACCGACCTTCAATGGTAAACTTTGTATGATGTGCCATGCTTTGCTCATTAATGAACCATAAGTAGAGTATCATTTGAATGGTTGTAGATGCCATCAAAGAAATATGAGGGGCCTTCATTTGCTATTATTCCATTGTCTAATAGTACGAAGATTTTTGTTCAAATGTAAAATGTGCTAAACTTTACATTTATATTTTACATGAACATTGTACCATAACGTCAACAAAATTACTGTAATATTACAACCGCACTATAATTACAACTCCACAGTTGGACATGATATAAGTAGTACATAGACTGTGTGTAGCTATGCATGTCAAACATGAATGCACACCTTAACAAAATACATTATTAGCACTACATAAAAGAACCGCAAATCAAAACATTGCAAGAAGAACAAGAAATGCAAGGCACTAATTTTAGCTTAACAACCACATTCAACTATATATTATTGAAGTTTAAGCGGCCTCCATGGTAAACTTATAAAACATTTGTTTCATATGGCCGTCTTTATGGCACACTCTCATTCATACTACAGATCCCCAATCCACGTGATGAAGTCCTTCCTCCCAACTCACTTGCATTCCAGATGACATAAAAAAACATGCATTTCGCATGCCTAAGAACTCCTTGCTCAAAATCCACTTGCAATTCCATAAAAAAGAAACAATTCGTAAGAATGACATCTACAAGACCAAGGGAGTTATTGTGCTTGAGATCTTCTCACAACTAGGTGCTATATTGCAGGCATAGTTTGAAGAAGATTAAACTTAATTAGAGGTGAGTTAATATTCAAAGCTATGTTCAGTAATGCTCCATTTTTAAATGTTGTGGTTGTATGTTACTTTTCTCTAACAATTATGGCTAAAGTAAGTTAGGTTTACTGTGATAGATATATAGAAAATGGAGTGATAAATATGATGCACATGGTTACAAACTTATTGTGCTCAAACTATTTAGAAATACTTCTGTTATATAATTGCACCATTCATCCATGTTTCCCATCAAAATCCATGCTATATAATTGCCTAATTCACCCATGGTGTAGTCTATTAATATTGCGCTCTCTATTTTTTGAGAACGGTTAGTACTACACTTGGGTCGCATCTTACAATGCTACATGATCTATGACAAAAGTCTAGGCATTTCTTCCAATCTCATTTGACCATTTGGACCTCCAATCCTTTTATGAGCATCATTCTTATTTAGGTGCCTATCATTAGCATTTAAAGGTTGGTCATGGATTATATTATGGTTATGCAAGACACCATCCAAAGTTTGGGTACACATGTACCATGCTATACAAAAATAAATTTTATGATTCTGCAGTGATTTTGCATCCGAATGAAATTTCTCAAGTTGCATCTTTGACCTGGTTATTTGTAATGGTGGCACAATGGCCGTCTTCCGGTTGCTACACTTGTAGACAGGGAGAACCAAGGGGGCGGCTCCAGGTGTGGTGGATTATCTGCTGGTTGAGGAGCAGATCTGCACTGGTTACTCATTTTCCATCGGGGATGTACACCTCGGGCGAGGAAGTAGATCGGACCACCGCCTGCTCATGCATCTCCATTGGGAGGCTTCCTGCACCTCGCCGCTTCAACACACCGGATGCCCTAGTCACTGACTACCACCGTCACGGGGACCTATGCCCACTGCTTGAGCACGATCCGGCCGGGGCTGCTGCAACTCCCTACACTTCAAGAGCACCGGCCGAGCCGCTTCGCCGCTTGGCCAAGGCCGAAAAGATGCTTTGGGAGAGGCCGCCACTACGAACCACAGGCACTACCACCTTTCCCTCAAGAACAAATGGTTTGATGATGAGTGTCGGGAGCTCAAACGCGACACTCCAGGCAAGTCATCCCATCCCATCTCCCCAGGCCCCTTCCATCAATAAATAGCGCCTTTCTCAAGAACAAGAAGGCGGATACCTTGCAGAGCATAAGCCTTGATGTTTGGTCTCTGGGACCGCACCCCGGGACATTACGGAGAAGGGTCTTGAGCAAGCCTGCCGCATGATACTGGGGAACATTGCATGGCTCTGGTTATCACTGAAGGGATGTTATCATGGGCCTCTGAGGTCTAGCTAATGGGAAGGCAAAGATTTAGATGGCGCAAAAGCGTAACTTCGAAATGGGGGCGGCCTCCATCGGTGCCTCGTCCTCACGGCATTATTCAATAAAGCATTGCGAGAAGGCTTCCCACGCAATGGATCACTATGAGTAGTGCCCATCTACAAAGCGGGGACCCTCAATGCCCGGCCAACTACCGTACTATTATGGTCAGCTCTCTCTTTGCAAAACGTTATGGCATCCTTGAGCAGCGTCGACAATATGGGGCGTAAGAAAGCGGAGGTGAGAGCTCTTACAGCAGGGTTTTCCGCCCGGACATTCCACCATTGATCATATCTTCACTCAAGACATTGATTGAGGATAGCGAGGAATCGCTTAGGGCTGCAATGTTGTTTCGATTGATTTTGCAAAAGCGTTCGACCGCGATTACCCGCAACAAGCTCAGGGGGCGATTGCGACAATTTGGGGACCCCCGGACTTGCGAGAATGCATTATATATAGGTCAGACGAGGCATGCTCGGGCCGTATCACATCAGCAAAGACAACCGTGTCGTGAGCATTGGAGTCGTCGGGGTTGCCCCCTCTCCCCCACACTCTTTGGCCTATACATTGATCGGTTGGAAGATTGGCTCTCGAGCATGGAGGTCTTGGGCGCACATCTCATGCATCACACAATCCGGGCAACTCATATATCTGACGATGTCAACCTCATGGCCTACCTCCGAGGAGGACATGCGGCGTCACTGGATGCTCTTGACACTTTTGCCAATTCGGCATGCGAGTGAACTTGGCCAAAACTAGGTCTTTGCTTAGTTGCATCATCCGTCGACCAAGGCTTCCCACCTTCACTTACCGGGGGCAAGAGGTAGAGGTGGCTCCAACCTACAAGTACTTGGGATTGAGTTCTCAACTACCACCTATTGGGATGCGGCTATCGAGGTTGCGGGTCATGGCGGGTTGGAAAGCACTATATGCCATGCGAACAACAGACCACAAGGCAGTTATGCACGCACAGGGCCACCAATCACATTTGTTTGGGCCTTGGTTGAGCGGTCTGTTGTATGGGGGCGTGCTGTGGGGTCCGGTCATCTCCCTCAACACATGGAATGACCTCGGTAGGTGCGGAAGGCCTTCTTGGCACGGGCCCAGGGGTGAAGTCCACGGTTCCTGCAGATCCTACTCGAGGAGGCAGGCTTTCTACCCCTTCAATCCGGGCCGCATTGGAACGCCATATCGTTTACTTCCAAAAGGTGGTCGCTATGGGCGATACACGCTTTGCCCCATCTTGTTTTTGACCGGCGATGGGTCCCCAACGCACGAAATCCTATTTGGAAAGACAAGCAAGCTCGATTGGTTCTCACTGGGGTGTGCAGCAAACAGATGCGTCCGTGTCGGGACAAAGAAAGATCGCGAGGCACTTAAAGCTGTACCTAGATGCTACTTTCCCCGCAAGCTCGGGATGCAGAGGCTCGACGGCGACGCTAAGGCGGCACACTATCGGCGAGAAGTCAATCCTAGGCTCACAAGAGGCCCGCACCAAGATTTTGTACACCCGGTACGCCCATGAAGAAGCCGGCACTTATAGCTTCCATTCGCGACGGTGCACATCGCCTCCGCATTGAAACAGGCGTTGGGCTCGGGAAGCACGAGAGCAAAGGCTTTGCGTTGTTGCACCCGTGGCGCGATTGAGGATGAATGTCATACCCTCCAGATCCGCGCGGCATTTGCCCATATCCGAGAGGTATGTTCGACTACTAGTGCCCGCCGGCCGTTTGCATCGATTATTGACTACGGTGTCGTGGGTTTGTTGGGGTCATACCTCCGAGGAGGTTATGGATGCACTGGACGCGTTTGTGTCCTACGGGCGGTCTTGAATCGTCCTATGCAATTGTCTAGATGTGCCGGCATGCTTATTATCGCTTAAGGTTTTTCCCTCGAAAACCTTCGCCCGGGGGTTTTTTAATCTCACGTAATATGCTTGTCTGCTCTCTTTGTTTGGGTCCCATAGGCCAATTGGTCTCCGTGGGACGCCAAAACCTATTCTATTCTATTCTATTCTATTAAAACTTTTCCAAAGATCAAATAATGCATAGTTCTACACATCACTAAATGACTCATTGTCAATCTTTTACACATAACTAAATGAATATTGTCGTCTAAACGATGTGGCTCAACTTATTTAAATTAGAGACGTTTGTATACCCTTTGTATTGTTTTTGGTTGTGCATAAACTCTTTTGAACCAACATCCGGTCAAATCTTATGGGCACAAGAAATCACAAGACGTTATCAAAATTAAGCAAAACTTCAACGTTGCATAGACAATAAACACTAGGACTAGAACTATTGACGACATATAAACACTTCTAGACAAAATTATTTGTCCCTTGGACAAATATGTTTAGCATCATCTCCCCTTCTCCTATTTCTTTTTTCATTCATTCTCAAATATAGCTATGTACTGTAACTATCTCTACAACTTTATAATTGCCTACAATAGAATCATATTCATGCCCAGTAATGTCCACAATCAAACAATCACCCCTTCAAATTGTTACTAAAGCCCGGCAACGCCGGGCACCATAACTAGTTTTAATTAAAAGGTAATGTCTAGCTCATACTACATGTTGGTTCAGTTCAACAAGGCGTTCACTTTATTTTCAATGATCCATTTTAAGAACTGCGGTATGAAAAATGTTCAGCATATTGTGTAGTTCTTTCTGGTTTATTGGAAGATATCCAAAAGAAGGGGGTCTTGCTTATCTAAATGAAAAGTTAACATCAACAATTCTAGATGCTGCAATGCCGGTATTCTATACAGGTGGGAGAAGAGGACCTTGTAACAAATGGTATGATTCTGATTGAAAAGCTGCCATGCAAGCCAGCAAAAATGCATCGAATAAAGCTGAAGCAGAAAAAGCATATAAAAGGAATGTTAAGCAAAAGAAAGTTGTGTGGCAAAAGCAAGTGCATGAGCAAATGTTTGATGAGCTCCAGGCGGCCCCAAACAAATTTTGGATATGCACTACTACGAGTTTATATACTATTCCAGATGCTGCACAGATGCCAAAGTTAGATGGAAGTGCAATACCTCTTTTCGATAAAAATGATGTGTACCATTCTCTCAAAGAAATGGAAAATGGTAAGGCTCTAGATGCACAGGGGCTTGGAGTAGAGATGCTAAATGGGAGAGCGATATGCTTCATAAAGACTTGCTGATCTATGCAACCTTGCATTAGTTCAAGGTGAGTTTCTAGTTGTTTGATGCACTAGCCAGGTAGTCCCAACTCACAAAGCAGGGTGTCGTAATGATGTAGCAAACTATCGGACCATACTTGTTGGTAGTATCTTTTTTAAACTTTTTGCTGCAATGTTGGAAAAGAAGATTAGTTCTTGGTCTGATAAAACAAATATACGTGCTTACTGTCAAGTAGGATTCCGGGCCAGGCATTCCACCGTAGATCAGCTGGTAACTCTTTGTGTATTGATGGAAGGGGCAAAAGGGGCAAGAAATACTCGATAATTGGCATTTATTGACTTTACTAAAGCATTTGATCGTGTTGATAGAAGAAATCTTGCTAATCGCCTTGAACAGCTACAAGTTCCTCTAGAGCTTAGGCACGCAGTGTCTTGTCTTTATAGAAGGTTCTCATTGAGCTATCATCTCCTTTTAAAGGGCTAGAAAGATTGCAAAGCACCATTGGTGTTAAGCAGTGGTGCCCTTGCTCACCAACATTGTTTGAATTGTACGTTGATGAGCTAGAATCATGGCTAGCAATGCATCGAGGCTTTGAAGCTGAAGTTTTATGGATACGTTGTCCAATTGCTTTTGTATGCTGATGATGTTGTGCTTATTGCACGTAGACTAGAGGATCTACAAAACATCTTGATGCTCTCAGTGAATAATGTAGGCAAAGGGCGATGAGCGTAAACCTACTCAAGTCCAAGATTATGATAATTGGCACTAGAACTTACCCGGACTTTATGTTTGATGGTGAGCCTATTGAGCGAGTCAAACATTATAAGTATCTTGGTATAGAGGTAGAAGATAATTATAATTGGAACATGGCCGCTATAAAGAGAGCAATTGGGGGTTTTCGAGCTCTTTATAGGATGTAATGGGCTCAATAGTCTTCTAGAAAGTCGCATTTAATTAAAGTGGGTCTCATTCCATTCCCACTTTTTTTTGGAACCCTGTTATTTTACACGAAAAGGACGAGGGAAATTTTTAAAACCGCATTATTGCTTTAGAAGATGCCTGTTTTCCTGTGTGAAAGAAATGGTTAAGGAAAATTACGTGGTCTACTTTTCTCGGTTAACGAGTCGAGAAGATAAAGAGCACAACTAAAACCAATGAAAATGCTATCTCTCTGTAAACAAAGTGCTGCTCTGCCCTGAATTTTTATCCATAAATAATTTCATTACATTGTATTTTACAATGGTTGAAGATACCATGATGGTCGGGCTGACACAAATATTACATCATCTTCGCACACAGACCACCTACTGGGAACAACATGCAGAGCAAGGTCTGAGGCGTTCCAAGCCACAAGAGCAACTTGAAGAGAATAGAAATCTGAACACGCTAGCCTGACCAATGCATGTCACCAACCTCTTCTCGTCCTCTTTCCTGAATTAACGGGTCTTTCCATGGTTCCCGATCATGTCCTTTCTGTTCGCGATCTGTACTGGGAAAGGCATTTTCAAGTCAGTGCAAGTGATGCTACAGACAATACAAATAAGAAAACAACCAGTTCTAAGGGCCATTTCTGAAGAATGTAGGTATAAGGCCCTTTCTCGACTGGCGAGTTGAGAAAGGCCCTAAGGCCCCTCTAAGGGCCTTTCTCGACTCGCGAGTCGAGAAATATAGCTTAGAGCCCAAAAAAAACAAAAAACAAGAAAAAAAAAATAAATTTTTTTTCTAAGTAGGAAAAAAAAAAGTTCTTTGAGGGCCTTTCTCGACTCGTCAAGAAAGACCCTCAAGGCCCCTCTGAGGGCCTTTCTCGACTCGCGAGTCGAGAAAGGCAACTCAGAGTGAAAAACGCAGGTCTGTGGGCCAATTCTGTGGAAAAGGCAGGTCTGAGGAACTTTCTCGACTCGCGAGAAAGGCAGCTTAGAGTGAAAAACTTAAGTCTGAAGGTCATTCTCGACTCAAACATGTAATCAAACATGAAACAAATGTCACAAACCTACTTGTCTACAAACATAGTTTCTATCTCCAATATTATGGAGCACAAATCATGATTAATGGGATTTTAATATCTCCAATATTATGGAGCACAAATCTGCTTGAAAAAAAATGGGATTTTAATAATAGATGAGCTAAACAATATAATATGATCTAAAATAATATAAAACATATGGCATTAGAATTTATATAGCAAGCGTCTGGAGCTTGGTGGGACGTTCAAGGCGGATTTCAGAGTGCCTTTTCAGGGTCCAAGCCATCGAAGGAAAGGAAATGTGTCTGTTTCGGCAAATGTATCTGCACCTGGTGGCACTCAAGATATGAGATCTTCTTGGGCGCATTAGTTTGTTTTTTTCCTTGTGTATATGTATATTGTGTGGGGCAGAGAAAGGGTGTCGTTTTGGATTGGCAGCCGTCTTTGGAAGTTGGGATGTAGCGGAAGAAAGGAGCGGGTTGAGGTCGCGAATCTGATCCATAGAGGTCAGATACATAGAATTTGCCTTGTAAGATCTTTTATTACTTATATGTATATGTATATGCCGAGATATGAATACTTTAAAGAATCCTGCCCATTCTTGCCTCGTGAGGCGAGAAAAAGCTTCTCTTGTTTAATTATTTATTGTGTAATTAATCAATTAATTAATTAATTAATTATATTATTAAGCTATTTAATTATATTATTTAATTAATTATATTTATTAATTGTCGAATGGTTGTTTAGCCATGGAACCCCTTCTCCCTCCCTTCTTTTGTCACGTTCCCCTTTTTGCCCCTCCCCATATCCCACCCCTTTTGCCCCTTTGCCCCTACCCATACCCCTTTCCCTAACCCACCCCCTTTGCCCCCGCCCATATACCCCGGCCCTTTTGTCCCTACCCATATCCCCCTTTGCCTCTTTGCTCTCCCCTTTGCCCCTTCTCCTCTTCCCCATGCTCTGCCCTTCCCCCTCCCTCTTTGCCCCTCCCCTCTTCCCCATGCCCTCCCCTCCTACTCTTCTTTCTCCACCATCCCCCTTCATTTTTTCAGATTGTCGTATGCAAATGTTATTCTTATTTTATCAAGAAAAAATCTAATGATGATTCAATGACAACTTTTTTTTTTTTGCATGAGTCCCATTTTCAATCTGAGTCCCAAACTTTGAGATTTGACCCACTTTAATTAAATGCGACTTTAGACCTGAGGGTCCCGCAAAGACTTGGAATAAATTATTATTATTATAATAAAATCTATTAACGTCCGCGGGAGCCCGTAGGCTATGGGACAAAAACAATATTCTTTACATCCAACCATTAGTGGTGGTCGGTGATGAGCAGAAGCTCTCAGAGATAGTTCCATAAATTTGGGAGTGTTGGTAATGGAAGAGCTCATCCATAGGTAAATTCCAGTTTAACATGGAATATTTGGCACGAAGAGCATCGTACCTATGGCAGAAATAAATGGCATGTTTCTCCGTCTCTATTCCTTCCCCTTGAGGCACAAAGTCTCACGGGTCCTCTTCAATTTTCATCCATCTCCCCGCTCAATCATTAAACAATGTGAGCTCATGCGTGCGCCGCAATTGCCCGGATCCGCCCCGAAAAATCTTTGTGAAGACATAAATATGGTACGTATAATGTGTTTTCGATCCGGATTAAAATCTGATATAATATTGGAGTTTCTTTTTGAGGATGCTTCACGGTATGCTAGGAAGGCTTGTGCTTTAAATTTCCTTGTGTGTTTTTAAAGCTTGTTTTAAATGCAATGTCGAACCATTTTTGCACGTCTTTATACCAACAAAGTGGTTTTACGTCGCCGACTTCAGGCTGCGTAGACACTAAGAACCAGCCCATATGAGGGAGTTCTCATTTGCCTTTTTCTTTTGGGCAATGTATCTCAAGGTGTTACTCATAGATTGGATTTCCAAAGGGTATGAACCACTGTCCCACAACAATACCTCATATGGGACCGCTCTTTTTAACTTCAGAGCCATGTGTAGTCAAGTTTTCTGGATTGCTTCAATCGTGCCATTTGGATCGGCATAGTGATGGTCCCCAAACCTCATTGGCATACAAAATAGCACGACCAATGTCTCGAAAAGTTTCTTGGAGGCGGCCGGTTGGTAACATGAACATGGCCGCATAATATGTTTGTCATTGCATAGAAAGCCGCCGTGGCTCTTGCTATAAATACGAGATCTACTCCTTTTGTCCAAGATCGCTTCCGATAAATACCTCATGTCCCAAGTATTTGTAAGACTGAGCCTGTTCAACTTGCTCTCCTTGATAAAACAAAGCAGCGGGTTGTATCCCAAAGCCCAAGACCTTGGTTTTCCCCAAATTGACAGCAAGATCAAATTTTAAGCAAAATTCATTTAACACATTTAGCTGCTCTTGCAAATCTTACACTGTATGAGCACACAAAAGGATATCGTCAGCGTATAAGAGGAGAATTACCAGTTCATGGAATAGATGTGGGAAGTTGCAACCGGATTCTTTAAGGAATTCCTCCAATTGATTTATGTATAGCCCGAACAAAGTGGGTGATAGCGTGCAGCCTTGTTTCACTCTTACATCGCTAATGATTATGTCGGATCACGCCATTTGGTGTAACCACACTTCCCGCGTCTTGTTTCATACTGGTCGCCTATAGCTCAGACCCACTCGCATAGAACACCAAGTTGCATTAAACGGTGCAGTAATTTTTGACGAGGAACCGTGTTGAATGCTTTAGCAAAATCGACAAAACAACAGAGCAATGGCTTTCCGTGTGATCTGGATTCCTCTATCAAAGTTGAAAAACCTTGTCTGAAGCCTGCTTGCCCTCTCACCCTTATGCCATGTTCCTCTGCCCAAGCTGTAAGTTTCTGATCAAAAATCTTACCAAATAGCTTAGCAAGTATGGGGCCGATCATAAGCGTTCTATAATTAGTTGGCGACCAAAGGCGTCTCCTTGTTTATGTATGGGGTAGATCAAACTTGTTGTCGGGCATCCAGAAACCCATCTCTAATAGCTTGGTTGAATAACTTCGGAGATGAGTCCGGCCATTTCGTCACCACCATCCTTAAGATGTTACGCCAATAATCCATCAATACCTCGTGTCTTTCCCTTTGCTAACCCTTCAATTCCCTTTTAACATCATAAAAAAAAAACACTAAAACTGGATTTGGCTTCCTCTACGGTAAGCGCGGCTTGGATTCCTTTTAAAATACAAGTGTATAGCATATGCTTCCCGGACACGGAGATGCGTAAGAACCACCTCTTTAGTTGGAGGTGCTAACTGCTTCCAAAACCACTTTTGAAGAGTGTCTTGCTTTACGATCAAGTTTTTCTTCTTTGCTCATGTACCCATGCACCTTCTTCTTTTTGACCATCCTTTTATATGCTTGCAATTTGGATGAAATTTTGTCGATCTCTTTTTGGCCTATTTCAGTTTCATGTCATACCATGAATTCCTGGGATGGGTGCCTCTTTTCCTTGGATATTCATCATGCACTTGTCTCGCACTGTTTACTAGAAGTGTGTTAAGGGCAGCAGCTTTGGCATGAATGTTGCATAGGGTCCTGATACTCAGTAGTTCCTTAAGAACCGCATGATGGAAATCTTGATTTTGGGATTCCCTATATCTGGCGCAAGACTTATGCCGCTTTGGTTCATGAGGTGTGTGCGGTGCCAACTTGACTAATAATGGAGCATGATCGCTTTCATTTGCAAATCTTCCGATCTTGAAATCTTGGATCATAGTCAGCATATGGGGTTCCCCTATGAGATAGTCAAGGGTGGAGTAAGTACATTCCTCTGTGTTCTCGCTTCTAAACGTATAGCCATCAGATATGAGGTGCACTCCGTTGAAAATAATCATATTTAGTGATGAACATAGGTTCAGAATTTGATGGCCTGCTGCATTACTCACCTTGTGACAGCTTTTGCGACCGTAAGCTTCCCATGGATCCGTGCTTAGCAAGCCAGGTTCAGAATCCACATATACTTTTGAAGCTTGAAGTTCCCCTGTCCATCTATTTAAATCTCCAACTAAAAGGACATCGTGTGCTTGCTGCCATTCTGAAATTTTAAGGCCTAGTCTAGCTAGCGACCCTTCAGCCCCTTGATAAGTTGCTGGGGAAATGTAGCAAGCTACGAGAATTAAGTCTCGGTCTGCCAATAGTAATGATGCTTTAATCTTAAGAGCCAGGATCTGTTTATCTTCTTCATTTACATATATCATTGATACATAACCTATTATTCTAGAATGGATATAACAAGCTATCCCTCCGTAAGGACAACCTCGGGGAGGTTTAGCATTCCACAAGGAATGCATATCATCGTTCTTTGTAAGCGGCAACCTGCCAAATTAATGTTCCCATGTTTCTAACAAGAACAGAATGTCCAAATCTTCAGTCTCTAATAATTCGAAACTGCTACTGAGGCCTTTTGGTCCTTTGATATTCCAACATCCCATAGAGACCGCGGCAGGCTTGTGTGCATGCCTGCCCAGAAATCCCTATTCTGTTCGATCTTTGATAATTACCTGCCCGTTTCTGTACACTGCCCATTTCCCAGATGCCCGTGCTTCCTTCACTCGTCGAATGGCCTTTGGACGGGATTGCAGCTGCTGCCATGTCAGGTCCTCACATATTCGGTAAGTCGTGCCTTTTAGCATTGACCCTTGTTTCAAGATCTCTGTTCGAGATGCCTCATCTCTACATTTAATTAAAATATGACTTTATCTTCTATTTTTCTCCCAGTCCTCCATGCATTTGTGATAACAGGATCTTCCATTTTCAAGTGTTCTTGGCAGAACAACCATGTCTTTTGGTTTTTTCCTCTGCTATTTCGGGTACTCCAATAATTCATATCCTAAGGGCTCTTTTTGTGTCTGTCTCTTTCCTCAGCTAACACTGGTTGTACTTCAGTCTTCAGGTCTGGGGGGTTTGCAGATTGTGGCTGTTGGTTATTTCTTTCCAAGAGCTCAATTCTTCCTTCAAGGGTTTCAACACGAGACTGTAGAGTAGCCACCTTGTCTAGTAATTTTCTCACTTGTTTTACTTCCTCCTGTATTGTATCCAGTGCCAAGATCTTCTGCATCAGCAATTCCCGTGCTCCTTGGGTCAGTATGAAATCTCCATCTGCTGGATCTTCATAGTTTTTCTGTTTTTGTTTTCTTCCTGTCATACTTCCAAACCCTAACGCAACAAAAATGTGGTATCGTGGCTTTTCCAAAAGACGGCACCAAGCAAACAGTGGCGATGGTAATATTACCTTATATGTGCATCTCCAGACTGCTAAAAGTTTGCCAAAGCATTCGCTTCTAGCCGCTTCATCGCCATCGCATTATGCATTATGCATGCTTAGAGTTACAACTTTGATAATAATAATAATAACTTAGAGTTGTTATTATTATTATTATTATTATTATTATTGTTATTATTATTATTATTATTATTATTATTTTATTATTTTAATTATTTTTATTTTTATTTTTTTTCTTTTCTTTTTATTATTAAAGCAAAATGGAATTTCCAATTCATTTAAGGTTCCGCACAAATGCCTAATCCTCACATGAATAGCATGGGCAAAATGTATGCTGAATTTATTTATAAACAACTCAACTCAACCTAAAAAAAGATATCACTTTAATAGCAATTGATGAAATTACTATATACAATGACGAAGATAACGAGCAACATCATAAGAGTTGAAGATATCTTTACATTGACTTTGGGGATTTAAGAGGTGGAAATATCTTCCTCCAGGATCCCAACCAAAAAAAGATTTCATCCTCTGGGATACCACAGTCAACTCCACAATCAAATGGTTACTGCATAGTTTGGATCCATTTTTTGGTCAAATTGGAGCTCCCTCACAGCAATGGCGCTCGCTTACTTCCTCCTTCGCTCCTATATGCACCTTTGATCTCCTATCCTGAGCAGCCTGGAAGTGATCCCATCCGATTCCGTGGAGAATAGGGGAGAAAATCACACTGAAATTCTGCGCCGTAAGCAGGGATCCCATCCCCTGGGATCACACCTCTGGGGTCCCCCGAACTGAGTTAAATATCTCCTACGCCTTATAGGCTATAATAAGATCCGGCGATAACATTCTTTATGATAACTTTGACATAAAACACAATGAAACATCTTAAGAAAATATGATGAAAATGTTATGAGAAGTTAAAAACTCGGATGAAATTAATGACGAAATTTTTGACGATTACACTGAAATTCTGACGTTAGAACACGTTTGCTGTCACACTATCATGACCTTTATAGTGAATGAACATGTACTATTGGAGCTTGCTAAAAGTTATCTTAATTAAAAGCTAATGTCTAGCTCATACTATATGTTGGTTCAGTTCAACAAGATGTTCGCTTTATTTTGAATGATCTATTTTATTAAAGCAAAAAAGGTTCCTCACAAATGGCTAGTCCTTACATGGATAGCACGTGCAAAATGTATGCTGAATTTATTTATAAACAACTCAACTCAACCTAAAAAAGGATATCACTTTATTTAGCAATATGTAGCACAATAACAGTGGGGTGTCATGGGTATTTGATATGGATATAAAAATGAAAATTCCTGAAGCCATAAACCATATCCCTAAAACAATTGAATAGGTTATTATAAAAAATCATAGATTTAAGATACAAAATAATTATGTTAGCTTGCTGGTTGTATTGGCCAAAGTAGTCTTATTAGAACTTTTGGTTATTTTGGTAGAGGTTCGAGCCTCCGTATTTCATTTTTAAAATCTTATCGAAGCTGAATAAAGGTTCGACATTCCATCAAAACCTTAGGTGAACACGTATTTCATATTTCAAAATCATAAGTGCCCCCAGTCATAAATGACCATAATCAAAATGAGAGGTGCCCAGAGGCTCCAACATGGACTGTAGGATCGACGGATCCAACGACTCTGGTAGTTCAGGTGCACCTCGTTTAGAATATGTAACACAATAACATATATTACTGAACATACACTTACGGTATACAATGACGAAGATGAGGAGCAATATAATAAGAGTTGAGGATATCTTTACATTAGCTTTGGGGATCCATGAGGTGGAAATATCGTACTCCAGGATCCCGACCAAAAAAAGATCTCGTCCTCCAGGATGGTAAACACTATTCAAGAAGAATGGTCGGCTTTCTAGAAGGTTCTGGAATTTGTGGAAGTTTCTTGAGTGCACCTCGGGAATATTCCAGACGGCTCTGTGTTTTGGTATAAAATGGAGCATCGGGCGTAGTTCATGCCACTGCTTTGCTTCAGCCTCAAAAAATAGTGGTGGGTTTGAATAATTCCGTGCGATACCTATTCATGCTTTAATTTGAAGCTTTGGGGTTGCCCTGCCATCCAAAGCACACCCGGCCCAAACATAAACTCCAAGCAAGCAAGTAGGTATGCCAATGAATGAATGTTTCCACGCTCTATTGAAATTTCTCTTTGGCATTGCAAAAAAAAAAAAAAAAAAAAAAAAAACTGCCCAAGTCATTTGAAATCCTTTCCGGTTTACATCTTTGCATCAGTATCTGTCATAGCAAAGCTTACGGTTTCGATCTTTGCAAAAAAACGGTTCGGAGGTAACTTTATGGCCCAAGTCATTTGAAATCCTTTCAGGTTTACATCTTTGCATCTATATCGCCATATAGCAAAGCTTATGGTTTATCGCAGGATTTGATTTTGAAATATTATTCAGCTTAGTGGGTGCCCTCAGAATCATCAGCAGTTTATTCTTAGCCATAGACGTTTTGTCAGAGCATCGCCCAAATCCAAGTTTAGCATACCTGCTTAAGATCATCCATGTGAAACACATGCATTTAACTTTTTGGCAACATATAGGCGTAGCTCTGATCTAGCATCCAAGTCTTCCGTAATCTCTATACATTCTCTTACTTGGTCTTGCCTTGAATCTCTAGAACCCGAACTTCTAATCTAGAGGAGCGTCAACAAGGATGGTCTGAGTTTGTGAGAGAGTCTCAACATGTACAGGCCCAGATGTTGCTCTTTTGGCCTCGGATTTTGAGTAAAAGCAATACTTTAACAGTTGTTCACATAGCTAAAAGAAAGGGTTGAGGTTCATTTTTTCTACAGAAAATGGGTTCTTGAAATGCCAGGTGAAGTAAGGATGCAAGTGTTAGTGCTGAAATGGAATACGCACGACCCAAACACAGGCTTTGAGCAGCAAAAAAATAGAAGGGACACATTGGCAAGAAGGTGTACCCCATTCCATGTAGAAACATGGCTTTTTCTATGGATTTAAAGGCCAAAAATCCAATCTTTGAGAGGATCCGATGCTGTATTACGATGCCTTTAAATAACATCTTTTACTGAATGCTTACCCTTGCTATTGTTGGTCTTACAATTGCAGTACGTTACTTCAATTACAGCCCACCTAATACGAGGTGTGAGTTCAGCTAGAATATCATGGTTTGATTTTTTAGCTTTGCAACCCTATTAAAGAAATGGATTGAGGGAACTTAATTATTTTACTGGCCATAACAATAACAGGATGTTGTGAGAGTGCTTGGTAATTATTGATGGGTGCCTCTGGAGGATATCATGCAATGACTTGCAGTTCTTGCTTAAAATAATTTTTGCATAAACTATGGCATTCTGCATAAACTTAGAACTCTAAACATGTATTGTAGCCTCATCAAAAAAAAAGAAGCAAGAATCCAACCCTGCTTGCCCAGCCCAGCTCAGAGGATGCGCCATGAAGCTCTGGAGGAAAACAAAAATTGTAGTAAGGACGATTGAAATTTCCAATGATGATCGAAACCTCTTTATAGTCCTCTTTATAGGCTGAGCCCACTTTGGTTGTTTTCAAAAGTCTTCGACACGAATTTGGGAGCCAAATTCAACACTGAACTTGGATCCAACCAGAGAGCCTATAGAGCCACGATTTTGGGTCATCTAAATTGTCTTTCATTTTGTCCCATGGATTAAGCCAGTAGGGGTTCGGAATTTGAAGGAATTGTAAAAAAGTGAAGATATTTGTAACCGGAATTGAAGGAATTGCAAAAAAGTGAAGATATTTATTTACAATAGAGCAAATTGTTACATATGTGAGGCGTAAGTTATTTACATGATAGACATAACTGAACAGTAATATAGTCTTGGCCCTATGGTGGTACCCATATGACGCAACATATCCACTCAAATGCCATTGACACAAAAAAAAATGCCACACATATGATGGTCAAACAATGCAACAATAATTCCATGAACACAGCGCATTGGATGCTAAGTACGATGGCTAACTTCCTTGAACATATAGGAGTGTTGTACTTTGGATAATTGAGACTTCCTTGAACATATAGGGGTGTTATACTTTGGATATTGAGAAACATGGGTATGGAGAGATGAGTGCATTTGTCCAAGTAGGCCGAGGATTCATAAATATTGATCAAAAAGTTGGATTAACTACAAAGTCTGAAAATGTCAAACAAACTCTATGTTTGGCCAACTATTACGAAACATCAAGTACATAGATAGGCATTCTTGTTCTTACCCTTTCCAACATTTTTTCCTTACTAAAGAACTATTCCATAGCGAAGTAACTTCTTTAGAGTTGTGTCTACTATTTGTTCTTGCTACAAACTTCAACAATTTTTGGATGCTCTAAATTTAACCCATTTTCTGAGAAAGAAATCGCTTCAACAACAGCTTCAATAAACATCATCTCCCTGCAAATATTGAAAGTCCTATCAGTAAATACCATTTAAAACACAATCTTTAGAAGACAAATGCAAGCTTGAGAACGCTTTCCACTAATCTCCAGCCAAGCGACTCCAAAAACTCCTAGGAACACTAAGATCAACAGTTGAATCCACATTGAAGTTCAACGTAATCCCTGCTTAAGAACAATATAGATTGATAAATACATTGGACAGATTATTTGTTTTTTATAAACATGTGTTTGATTTACGAAAGAGATAGATCCATTGTTGAATCTGCAACAAACAGTCAGTCCTGTTATAGGAGCAACAATTGCAGCATCAGGCTAATTTTGGACAGGGATTTAGAGCAGATGTCAGGAGCACATTTACAAAGTGAATCTGCACTAAACGTTGACTTTAACAGAAAAAACTTAGCTTCATAGAGATGTGAATGCGCTGAGAACACAGTTACCTGAAGCCTTTTACATAAGTTGTACTCGAATATGGACTCGAACCTATTGAGACGGCACTTGAAAACTTGTCTACAAATCTACTCTATTCCATTGGCACATCATAACTTTGTGCAAACCACAGTTATAATATGACATTCAAAACTGTATCCCCTCCAGGAGATACATGTGGAAATCAATCTTTCAATAATGATGTGCTAGACACTTGTCTTCAATAGCCAATCTAAGGGTGGAAATTGAATCATTCCTTCATGCCACCCATTGAACACATGACCAATGTTGCATTCATAGGTAAGCTGTTATGACAAAATGATTTCATACATATGTTGAGAGCAAAGAAGTGCATTTCTGACAATGACGTTTCCTTCCCAGACTCTGGTCCCTCAGAAGGAGAGATTCCAATCATCAGCTGCCATCAGTGCCCTTACTTACTATCAGACAAACCTAGCCTGTAGTTCAAGTCTGCAAGCCATTTTATACGGCTGCAATGGCAGGTTGAGAATCAGTACTTGAGCACTAATTTCAGCATTTTTTACCCGGTCTTTAACCTCTGTGCTTGATGCTGGCAATGGGGACAAGCAGAGGCTGACATTCAACCTAGATTGGTGCATAAATAATCGTTGGCATAGCTGCATTTACATTTTCTTTTGAAGCAACCTGATTTACGATATTCACCTATTCCTATATTACAAAAAATAACTGCATGTGCACAGGCATGCATCCCCCAGTGCTTTTGAGCCAGCATCTGAACTGGTTCTTCAAAAAAGCTGTAGCTTGAACTTCTTGTAACTGGGTTCATTTGAAGAACAGACTGTGTCAATCTTTTTGTGACTTCTTGGCCTATTGGATTGCTCTATGTCAAGATTATTTGCATTACCTACTGCTTCAAATATATCATTTGGAATCCAAGATCCTTCTTTTGCTCGTTTGAGCCCACAAGCAGGGCTCTTATTTAGATCAATCCTTGCTGCCATGTCTTCTATAGCTACAGGTCGGGCTGTCCTTTTGCTTCTTATTTGCGCAGAGATGAAGAACTGAAAGCGGATTCATCAGATTTGCAAGCGGATTGAAGAAATGAAGAAAGGCGATTGAACTGAAAGCAGATTAGTATGAAAAAGATGGAACCAAATTGAGAAAAAGATTTACGGTCATTTAATTATCTACGGTGCGGAATATCCCATCCTTTAAAGGCACTTGCATCCGGTGTTCCACCGGTCGTGCATCTTAAGATAAGATTCTTAAGATGTGGATGTGGCGCGATCGCGTGCATCTTAAGTCGGATCGTCACACTTTTGTTAAAATTTTTTTTGCCCTAACCTATTCCTATGGTTCCGAAATGATGTTTGCTGCGTCAAAAGCTCCTTCCGAGCTATTTTCGTGATCTGGAATTGTCGGGACTGGTGGGGATACAGAGGTAACAGGTCGGCAGCATAGAGTCGGCAGATCGGAATCCAGATTCGAGTTCGAGGAGCATTCTTGAAAACAGCGCCAGGAGTTGAAAGTATTCTTCGATGCGAGGAGTTCGAGTATAGCAGAAAGAGCATTCTTCGAGTCCGAGTAGCAGCAGGAGCATTCTTCTTATTACAACCATTTTCGCAGGTAGCAGCAGGTAAATTTTAAATAGATAGCTTTTCATTTTAATTTTTAACTTCAGAAATTCATATGCTTATGATGAATATCAGATGATCAGATCAGAGAATTGTATTTCAGTCAGAAATTCAGAGAATTGTATTTGTTTGTTCAATTTGTCATTGTGTTGCTTTTGTCTTCTTACAGTTATATTATGAATTAAATACTACTAGAATTAGTTGATTTGATAAAAGCTTGTTGCTTTGAATCTGCTGCTGCAGGATGAAGACACCGAGCAAATTATGGGATGATGCTTGCTCCGAAACTTCCAAAGTTTTGGGGTTAAGTAGAGGAACCGGAAATAGGCACTTTGTATGCAAATTTTGTGGCCTTTCATCCACAGGAGTTCTTAGTAAATTGGAAGCACACTTAGCTGGTGTCAAGGGCAAAGGAATCAAAAAGTGCCCAAAGGTACCACTTGAAATGAAGCAAGAAATCGTAATAAGGAAAGGATGGGCTCATTTAGTGGACGGGGCGGATTCATCTACAACTATAGGTTCACCTTGGTTGCCTCTCGCTGATCCTCCTCCACATCCACCCAAGAAAAAGAAAGAAAGAAAGGAGGATCAAGTGATATTTGCAAGAAATTTCTGTGAGTTCAGTTGTTGCACTATTCGTGAAGAAGAAGAACTCTCACCCACGCACTTGAGCATGAAGCAAACAACCATGATGCAAACAACGCTCACCAAATGTCAAGTAGGATGGCAAAAAGAAATGAATCTGATTGGCTGAATTGGAAGTTGGTAAGATGCTTATTGAATGTAATCTTCCGTTTAGAATTTTGGACACTCCTAGTTGGAAGCAAATGGTGGAGGCATTGTCTCAAATAGATACAAAAACCTCAGGGTCCATCTTCAATGACACTTACAAGGAAATTGATTCCATCCACATACAATGAGGTAATAATTGAGATCTCTCAAATTGAAAAGAAATGGACTCGGTTTGGATGCAATCGTGATGATGGATGGATGGGTTGACATGAGAAAGCGAGGTCTTTACAATGTTATGATATCTTCTCGCATTTGGAACAATCTACAAGAAGTCCTTTGACATGAGTGGTGCGGTGTAAGTGTTACGGGGAGAGTTATTGTTCGAGAAGATGAGTGAAATCATTGAGGAAATTGGGCCACAAAATGTAGTGCAAGTGGTAGCGATAATGGAGCAAATTATGTTTCCACGAGGGAACTTGTTAGGGGAAGTATACGTCCTTAGTATGGACTCCTTGTGCATCGCATAGCTTGAACTTATTATTGAAGGATGTTGCCAAAATCCCTTGGATTAAGAATGTCATTGTCACTTGGTGAGCAAATCGTGACTCTATTTACACAAGAAAGAAGAAGGCCCTATCAATTTATCGCAAATATGCTAAGTTAGAGCTTTTGAAACTGGCTAAGACCAGGTTTGGATCAAGGTCCATTATGATTGAGCTTTGACAAAAGTATGGAAAGCTTTGAGACAAACCGTGGTTTCAGATTCCTGGCTTGATTGGAATGATTCTAAACTAGCAGAAAGTGAGGTGGTTCAACTTTTAATATTGGATTCCAGTAATGAGCATGCCTTTCAAGAGATCACAGAAATTGTGCGTCCAATGTATTCTGTTCTACGTCTCACTGATAGAGAAGGTTCGACGCTTGGATTGTTTTATGAGTTCATGGACCGCATCAACAAAGCACTCAAAAGCTCAAGAGAAAGATCCATCCATGACGAAAGCGGGGTAATTGGTTAGTTAAAAGCATTCTCGTTCTTTTCCTAAATCAATCATCGTTGTTAGTTTATTAGATTAACAATCTTTTTATGATGCATCATGTATATTATATAACAGAATTCAAGAAATAAAAGACAAGATCACATCTCGTAGGAATTGGTTCCATCGACCAATTCATGCCGTTGCTCACTTATTCCATCCTTTATGGAGAGATGCAGATGACACTACTATAAGTGCAGAGCTTCATGACGGTTGGATTTCATACTTGAGTCGCATACTTAACGAGGGATTATGAAGTAGCGGATAAGTTATAACGATGATTTGCTCGGTTCGAGGGAGAATGGGTGGTTTCAATAATCCTATAGTTTGAATCTCTTAGTGCAATGGCTAAATCGTCACATGGTGGGAAAAGTATGGTGGATGCACACAGAACTCAAAAGTTAGCTCTAAAAGTCGCGTGTCTCGGGTGAAGCCTTTTTATTTAGCAAAATTACTCTCTTCTTTACCTCTTTAGAAATTTCTGATTTCTCATAATTGGAAATGCTAGGATTATTCTGGTCGGAAAGAGAGAAACCGGTCAGCCCATTCTCTATTCTCGATTCATACAAAAAGGAGAAACAAGTTGAAAACAATGACTCTACATAGGCTGATCTATTGTAGGGAGAACTTACGGGCCTTGCGCAAATATAAAAAGCTTAGTGGACCCAAACAGGTAAACTACCATATTTTGAATTATTCATTGTTCATTCAATCAATCAATTTATCTTTTTTCCTGATGGTGGTGGTGTTTTGCTTCTTACGTGTAGACCCTAATGAGATTGGCGTGTTTAAAAGCCACGAATTGCCTCCCATTGATCACGAGGAGGAGGAATTATATAGAACCTTGTTTTTGGAGGTCTCTGGATCAAGAAGATCCACTCGTTCCCGCTCTAGTAGAAACCAAAATGCTAGCTCTAGTAATCCAAGGAGGGGTGGAAGAGTTAGAGGACGTGGGGGAAGAAGAGGACGTGGAAGAGTTCAACAAGATGTCATGTTAGTAGACGAAGAAGAGGAGGAAGAGGAAGACACCTAAGAGAGGAAGAGGAAGAGGAAGAGGAAGTAGATGACATTGATTCTTCCGATTCAAACCGAAAGAAGGGGAAGAAGATGGTGGTTCTGAGGAGGAAGAAGGAGAAGGTGATGACCTTGAGGAGGAAGAGGAAGTGGGATTAGAGGGCTCTTCTTCATCTGGCTAAAACTATCTATTAGTTATTTTCGTATTTGTCTGTTCACTGTTGTTTGTTGCGAACTTGTCATTTTACTTGCTTTGGTCTGGACACCTTTTCTGGTTCGGTTATGCTAATGTTTGAACACTTTTCTATTAAGTTTATGAACTACTAGTATATCTATGGCTGCTTATTAAGGTATTTGCCATCTTTTTTTTTTTTTTTTTTTTTTTTACAACGCATCTTAACGCATCTAAAAATCTTAGATGCTTAAGATGCTAAAGATCTTTTCGGATAGCATCTAGCATCTCTCTTAAGATGCGTTTGAACACTGCTTGCATCACTGGTATATTCCCACACCCCATCATCATGACCAATGCTTAACCAAGTATGCGGGTAATAAAGTAATTTGTATCTGTTACCACTGTTATTTTAGCTTTAGCACAAAAGAAATCTCAATGAGATGTGTATATGTTCTCCCTCTCAAAAATGTAAGTTGGCCTAGTTAAAGCTGGCGCTCCCTTTTATGCAGGCACTAGCCTTGCCATAATGGGACACTTCTCTTACTCTTAGTTGATGAAATGGCACTAGAAGTAGAAAACTCCGTAGATGGGGAGTTGCCAGATTCTGATTGCAAAGCAAATGCAGAAAAGCCATAAGAGAGAGAGATAGTTGGCATTGAGGAGGGAAGAGGTGGAAGGGAGGAGTCTTCTCCATTAAGAGCAAGGCAACATCGTCTAGAGCTTGGTCTCAATTCTGCATCAGGATGGGCAGCCAACAGACCAAGAGACAATACTACAACCATTTTTGTCCCCAAGACGAGGATCAACAACCTGCACCAACTCATTCCTTTGGTGGGCTTGCCAAACCCATTCTAACAAATAAGTATGATCACCTTTATTTGATATAACTGGCCTTCCACAACCGACCTCCAATAGAAGTATTCCAAAGCTGAAAATGTCAGACTTCTCATTTGCCCTGCCAGTTAAAGCCAATTCTGGTGCCATGTAGCCTGGTGTGCCTGCCTGGGTCATTGTTTCCTGGAACTTGGTATCTCCCAGGAGCTTTGCTAAACCAAAATCTCCCAAATGGGGCACAAATTTGGCATCCAATAAAACATTAGCAGCTTTGATATCCCGGTGCACTATTCTCTGCTCCCATCCTCCATGTAGAAAGGCCAATCCTTCAGCCACACCTTTCACAATTTCATACCTATTACTCCATGGCAAAAACTTATCTGTCGAAAATAAATAATGATCTAAACTCCCATTCTCCATATAGTCATATGCCAAGAGCAACTTGTTGGCATGATGACACCATCCCCTCAAACCCACCAGGTTCTTGTGTTTGAGCCTCCCTATAACATCAAGTTCTGCCAGGAATTGACCTTGGACATCTTGCGACATAACCTTAATAGCCAACAAGGATCCATTGGCCAATACCCCTTTATAGACCTTTCCAAAACCCCCTCGCCCGAGTACCTCCTCTTCACTAAATCCTTTAGTAGCAGCACTGAGCTCGGAATAGCTGAATCTCCACACAGCTGATTGCTGCAGCTTTGCCTCCCATTCATAAAAAGGTGTCCCCTTTCTTTTCAGCCTGAAGTATATCCAGCCTATAATTGAAGCTACAACTAAGGTAATCACTGCACCTACTAATGTGAGGATGATAATAAGCCATTTAGAACTAGAATTAGGAGGGGAAGTCCCAGAAGTGACTGCTATCTTCATACCAGATGCTGAGCATAATGTTCCTTTCATGCAGATATAGTAATAGGTCTTCGCTTCTGTAAGTATGAAGGTCATATTGCCATTGAGGTATGTGACATCAGTGGTATAACAGTTTTCGTATCCATCCCTGTTCACTTCTACCAGGTCATATGTAGAATTATCAAAGACGAATCCTGTGGCAGAGTGGAAGCAAAAAGGTTTAGGTAGGCATCCATCAAGCACGAAAACATTTAAATAATGTGAAGCAGGAAAAACTTACTCAGGGAGTCCCCAACATTGAAGCTAATGTTTGCACCCCAATCAGGATAATTAATGCCTTTAGACCATCCCTGATTCCCCCCTACAGTGTAGGTTGTCAAATTTTGGTCCCCATCTTGTGCACACACACAGTAGGCTGGGAGGAAAACTCCAAGCAGAAGACCAAGATAAATTTTTGACATAATCCGCATTGAGTTTTCTCTACTATAACTTTTCACAAACATGTTGTTCCACAAGGAGACCAATGCACGTATTTGTCATCATATCTGGTCTAGCAGATGTTAATATCAACAGTAAGAGAAGAGTTGGGTTGCCAGCTAACAGTACCGTTTTCCGCAATCCAAGTGTTTATATCAAATCTAATAGCAGAGAATCCATCTTTATTAACCTGAACATACTCTAAATACCATTCAGGTTTGTTGCCAGTGTTATCATGGGAGACAGATAACCCACAAATACTACCCACGCATGTTCCTTCCGTATCAAAGTCATTTACCTGGCATCTCTCGAAGTCATCCCTGCTGGTATTCTTAAGATTTGCGAAAAGAACCGACTGCCCAAGACGATTATAAAATGTAACATTTACATGTGCATCAGTACCTGAATTTTCCTGGCATGAGGTGCTGGTTCTGATCTTGTAATTGCATTGCCCCTGTAAAAAAATCAATAAGTTTAAAATACGGGATGAAAACATAGTTTTTCAAGTAAGATCTACTTACATAAGCAAGCACTGAGACGAACAGAAGCAGGATCAAGAAGAATAGCTTCATGCGCCCTGCTTGCGAGCCCTCCTTCCAATCATGCGCTTCAGAATATTTGCTCAAAAGCATTACATAGCGAGGCCAGGCCCACCCACATGGCTGTTTAAAATCGGGCCAAAAAGCTGGGGGCTGGGGCCCTAAGAAATTGAAAACAGGCAAACTTATAGCTGGTACAATTTAAGCCACTTTATAGGTCAGTCAAACACAATAAGGCTGCCATGTCACTTGCAACAATAGCAGGGACGATTAAACTGTATCATCTGCTTATCAAGTAGTATCCACCGCAGCATCCACCGGGTAAACAGGGAAAGCTGTCCCAAACAGCTTACCCTAGTACTTAAAAACAGTATTTGGGTAAACAGGATTGAGAAGAAAAATGAGGACAGCTCTGGCCATTCTGGTGCTCATTATCGCGGCTCAGGCTAATTCTGTCGCACCATCTCCAGCTCCATCTCCATCTCCGTCTTATAACTGCAAGATTGTGTCGAGTTCATTCTGCGCGGAAATGTGAAAAAGCCGGCCAAGGCATGCTGTTCTAATCTGACCAGCATTGCGCAAAATGAGCCTTCTTGCCTATGTGATCTTGTTGCACTAGCTAAGGAGTACCCTTACTACGTTAGCAGAGCATATACCATCTTTGGTAACTGCAGCTTCGACACATCCTATTACTATAGTTGCAGCGGTATGTCCATGGCTTAGCCTAGTATATTTCCAAGCCTGGTTTTTTCCCGGCGAGTGAACGATCAAAATACATTCTAATCTTTAATGCTAATTTCATCCTCTATAGGCCTAGTGGTGAATGATAAAAATACATTCATCCCCTATAAGTGAATGATAAAAATACATTCGATTCTTTAATGCTAATTTCATACCTATGTTAATCTTGCAGGTACTTCTGCTCCTCCACCCCCTAGCAACATGGGATACTCAACTATTGCACCTGCCCCATTCTTGGTGTTTCTACTCGCTTCCTTGCTCTTGGTTGTTTAGATACGAATAGGCTTTGATTTTTTGTGTCTATGCACTCATAGATGAATTGGTTTCGAGAATATATTTGTGTTCTTTTATCCTTGTCCGAGCGATACCTTTATGTCTAAGTGATATTTTGTATTTTTTTAAAGTTTAACCATTTTTATTATTTGAAGAACGAAGAAACTTTATACGAATAGGAAGATGCTACTACAATGGGAAGTCAAGGGAGGTTGAGGTACCTCCAACCTCATCCTTGACATCCAGATGTAATTTCCAAGCCATGAACTGGTCAGGCAGACGAGATTATATCTCTTGGTAGAGGCCCGTAGAAGAGGTGTTCAAACCTCTGAAGACCAGATGGCATCTGCGCTTCTAAATCACCCAACAAACCAGTGGCCTGCAGATATTGAATGCCCACTTCCTGAAGCAAGGCCATCTGTCACGGTTTTAAGCATTGGATTATAAACCAGTAAATTGTTACAATAAACAATGAATACATCATAATATACAAATACAAGCACAAACCATCGGTCCAACAAGATCCGTGACGAAGCTTGATCATGCCCAAAATTGAAAGGCAACAGATTTACTGGCTGGGGAGTTGAACCTGGCCGGGGAGTTGAACCCCAGTGAAACCAAATCAGTATCTTCCAATAGCATCTGATTCCAATATTGATCTTCCATAAACTAAGCAAAACAAATTCGTTGTTGGCGCTCCTATTCAAAAAAGCCATGTTCGAACATCAAATACATATATCTGCAATGGAACACAACACTACTGATCGTATAGCTGTCACACAACTCCAAAGGCACTGCACAGAAGTGTAATAAAAAAAATCATGAAACCCTTATGCGACCACACCAATAACCTCTTGCACACGAAGAATCATTGCACGAAGAAATCTTTCCATCCTTATGCAGCTAGGGGATGTATTGCTATGCAACCAAGGTTAAAAATGTTCTATTTCGAGTCATGTGCCTACCAGAAATTGCCCGCAAAAATGGCAAGGTGATACCACTCATGGGTTGCCTCGACTGACAGTGGTGGCATTGCCATTATTCGTGCACAAACTTTTGCTTGCAAAACCCCAGTACTTTTAGGAGTCTAATACCTTTCGCAAAAGGTAACTCAATGGACAATAATGGATATGTTATGTTGTTTATTTGGCTCCCATAGCAATCTTTGGTTTTCGTGGAAAACTTTCTATGGCCTCTAGAAGCTTACGTGGTCCAGTAAAATTTCTCATGAGATAAGAGGAAGGATGAAATTTGCCCTTTTTTGGTGAGTTTTTTTTATTATTAGCTGTCGACACTGTTTAACGAGAGCATACAAGGCTGAAAGATTCCTTGACACGAAAACAAGTCGATTGAGGACAAAATTTCACCCTCCCTTTTATTTCGTATTGCCATTTGTATTAATTGGATACAAGTACTATTGGCCGCAAGTGGATCCCTTTCTGACGAATTGGTGACATCGCTGTCTAATACCTTTCGCAAAAGGTAACTCCTTGGACAATAATAGGTATGTTATGTTGTTTATTTGGCTCCCATAGCAATCTTTGGTTTTCGTGGAAAACTTTCTGTGGCCTCTAGAAGCTTATGTGGTCCAGTAAAATTTCTCATGAGATAAGAGGAAGGATGAAATTTGCCCTTTTTTGGTGAGTTTTTTTTCGACATTGCTTAACAAGAGCAGACAAGGCTGCAAGATTCCTTGACACGAAAACAAGTCGATTGAGGACAAAATTTCACCCTTCCTTTTATTTCATATTGCCATTTGTATTAATTGGATACAAGTACTATTGGCCGCAAGTAGATCCCTTTCTGACGAGTTTTTAACAATCTAGTACTTTGTCAGCTGGTGACACCGCTCAACAAAGGTTTACAAAGGCAAATTCTTGATATAAAGATAAGTTGATTGAGGGCAAAATCTCACCCTCTATCTTACTTCATATTATCAATGATATTAACTGGATACAAGTAGCATTGGCCACAAGTACTCATTGTGGGCCTATATAAGATGGGATTGAGTTATTTTCATTGAAAGAATATACTTTCATATATAACATGTATTCACCATTAGATGAATTTCTTGGACATTTTAAGTTTTACATACATTTTTATTTTGCAACTTAAACTTGAATATTGAATGCCATATGTTCAAAACAACATGTGATGAATCAATGTCAATGTCGCCAAGCGAGTTCTAACTAACTTGAACTCTCAAATCTATTGTTTAAATTTTGGTTTTCCCGGCAAGTGGAAAACTTTTTGGATTTTTTTTCCAGGCCAGTTGCCTAAGGTTATAGATAGATAGATAGATAGATAGATAGATAGATAGATAGATAGATAGATAGATAGATAGATAGATAGATAGATAGATAGATAGATAGATAGATAGATAGATAGATAGATAGTATTTTAACGTCACAGTGGACATGTGACCACACACCACACTTCATTCTTTCGGTTGGGCCCATCGGCCCCCAACCACCTTACATTGCGTCTGTTAGAGTTTGACAGTCGGAAAAATATTCTGATAACCCAAAAATAAAAAATTTCCCCTTTGTATGATTTTATATGATTCGGGGACCAATTTTGATGAGCTTTCCTCTTTCGGCTCTTCTTATCCGGTCGCAGCTGTCAAGAAGATGCATGCCACGATTTACTTTTGCTTCGTTTTGCATGCTAAAACCTATGCAGAGTCTTCCCTCAGGGACCTCATTCGCCATAGCGCAAGGCGCTTCATGAAGGAAGGGGTCTCATTTAAAAAATTCTTGCATATGTTTTGTTGGGTTTCTTGAAAGGACTCGTGATGCCATAAACCATCGATCCATCACCATAGCAATGATTCTGAGGGATCATTAATTTGGGTGCAATGAAGGTCATGTCGAGAAACCTTCATCACCACTTTCACCGCCTTCCCCTCCTCCCATGACTCAGTCAGCGCATACCATCCCTCGCCGACAAATAGGAATTGTGCCCTCCGGGTGGTCTCATGGAATTGTGAGGCTTCCCTTGGCGAAGGGGACATCCCGAACTCCGTGGCGGCGGTATGGATCTCATCTTCCTCATGGACATGGGAGCATCTTTGGGCCACTGACGATTTCTTGGGGTTACCAACATTTCTGGGTCTTCAATACATGCATGTGACTGGCGGGGTCATGGTGGAGTGGCTTGCCACACGGACAACCTTGGCACATCTTGTTACCTCCGGAAAATGACCAGAACACAACCCCGTACTTCCGGGTTCGTGTGCATAACACCGTGGTAACCCTCTTTTTCTCGCGCTTTATTTATTTCACGCAGACAAAGACCTTCTATCGCAGCCCACCCCCGTCGCGGATAGGATGGACCCGTATGTCGATCTATATGATGACATACAAATAAAGATCGCCAGCTTGGGTAGGGTCGCCCTTCTGGGAGATTTCAATGCACCTGGACAGAGTAGAGCGTTCCCCACGCGACTTGACCCCCTCACGACGATGCGTCCCAAGCAGCCTACGCCTGTATAGCCCTCGCCACGCTGGTTTGATGATGCCAAAGTCACCGCTAAGTGCATGGGGCTGTTCTCGCTATGTGGCATTTTGACTTGATAATTTGCAATGGTTTTTCATTGGGTCACATTCTCGCAAGTGCACATGCGCATGTGACAATCGTGGGAGGGTCTAGTGTGGTGGGACTATGTGCTTGTAGTTGGCGCTAAAGATATGCATCTCATCGGGCCAAGCTTCCTGGGTGGGGCAGACAATGATGAGGAGGTCGACCGACAATTTCCCACTTTATTTGGGACCTCGCTTGGCGAGCTGTAACCCCCACTATGCCGCCTCGCCCCCCGGGCTTGAGAGACTGGATATGAGCAGGAGGACTACGAGATGCTCATGGACGCCTCGATGCGGACCTCCACAGAAGCGTGAGCAGACCGGTACGAGCTTCGCTATTCTGGGATCACGTGAATGGTGCTGGCGGACCCCCGTGGCAGCATGAGTCCAACCAGCATTTCCGTAGCGATGGTTTGATCGCGGTATATGCGCAGCGGCGGCTTCCGTCACGATGCGGATCCGGGGCTACCCGGCTGCGGGCCACCACGATGCAGCGCCCATCTGGCGAAGGACCGAGCGGTACCTTTTCAACGCCGGGGAGATGTACAAGCCTACTGGACACTCATCCTCGAACCTTTAAGCCTTGAAGTCTGCCCGAAGGCCCATTGACCCTCGAGAAGGAAGGGGCATCCACACCGTGATGAATGATGCTAAGCTGACTGAGAGAGCCCTTGAGGGGCCAGCGTCGCCCATACCCCAGGGATGGCCCCCATTGGTTCTGTGGGCCGAGGATGTTGAGGAGGGCACGCAGCGGCTAGCTAATGCAATGGGAAGGCGGTACATTCCGCGGTATGCGTGCCGAAGTTACTCAAGGGGCAGGGCAGCCGCTGTGCCGGCCCTCACTACCCCGTTCAACAGCATTGGCGTGAGGGTTTCCACAATGGACCACAAGTGTAGGTTGTTCCCATTCACAAGGCGGGGCGAATTTACACCGTCCGCCACTACGGACGCATCATGGTCAGTTCAAGATTTGCCAAACTGCTATCACATTCTCGAGCAAAGTGCCTTGACTCCGGGCCGGGCGGAGTGAGGCATGTGGAGCTTTCCCCACACAGTGTGCTTTCGGAACCACCACTCAACGCATTGACCATATCTTTACGCCACCGCAATCGGATTGAAGACAAACCGAATCATCGGCCGGACTTGTATTGCCGCTGGTGGACTTCGCGTAAAGCGTTTTGATCTGGCCCCTCCGAAAAGCCGGTGGGCTAGATCAAGGATAACTGGGCTCCCGCCACGCGGCGTAATGCCATATACTGTTGTGGCGGAGAGTTGTTTTGGCAGATGCGTACCACCGGGCCAAGCATTCACCGGTAGTATCGGGGTCCCAAGCAGGTTGCCCCCTCGCCAACACTTTTGGCCTCTACATTGTCGATTAGAGCCCCTCGGGCTTATCGAAAGCATGGGGATGGCATACAAATTTTGCACCGGGTCATCATCCACAAAATCTATGCGACGATGTTGGCGTTGGCCCTGGCCCACACCCTATGCTATCTCCTCACCGGATGCCCTAGACACATTTGTCGCTACTGCACATCGCGCCGTCAACTGCCAAGACCGGGGTGGTTCTCATATCCTCTTCCGCGTCACCCCATGCCTCCTGCACTCACATATCGGGGATGACACTCGGACGCCACGCCCACCTACAAGTACCTGGGGGTGGAGTTCCCCTCCGCGTCTCCGGGAGGGGCCTCTATCCGCTATGGGTGACAGCCGAGCTGAAAGCGCTTTTTATGCCATGCTTGAAATATACCTGTGCGAGCTATATGATTGGGCCATCGGTCACTGCTCGCAATAGGGTCGAAGCCCGAGCCTCTTCAGACCGGTCAGGGTTTGGGGCCCTGGCCGCCTTTGGCGCACTGAATGACCTGGAGCAGGTGCGAAGGCATTTTTGGCACGGGCACTTGGGTGAAACCTTCGCCCCTATCGATTCTCACGCAGAAACTGATTTTGCCGCTCAAATGGCCCTTTGATAGACACATCGCTTCATTTTCAGAAAGTGGTTACTATGGTGATGCTCGGCCTCAAGACCGCTGGCTTACACACTGTGGCCATGAGTCCGCAGCGGCTTAGGGCCTGTTGGAGGGGTAAGAGAGATCAGTGGTTCGCCAGATGGAACGTGCAGGAGCACAGATGCGTACAGCTGGGCGCAGCGGCCGATCGTGACAGCCTGCGGGAGTACCTAGATGCTTGTTCCCTTTGGCAAGCTCGGGACCCCATTGCTCTAGAGCAGGTCAAAATGGCTCATTACAAGGAGCACATCAACCCCGAAAGAAGCTCCTGGGCCCACAGCCTCTACCTCCGCCGTTCCGCCTCGAAAAAGCGCACTCATTGCCTCCATTCAAGACAGTGCCCACCATCTTTGCATCGAGGCGGCAGGTGGATTGGGGGAGCCCGCCGGACACGTGCTCACAATCTTTGTCAAACGGGTGCCATTGAGGATGAGTCTCACACTTTCCGAAGTTGCCCGGTGCGGGTCGGTCCGGGCCGATACGGCCTCCTTTGGGCAGTGGGACGTGCCCTTGCATTTGCTGATGAACACACCGTCAAGACGTGTTCGGGTCATACATCCAGAGGTACCGGACCGGCGAGTCACATTTGCCCCGCCGGCATTTTGTCCAATGACTAGGCACCACTGGGGTGGTGCATGACCAGATATATTGGGATGTTTCGCATTTTATATGATTAGCACGGTTTGTCGGGCCAGGCCGGATTGCTGCCACGGTTTCCCTCAAAACCCTTCGGGCGGGGTTTTTAATCCGGCAAGAATCCGCTGCGTTTTGTATTGGGTCCCATAGACCGATTGGTCTCCGTGGACGATAAAAGTACCTTCCTTCCTTCCTTCCTTCCATACCTTTATCACCCCCAAATTCCCTTAGATTATAGGAGTTTTTTCCGGGTAACTTTTGGATGGCCTTTGGTGGTGCTACTCTTCGGGCGCCGCCAACAAGGTTCTCAATGGGGGTTTTGACCTGTGGCTATGGCTATAGTTGATAGGGAGCCGAATTTGCTATGGCTGGGCGGAAGCGTATGTAATCGGATCAACATGGTTTTCAACTAAACTATGGTTTTAAAAAGAAGCCAAATTTTCTATAGCCCTGAATTGGAAGCGGATGTAGCCGTATCAACAGGATTGTCCACTAAAGCGGGGAGCCGATCCGCTATGGCCGAATCGAAAGCAGATCCGGTAGGATCTAGACACGATGGTTCAATCTGGATCTGGGCAGAGTCTTCACCCTAGAGATCTCCATTGCCATAGTCTGGCCTCGCCAAGAAGAGGTCTGCAGAGAAAAATTCTTACACCTTCATGCACGTGCCTTTAATCTTCATGGAGGTACAAACATCTACTATGCTTGCTTTTCAGATTCCCATTCTGATGGTAACAAGATAAGCCTTTGTCCTAATTTTGTAGGGGGAGATAAGCTCTAAAGCCACAATCCCTTCCTTTTTAATGTGTTGTCTGTGTTGGGAGGTCTGGCAGCAAAGCCACATGATATCTACTGGTACGATGCTTTTCCATTTTAGTTCTATCTTCTAGGATTATTTAAGATTGTTTTAGGAATGATTTGGACACCTTCATGCACATGCAAGGTATGCATGTTCAGTTCTATTCATTTAAGTGGTGTTGTTGCAATGACATCATTGAGTGCAAGCAATGGCATGCACGAACTTGCACATTCTCAAAAGTCTAAAAAAATGAATAATTCTTGACATGAAACTTCTATCTTGCATTTCTATCTGTTGAGTTTGACATTTTTGTTTAGGGTATTGCTGATGTTATCTCAACTTGTTCAAGGTAAGCTGGAAGCAACAATTTTTCTACGAGGTAAGTTGGTTTTGATGCACAATGAAATGGTATGTTTCCTATTTTTAAATATTTGTTTAGCATTCAAATGCATGCAATTTAAACATCTTTCTAGGGAACTGCAACTAATTCTTTGGCAAGCTACATATTTTCTGGCATTTTTGCTTTACTCTGTTTGTTTGCCACACGTGCAATGGGAAAACAGTCCCGGAAGAGTTCCTAGCAGTGCATGTCGTTCCTGTCGGATCAGATATGAGGACCCATCTGCAATGCACTTGGTGGATAGGTTTGGGTTATGCTTATTTTACTGCTTTCAAGTGAGCTTGATGCAGGCTTCATCAATCTAGCAAAGATCTCCATGCAATTGATGTTCCTCGCATAACCCAAATACAGTGAGTTTGGAAGAGAATCTAGCCAGATTAAAGTCTCTCCTTTTATCTTTCTACATTTCATTTTTGTGTGTTTAGGTTAGCAAGAAAAGCTACATGAGCAGTTCCTTTAATACCTAATAATTCAAAATGATATTTAACAGTAGAATATTTGTATACATCCACCCATGTTATTTGCATCATTGGCTAGATGTCTATATCAAAGTTGTAACTTGATTGACGGTTTAAACATAAAGATAATTTTTCATTCTACTAACATCATGATGTGTTTGCTGTAGGTCCACAATGGTTGGTTGCGCTCATTATTAACATGAAAGGTACATTGACTCATAGAATCCAATTATGCTATTTAACCCTGTTCTATACTTACAATTTGAGTTTCAGGTAATAAATCTCAAGCACAGAGGATTGGGAGAGGATTGGGAGTTCGACCTGCATATATGTATGCTTGGGAGGTGAGTTTAAATTGGTATTTGTACCTTCATATACTTCTCACCAATTTTCGTGTTTGTGACATAATTTCTCTATTATAGCAGCATGTCGTCATACAGTTTGAAAACTAGAACCTTGCACCACCAACCCATAAACTAAATAGTTCAGAAACAAAGATATACTTCTCACCAATTTCCATGTTTGTAACATAATTTTTCTCATTAGAGAAAGATGTCGCCATACGCTTTGAAAACTAGAACCTTGCACCACCAATCCATGAACTTAAAGGACTAGGGCAAGGCAAATAGTTCAGAAACAAAGAGGAAAGATGTAATCACCGATGATGAATATCCCATCCTTGAGCTTCTATGACAGTCCCAAATAAGAGGCATGAGTCTACTTTTTTCGCAATTGCATTTGGGATACATGTCATGAGATAATTATGCTCTTTGTTACTTTGTTGAGGAACTATAGACATCATGTCCAGAAGAACAAAGGATACTGATACGGTACGCTTTCTTCCTTCAATTGTTGTAATCTTGATCAATATATATAAGCAAAGCTATTGGGAAGGAACAGAGTGGTCAACCTTTTGTTGATCAAATGTCTGTTGTAAATACTAGTTTGGGACTGAACTAGATTCTGAATTACTTGGATATACGCCATATGCAAGAGCTCTTGATTAGGCCAGTTCATTAGCATCCAACTATTCTTATATACAATGCTTGGTTACAAAATGGGGGCTCAAACCAACAAATCCAAGCCATTTGCACGAGTACAAGCTTGGAATAGATGGTGCAACCACAATAAGAACCAATTACCACTACAAGCATTACAACAACTGTTACTATTGGTTAACACATTTCATTATCTCCATAAACCTGGTAAAGATCATGTTTTGTAGAAGTGTAATGAAAACATTGTAGGAAATGTTATATTGGCCCGTCTGATATCCCTTTCAATTCATGGTATACATTTATGGCTTAGCTAGCCCAACAAAGATTTTAGAGATTGTTAAATAATATGTGTGCTTTATCCAACCTCCTATATTGAAACACGTATTAACAATGGCATTTCTAACACAACATCAAACTCAAACTCAACCTTACATTTTATAATTTGACCAGGCATCAAGCGTCCATCCTTTATGTTGCATATCAGAGTACCACAATCATTCCCCGAACACTCAGATGACACCATAGCCATGCACAATGTGCCCCCAATTAGTGCACTCCATTTTACCACATTGTGGACACTCAATTTGCAAAACAAACTTATGTGCCTCAAGATGGCTCCTACTTAGTTGTACCACCTATCCCCTCTATAGTTATAGCACCTATACACCTATATGTGATCTATAATGTCAAATTTAGTAGTACATCAACCATTAAATGGTTGTCTTCCATATATTATGGCGTCACACTTATATAACATTCTCACTTTTCAAATTTGAACACATTAATAACCTATGTAATGTTTATTTCTAATTCATTTTACTTACTACACAAAGATCTGCCGGGCACCGTTACTAGTACTAATTAACTTGAACTCATCATGCCATCTTGGACTTACTTTGTGTTAACGGGTTGCTAAAAGTAACCATATCGTAGCTTGCAAAAAGGAAAGTTTGATGACTATAAAGAGCCAATTTATCACCCATTCCATTGCCTAGTTCGCTTGTTATTTAGCAAATAGCCGAGAAATTTGTTGTGTGGAATGGAAGTACAGTTCCTAGGTATGAAATTTTATAGGAAATGTAATAAAATGTATCGTGAAATGGGGAGGGGGGGGATTTGATGTTTTCTATCGATTTTTTCTTTTTTCCTTTTTTTTTTAATTGTATGTTAGCTGGCAACATCGCTCAACAGGGAGGAGACAATGGCTAAGATTCCTTGATGCGAAAATGAGTCGATCGAGGACGAACTTCGCCATCACAGGATTTGTGAAATACAGGATGTCATCAAGTTCTCAAATGATCATAAATTTTACGTCACTTTCATCGTAAGTCTCATTAGCCCATCTACGACATGGGTTTTGAAGCATAATAGACCAACCTGCATTATGAGAATTGTCAAAATAGAAAACCTGCATATATTTAGATGCATTAACATATGATTTTACAAAAAGATTATTGCAAGTTCATAATTGTAGTTTTACCTGTTGGACATATTCTGGAAAGGCAAAGGGTTGAGAACTTGAATTAGCTTTATATGCAGCTTTTGTAATGTCCACTAGCTGACCATACTTGTCAAATTTTGTTGATGCTCGTGTCCATTAATATCTATCTATCTATCTATCTATCTATCTATCTATCTATCTATCTATCTATCTATCTATCTATCTATCTATCTATCTATCTATCTATCTATCTATCTATCTATCTATTAGGCCTATACCAATGGCATTGCAAAAGCACAACATTCCATTTGAGCTTCAGTTTCAATCCTCAGGTGCATCCTCGTCATACTTCATTTGCATTTTGGGTGCTTACGTTTAGATGAATATGTAATATAATTTACATTTTGCTTCGTAGTTGCCTTGCCTTTCTCGTTATCTTGCCTCGTCTACCTCATCTCCATTCACATATCCATTTGATTTTTGCATTTGTACCATGATTATAGGTTCACATCTAACCTCTTTATCTGTCATTGCAACTAGGGCCAATATGCCCGCTGCCATGCCGTCTCTCTCGATCGTTTACCGTCTGTAGCTTGTCCCATCCCAACTTCACCGCTTGATTTCTACTAGTGCTTATCATACCTGTGATCCTCCTCCCAGTGGCCCTCTTTTTTGCTCTTCACTCTCATCACCTCGCCCTACCATTCCACTTATCTCTTTCTTGCCAATGTCCTTTTGACACATTCTTTGTTAGTGGATGTTGGAATTCCAAATGTTGGTCTTTAAGGTGATGTTTTGGTCCATTTGCCGGTGGCTTGCAATGCAACCCCCTCTTTATTGCACTCAATGATTGTCCATCATGTTTGTTTCTATCTAAAATTGCCTATATGCATGTCATGAGTTCCATCTGCCTGTACATAGGCCTCTTAACCATTCGATTGATTTGACCTCATTCATGAGAAGTAGTGCATCTGCCATAGCCTCATATATTTTCTCGTCTCGAATTTGTCTACAACTAGCACCTCAACTCTCTCCTTTTTAGTAGTTAACTCTTTCCATGGATGGCTTTACTACTAACATGTCATGGCATGTAGTCATTGTGTTTTTAGTTCATTTATCATGTCCATTACTTCTTTTGTTTTATTATAATTGCAGACCATATGTATGGCACTAGCTTTATTAATAATATGTCACTTTACCTAGTCATTGTATTTTCACTTGTCCTTTTCTACCATATGGCTAACCTCTTGCACTCCACCCTGACCTTGGCACTTTTGACCTCCATCTCCTCCTTTCCTTTGGCCATAACCTCACCTTTGATAGCTTAACCCTCATTTTTGCTGGATCCACGACGTGCTCCTAATTTTAACTTTAATCTCAATATCCTTCTTGACCTTCCTCTTGATTTGTGCTAACATGTCTATAACCTCTTCCTCAATCTCGTCCCTCATTTATAAAAGTATTATTCATATTGCGTCATTTATTCATGGCTTTAGGCATGTGGTATTATTTTTCTTATGATATCACCACACATTTCTTCTCTGCTAGCCTGAACCAGACCTTGGCTATCTTACTATTCACCTTCATTTTCCTATTAACCACCATCCAATTAAATTGGGATTATGTCAATTCCAAAATCACGCCAACCTGCAGTTGTTTTCTAGAGGTTTTTTGTTTTTTTTTATCCCTTTTTTTTTTTACTTGATAAATCACATAAATGTTGCAGTTCCCATGAGTCGTTTTAGATGCGACTTGAAATATACAAAACAGAAGGGCAAGTTGTTTAAGGTCATGACATCAAAATCCAAGAACATTGGAACAAAAATAATATATAATTTGATAACAGACCTTATTTTTGGGGCAAGAGCAACCCCGAAATTATAGATACATGAAATAAATATCATTAAAAACAATCATATATATTCAAATAAAACATTAAGGGATCAATCCACATTTTTCCACATATTTAACAAGGTGTGTGTTTTCTTTGGGCAGAAACAACCTTAAAATTATGGATATATCAAACAACTATCAATAAAAACAATGATATTCCAATTAAGGAATCAATCCATGTTTTCTTACATAAGAAACAAGATTATCTTCCATGTTAGCTGCCCTGTCCAGTTCTGGATGCGACTAACACTCCACAAACTATCATTTCCCTAGCCGAATTATTCACAATATCTATAAATTGGACGACGAACTCATCTGTTGCAAAGTTGTTCGGATCATAAGATGATGGATTCTAGGCTTGAGTTTGATGGTAGAAGCACACGAGGTATTATAAAAAGAGACAAACTTCTTAGCATTAATAACATCATATCTTGTAATGGAAAAGTAAGAAAGATATAAGATAACAAGTATATCAGATTTTTCATGTGGACAAAGAAACTTAATATTATCCAATAGAGAAATGAGATTGATACTAGAGATTCTCCAACTAACAGTAAGATGAGGGAAAGATGACTATATCTCTTAGCCAAGTCCTTTCTAATTATTTTTCAGGCTACTCTTAGAGTTCCCTGCCCTTGTGCATTATTTGATTCGATGATTGAGGTGTTGTGGTTGTCACCCCTGCAAGTTCAAACTCGTCATCACATTCCTCTAATTATTTCAACAACTAAAACCTAGTTATAAAATAAAACAAATGACGCCAAACGTGTATTGTAAATATAATAGAGAGGCATCAAGAAACACTTGGGGGAACTCACTATTCCTACCAAACTCGATGCACGCCCCATCTAGCAAACGACAGTACAGGCTCAATCCCAATTTCCGTGACCGCGTCAAAGCAGAAATAGATAAACTTTTGGCTGCTGGACTAATTTATGAGGTCAAACATTCTGAGTGGATGAGCCCAATTGTTACTGCCCTCAAGCATAATGGCAAAATACGTATTTGCATGGATTATCAAAAGCTCAATATGGCTACGGAACGAGATCATTTTCACCTACCCTTCACAGATTAAGTTCTTGAAGAAGTAGCAGGCCACGAGATATACTCATTCATGGATGGCTTCTCTGGCTACAATCAAATTTCTATCAAAGCTGAAGATCAGTTGAAAACCACCTTCACCACGCCGTGGGGCACTTTTGCCCACAAAGTGGTGCCTTTTGGGCTATCCAATTCTCCCTCTACTTTTCAACGCATTGGGTGAAAGCATGCTAGGGTGTACCATCTAAAGTTCTTTTTAGGGAGTGCGAAACTACCCAGAAAAGTACCCAGCACTGGGTACTGGGGACTTGCATAAATGTCTCTAATAGTATTGTTATGCTCTAATACTAGTATAGACTCACATTTTATTGACCTTCAATTCAAAATTTTTGGATTGATTTTAATGGAAAGAAAAAACAGAAAGTACAAGTTTTAAAAGTACCCAGTGTAGGTACTTTTGAGGGTTCCAAAAGTGGTACACCGTAGCATGCTTTCACCCCCATTATGCTTTCTGTTTTTCAAGATTACATGAAAGATAATACTTTTTTGCAAGTCTTCCAGGTTGATTTTTTCTGCTTACAGCTCCATGGATGATCACCTTGATAAGTTGGAATTAGTTTTTCAAAAATGTGATGAATCTGGTATTAGTTTGAAGTCAGAGAAGTGCACTTTTTGTGTCACTTCAGGTGTTCTCCTTGGTCACGTCATGAGTAAAGATGCTATTACCACGAAGCCTGCAAAATTTAGTTGCATGCTCAAAGCTCAAGCACTGTCAAACACCAAGGAAAGATGCTCATTCCATGGCAAGGTAAATAATTATGCAATCTTCATTCCTAGACTCGTTGCCATTGCAGATCCCATTCATAAACTCACGGGTGATGAATCCTCTTGGGCTTGGAATCCCCAGGCGGATGCATCGTTTTAACAATTAAAGGTTCTGCTTACTCAAGCTCATGTTCTTGTTCCACCTCAATGGGACAAACCCTTTCATGTTCATGTTGATGTCTCGGCCTTTGCCATCAGTGTTGTTCTTTCCCTGGAATATGATTTCTCACACTGACAAGCCTATTCGTTATGCAAGTAGGAAACTCAATCCTGCCGAGAAAAATTACTCTACCACAGAACGTGAGGCTTTGGGACTCATCTTTTGTGTACAATGGTTCCATCACTATTTATTGGGTAGCAGAATCAAGTTCTTTGTTGATCATCAAGCTCTGCTCTATGTCATCAACAAAACCACGCCCACAGGACGCATCGCCCATTGGGTACTGCTCCTTCAAGAGTTTGCTCCCTTTGAAATTATTTACAAGGCAAGCAAGTCACATGTTGTGCCTGACTATCTTTCACACATTCACACGGACGACCCTTCCACATGTGTTTTTGATGCTTTTCTCCATGCACAACTCTTCTTGGTCACGGCCACGCCCCATTGGTTTCACGACTACCAGAAATATCTTCTCTCCGGTGCATTACCATCAGAAGCCCCCTTGCTCTCTCCTGAGAAGCTCCAGTCACACCGTCAGTAGTTCCTCCGTGAAGTCCGTGACTATACCATGGTCGTTGTACACCTTTATCCTTTATAAGTGTGGCAACGATATGGTTTTATGAATGTGTGTTCTTCCTCACGAAGTCCCCGAGATTGTTCGCCAAGCTCATGAGGGCCTTGATGGAGGACATTTTAGTGGTGATAACACGGCATGGAAAATCCTTCTAGCAGGCTCATGCGCGCATCTGTGATGTCTGTCGGCGCGTGGGATGACCCATGGCCCGTGACGCTCTACCCTTAACTCCAGTTGCCACGCCATGGCCCTTCAGCAAATGGGGGATGGATTTTATTGGGCCAATGGATCCACCTGCGTGACACTCCCGTGCTCGCTATATACTTGTCCTCACTGATTATGCCACTAAGTGGGTGGAAGCCTGTGCACTTCCTGATAACACTGCTGCCAGCGCGTCAAAAGTACTTTACATGCATGTCATCACATGCTTCAGTTGCCCCACAAAACTTGTTAGTGACCGAGGAGTTCATTTTATAAATCAGACAATTAAAGAATTGACAGATTATTTGCACATACATCATCGAAAGAGTACTCCTTATTATCCACAAGGCAATGGTCTTGCTGAAAGTACCAACAAGACTCTCATCAACATTTTGAAGAAGATTTGTGACGCCTCCAGAACTGATTGGCAGGACAAATTACCTACTGTTTTATGGGCCTACAACACTAGTTACAAGATTGCTATAGGACAAACACCATTTAAATTGGTCTATGGTCAAGAAGCTTTAATGCCTTTCGAGTTTGTTCTCCCATCTCTTCATTTCCAACTTGCTACTATGCATGATCCTCATGCTGCTCTTCAAAAGCGTGTTATCAATTACAACAGTTAGATGAGCTTCGCAGAGATGTATATCTTAGAGTTCTTGCTGGATACCAATTATGAAAATTATGGCATGACAAATACATCAAAACAAAAACATTCAAGGAAGGAGATTTAATTCTTCTTTATGATTCCGTATAAAAATTTTCCAGGGAAGGTGAAATTTCGGTGGCTAAGCCCTTATCAAATTCTTCAACTGATCCAACCAAGTGTATTTTAACATGCCGAGTTAGATGGCTCTCCATTACCCACTTTGGTTAATGGTTTTCACCTCAAACCTTTTTACACAAACACAATAGATACAACTCAAGACACAGAGATGTCTGATTGAGTACATACTTACTTATATTAAAAAGGCAAAGGATTACACAAAATTCTGAGCATAGCCCTTACTTAATCACAAGGGCCTCGCCCTATATACAAAATCCTACTCTAAAAATCCTAGCTACTCTGGGTTCGGAGCAGCACAGGCCCGCAGGATTACATATGCTGCCTGGTCAGGGTCATAGTGGAGGTGCAAGATCACGTCCTGGTAATTGGACATCGGATCCGGGTTATCAGCAGGCCCGGACAGCTAGCCATCCATTGGGATGCCGCGGTTCTTCATCTTCCATAGGTCGAGATCATTCATATGGCATGTGATCCATTCGAGACAGTTCTTCGACATGGTATTGATCATCTCCATCGCCGCAAGTCCTGAGCTCTTGCTTCGCTCTTTGTTCGCCTTATATAGTCCTACCGCTTGAGGGTTGCCACGGTGGCCCAATCAAATTTCTGCTGACGTGTCCACGTGCAAGGAACATTCCAATTTAAGATTCCTATATCTCGTCGCAAATCTAGTCGCGGTACCATCTCTTTGGACTGCTATTTCTGCCACCACCTTTCTTTAAAGTGTTCGGACTCTCGAGTTGCCCGTCTTAATTACGCACGCTTAACACCATGACTATGTCAAATCATTATTGTACCTCATCATGACGTCCCATCAGACCGTTCATTCCAGTTCATCTCCACCCTCGATTCACTCTCAGTTGGCTTTCTGGGACTTAACCAAAATCCTTTGAATTTCGAAAACTTCTTTCATCTACGCTGCCATCTGGCACTACCAATGGCTCAAATTCCACTTTCGACATTGCCTATAAAATTTTTGGATGAATAGACGCAGATCCTAACGCTTCTGAAATTTTTCTATTCTTCGTCTTCCGCCTTCAAAATCCTTCCGTCGATCGCCATGGCTGCCTCTCCAAAGTTGCCCACTCTTCAGGCCACAATGTCTATGGATCTTGAGCCATTCGGTTATCTTTTCCACTGCCACAGTTCGTGACCCTCTCGAAGGCGCCAATCACGAAGTTGCTGAAAGGGCGGGGTTGCTTGAATTCTCGAAACAAGAACTCCCAATCCGGCTCAACTCCGGCAGTTTGTTGCACATCTGATCAAGACAGATGCAGGCTATCAGATAATGATGAATAACACAAGAATCACTCTCAAGCAAAGTCTTTTGTCCCAGGTATTTCAATTGCCTCAACGCACTCCTTCTTTGAATTGGGCTGCCTTGCATGATCATGATGTTACTATTTATGGCCAAACTCCATATGCAGCCACAACATTTATGGCCAAACTCCATATGCGGCCACAACACATAAGCTCACAAATATTGTGAAGCCCCATGAAGCTTTTGTTAAATTTTTGTGGTGCAAATTCTATGGCTACTCCGTCAAAAACACTCACATCAACCAAACACTCCTTCCACATGGCCATTGCTGCTATTCATTCCATAAGTTTTGTTGATTGGCCACAAATCTTGTTCCAGCATCTTCTCCATGAAGTGGACATGCTCCGTCAATCTCCAGGCTATGGGTGCCCACTTTCGGGCAATTATCAACCAGTGCCTTCCAGAGCCCAGTCGCCTCTCAACCACATATCTGGAGGCTACTTCTCAAGCTTCAAGTCACACACCTTCTATTATCGCTGCCATCAAGGAACTTCAGGAAGAAACCTCACGTCTGTGCCTTGAGGCACAACCATCTCCATGACAGTAGGAACCACACCACAGTCCTGTCACCAATGTTCCTTCCTCGCAATCCACCCATGTCACTCTCAGCAAATCTCTCAAATTTTCGCTCATATCGTTCAACCGCCACCTTTGCCTCTTCAACCCATTGTTCCTCCACCCACTCGTTGCGCTCTGTACCAATATGAATAGATTGTCGCAGGCTGTATGATCAAACTCTAGGAATCCCAAGAACATTTCATGAATGACGTCAAGGAATATATGGATTCCACGGATGCCTTGCACCGTAATGTTCAGGCTGCCAATACTCAAATTCAGACTCTAGAAGAAAGCCTTTAGAGTATACATGGAGGCTCGAAACTCGTGAGGCTCTCAAGAATAAGCACGAGACAGTGACACACTGGAAGAACAGCAGGCTCAACTTCAGGCCACTATCAGGGAACTTCTGGCTCAGATCAAAGACAAAGACAAGATTCTTGTTGACACTCAGGCCTTTTATACAAGATTGCAGAATGAGTACACTCGGCAACAACATGCCACCACGCAAGCAGAAATTCGTGTTTCTATTTTAGAAGGTCAGCTTTGCGGCAGTACATACTCAGGTCACGGCCTTGCAAACAAAAATTTCACGGAGGCTCGTAAAACGTTTTTTGGTAGATGACACAGAAATGGCAAGCCTCTAGTTGCAGGTCTCCATGCATGGCCCGTCATCTTCACACGCCACTCATTCTCACGGGAGATCAGGGACCAGCTTTGTCTTCTCAATGAAAATGACAATAAGATTCATGGTATGGAACACGAGCTACAGCAGGCCATTCAGTCAGCTGATGAAGCTCACAATCAGCATGAGACTTACATCTCATTAACTGTTCACATTCCGGGTGATTTTCCAAAACCCATGAGCTATCTGGATTGTGTGCTTCCTCGAAGACATCTTTTCATGATCAAGTGGTACACTGTCAGTGGCACCCTTCAGGGTTCTCTCACCAGTATCCTCACCATCTGGCCTGATCTCTTCATAGAAGACAAAGGTCTTTTATGTGCTCTTCTGACATACCAGTTCATTCCTCGTGAAGATGCTAAATTCTTCATTTTTCGCCTGGTTCAACCAATGGCATATGTTCTGCATGACTTTTATTTGGTTGACACACAGCTTCGACGACGGTCGACACTGTGCCTTTCAAGGTGGCCCAAATGCCACATGGCTGTTACAGCCTGAGAACAAGTATCTTCATGATCAGACATGGGTCAATGCCTTCAAGCGGAATATATGCTTGAACTTGCTCATCATTTGCCCCTTTGGATTGCAGAAACATTGCAGCAAGTCCGTCAGAACTTGCACGAAGAAATGGGAATCTAGTTTGTACAGATCTATTTGCAGCACCTTGAAGCTTGTCCCAAAAGTCCTCTCCCGAAGGTCCTCACGATGGACGGGCAACCTTCCCAATCCAAAATCGTGATTTGGCTCTTCCAATGGGCTCAAAGCATTGACATTGCCCTAGGGACCAAGTTTCGTGGCCAGAAGACCACCCCTTCTTTGAGAAGCGCCAAAGTAGTCATGTTCAGCACACTCGTAGTCAATTGACCTAGGAGGTGGATGCTGAATACTGCGTAGGGCGTACGCGCTTCTTTCTTTTACAAAACTGACCATGTAACTTGGTCTCTAGGGTAATTTCGCCATTTGGGACGACATGGCAAAGTTGAATTGCCATTTTGAAGCCTTTGTAGTGCCCGAATAAGGAAACACTTGGGTTTCTAGACTGTTGCACGCAGGACGCACTACGGTTTGATAAGTTCCCATCTTGGATGGAGGATTCAACAATTGGATCAGGAAATCGAGCTCGGGGAGGGTAGTCATTAGCGTATGGCCCCCCGAGGGAGCGTTGCCAGGAAAGGCTGCCTCAGGAACTTTTGGAACACACCTCCTAGGGTCCGTAGTCCCTCCTCCTTTGAGGCGGTCATGCAAGGTCCTGGCCTTGGTTGACTTGGGGAAGGGTGCCAGCTCGACTGCCCAACAAAGGGATGCCTGGACTGCTTTAATGCCAACTCTTTGGTCTAAACCTTGTCCAAAAATTCGGGAAATCGGCATGTATGCTGGTGATGACTTAGGAAGCCAGCTGACAAAATATCAGAGTTTGATTTCATATTATGCAGCTCGCGTCTCCTTCTACTTCTGTTGCTAGTGGTAGAAGTGGTAATGCTGGATCAAAAGGAAAAGGACTTTCATCCCCCTACACGCACAACTAAAATTTCTGAAATGTGGGCTCTAGCTTAGATATGTTCTCAATGGCTAGCTTTGTTTTAAAGGCCACATCATCCATCTCCTTCTTCAAAGATCTAATGCCAGGTAAGATTCTTTCATTAAGATCCTTCTCCCTCAATGTGTTAATGTAATTGATACCTTTATAGTTTTGGGTTCGCGTCTTCATGACATCTTCATTTTCCTTGATTTCAAGCTTGACCTTTCCTTTTTCAAGTTCAAGAAGTCCAATTTGCCTTTCGAGTTTTCGTTGATTCTCTTCTCCATACCGAAGTTTAGCTTTAGCAGCCGTCAAAGTCTGTTCTGTAGACTGATGCCATGTATTTAGTAAGTTGCAAAAGTCTGCAATCAGGGAGACATGTATTAGTGAGTTGTATCATAACACAACTCGATATACATCACATTTGCCATCATACAACAACACGATGTATCACATTACATGCCATCACGTTTTCCATCATACCAATCTTGCTACAATACACCATATTTGACATCATACTTGCCATCCTATCTGCCTCGTAAAACAACTCATCGTATTTGACATCATAAATTGCCACCATACTTGTGATGCTATATAACATCATATTCGTCTTTACATAACACAAACGTGTCAATCCATCACATTAATTTGTATTACATTCCAACCACAATAGACCAACACACAGACTATGTTGCATCTTCATACCACGCATTCTCATTCTTGCATCTCCCAACACTATGATAAGAAGAATCAACTCACAATATTTACACTATGCAACATCACATCCTACCAACCGCATACCACCTAAAACGTTAAAACTACAATATTGGCTATTGCATAAGATGCTAACTCCCATTTTATCAAATATAGCACATGACAACAAATACAGAGCATGCTTACTCTTATTCAATCAACCTAGTAACCTGATTTACAAGCAATTTTACTTTCTTCTACTTGTTTTGAAATACCTGATTCAATAGAAATCTTTGCTTTCTTTCTGCACATTGGCTTCACATCACTCTGCCTTTCTGTTGTGTTTGTCACGTCCGATACACGGATCCTGGAACAATTGCTTTTAAGATTTTTTGTAGGTGTTGGGGTAGCTCTACAATTCTTGTCCTCCGCAATTTCATTTTCACTTGCATCTCCTAAGGTCTAAGAGTATGTAATTGACTATACTCTTCCCTATCTAGGTCTGGCATGTGTATCCTATGGACTCTCTCCTACTTCCATACTCCATTTGCTATTATCATCTCTGCACTGAGCATATGTCAATTAGCATTTTCCTTTGCTTCCCCACTCCCCTGCTATCTTCTGAGATTCTTTCAAAACCCCGGATGCTCTTCAATTATGCCTTCCCATAGCTCTGTGGAGGTTATAAATTTGGATCTCCCTCTATCTTTGCATTGAAGTCCTCGATTCCAACAACCATCTCTTTATTCCTCCACTTATATAGAGCTTCACCAATTTGTACAAATTGTTGGATATCCCAATTCATCTAAATATACACTATTATTGAAAATAAACCTTGTTTATTCATCGATATCAGATGTATAACCATATATTCATCATCTATGCCTGCTTCTTCAATCTTCCCTACTAGTATCTTGCTTTGCAACACATAACATGCTACCTCTGCTGTCCCCCTTCCTCTTAACTTATTTTTTCATTTCCAAGCTGACAATAAAAGATATATGGAAACCTCAAGCAGTCTGGTACTCATGAGTTTTGGCCAGATACACCACATCCTCTCCCTCGAATCGCATTAGATCCTCCCCGTCATTCAAGAATATCCACTACAGATCTAGAAATTTATTGCAAGTCTTTAATTTCCCTGTTCTTTCCCATGCCTCCTCCTGTAGTTTCCCTGTTTCTTTCGGTATCTGCCCCCCAATTCTTCCCCGCTCATCCGGCCCTTTTCTATTTGTTACTCTGCTCTGGCTTTCCATGCTCATCATATCCTGTTCCTGAACCCTCTCCATGCCTCTCGCATTCCGTTTCCTATGTAGCACCCAAAGTATCGATGATTCTCTATGTAGCACCCAAAGTATCGATGGGCCAACAACACCCAAGTATTTGGGTGCGCTGCTCTTCCAACTACCAATCCTTGCTGGATGAAGCTGCAAGCTTCAGACGACTGCTGCACGACCCAAACTAGTTATTAGACTTCTAGTTAGAAATTATCTAATTCACCTTTACAGTGCCAATAGTTTAAACTATTTCAAATGTGCACTTCTTCAAAGGGAGCTTGGTTTGTCTAAATTAACATCTTGGATATCTAAACCTTTGGAAAACCTTTAAACCATTATCACTACTTTCTTTGGCATTCCGTCTACCTGTTCCACTTCGAGATGAGCTTAAGTTTATCATTAGAGAAAAACGACTTATTAACATGATTACCCTTAGTCGTTTGAAACTTGCAAGGAATACAAAAACAAAAAATATTGAAACGTCTATGAGAGAAATCCATAAACATGTCAACTGAGATTAATAGAAAAATAAAGATCACAAAAGATATCTGAAGTTAGGAAGATGCAAATGCAATATTTGAACAACAGGCCAAGATTATCTAATAAAGATGGCCTACTTAAGAAAGATGAGCAAGAATGCTTAGAAGTTAGGAAGATGCAAATGCAATATTTGAACAACGGGCCAAGATTATCTAATAAAGATGGCCTACTTAAGAAAGATGAGCAAGAATGCTAATTGTAAGCAACAGAATGTTACAAGAAGATCTAAGATATCTTAAAAGAATAGTTAGGCTAGCGATATCATCTGAAGCTAGGAAGAACTAAATGAAATATTTGAACAAGGAGAAAGATTGTCTAATAAAGATGGCCTGCTTAAGAAGGATGGGCAAGAATGGTAATTGCCATTACTATCTATCCTAAGATTAGGTCATGACAAGAATGGATCCCAATTTTTGTTCTAGGTGCTAGAACGGACACCCAGTTTCTAGAATGGACACCCGTTTGCTTCAACATCAAAGAGCTTAAAATGAAGCATTTTGTAGAGATGTGCAAAGAGGTAATCTTATATATTACTATCACGACCTTTGGTCACCTAACAATACATGAACAAGGCTCGATGGAAGACTCAGCAATGTTCTCGCCCATCACTTCGCCTTGCACTTGGCCCTTAGCCCACTAGGACATCTCATAAAACATAAAATGAACTTTTGTTGAAATTACATGTACGCTATGCAGTATCAAGTTTACACGATTTAAAAATGAATCTAATTTGATAGTAATTTCAAGAAAAGTGCTTTTACAAATACGATTACGAATATGAAGGGGTAATGTTATGCAATCTTATGTGTCAAGGTATTTACTATCATGACCTTTGATCACCTAACAATACATGAACAGACTTGTAATGTCCCCAACCTTCTTGAAACATTAGCCTGCAAGCCACACCTGAATTCTATCTTCATTTGATAAGGGTCCAGCACAATAACAACCAAGGGATGAGAGAAGAATCAGATGCAATATTAATCTGCTATAATACTAAAGCTACTTATGCCATGTGAATCACCGCTTGTTTTTCTTTTGCAGGACCTAATCCTAGACCAATACCTTCTAAAAAGAAACATTTGAATTGAATGCCCACCACCACTAGTTTGTTTCCAAATAAATTAAAAGAACAGTTCTATGATGATGCCGCTGCTACATTGCATTTTAAGTGGGTTTATATAGGCATTTATAATGGACATATGTACCCATCATGAATGTCTCACAAAACTTGTATTTACATGTTATAAACCCAAGATGCTTCCTGCCCTACCTCTTATGAAGATATTTGTACTGATCTACCTCAAAGGCTAGTATAGGCATTGAAAAGTACCACCTGGTCTGTTTCTTGCAAAGTTACATTATCTTGCAATGCAAAATTATTGTCGCCAAGAGATCCTAGTTCCTCCATCTGATTCACCCCAAGCATGGCCACCTACCATCCAATAAAAGGTATATTTAGCAAAAAAACTGAATCACACGTATTACCAATGTTATAATAATACATAGTTTTCACTTAAAAAAGTAACTCACCTTGTCAACTGAACATAAAGAGAGCAAGTCCAGCAATGATAAAGAAAGACGAATTCCTGTACACCTTTCATGAACAATCCTATCATTATGGCTGCTAAACCTTGACAGATCAGATAGCCTTGCCTTGTATTCAGGCCCAAACTTTTGAGATTGTAGCTGCTTCAGGAAATGTAACGAAAATACATATATTCCTAGTGACAATGCTTTTAGATGCACTCCCTCAGATGGGACTTGAGTTGGCTGTTCATCACGAGCTTCATCTATCCCTATGCGGCGATCTAAATATGCATAATGCATGGAATTGGAATCCAAGTTGCCAGGTAACTCATTGTCTATGGCACAAACTGGCTTCGGTAGAAACAGAACAGGGAGCTCTATATCAGGCAATGCATTTGGAACCACTTTTAAACCCCATTCGACTTTGCGATGATGAGAAAACCCAAAAAATGTAGGATCTGCAACTTTAACGTGAAGATTCCAGATGTCATAGACCTAGAACAAGAAAATTCAAAGGTTACGTTCTCAAATTCTGACAGACTAATAATGAGTAATATATAAGTTCCAGTAGACCTGCAAATACTGAATGCCATCTTTACAAAAAAGATCTAATAATCCTTCCTTCTGGAGAGCATTGAGGACATTCCCATCACCAACAGGTGCCTTCATCATCCTCCAAGGTGTTTCCATCATAATCTGATGTTGACCACCTGATGCATTGAACTCAAAAATAGGCAAGAAATCCTGTCCAACAAGAGAAACCTGCAAATACATGTTTCTGTTTAAACAAGGATGCATCTCATGAACTTTCCAGACCAGAACTGTCTTGCTCTGTATTATATGAACTCACAAACTCCGAAAAAACATGATCAAACAAAAGAAGCTGATATAGAATTAACGCAGACAGTGTTGACTTTTTTTCCTTCATACTTGATCGGGCACCATTAAACAGTAATAGCAAGTTTCCAAGTACGAGATACTCATCCTAGTCATTATGGGCGTGTTTGTCCCATCTAAACATCTAGTCAGAAGGGTCTGCTGGGGCACTCAAGAAATGGCCAAAAAACGTTAAGAAAGGACAGCCCCGAAAGAAGAAAAGGGATCATATGCATGTATAAAGCATCATAGGGTTTTTTTGGACTGTATAAGTGGGTGCACTAATGAACTCATAGGATACAGAATCAATGATAAGCTTTATCACTAAGTTCTAATTTTTCTTTCTTCATAAATTCAACTAGCACTTTCAACTAGAAGAATGCTCCTAGATATTGAAGACTTGCAGTATTTATGGTGTCATAGGTGCTAAGGGTCTCCGTGGGCATTAAATAAACTCCTTCTTCCTATCTTTTTATTTCTTTTTTAACTGAGATGCTACAGAAAATTTGCTAGCATGCTCACGTGATGGAAAAACCAATTTGTATGGCTAACAAGCACAATGAATGTGCCCATTCAAACATATACTTATATTTCCTGCACTGGCTGCAGTTGGAGGTTTCAAAGAGCCACAATTTTGCACCTTATTTGCATGCAACAAAGTTTAAAATGGAACTTGATGGTTTTTATTTGTCCACATAAAGCACTATCAGGATCTATTCCGGATTTATCCCAGCCACTAGCTTTCGATGGTTCTTCAACTACTTCTGGCATCAATAATACAGCCAAAATAAAATTCCTGATTTGAAAAAGTGGACTTGGTCCTTATATGGACTTGCACTCAGAACCATATTCACACAGATTAGTTAATAAGATCCATGTTAAAGTGAGTCTATTGCACCTGTAGAGAGCATACAATATATGGTAAACAGAAACTTTGATTTACAATAGCATTTACTATTGCAGAGAAATCAGTTGCACTTGCCTGTCTTTTATCTAGACCGAAAAAACTGCGCTGGTTGAAAAACTCATAAATAGAGTCATGTAGACAGTCATCCACCATTATGACCCATGGAACTTTTGGCTCCCTTCCTGGAAATGCCTACAAAAGAAGAGACAGTTACAAACTCTATGTCCTTTCTTTTTGGACTCTATCATTAGTACAGGGAGTACCTGTCGAGCAAGCTTCTGAACTAGGCATATTTTCTCAGCCTGCACTTGAAATAAATCTTTGAGGGTAATCATATCTGCACTAGAGGGATGACTCGCAGGGAAAAGATCAGCAGTCACTGCCACTATAGCTGTCTTTCCTTGAGAAATAAGCTCCAGGCCATCTCTCCACCATTGCTGACAATCACTAAGATTTTTCATATTTCCAATGTGCTCATTCTGATCCACGTACAACTTTTTGATGCTTTGCCAGTCTGCAACTGGAAATGAAGGGAGCGGCATGGTATTACTCAAAGTTTTCAAACTGCACACGCCCCTTCCAATACAATAAGATGGGTATTCCTAGAATTTCCATCTAAGAAAACTTAAGGAAAACCAATAACAGAATTTCAAAACGTACAAATTCTTTGAATTAATTTGGTTAGTGAGTGTGTCTACCTCTCTGAGCTGGAACAATTGAGGGAGGAGTTGTACAACATTTGTAGTGATCGGAAATCGGTGTCAAGAAGTTGCTCTAAAAGCGCATTTTGATCTGACTTTTCCCCAATAGAAAGACCAGATAATACATGCTCTTGCTTGAAGGATCTCAAACTCTTCTTTAGCCCTGCAATTCTTTCACGCAATTTGCGCTTTTCTTTTGTTTCCTGCATGAGGCAGAAATTACAGGTAATAAACAAACCCTTCCTCTTTGTTGCAATCTTTAGATGATCATTATAACACTGAATGATATAACCTCCAATCTCGTTTTACTTATAAATGACAATTTTAGGTTTTGCGTTAAGGAACTGATGTATTTCCGGCATACCAAAAAAGCAAAAATCTACTTGGATTCACTCAGTAGGAGAGCAATATTTAGCAGAGAACAACTGAGCATCACAGACTTGTTCCTCTTCTAAAGGTTGCCTAGTTCCAACCTATCCACAATCTTCAATAAGAGAAAACAGCAGAATCAGAAACATCATTCTTAGAACAATTCATATGCCACCAAAGGAGGGCAATGTCCACTTTTCTACTGTTAACCCCTTTGGTCCTTCTAAAACAGTTTTTTTCCACCATATGAACACTTAATATCAAACCGCATTGCGATTACGAAAACAAAGTCTCCAGCTTTCACCCACTTATTGGACGATAGAGACCTTGGGAAAACTTTCATGAGAGCCAAGGAAAGAAGAACAAAAATATAAATCACATTCTTTTATAACTAAAATAGTGCCATACGTAAATTGTACCTGCTTACGAATTTCTTGCTTTGATAAGCCATCGTTTCCCACATTTAGTTCAAGTAATCCTACAGGAGGAGTGATAAACACTGTTCGTGCCTTCATATCCACTTCTGGCACTATTGCCTTAACAAATGGTATCCATACTAAAGACTCAGATATCTCAATCGAACTTCCTGCACATTCTCCTCCAGAGCAAAGTCGTACACGTAATAAATCACTATCACCAATGTTGTAAACATCCACAGTTGTGCCAATCAACTTTCCAGACTCCTGTATATAATATCAAAAATAAAAATAAGGATCTATCTTACACGGCAAAATAGCTAACTGTCCACTTACAGAAATCACCTTGACTAAAGACTTACCTTAAGAACAACATCCATTCCAATAAGATCAGGTATGTAAAACTCCTCATCCGTGAGAGGTGGTCTTTCCTTGGATTTGACCATCATAGTAGCACCAACAAATGCAGCTGCCTGTCATGATACTCTATGAAAATATCAAACGATTCAATGCCAGAATAGAAACAATAATAACAATAAATAGTACCAGCTCTGGTGTATCTACATTCTTAAGCGTTACAAGCCATGTAGGTGGTTTTCCAGGGCCAATTCTGCCCTTCACCAACTCAATATTACACACTTTGTTCTTGCCCATATGGCTCCTCCTCAGCCATCTCAATCCTGGCTGTAAAGAAGGAAAATAAAACGAAGTTGAGTGCCATTCCCACAAGCCAAAAAAGCATTACTTCTCAATGCTTACTGTTTGGAACCGTTCTTCTGGAAAATCTGTAGATGATCTAACACGTAATTCACCATGAATGCCATGAGTGCCAATTATGGACCCAATTTCTACAAATTCCACTTCGTCTTCAAACTTAGTCTCAGAAAAGAAAACGCCTGGGTACAAGATATGAGTTCTATGAGAAGAAATGTTGTTGGAAAACCACAACAAATAACTTGGTTATGGTGTTTGAGGAAAATCATAAGCCTTGTAAATCATGGGCTTAGGAGATCTAGAGGCTACTTAATAGCTAAACTTCAACACTCGTTGAAAACTTAACGTAATTTTTCTCACGAGGGGAATAAAAAGAAGCAATGTGGGAAGATAATATTTTGTTACAGAAAACGGATGCTCCGCTAAGTCAAGGACCGAGTATTCAATCTGCAATCTTGCCTCCTGGTTAACCGTGTTATCAACATAATAAACTTGAAGGGAAATAGATACTCCGTTGGCCAGAACAGAAACATCATTCTTTTGAGCTGGTTAGACCGACACATCCATTGCACAAACAAGCGACATGATGTGCTGTAGTAGATGAGGGTGAATGCATGACCTCACCGTAGTAAGAGGATAGATTTAATTTTAGAACCCATGGATCTTACTAAAATTTCCAGTATACTTGATGAATAGACAAAGGAAAGATATAAGAAGCTTACTATCGCTATTCTGACTTGAAATTGGGCTGAATTTTTTTCTGGCATTGCCAATACTTCTTTCCGCCAAAACTTTTGCATCAGAAATGAATGGACTGAATTCAGGCAGAGGCAAAGGAGGCGGACGAGGACCTCCAATCCATATATAGTTCAAATGTGGTAAGCCCAAATGGCAGGGTCCGGATGAGAGCATGGGAAACGGGCTCACAAGCATCGTAAAACAATTGCAGATTTAAGGACAACGTATTTCTGTGGTCAAAATTTCAATGTTCCACGATTACTTAATTACTGCTTATTTAAGCTCATACGTTATTTAATTACTGCTTATTTAAGCTTAAGCTTTATTGCACTTCCTGGACCATTGATTCCAACCATAATTCCATGAATATGCCAAATGCAGGGCTGTGCAATTTACACATCAGCCCCATGTATAAGTTTGCGCACCCATACATTATCAATACATATATACATACATGGTATAGTTCAAGCCATACACATTAGGAAAAGGAATTAACATCATTGCATCCACATTAAATAGTCAATTTGAAAAAAGAGATGCCAAGTGGCATATATTGAAAATGTGGTATTTCACAAAGGGTGCACTTTCATTATACATTACAGATCTGAACAACAGGAGTCCGCAAACGAGCCAAAGGAGCTTCAAGACAAAGCTCCATAACACAAAAGCAGTAAAACATGAGCTAAACCATATCCACATGAGCTGTCACAAGCACATCAAGCCTGCATGGTGCGAAAGTAGGTCTTTCCAAGACGCTCCAGTACGTTATTGTGCTTTATGAGGAGAGCTCACATCAAATTCATGTAACCACGGAATACCCTACGCTGCTTCAAAGAGATTTTCAGATCTTCCATATCCAAGCAATGCAATGCTTCGTCCAAGCGTTGAACAGTGTTGCCCATGGCAGATCTGCATTCCTTGATGCTCATCATGGTCTTTTTTGTCAGGAGCTTTACATCTACATGAAGGTGGAAACATTCAAACCTATTGTCATCTGCAACATGGGTGTACTTGTCAATCTCTTCATCTGAGTCTGTATCTATATTCATAAGACGGTTGAAAACAGCATCCTTATCGCCCTCGCTCATAGCGTTGCCAATATCTCTAGTTGTGCCTATATAAAAACTAAACAGTTTATACATGAGTAAATGAGAAGGGGGAGGGGGATGTAAGCGGGGCAGCCATCCAAGGGTGTGCCTGCAGAGGGCTCAACTGCTTCCTCTCTACATTCTTCCTGCCATCTTCCTCATTGGCGTCATGTTCTTGGACATCAACCACCGCCTCGGCATCCCAAAATATCCTCCTACGCTTTCCCACCCGTTCCACTGGCACTATTCCAGGGGGAAGGCCATACACAACGTTTCTAACATCACCATGAGAGGCATGCTTTGGATTGAGGGTTATACACCACGCAACATCTACACGCTGCTGCTCCAGGGGTTTCACTACGTTGACACGTATTATACCACATCGTGACTGGTTAGGGTTTTTTTTTAATTTGAAGACGTCCGTATACGGACGAAGGCAAATACGGGTTTACCACCATTTTGCCATAGGTGGTCCAGAAGGGGGAAGCTGGGTGGGAACTCTCCACCCATATGATACGTTAGGCAGATCCGACGTTTCTGAGTTCCGGGCACATGTGTTTTATAATAGCTTAAGGTTTTATAAGGAGTCACGATTTTAGTTTATTGCACGCAAGAGATCGCCTGCAGATTTGAAACAGAGGTCGCCAAGTAGAGGGTTTGCAGGTAAAGTTGAAGCTGAGGGTTTGTGCTTTGTTCTAAGCTTCTATGCTTATACATCAAACTTTGTGATGCAGGTTTCCTGTGTGAGGCTTTCCCTTGAAGGCTGTTATTTTGGTAAAGATTACCTTGGCATCTGAGTGTTTTGTGCTCCTTTGTGGCCAGAAAGTTGAAGCGTTGAAAGGTATTTGAGCTCAAAAAATAAGCCTCAGAAAGTGCTCATGGCAGCAGGTGATACTTTCAGAGTAGCAGCCGGGGAACAGCTAGAAGTATGGGCAAAAAGGACGGGCCCAGAGATTTGTATGGCAGGGGGGGAGAAGGCACGGCCAGCATCAGGTATGGTAGAACAACTTAGGCTTATGCAACTCTAATGTGTAATAAAGTCAGATATTTTCAACAAAATTCTGTTGCTATGAGATTGATCTGCATGAAAAATAAGTCATGCATGTCAAATGGTGTAGTCAATTAGTGTAAGGGTGATCTGAGTCAATCTAGGAAACCTCCTTCAGCATCTTGATAAGGATGCGTAGATGGTTTCCTTCTCGTTTAAGTACCTATTTATCTTTGCCGAATTATGGCATTTGCTTCACGGTAGGATCCTTTTTAGATAACCAATACCGTTATGATAGTTTTATGTAGTGCAGAAATATGATATGCATAGCCGGGTTTTTATAGTGTTGTCTCAAGCTATGAGACAGGCTGTGGAGGAGAAATTAGATATTGTCATAGCAGACAGTTTAGGCCGTAAGTAAGCATTATTCTTAGTTAGCCTTCATGTTTTGAGTAATTTGGAACAAGGGCATAAATGAGGTGTATTTAATGGTTGTGCAGGGCTTTATATAAATTATAACTTGATGGAGGAGCTACGTGGTTGTAAGCGTGCAATTACCAAAGTCATATCAAGTGCCCCAAATGTAAGTCATCTCTATTTGCATCCAAAGCTTAAGGCCCGATTCACCTTCTATGAGGTCTGTGCAATTTTTACTTGGCATACATCCTATTATGGTATTCATTTTCGTTTCCACCAATGTCATATCTTCTTTCATATTATGCTCTGTGTTTTTGGGTGCAGGAGGAAGGGATGGGGCCATTAAAGAGTTCTGCTATGAGGACGACTATGCATGGAGTCCATGGGTTGGGTCATTTGAAGGGTTGTTTCTGATGCATGGTGCTGCTACCTGACATGTGATCCATGTTATTTGACATGTGAAGCCAAGTTTTACCTCTATATTCTCATGAACTTGTCTAGTATCAGTATCACATTTTAAGTTTTGTGCATCTAGTCTTTATGTTCTTATCTAAGAACAGTCTAGGTTAGAAAAAGCTTCTCATATTAAAGAAGGTTTTATCTTTCATTTTGCAGGCTTTAGGTTCTTATCTAAGAACAGTCTAGGTTAGAAAAAGCTTCTCATATTAAAGAAGGTTTTTTTATCTTTTATTTTGCAGGTTAGTAACAAGAGCGACAGATTTCAGGAAGATTCACATGTATGAGCTGACATACAAATAGCAAACAATTAATTGTTCGGTTGCCTTAACTACATTTCAAGTGCGTATCGTGGACTGCAGCTCTCCGTGCGGGCCTCCTCGCCTCCATGTAATCCTAGTAGTAATGATTGTACTAGCCCATTGTATGGGTCCCATGACTTATTCGTCTTCGTGGACGTTAAAAAAACTATTCTATTCTATTCTATTCCTTGGTTAAGTATGCTTTTCTATTTCTTTCACAGAAATTTACTTCTGCTTGATTGAATGAGTAGCTTTTTGACATATGAACATGAGCTTTATAGGGTGGTATAACAATAGATATAAGATACTCAGAACATAATCTTATTCTATTGTAGATCGATGTTTAATTGTTGCTTACTAGTTTATCTAAATATGCTTCGATTGGTATAGGAGGTTATATTGGTGCTTGATGGCACAACAAGAAGCTCGAGAATTTCACCAGGTATGTTCTTTCCAGAATTCATGCAGCTACGCACAAGAAACATGGAGGTAAATACAATATATTTGGTTATTCTTTCGCATTGGATGATAGGCATTACTGAGATTTGTATTGACGAAATCGAATGGTACACCTCGGGGAGGATGTGTGGTATGTAATTTCCTTTAATTTGGGGACCATGTTAGAAACAAAATGCCTATTTGTGCGAGTTAATTTATGTCCGTGTGCGTGGTGGATGAGCTCGACATTCTGTAAAATTGTTGGCGAGGAGAAGCTCTTGATGATCTTCAATCTCATCAATCCGTAAGCCTTTGTGGATGCCCCTGTTTCCTTAGACTTTGGGATGAAAACTCCCGCCCGCCAAAGCTATGAGGGGTTTTGAGCATTCTTTCCCAGGATGCATGATTTTTTTGTGGAAGTTGTCTCCGTAAGCTTGCTTTGACACAATGTGCAGATTCAAAGAGAAGAAAAATTAGAGATACAAGCATTTGGTGACCTTTAATATACATGATCTTACATCTCAAATCTAGTCACAATATAAAAATATGGAACCTAGATCTTGGGTAAGATGCAAACTTCAACTCCCGCAGTTTCCTGCTATATCATCCCTTGAGTTAGGGATGTTAGGAGATGTGTAGACTCTTATATTTACGGTCCATCAATGGCAGCAGTAAACGTCCTCTATAGTATCTCAAATTTGATGCCCTTTGCTTGTTTCTTGGCTTGGAGAATGGAAGCTTGCGTTAATGACTCCGATTATACATGTAATAAGAGTCAATCAGTTTGTCATACAGATCATTTACACTATTGGATAAGACCAAGGCCCTTTGTTGTAGCAAGCCAAAACACTTAAATGACAGCCACCCACCTTTCTTACTTTCACAACGTTTTTTTATATTAGAATATAATATAACTCCAGGCCTATTCATCCTTTCCAGAGCTGATAAGCATATGATAAGATGCAAAAATATATGCATTTTTTCTTGCTTATGAAGCATATGGTCAGATGCAAAAATTTGCAAGATTTTTCATCATCTCTCTTGTTAAGAGCCGAGTGACCGTCGTTTACATTTCTGAGATATAGAGTTATTTCTTAAACGTACGCCAAATGTTCACCATCTTCAGAGTTTAGAATTCAGAATCCAAGTTTGACAATTTGTAGGCAAGAAAAGGAGAAGGGACTGAAACTGCAGGTCTGTGTAAGAAAATTCACAATCATTATATGTTTCAATTTGTTTCCCAAATGGTCAATTAAAAGCACCACAATTTCCTTGGGTTGACCATTGTAATTGCTATGATTGTGACTACAGTGGAATGTGCATGCTACCACAAAATAAGACCTATTATTTTAAATTTGGTTGGTCATTTAAGTGGTTCTTTTTGGATTGTCCTTGTTTGGATGCAAGAAATGTCTATTAAAAACATTGTGAAATTTTTTTCCTTTTCTAAATGCCATTTTTTCTCTACATATGGCTAGGTGCACAAACTCAAGTATAAGATCGGGTAGGGGTATGTAAAAATTACGACAGTCCATAAGTACATCTACGGAAGGGGGCAGGAACACTGGCATTTCTTATTCGATTTTCCACCTCCAAAAAGTCGTATACAAGGGTTTTTTGGTGACCCCTTGCACGCAGATGAGGTATCCCCATATGCCTAGGTGAAATCCCTGGGATGCACATGACGAAGAGGCTTGCAAATTATGCTTTGAGAGGTATATCTTTCTGTTCTTCTTTGAAGAACGAAAATACAAGCAAAAGCAACGAGATTCTCATGAACATAGTATTGGATCTTGCTGCCTGCATGAACACAGTATCACAGCTTGCTACTTGAGCATAATAAGCTATATCTGTATGAACTGGGGATGTGTGAATTCTAGCTCTCATACAAACAAAGCTAATCTGCAAATTTACCGTGAAGATGAATGTTGTATTGTCTCTTATGTGAAAATACCTTCGCAAAAGAAAGTAAGGAAAGGTCAACAAAAACGCCTCAACCGGACCAATTTACGTATTTCACGCAATTTGTTCATGGAGGAAAAAGAAAGAGTAAGTTGTCTTGGATGCTAAGTACTAAAGAGACTCACCATGCACCCATTGCAAATGTACTGCTGCATGCATTGCAAAGTGCATGCATGGTATGCATGCACTGTGTGCATGCATTGCAAAGTGCATGCATTACATGCATGCGTGCATGCATGCCAAAACCATAGGTTGGGAGTGCAAACTAACAAGAAATACAACACGCGCTTTATAAATGATGTTGGCATACCCTCACACAAATACAACAATTGAATCATATGCAAACTATAGCAAAATGGTCATATATTTATATATTTTGTGCGACGAACTACTTTTTGTGATAAACATATATAATTCTTTGGCATTACCTTTCCTTTTTCTTGCAAAAATTGTAGTGATGTGCGCTGGCTATGGTCAAAGCCCTTATCCTCCATGTCTATTCCAGTCTTTCTCGTCTAGAAACTCGAAGTGACATTGCGACCAGTAGTCCATGCTTGCAAATGGTGGCAAGGCGCTTCCGATAAGGCATATCCACCAACATAGCTATCTCCCTATCCATGGTAGAGCCTCTTCTTTAACAGATATGGCGTATCATTAAGAATGCTTGCAGATTTAGGATCCCATCGATCCGAGACATCGGATCGCCATTCTAGAATGGGGCGAGCATGCATGTCTTGCATGCATGCATGCGGCGCATGCCCTTTCTGGTTGGGAGTTCGCTATTTTAGGCGCGGTTCTGCATCAACGTCTCATCCAAGCTTCCTCTTCTCTCCAACCAAACACCTTATTCTCTTTTTTCTCGAATCGGGGGGGAGGGGCTTCTCCCTGCTTGGTTTGGCCAATTTGGCATTTCTTTCATGCTATGGCATGTCCTTTCTCGGCCTTGGCTCTTCTTTAGCCTTCATCCTGTGACCTTCGTCCTCGATACCAGTTTTGTTAAGGAAGTCCTTTGGTATTCGGGCGGTTTGTTGGTTTTATGCTAGCCCCATTCTAGAATCCCATCGATCCGGAGACATCGGATCGCCATTCTAGAATGGGGGCGAGCATGCATGTTTTGTGATTCATGCATGCGCGCATGCCCTTTTCGGGTTGGGAGTTCGCTATTTTAGGCGCAGATTCGCATCAACGTCTCATTGGGCGCTTCCTCTTCTCAGCAGCCTTTATTTTTTCTTTTCTTTGAACCCACCCTCCCCTTCTTTGTTTATTGTATTTGTCGCCTGGCACGCTGCGTGACCAGCCCCTTTATTTGAAGAGGTTTTGTTTTATTGTCGCGGCACGGCGTGGATCAGCCCCCTCCACTCGGGAGGTTTGTTTTGTCACGTTTTTTTTGTGTTGGTGATGCGTGTAGTTGGCGCGGCGGCATCTGTTTTCGACTTCTCCATTCGTGGGTTTTGGGAGCCGATTTCTCGCCTTTACGCTTGTCCAAGCCCCCTTGTCGAAGGCTTATCACTAGGTTTTTCCTCGAAAACCCGAAGGGCGGGGTTGTTTAATCCGTTGATAAGCTTTTCGTGTACACTAGCCAAACATCTATTAGCATTGTATTTTATGGGGTCCAAATTATATAATTGGATATTCCCTTTATTTTTCATGGGTAGTTCGCATGTGTGCGGCTACCCACTATCCACCATTGTAGAAAATCTGCTGAATCGGGCGGTTTGTTGGTTTCATGCGAGCCCCATTCTAGAATTTGAAATTTCTATTGAAACTTCTTGAAATGTTGTACAAAAATGATTCTTTCATGTTTACCTTTGCAGATGCAATTCCATCAAGAATAGAATCTATTATCTCCATGCCATAGCATTAGCTCAACTTTGCTTTGTGTATAAGATCTTTTAGAGGGTAAGTATGCACATGTGCTGCCATTCTCATCAAGATTTGTATTCATTGTTTAATATGCTGTTAACAATTAAGGTGCCTCTTCTTACATTGGTCGATTGTGTGATCCTATATTAGAAAGGATGCCATGCCACTCAAGTCTATTCCTTTTATTCTAATCTTAAAAGCAAGCCAAATTCTAACATTTGTTATCCGTCACAGACCATATTTATATTTCCCTTTTTACCAAAGGTTTATTGAAGAGTCATTACAACGTTTTGTTGACATGTAGGCGAGTCCATGCTAGAACTGAGTTTTTGACAATCCTCCATGTACAAAACATCTAAAGTTGTTAACTTAACTGAAGATGTATTTGACAACCTTCAACGTCAGCAATGGATATAGACCATTCATATTTGATGCAGCCACTGAAAAAATCCACGCCTTAAGGTATAAGCTGAAATGCTATTTATAACTTTCGATGCCCATCCGTTACTGATAATTGTTTCTCTTCGCTGATGATTGTTTCTTTTCTCTGATAATTATTTCTCTTCTTTGTCTTTGTATAAGGCTTTCTATCGAAAGACTCGATCTAGATTCCTTTTCATCCCATCCTTGCAGGTACACATATTAGTAACCACAAATCTATGCACATGAACAATAGGTGCAGGATGGCATGTACACCCAGATCCTTTATGCTCCCCTCATGCAATGCAACATTGTTCTCATTAAGCTTTGCAAATTTATAGATACGCAATGGATTATTCGATTATCATTCTAGGGGTACTAGAGAAGGCAGAAGTGGCAGCAGCAACTCTGGAATCTACCACAGGACCTGGTGTGCTTGCTGGGCTCACAACTATTTTTGTTGAAGCTGATGTAGCTGGAGGAATTGTAGCAGCCAATGGGATGCTTCAATCGCTGTGCATACATGAATAACCTTTCAAGTTACTAAAATATATGGATTTGCTATCAATTTATCCGTTGTTTCCAGTAGATTGATAAAATTCTCTTACTATTTGTTAGTCTTCTATATTTCCTTAGTAGATTTATACGAGATTTTGTATCTTATGATCTCTTTGTGAATATATTTTAGACATGTCAAATCATTCAGATGGAGGCCTTTTTTTTTCGTTAGCTGGATAGTCCAATGTTAACTATTCTATTCTATTCTATTCTTCTCCTATCTAAATTGTGGCTGCGTAGCATTGGATTGAATAGCCAGTTGTGAAGAATCTCATGACTCGATCAACTGGGACTACCACAATGTAGACGTCATCACTGATTTGATATCAGAGCAAATAAGAGTATTTTTCAAGCCTTCCTTATACGACTTGTCACTAGGTTTGCTTTATTGCAAGTAGGGTAAGCCGCATTCATCATAATGTTTTTGGGCATCATTGTTTTTGAGCATTGTATCTTCTATCTCACTATTGATAGTACAGATCTAGGCTTTGGTATATTCTTATAACTTCAGTCAGTATGCAATTTTCAAACCTTTGTTATAGACATCATCTATTGATACATGAATGTTTTTTGATATGTTTAAGTGGCAATCAGTCAATCATTGTTCTATGCATTTGGCAGGTGTTAAAGTGCATATTTTGTGTTGTAGCACGAATACCATTATCAAAATGGAAGCCTGAGATAGAACGCTGTCAGTGAGCAGTGGCATTTTGGCAATGACATTTAAGCAATTGACAATGGAATTTGAATAAGTCTTATCTGGTATAGTATGCTAACGTACAAGTACCATCTAAACTGCTTCAAATTCCTTTGACTTTAATGTTGTATCCAAAGCCCAGGCTTTAAGAATCCAAAATGTTTTGATGCAGAAGATATGCATCTGAAATTGCTGCCGTTATTTCCATTGGTACTAAATTTTATAATTTTTGTTGAAATCTAGCTGTATTTCTATTCTTCTATTGTGATATGGACAATGAGTACACTTGCTTTGGTTTTGTGAAACAATTTTCTTCTTTATTGACATTCATATTTTGGGATAGGAGAAGTACAAGTGTTGAAGATTATGCAAGAAAACATGTACAAGCTTCTGCTTACAATAAAATGTTCTCATCTTCTTTTCCTTCCTTCAATGATTGTAGTGTTAGATAAATTTGCATTCTTGATGGAAAAAATGGTAGCATTACGTTGCAAAATCGGTATGGTTTAGCATTATGTCGTAGATTCGTTTCTGGGCTGAGGTGTATATGCATTCAAGCGTTTCAGAGCCTATTTATAGCTTTAAACATTTTGGGAGTGAGCTCCCTGCCAATTCATGAACGTATCAAAAGTTCGAGAAGTTGGCACTTTATATGTTAGTCTTTATATTAGAGATTGCATTTTGTTAGACTAGAATCTTAGAAGCTACAAAGATGTAATGCATGGGGTATTATCTGGAAGTCTATTTATTTGCAATACTTTCATTTCATTAGATGCATGGTCAAGGCACACCACAAAGGCAAAAAATTTGGTAGCAGTTTGTTACTGCGATCAGTTTGGCACCAAAATCTGATCCAACATTTTTGTTTCTTAGATCTTCGAAATCGTCCTGTTATATCCACCACATTCTTCATTATAAATTTGAAATACTTAAGTAGCTACTACAACCTAAATGTCCATATATAGATGTGCAGATATTTTTGTATATTTTGGCTTTATATAAATTGATTGGAGAGCCCACTCAAATGTTTGATGGCATTATTGTTCAAGCAGGAAAATAAGGCATTCCTATATTTCATGTTCAAATTGTTCAACATGATATCAATATGACAAGTAATTGCATAAATTTAAAGCTACTTATGGACATCTCTTTTGAAGGCTTTCAAGAAGATGTTCATGTGTCAAAGATGCCGGGTAGAAGCAAGTTTTTATAAAATTTCTAAATCCACGATTCGGTTTTGAGCACCATGAAAGTTTTGAACGATATTGAAAACTCGATGAAACATCTACGTTAAAAAATAGTATGCGTTAAAAAGTAGTATATTTAAACCAAACGTGAAAATATCCATTGGTGGAGATACTTCATCTAGCTTTATGTTTTTCCCATAACACCTTTTAAGACCTCACAAATAATGATAATTCTAGACTGAATTTGGGGGAACTATTTTACATCCATGAATGAAAATTTTTGATGATAATCCACATACACAAAATAGGCCATACCTATTTATGCTAACATTTAATATATAATCGGTTTATTTGTCAAATTCGTAGAGAATTTTTAGACAATGACACCTCATGCTTGACATAGACATAACACTATATAGCATTTATGGATTAATGTTATTCAAAAAAGTCCACATCAAATTTGCTTTTAATTTGTATCTCCTATCGGAGAAATCTAACGTATCATTCTCTTTCTCTTATTCACCCATTTCAGACACCGTCCGTCCGTCCACCCCTTTCAAATTTTTCTATCTATCTATGCACCTCTTTCAAATTTGTAAAATAATGTACACATGTTTTTTACTTAATGGCTGTCGACAACAAAATTGTATTAATGCCCGACACCTTCAAGGTTTGAAAAATACCCAATAAACCCCTTTGTTTGTCTGACCCAAATTAAAAATTGCTGGTCTGAATTTTTGGTGCCGAAAATTTTCCGATAGAAAAAAACATATAAAATCCGATATATTTTATCTTGTTTATATCTTGTTATACATTACAAGAATTTAACGTGCTGGGAAGCCAATGCCCATTGGCCTAGAGGCCCTTTTTTTTTTCCCCAGCTCTGGAAATTGAACCTAGATATGGCCATTGTTGCATTGCCCATGGTGTAGGAGGAGCATCAATGTCATAAGTCATGGGTGCTCCGCCTACATCATCTTTTTTTTTTTTTTTTTTTTTTTTTTGGAGGATTAAGAGTAGATGCATACCTGATTTCTGGTAGGAGTTCTTTGTAAACGACATTTCTTGCAGTCTGTGCTATGTTGCTGGCGTCCGGATTAACACGTCTTCTTTTCTTCGGACACGTGTCAGAGCTGTGTATAGTTGTCCATGTGCAAAGACTTCTGTTCTTAAGTCAAGGACTATTTTGTCGAGTGTTAGTCCTAGACAGCTGTTGAATGTTGTTGAATAAGCTGGTCGCAATGGGAGTTGACGCCTATGGATTGTCCAAGGTCGATTATCTGGTTGGTAAAAGAAGTCTACTCGAGATATAGGGTGGATGCTTCCATTGTGTTCCGATTCATCTGCGAGTAGTTTGACAGTAACAAACTTGTTGTGGGTTTTACATATCATTACCCTTGCATTTTTTACTAAGCCTCTTTCTTTCTCTAATGTTTTTGTTAAATGGCATATTGTGTTAGGCTTTAGTTGAAGTTCATGTTGGGGGAGTGCGGTTAAGAAAGTCGATTGTTGCCATTGGGTGATCTTCTATAGTTTGGTCATTTTCCGTGAGTCTATCAACGCTGAAATAAAGCTTTAGAAGTCCAGGTAACATTTCCAGAATCTAGTTGTTGAATGCATCAACAATGATATTTCTTGGAGATAAGAAAGCTCTTTTTTTACAAAGATCAGGGTTGCTAAGTATGTATTTATCGTAAAGGAAGGTGATAGCATCTGTGATGTCGATGGTTGTTTTGAATAATGTTAGTGGAATGTCTTCAAGTAAGGTGCCTTCGCCAATGGCATCGACAAAATGTATGAGTTCTGTGTCGGTGGCATTTCTTATAGGTGCGGTAAGATGTAACAGATCAAAATGGTTCCATAGAGGAGATGATCTGATAGATGCATTTATTGTTGCAGTCTTTCCTGCCTGTTTAACAATGGGAGCAATTTGTCTAAAGTCCCCTACTGCGATGAATAATTTGCCTCCAAATGGCAAGGGTAGGTTCATTATTTTTGGAAGAAGTATGTCGACTGCTTCTATGACAGCTCTGTTTGCCATGGGGAATTCGTGTGCCTATATACGCTGCTAATTCTGCTATTGGAACAAAACTATGAGCCGCTTCGAGAACCTCCACAAGCAACAGCATCCTCGTCTACACTTTGCTTTACAAACGAATTGCTATTAAGAATCACTTCATAGTCATTCTTGACTCTAGAGTACTTTCTGTTTGCAGGGTGCACCTTCCCTCTTGAAATATAGTAGGTATGTACATCTATTAAACAGCAATAAGAATCAACTACAGATCCAATCTAAAATAACATGCCACAACATGCCTTACTCGACCGTCTTCAAACACATCAAAGAACATAGTCCCTGCATCATCAAACATACACGCCTGGATTTCCGTATTCTGCAATAAAACCAACACTCGTCCACATCTGTTAAACTCTTACACACAGACCTTGCAAAAATCAATACAAATAACATACAGCCTCATCAATCAGCTCAATATGGAAAACATGTCCTGCGCCACGAGCATTTCTATATGATCTCAGCACTCCTTTCCTTGTCACACGACCCTTAATTGTCCAACCCATCTCATAAGGAGTGAGGTCTGCTATAGGTAAAATTCGTCCACTGATCAGAGCCCCAGACCTTCCCTTTACATACTCACCCCTTTTTCCCCTCTTCACAGCTGCATCAATTCAAACAAAAAATTATCCACGTAACATAATTCTCACTCCATTTTGTACCAGATCCTCAATTCCAAACCTTGATTTGCCGCTCCCTCTCCCATGCAACTCTTCAATTCCAATTTCTCCCCTCCCCTGCTGACCGCTGACTCCCCACTCTGTTGCCCGCCCACATCTAACCCCCATGCAATTTACTCAAGGCAGGGAACCAAAGAAAAAAAAAAAAACAACTTCCCACGACACACATACTTACCTCCCGCTCCCTCCCCCGCTGCTTCCATCGCCTCCAAGCCCACTTCTCCAAAGCCATCGCTCCCTTCCTCACCTTGACCCATCACCGGAAAACACACCGGAAAAACCCCGTCAAAAAAACAGATAAATCAAATTTTTATGAGGGTTGCCTAACCCCCCCCCCACTTTTTCTGCTGGTTACGAGCTATACCACGTGTCTGTCCGTCGTTTGTTTTCTTTTTTAGCCGCCCTGATTTTTTTATTTTTGATCATAGGATCGGGAAATTAGAAAAGCAAGTATTTGCCCCCGGAGTATTAAACCTCTCAGTTATTTCAATCTCGTCCTTTCAGATTTCCGCTTAGTTTCTAATCTCCACCTTCTCTGATTTCTCTTCTATTTCGCCATGGCCAAGCCAAGCCAAGCTTTTTGAGATCTACCAAGCTTTTCGTGGTGGCCATAGCAAAGCTTTAAGGTCGCCCGGATTTAGTCTTACCCTAATTTAGTTTTTCCAGTTTAAGCGGCCTACAAAACTCATCCTATGCAAGTTTTGATGAGGCAAGGAAAGCATGGGGATTAGTAACTAATAGGAGCGGGGACTTGACAAGGCAAGTTCTTTCTGGATTCGCACCAGGAGGATAAGAGATAAGCTAAAAGCTTATTCTGCATTATATTGTAAGTTCTACTTAAGTGCTTTTTATTAATTTGAAGCATTAAGCTTTCATTCGAGAATGTCCTAGGCCTTACAATGTTATGCCAACGCGATTGGAGCTGGTTTCGGATCATCCAAATACTAGTGAAGTTCGGTCCATGTGTTTTTCCAATCAATCGCAATGTGTGAGTTGGAAATTTGGTGAGCATATTTTTATTTGTTTTGCTTTATTTATTGAGTTGCAAACGCACAAGCATGGATTCTGAAGCAATGCCTGGTAAAAAAAGAAGGTAAGGGCCACCTAGTAAAAGCATGCAAAGGTCTCTCAATGTTTTTAACACGTTTTTTGATCCATGCCATTTTTACCTAAATAATTTTGTTTGCAAAAGATAGAACTTATGAAGGAACTAGCTGCATTGCTCTTATTTCGTAAATCATCAGAAGGTGCTATTAGGCTTGTCAATGCCATGGTTCTTTCGCTGTTGTTTGAACATCTCAATGGAGTCCTTGATGTGAATCAAGAGGGAAGTATTCAAAATTACAGTTTATTTGATTTTCTAGTGTATCTATTCCCTGGTTTACAACCGTTTGTGAATCTTTCCAAGAAAGGATGCCAAAAAAAAAAATTAAAAATTGAGTTGTCTTCAACAAAGATGTCTGAGTGTGCAAATCCGCACCACCTCGGCATAGATAAGGAAGTTAGGGCTAATCCTCTCATAGAACCGTCACCACACTCCTCGGAGGAGATCCAAAGAAGGGGGCATGATATATAAACATAACATCAACATTAAGCAAATGACGTGTATATGCGAAGATATGGCACATCATGAGAAGTCCATGCAAAGATATGGCACATCATTTGTCATGTCGTGGTATAAGCATGTAAATGTTTGCCGTTTGTAATATTAATTTGTACAAAATTTTCATGGCATTCATTTTTTCGGTTAACTACGCTTGAGCTTGTATATGTTGCACACAATGGTTTCGTTAAGCCAATTGGTGACGATTGTACACTTTGCATGAAACTAGCATGCGATAGAATGATAAAGTGAGAGAACCGCATAACAAATCCATGTATAATATCAATTTCGTTTTCTAGATGCTTGTGGAATTGTCAAAGAAATCAATTCCAGACAAAATTTCAATGGGAAAAAAATCATCTACTAGGTCCAGTCTTCATAGCCATTTGTTTGATGTCAGGTGTCCTCCTACCTTGAAAATTTATCTAAAGTAGGATAATTTATCCATTTTGTCATACCATTCGCCCATTTCATGCTATTCGGTTGTATGATTTACGCTTCCGATAATCGACCATGGTGCTATCCGAATATGCGTTCTAGACAAGAGGAATGATCCGATCCTAGAGCGGAGCATCTCCAAACCGATGCAACTTGAAAACATCTATAGGGATTGTTGTATAATTATTAATATAATGCGGTGACCTTGTTGTGCAAGGCCATATTTGCACGCATGTTTTGAGGCCTGTCCATTCTTGTGCTGCAACTAGAATATGGTAAATGTCCTTGGCTGTGAGCTTTGATTCCTTTTGTTATTATTTGATGACTATTGATATTTTGTTACAAATGTTTCAGGCGATTTATTAGAGCGAGTGCATAGGCAAATACGAGAAATTAATTGGATCCCTCACAAGCTTATGGATTCTCTAGTATGGCCTGTTGTTGAAGATGGTCGCATCTTTGGAAGTCCCACATATTAAGACAATCATGTTTGTCCGCCATCTGCACCTCAAGCACTTCATATGAATATGAAGTCCACAATGGAATCAATGCGGGAAGATAGCAGTTCATATCGGGCTACATTTTACGAACCATTATTGAGGGCTATGATGGCTTAACCCTCTTAAAGGCGCCCAAGGTTATAAGGAGTCATTAAGGCTAGCGGATATGCCTTCTCTTGCGAGACATTTAATCTGAGATTTCTCCATGCATCTCGTGTGGACAACTCCATTGCAAATATGTTTTGCCTTGCACATTCTTTTTATATCCGTAGGATGGGCAACATTGGTCGGATTGTCTATTATCATTCTTGTTGTACTTCTTAACTCCCTCTTAGCAATGTTACTGCGTAAGTTCAGATTGGTCTTATGAGAGCTCGAGAATGAAAGGCTAAGGGCTACGTCAGAGGCCCTCAGTGGCATGAAGGTTCTAAGATTACAAGCATGGGAGGACCATTTCAAAACAACACTTGATAAGCTTTCTAGAGTTGAGCTGAAATGGCTATTTGGTTATGACCTGTAGTCATAGCAACCTCAACCTTTATTGCTTGCTTGCTAACCGGAATTCCTTCAAATGCAACCAATGCGTTTAAAACAATTACAAGATTCCTAGCCCAGGATTGCAGCATACCACCTTGCCAGCAATGCATGTGCAGCAACTGAAATTGCCTATTCCCCTGGGATCCCATTGCAATGTAGTCATCTTTTTTCAGTAGGCATGCACTATAGACTCGAAGAAATGCCTCAACTAGTAATGCATGCAATGCAACTCCTTTAAGCATGGAGGCGGCATTGGCATTATTGGATTCAATCGATTGTAAAAGTTGGCCATTAACACAAATGCATCCCTTAAGAAAACTAGTGTGAATTTGAAACAGTAGAGAGTTTGAAGCAAGAAGCATAGTTAACACATTCAGTCCAATAAATATATATTTCCACTTACATTTAATGCTGCTGCCCATCATGTTTTTTGAGGAGTTACGTGTTGGCAAAGCCAGACGTCTTATTCTTTCATGAAAATATCAAAGTATACAAATTAGCATGTTAATACATATCACCTCATGCCTTTATATATGTCAAGCCATCTCTATATATTTTGTCCACGGATATTTGGACTAGGCTTGCCATTGTAGGTCTCAACTGATATCTGTGAACATACTAGCACACATTAATATTTTATAATTTTTTCCTTTGCCTCAACCCTGCAGAAGGATATTTTATATAGGTGGCAAATTATCTGGTAGAGCTTAAAATATTTTTCACGCCCTGAATACTCCTCCCCTACCTTAAAAAAAGGTGCAAAATAATGGGAACCTTACTTACTGAATTGAATGTTATCAAACGTAGGAAGTTTGAAGCTGTGATAGTGAAACCTGAAGTGGAAGCCAGAAAAAAACTTTTTTAGACAGATTCGCTCTTGGCTTTTGTAAGCCTTACGATCAAACCTCACTCGCAATACCAGCCGCTCAATAAAAATATACCTTAATAAAGCACATCACTTAGGCGTAAAGCTGATACAATATTCTGTTCAGCTTGATTGTCGGATTAATATATTTTACAAGACATAGGTCTGCTCTGCAGTTGTCATTTAGCTGGATGTTAAATCTACGTTATCCTCTGATTTTCTTCAAGCATTTCTTTCATTTCATTGCTCATTCTTGATTCTGCACTCTGCTTTTTTTGCCATTCTGCGTATCAGATCTAGCAATGCCTTCTCTTTTGGTTTTTGTTCTTGCGTACATTCTACCTTTGCTTTCTTCTGTAAATGCCTGTTCTATGCATTTTAATTCGAGATCCTTTGAACAATGCTCAGATCTGCCTTTTCAAGGCGCGACTCTAGCATGGACATACAACCCAAATCTTTACACTCTAGATGTAGGGTTTTCTGGAACAATGGCGGTTTCAGGTGGATGGGTTTCATGGGGAATAAATCCAACTCCTTTAGGTCCTGTAATGAACGGATCTAGTGTTTTGCTGGCATTCAGTAATTCTAGTGGTGTTCATATTCTTCAATATAGACTCACCGATGCTACAACGAACGGAGTTGCCCCTAATCCAGGATCTCTTGACATTACAGTCCTGAATAAATCAGCTTATATTGAAGGGTCTAATGTGACCATTTTTGCTAAAGTGCAGCTCAAATCTAATCAGACTAAGATATACCACATTTGGAACAAAGGCCCTGGCATGAATGGTGAGCAGCCAATGCAGCATGGCTTTAGTTATGAGAATCTCAGAAGTGGAGGTGTTCTCGATCTTTCAGATAGCAGAGAATATGCTGTTGCATCATCACCACATCAGACCCTAAAAAATGTAAGTTTCATTGTCAATATGTTTGCAAAATTTTCAACAGATTTTGCAGAAAAAAGAGTTTATAGTGATGTGTTGAATTGATGCTGGTTTTTTAATCTATGTAGAGGCATGGTGCAATAAATGTAATTGGGTGGGGAGTATTGTTGCCCCTGGGTGTTATATCTGCAAGGTATTTGAGACAGTTTGAAGCAGCAGATCCAGCTTGGTTCTACATTCATGCAAGTTTTCAGTCCTTAGGTTACCTGCTTGGTTTCATTGGTTGGGCAATTGGTTTGAAGCTTGGCAGTTATTCCAAAAGTGTAGTTTACCTTACACATTTTAACATTGGCACTGCTATCTTTGTTCTAGCCTCACTTCAGGTAAGAGCTTCTGGCTCAAAAAATCTTTGCCTTTACAAAACTTTGCTTGCAGAATATTTCATACATTGACTTGTGAAATTTAAACTGCTATTTGAACAGATACTTTCAGTCCTTTTGAGGCCCAGCAAAGACCATAAATACAGGAAGTATTGGAACATATATCATCATACAATTGGCTATCTGGTTATTTTAATGATAGTGATAAATATTTACAAGGGATTCCGTATTCTGCAACCACATACAAAGTGGCGGAATGCTTATGGTGGCATCCTTGCAATACTGGTACTAGTTTGCTTGGTATTGGAGATTTTGACGTGGGTTATGTACTTCAAAAATAGAAAGATGAAAAATCCTGAAACGGAACTTGATGGCCAGCCCATTAATCATACAAGGTATGTACCTAGGCAAGATGAGAACTGATTAATCTACTTGCCGCATTGTAAATCCAGCCTTGAAACACCACACAAGAATAAAGGTGGAATATATGTTCTTTGCTGTTTATCGCAAGGTTCAAATACATCTGTTACTCGATTTTGTTCGGGATTTGACATAGTAGTGCGTTTGTCAATTCTTCATCACATTCAGAAAGTAATCAATATTGTTAATTTGGCTTTTTCCGGTGTGGTGAGAAATCTTTTTGGAATTTTTTTTATCCCGATTTTCTAAGATTTTGGGCATTTTGTATGGAAAAAAAAACTCGATCTTCCAAAAATCGAGCATTTTACTTTTGATTGGGGGTTTAGGCTTCATTCTTTTTTGGCCGAGACTGCATGGCAAGGAGGCCAACGTAATCGACTCCAAAAATTTTTCCTGGTGTTCTGCAGCATGAGTTGGTCGGATTTGGTCTGCCAGGTAAAAGGTTTTGAGTGAGCATGTCCTGCCGAACTCCCAAATATTGTGCCCTTGGTTTAGTAAATACTCCGGTGATGCGATTGATCTGCATAAGATGGCCGCTCCAATTGTTCTTCCAAATAATTGATGTTTAGAAGATTGAATTGAAAGGCACACATGCAGAGGTACTGCCTTCTGCATTATGGTTAGGTTTTAGCTATCTTATCTCTCCTTCTTATTTAGCATCATATGTTGTCTGATTCAACAGATCTTTCTGATGACATCAGCAGTTTTGATAAGGAAATTTAAGGAATTCAAAGGCAAGAGCTTCAGCCAGGTCTATTTCCGCTCTGTATCATATTTCTATTGCAGCTCTCTCAAATTCAAATTCTATTCTATTGCTCTCTTTTATTTTCTATTTCTGTAGAAGGGTATATAGAAGCTAATCACATTTTAGAATCTGCTCTTTTGTTGCTCAGATGTAATGTATAAGATTTGTTAAAGATGTAAATAAATTCATTATTGGATTTATACTATATGTTATTTTGATGCCTTGAATGCTTAGCTTATGATCAAATTCTTAAAACATTGTTGCTGATCTAACCAGTTTACAGATTGGCAAATAATTATATGCTTGGATGTGTTTGCCAAGCCCTGTGGCAAGAATGAATGCTGCACAGCCAGGTATGTTTCTTTCCCAAAGTCTTTTGTATGTTACTATTGCATAAGAATCTGATGATCTCTTATAGGCACAATTTCTAGGCAGTTGATATGTATGATATCGAATATTTAGTGTTGTAGAAGAACCTCTACTCATCACGTGTCTCCTCTTTCTAGATTCGCTTCTTCAACTAACGGCAAGACACTCACATGCCCCCTGAAATGCTTGGTGAGTACACAAATTTCTAGAATACTGAAGCTAAATAACTTTATTCCTTCATTCATCTGCTTCATCTTCACATCTGCTCTTTGCATGTCTCTGTCCCATGTAAACATCAAATTGATTTGCCCCCTCTAGGGAAGGCACATTTCTTCTTTGTTCATTTTGTTTTGATTGTGTTTTGAATCAGATTAAGCCCATTGTTAAAGGGAATGATATCTAACAAGACATATCTTTTGCAACGTTTATGTGTGATGTATGGAAAAGTACCTGCTTTGAAAGCCCATGCTGCAGCAAAACCAACTTTGCAAACCATGATGAGAGGCAAAGGTAATTATTAGTTGTTTTTTTGTAATATCCTGCTGCCTGAAGTAACCAGTCTGATATATGTTGTTTATATCCTTCATAGAAATACGCCACCACATAGCAGTTGACACGTTAAATAAATCATTCAAGATGGATGAGAAATGATGCAAACATACACCATCTGAACATTGTTGCATGTATCATCCTAAACATAAAGTGAAAGCACCAGTGGATTGTGGATCCTAAACTCATGGTGATAAACTAAGTTGTATTTTCTATTTGCAGAAAAGGGCTACCCCACCCTATTGTGCTATCGTATTTATAAGTTATATAACCCTTGCAAGTAGAAGAATGTAGAAATTTTCCCAGCACTCAAAATGGTTCAATTTCATATTCCATCTTTGCCTATGTGTTTATTTTCCTTGCACATCTATGATATAATAATCTTTTCTTATATTCTGGTCTTCAGAAGAAGAATAGTCTTTACAATTACAGCTATTAAAGGTAAATATTTGAACTCTAACCCTGATTAGGCTCTATATAAATTGACTGATCTGATTGTTGACCCTTTTTATTTTATAGGATCGCTACTGGTACTATACAATTGAGATTAGATTTGCACTGTATGGCCTTCTTGATCCATGCTACCATTTAAGCATGTCCTTGCTTGGATCCAACATGGCTGCTTGAGAGGCGCAAAAATGGTATCTGCTTCTGCGTTAGCGTAGGCAGGTATGCAAAATTGTCTTTATCCTGTAGATTTTTGTAAATATGATAGTGTTCAGAATGAGGCATCTATGTGTTTGTAGCTTACAAACCCTCTGATTGTGTAGCATCATCCAAGAAGCACAGGTATTAATGAGAGGCTTCCCACTGAAAATGATGAGCTGCAAATGGGATTCTGAAAGAGATAAGAATGAGCAAGTAATTGAAAATTACATTAATATCATTATTGAAAGGGATTATGACCATTGTCAAAGGGAATTATATCTAACAAGATCTACATTTTTGCAACATTTCTTTATGTGTTGTATGGCTACCTATGTGCTTTTAAAGCTCCTGCTACAAAAGAGACAGTGTTTTGGAAGTATTTTGTGGTTGCCAAGGAGCTGAAAAGTCTTATGCTAGATAGGCTTTATGTTTGCAATTGAAACTCATGGATGCATATCCGTTGCATTTTTTGTGTTTTCTGCCAGACTTTCTCTGCATATAAGTTATATTTGCCGCCACATCATGTAAGGTGCCCCCAAATGTCAAGTACTGCCTATACAATCCCGTATACAATGTTTTAAGAATGTGACCATGCGCATAACAACTTACCTTGGTCAATAACAGGAAGGTAAACAAACTCTTTGTCAAGCATATGAGGTTGAAAGTGATATTGTGAATCTATTGTTGTCTGTTTTTTTAGTCAGATAGAAGACTTAGAGCAATATACTTAATTTTTAAATAAAAGACTTAAAAGACAATATCTGGTCCATTGTTAAAGCAATGCGTAGAATAGGTGACGTATGGATTTGCAAGGAGAATTTAAAGATTTGTATTTAATGCATGCTTTTGAGTTTCCCATAGGTGCTTTTTGCAATCTTAATGTGGTCCATATTCTAAGTTGCTACTAAGTCATCAGCATAGAGAGTACCTTCCTTAACCTAATATCTCCAATGCAACATCATCTTAATGTTCCTATAGGTTTATCAATATTTGTTGAAAGCTTGCCCTAAATATATAAGGCTAGCAAGAATATTTTATACGATTGAGCTAATGACCCTTGCATCCAAAATGATTGCATCTTTGAAAAATTTGCAAGTAGTTTGCCCATGCTACCTTTTCTACATTCTCAAGTTGATGCTTGGATACATGGATTACACAACACAAAGTCCTATGCATACTATCACAAGCCTTTGTCAAATATACAATGTACTGATCCATCTTTCTTCTTTCATTTTACTTCATGCCCAACAATACCGCATGCCACACAGTTGATATCGAGCTCCACATACACTCAAACATTCATACGAAAACAATGTTCTAGCTAACAATGAAACAAGCACCCCTTCCAAATCAGTTACTAAGCAAGAACGCCGGCATCATAACTAGTAATCTTTTAAATTACATTATGTAAATAGGATGCTTATCGATCTAGGCATGGTAGAAAATGGTATTCTCCCAAAAAATCATTTGTACAACTTCGGTGGGAACAAGCTCTTCATCTCTGGATAGACTTTTAGGCCAGGTTTGTTTTTCACGTTTGCACAAATTTTAGAATGTCCATTTGCACAAACACGGGTTGAGACTATAAAGCAATTTTAGAATGTCCACGTTACTGCCAGGTGAGACTTTTGTTCACGTGTTCACGTGGATGCAACTACAAGTGTTCGATTTTATCTATAGCTTGAAAATTGAAAGAAAATTCCAAGTGGGATGTCGATTACCAGAAGACCACTTCAATTCTTCCAAATGGCACGAAGTTCGGTACTTTGCCCTACCGCTGCTATGAATGGATTGCACAATGAGATATCTTGTTTGCATCGCATCTTTGGTTTTTTATCCTAATTAGTGTAAAATTTTCAGTAAATGTTCTCGAAATCAAATAATGTTTCGGATCTGCTAGTAATAGTCGAAAAATAAAAGGATATGTGGTCTCTTCTACTTCTTCGATTTGAGCTAAGGTATGATCCTATTACGAATTTCAATCTGTATTTTGCATACAGAACAGTGATGGAAGGTAACTACTTTATGCCTAGCTGATAAAGCATGGCTTTATGCCTTTGGATTTATACCATGGATCTACTTGATGCAGCTGCAAATGCAAAGGGCAAGAGGAAGAAACAATAGCTATTTGTTCCATGGCAAAAGCCCTTGCTCCCTTTGATAAAATATAGAATAGTGGAATAGACTGAATTAGATTGGGAACAGCCCCCAACGTAGCATGTACAAATATAGTGGATGGACATGTCTATTCACCTAAAGACACGACTCTCTGCATGACTAGGACTGCCACATCAGCGTGGCCACATGGCTCTTGCCATGTCAGCTATCTTGATCTATATGATCATATATGCATATTTCTAACACTCCCCCTTGATCAATAGATCAAGAAGAATTAGAAAATTCTAAGTATGAACTCTCTCTCCCCCTTAATAGAAAGACTATAAAAAATTTCCTCTAGACAAAAACTCTAGACTTATTATGAGGATGCCTTGATCATATATAGTAGGCATATTTCTCCCCCTTGATCAAGCATCCATTATGATGATCATTACATGGGACCTCACTTATAGGACTTCTAGGTGACACTCTAGAATACTTCACAATTTTTCCCAACAAACATGGGCCTTCGTCGTGAATATTAGAATTTCCTAAAGGTCAAAACTAATATTTTAGCCTCGTATGGTCCCACGTTATGGCCATTTCTTGCCTCATCCAATTTTCTTGTTTCCACATCATACCTTTGTAACGATTCCATCGTCTCCAACTACTTTAGCTCCTTCTAGAAATGACTTTTTTCACAATGAGCGTTTCTCTTCACTATTTTTACAACAATATCTTTCCCAAAATCTCCATGGCATGAAAAAGATCTTGGCTTATTTCCTCATTGTTCTAGTGAACTTTGCATGCATCCATCCAATCCACATTTTATGGGCTTTCTTCTTCAACCTGGATGCATCCTTTTTTCTCCATGCTGCTATTGTATGCTTTTTGGTTTCTTCCTTATGCAATAATTTTCTTGCTTCAATAGAATACCTTATCATAGTATCTTGAGGAATGCATCTTCATCTCCATCGAAAATCCTTGGCCGGAGAGGTCGCGATCTCCTGGCCATTACCATAGCAGCTATGTCCTTCCTTTGAAGCAACAAATTTGGGTCTTGTATTGATCTAACCCCATCACGGGGAACATCTCTAGTATTTTCTTTGGTTCCATTCTTGCACCAACGTATTTTTTGTTGAAGTATGCACTTTTCTTTCCTTCATAGACTTCCACTCCCTTCAATGAAATCGGGAATAAAATGTTTTTTCAAGTAAAATGGAGGCGACCGTTATCAATAATAATGGACCAAATGAAATTTCCTTTTCTTGTTTCTCCAATTGGGGAGATAGAATAGTCTACGAGATTTCGAATCATGGGTTCCAAATAGATTTGTTTTCTCTTCCTCGCCATGGGCGATCAAGTAAACATGTTCATAATTTGTTTCCGGTTTGCATATGTGTCCCAATCTCCAGATTTTTTTAGCTTTTAAACAAAATTTCATCCAATACTCCATTTCCATTATCTTTGCAACCTCGGCCTCTTATGTTTTTGCACTTTGTGTAGCTTGGCAATTTCTCCTTTTGCATCTTTGGTCGGGACAAGAATACCATTCATGAAAAATCTTTTTTTTCTTTGATGTCTTCTAAAGATGAACTCATCATTACCAATGGCCCTCAATCCCATCAAGCAACAACTCATTATTTGACTGAAATTGCCTTTGAAATTAGTCTCTCCTTGATCTTGCTCACCGATTTACAAAATTCTGTAAATTGTTTTATCCGGTGCAATTGTTTTATCTCGGGTCTTCATTTATAGCAGCCTCCAAAGGTATCCCTCCCCGAATATCAAACCTCGCTGGATTTGGCCAACAACGGGTCAGATACTTCTGCCATTGGCCTCTGCTTGGCCAAGAGCCACGTCTCGCTTTTAGAAATTAAGTTTTCATGTCTAATTTTGATAGACGTAATCCATGACGGGCTACATACTTCAAGATGATTGATTCATCACCAAGATCATGTCCAATGGAATGAATCACAAATTTCACTTTATGTGTAGGGAGCTTGATTTCTTATTCCTTTCCTTGCATTTCTCTTTGGGGAATTAAATGCTTCAAAACGATGAGTAAAACCCATACCCTCCATAAAATAGTACCAAAGATATTTGACAAATTTGCTCAATCTTTGCCGAGATGGTTTGGAAATATCTCATCCTTGATTCAAAGAATTGAGGCTGTTCTCCCACATCTTCATTCATTTCCCCACTTTCTAATCGCTTCTTCATGTGTCCAGGATCTAAGAGCACTTTGGCTCGATACCATGATAAAAATATAGAATAGTGGAATAGATCAATTAGATTGGGAAATGTTCCCAACGTGAGCATGTACAAATATAGTGGATGGACATGTCCATTCACCTAAAGACACTCTCTCGATGACATGACTAGGACGCCATTATCAAGGCCACATGGTTTTGCCATGTCGGGCCCTATCTTGATCTATATGATCATATATGCATATTTTAACACCTTTGTCTTCAGCTTTTAGTCTTCAAATTTCTACCTGTGAATGTTGAAGCACAACCAATTTCACGCCTATAACAAACATTTGATGCTTAGAGCGCTTAAGTAGCATTACATTAAAGGGGACACATCCAACAAATGGGCCTCATGCAGCTATAGTTGACGCCATCAAAAATTGCAGGGGATTTTACTTTTGAAGCACTACTAGATTTTAAAGGTCACACAATAATAAGAACTGGTCCAAGATATTTTCTCACAAAATTCACAAAAACTAAGTGAGCTTCTCATGCAGAAGGGGAGTTGGGGAAGGGGGGAGAGTGGGGAAGGGGCAACAAAGCTTTGGGGGAGGGGGAGCACGAGGAAGCTAACAAGAATTAAAGGGGATGGGTCCCCTTTGAAAAATTAACTACCAAAGAAGTTAAATGGGCAGTGCTTGGGGCAACTCGTAGGTTGAATGGAAGAAGGATAAAAGGAGAAAATGTAAATCGAAGGATAAGATGATGTGAAATTAAAGAATGGAAGCCCCAAGAACCTTAAGCCTGTAGAAGCAACCATCCTGATACATACAAGCCCATTTTTAACATGAGTCCATCTCAATCTCAAAACAGCTATAGTCCCGATGGCATTTGCCGAGAAGATAATGCAGTGCCAAAATGTGAGAATACATATTGAACTAATGGATCGGAGGGCAGAGATGCCTCCAACAAGACTGTATCATGAAGGCGCCATTGCTTGATTGGAGAAGGGGCCTGAATTGAAGTTAGGTTGCTTTTACCTACCAATACAAGATCGTTCATAATTTGTTGTTCGAGGTTCATCTCCTAACAAGCATTTGGAAGGCTATTTGAGAACACTTTAATATTTAACTAATTTGTTGATGTTATAAAGCAAGATTCAATCACTCCTCAAAAGCTTTGATAACTAACGACTTGTACTCTCCTTTGCCATGGCGGCAATAAGCATGGGACATAGGGTTTAGACAAATAGAAATCTCAATGTCCATTGGATGTAAAAATTATGGAAACAAATATAATGAACAAGGATGTTCAATTTTCCTTCTATACACAACAAAGTGACATGCTTCCTTTTCTATAGTGCACTCTGATGAGAAGATGTAAAGGGATGTCTATGAGTACATTGAACACATGCTAGGCAGTTAAAGATGTTAAATATATTCCATATAATTATGCTACTGCAAACATCATGCTTCCTTTAGACATACAAGCAAAATGGGAAATAGTCGTCAGTGTGGTGAATCATGACTATAGCTCAAGGAATTAACACATAAATTGTGTATTTATAATGTTTGTATGCCACCAAACTTTAATTAGAAAGATCGGCTTAGAAAGATTAGGGGTGAAGGAAAACGAAGAGAAGACTATGTTATAGAGGAAGTTAGAAAATATTTAGAATACATGTCAATCTCGAAATGAACACAAGGGTAAGATTGGTCATTCGATTTGCATGTAGAGACGTGCCCAAACTGTGGAAGATAAATATAATATCATTTTTCCTATGAAGTGATTATATTTGTAAGGAGAAATTTCATCATCACGCGATGGCCCTTTTGACTTCATATGGAAACCAGCTAGGCATATTTATCTTGAAAAACCTTAAGAGCACTATCTAGGTATACTTTAACCGAAATAGCTCAAATGTCAACACATGAGAGAGGGCTTGCAAACTAAATTTACAACTTAATAAAAAGATTGAAGATCCAATGGATGTCACAAATGCTACTTCACAAACTATTGAAAGATTTACGATTGCATAAGGTTTTTAGTACTAAATAATATGCATCAAATAATACAATATCTTGTCCCAAAATATCCCTCAAACCCAATGTTTCTCTATCCTTTGCATATATGCTTGACATGCTTAGACATAAGCAACATTAGCATTAATGGACATTGGTTTTGCAAGAATATAGTGATAGTATGCAATAGAACCCTTAAATGAACTATTTAAGACCATTTCTATGTCAACCAATATGCGAACTTTAATGTGTCGGGGATTACAAGGGGACATAGGTGTATGTGGCATAGATAAGGCCATCTAAAGCTTCAATCACAGCTACATATCAAAACTCACCTTGCTCTTGTTCCTCGAATGTCAATACATCACTCCAACTGTCACCATTATCTTATGAAATGGCAATTTTAATACAATCCGCAAAATTGTACTATATAAAAACAATAATCTGCCATCTTTGAGCATTAACGGCATTAAAACCTGCATCCATGAAAATCATCACATAACAAGATGTGCTTCATATATGAGCAAAGGGAACGCCTCTAAAAAGGTTAACTACCCCCAGGAATTTGTTCGTCTCCAACATTGGCCAAATGTCAATTTCTACGCAGTAAGAATATCGAATTTAAAAAACTACTGCAAAATATCCATCCAAATGTGATAAAGTATAACATGTTTAAATGCCCCTTATATAGCTACTATCTTATTCCTTAGAAGATGATCCAACTATGCATTATATTTATACGTTTAGATGATTACTATAGACGTTTATGAGTAGTCGATTCTACCCATTTTACTTGAGCCGATCTCCATTGGTCCGTTATGCAGAGCATAGAATGCATAAGGTGCTTTTGTCCTCAAGGAATGCATTTTCATTTCTTGACTGGACAAAATGAATAAATATCAATGAAACAAATTCACTATGTAATGAAATTATTATGTACTAGATAATCCGCTTCAATAGAAATCACAATATATATTCTTAATAAAATTGTCATGTCCTTAAAATTTTGTAACCTTACTTTTTTGAGAATTATCACGTCTTAGAAATTTTGTAAATCTTGATTACTTTGTGTCGTGGATTTGAAAAACTGTAGTTTCCATAATTTGTATGTGATCGAGATTGGTTGAAATGATTCCTTATATATGGGACCCAATTGAAGCACCAAATTAAGCTCTGTCACTAACAAATTTAGATCATGGCCAGAAAGGATGGTTATTTCCAAGCATATGGTTACAAAATAGAGCAAGAAAACAAGAGGCCTAAAAATGACTATTATATAAGATTATGCCCTGAATGTATTTTTACTTTTTACTCATACACTTTTCTTATAATTTGAATGCAAAAACAGTTTAAGAAACGAGAGGTTTAAAATGACTATTATCTAAGATTATGCCTTGAATGTGGCTTTTTTTTTACCCTCATACTCTTTTTTTATGTAATACAGAATGCAAAAAGAATTTAAGAAACAAGAGGCTTACAAAATGACTATTATATAAGATTATGCCTTGAATGTGGCTTTTTTTTTACCCTCATACTTTTTCTTATGTAATACAGGGATGCAAAAAGAGTTTACTTCTATTTTTGATCTCTCTTTGACCATCCTCCTGGATAGATTTTGTTCTTCCACCTGCACCTTTGCAGCCTCTGTGTGGTTCTCTCTAATCCATTCTTCAAAGGATCTTCATTTAGATCAAGCCTCAACAGACCAGCAAATACTCCAAAAAGCTATTGGTTCCCTGAATGTACACAAAGATTGTCATGCCTTAGCAATGCATGCAAGAAATAATAGAAAAGAAGCAGTACCTTCAAGGCTTCTTTAACGACAGGCTCATTTTCTAGACCAAAAGGCTTTGGGATGCCACACTAATGACAACTCTGCCTTTCATTACCCATCATTATTTACCATTGATGACCTCCACAAAGTCGTGGGACTTGAGATACATGATGGAGGATACTGATGCCTGATTAGTCAGTAGAAACCACACACACATTAATGAAGATATACACTCAGAGTGGTTTCAGATGCTATATGAGACTGCAAAGCAAACCATTCTCCAGATGCAAACTATTTTACAGTTTTTCACTTGAAAAAAAATTAACATAATTGCAGTCCTAAATTCAAATGGATCAAGCTCTGAGAAGCTTTGACAAGCTATCTTATTAATTTTAGTTATTTAAGGAACAAGCTCAACAGGGAGCAAAGCATAAATTCCAAGATCCAACAGTCATAGACTAATCCAGTAATCCCCAGTTCAGTCTTAAGACTAACAAAATACCGTGATATGAGAAACTGCAGGTTTGATCATTAAAGGTGACTGCAGAGCCATGGGCCAGTTCCCTACAAAATGCCACAGAACATGAACTACATGCTTACATACGTTTTAGAATACAGGAAATGTGGAAGGCAAAAATCAGAAATCAGTACTAGAAATCAGTATTTTGCAATGTAAGCTATCTAAAGACTAAGATGGAAATAATTACCTTACCAGGGCTCGGACATGCCCTGTGGGAGGTAGTTTGTTTGTCAAACCATAAACAACCACAACAAGAAAAAATTTGAATAAATTATATGCAGCAGCCATCACGGGACCAGGTAATCTCTATCTATTCTATTGAGGCGATGTTTGAATGTCTCACCCCCATCAAAACATATAATGAAATAAAAACACATGAATGGAAATTGATACTAACCCTGCTACTCTTATATACCACCGAGCTGCTACTCTTAATCTTCCAGGCCCTTCACAATGTGAAACACCGTTATATGTGTACATCTGATTGAGTTGTTGCATTGTCGGGTAGATACAATCACTTTTAGCTGGTTGCGCTTAGAACAAGCACTACTGCCATGCTCTCTCTTAACCCGATTCAAAATTTAAACTGCATAACGGAATCCCTAGCAAAGGGGACTCCCTCAATCTGTCATGAGACCAGAAATCCATATGTTCTTTACCTCAGTATATCTGATGATGCTCTTCGCTAATAGAATGGGGGAACCTGTGGCACCAGACTTGTTTCCGAAAGATGTATTCCGAGAATTCAAATAAGATATGCAAAGCAAGAAAGAACCTAGTATCCGGTCGACCCAAATAAAAAAGGCACATAGAGCTTAAAAAACAAATTCTGAATTTACCTCCTAGATCAGCAAGAAGATAGTTCAATCTGTGATTGGTGAAGAACAAGAGAAAGCCAAGCGATTCACACTCAATCAAATCAAAGCATCATAAGGTTCCTCAAACCACAAGGGCACAATCTCCAAAGGGGCACACCCTAAGCGACAATCGCCTGCCCTTCGGCATCCGCATTCATCCCTAAATTCTCGTATGGATAACTTTTTAGAAAGGAAGTGAAAATTAGATGGATATCTAAGGCATAGACTTAAAAAGTATAAAAACTAGGAAAAAGCACACCAGAAGGTTTTGGCAAGGTTTTTGCGTATTAGAAAATGGCTAGGCCTAGACATTTATGTCTGGCGGCATGGAATCTGGGAAGCGGATTCCAGGGAGTCCCACGATCGGGGGAGCCGGAGAAGGGTCCTCGAATCAGCAAACCCGCCTAGTGCACACAAACATGGTAACGGCCTGAGCTTCAAATTTACCTTCTCGACACCGCCGAAAGAGTAATCATCATGTCATTTCCATTCCTGAGGCGGAATCAACGACCTAGTTCCATGTTGTAATAAGATTGAAAGTGGATCTTATTATGATCCAATAGTTCTTTGTTTTATTTGGCATTGTGTAGTTTGATCTTTCTTGATATTGTTATGGTTTTATTTTTGATTTTGATTGTTGTCACTTGAAGTTCAAATTCAAAGTTGTTTTAAGAACAAGAAAGTTGTTTTTTAAATGAAGAAATGAAGTTATGTAAAACCTGTTTTGTCACAATGTATATATGAATAAAGAAAACAAGTCATTACCAATATCCAATATCCAGGTAAAGAAAAGTTATATAGGGAGTAAAGGGAATCTTGGCAATAATGTTTGCACAATCAAAAACTATCTTTTATAACATATCATTCCTCAAGGTTTTACGCCAGATTCGTAGATAAACAATAATGAAATATGTTACGCTTCAGGTTTTGGCAAGAAGTCAGATATATTCGGAAAGCTTCGTGCCGCATTTAGAAAGAAAGGCACCACGAAGTTTAGAAGGCCAACATTTAGAAAAGAACCTATGAGCCAGAGGCTTTTTGGTTGCTTTCCGGGCATGAAGTCCACTTCCGTGAGCTTTGAAAATTGCTTACATTGTCGGTCCCTTGTTCCGCCCCATGTTTGCAGCATACCCATTTTAAAAAGTTGGCGCTTTATTCATCGTTTATTCACGCCCCAGACCTTGATCCGAAAATGGCTGTGGCGCCCATGGCTTTGACTTCTTTTCTTTAATTTCGATTCTCAGGTACAAAAAGATCGCCTCCTTTATACTAATTTTGTCTAATTCTCGCGAACGGGCCACTTTGTGGTTTTCCAAATTTGTTTAACTTATCCATGACTGATCCATTTTTTATCCAATAAGTAAACGATGCGTGTAAACAAATGACAGGGTCAAAGATGGAGTCCATCACTATTTTAGGTAAAGATTGCACCTTCTCCCGGAACCGTGATGCAAAGTGAGGATTTGTAGTTTTATTTATTTGTGTGTTTGTAATGAGTAATTATGTTGACCATATCTGAAACCGCTTGAGCCCATATCCTTTACCTCAACTTCATCGCCTCAAGATAGGAAGTAACTTTCTTGGTTGATTTTCATGTTCATGTGCTAGTAATTGTAATTTTTTTTGTCATCGCATATTCTCTTGTGCTTAATTAGCAGTGGTCCCGGCAACACGCTCATGCCCATAACACAACGATCCCAATACGATATTATAATCGCCACGTCACACGATATGTCACCACAACAAGTACTTGAGAGTCGTGAAGAGTTGCACCTAGGGGCAACCTCGTGATATGTTATGCATGTATATTAAACATATGCAATTAAAACCCCTGCCAAGTGGCAATACCCCATTTGTCCCTTCTAACCTAACCCTAAAAGGTTCATGTATAAAGAACAAAACAAGTGGGGAAACCCTAACTTTCCTTTTTGCATTTTGGCTTCCCCGCCATTCGCCAAGGTAAGCCGCCATTCCGCATTGCCGGGATAGCCGCTGGAGCCTCTTTGCATATTAGATTCATCATGGCACCGCTCGAAGAACGCAGGGCATGGACGCGATTCTGGGGAGCCGAGCAAGTCAAGGATCGTGTAACCCGCGATTCTATTATGCAAAGTCGCCTCTAGCCCAAAGAATGAGTTAGGATAGTATGTTAGATCAGCCTTATCGCCTTTTAGATCCTAAGATCACCAAACGTAACAAAATAAACCTAAATGTATGTTTAGGTAAGATAGATTAGATCTTATTCAAATTTTGGTTTGGTGATGATGATGTTCCATTCTATGCTCTCCCCGTATGTGGAAAGGGGGTAGAGACCCTTAAACCCTCAGCCTGCAGATGATTCTAGATAACCTTTCATTAATTCTCACCACCGCACGTCTGGTACAAGAGCCCGGGTTGTGGGCGGCGGCCAGACCCGTGGAATAAGGCGGGGACTTGTCTCATCACCCATTGATCCCTTCCGTGTGTAAAGCTCAACGGGATCTGCCGGCTAGGCTTAATGGCTTGCCACCACGTGGGCAAGGCATGAACCGACACCTCTTGGGTGATGCGCCATCTTCAATGAGGTTCAAGTCAATATGGCAAAGGGCTCCCACTGCGAGGATGGGCATGCATACTCCGAGGGGAGGAGACTCTCATCGCCATCGGACCGGGAGAGATAACCTCCAAAGAAGAGCCCTTTTGGCTACGCGACCCGGGCTACTGGGCCCAGCCCCCCAAGACTCTTCTAACCTACCGCAAAGTGTGCACGGAGGGGCGGATGGAGGCGGACTACCCAATGCCATGTTTCTATGCCAAACCAATCCATTCTTGGTGCAGGAATTCGTCCGCAATGACTTCCCGAGGCCCAAGCCGCCCACAATTGAGTCCTGAGCCAAGGTAGGGATCCCATGATGATGATGTTATTGATGTGCTACTACACGACGATATGGTGTGTAGTCACCCTTCGAGGTGACTTTGTTGATATATTGATGTCATGTGCTTATTTTACTCACGCTCAAGCAGCTTAGACGGGTCCCTAGGGAAGACGGGCAAACGACCCATCCATTCTTTTCATCCACCCATTGTCAAGGTTGGTGTCGCGGATGGCGCCCCGCCGGGCTTATCGCCATGGGGATGAACTCCGGCTTTCCGACAATGATGAGCATCGCAGGAAGGGGATGTCACGTTGGCAGAATGAGCGGTGATCTTGGTAGACCAAGATCGCAGACCCACCACCCCCTGCTGAACTAACAAGAGACTTCTAGCCTTGGGGAATAGCAACCCAAGCATGAACCTCGAAAAATTGGAAAAAAAATTTAATCTTTAGAGCAAGAAAGTAGAGTAATGCTAAGTTAGGGAAGAATTATCGAAAAACCCCGCTAAAAATTAGGGCCATTAGAAGTGACTTCACATAGTTTTCCTGGGCATTTCAAAAATTTTTGAGAATGCTCTCGCCAAGACCGCGGTGAATGGTTGACCCCATGTTGACCTTAGTTAGGATGCATAATTAGAACAACCGATAGTGCGTATTAGCTTAAACCTTGAATTTGAGCTGTAAGCGTCATAACACTAAGAAACCCGCTTATAAAATCGAGAAAGTTTGAGTCTGCGGTGACCCCAGAGAGCGCTGTGAGCATTTCCAAAACTTTTGAGAATGGCCTCACGCATCGCGGTGAGTGGTGGTGGTACTTTTGCCTAAAGGAACCCAATGTATTAATCCAATGTATTAATTCAATGCCTTACGTATCGCTACTTATTACGAAATTGCGGTCCAAACCCTAAAATCTCCGCACTATAAATAAACCTTTTAGGTTCTTCATTTTCACCTTTCTCCGCTATCGCCTCCGCCCAAGAAGGTTGCTTATTTCTAGGCTTCTGGAAGGTTTATCAACATATTTCAAAACATGGCTCGCACTCAAACAAACCGCCAATGGTTGCAGCGCACGACATTATTGCCGTGTCCCGCAGTTCCCCAAAAGCCGAGAGGCTCGTGGAGCAAGCCGCAAGAAGAGAACCCTCGACATAAATCCCGTTATGAGGAGGATCAGCAAAGCAAAGAAGATCTAATAAGAACATCCCCAAAACCCTAATGAGCGTGAAAACCCCAAAAATCAGGGCAATGGAGGAGGGGACAGGATCGACGAGGGACTTAACACGAGAGAGCCGTAACGGTTAAAGAAATGGGAAAGAGGAAAAGAGCGACTAAGAGGAAGAGAATTGCGTAAAAAGTCGGGTGGCGAAAAGATTGAGGAAGGAGCCACAAAAATTGAAGGAGGACAAAGGGAAGGACCTCGGCGCCCAAGAAACCCGGGCGAAAACAAAGGCAACATTAACAAAAGGGGTGAGCATAAGGGGAGCCGGAGTCCGACGGACTCCGGCCGCCTTCATCGCATTAATCGAAGCCCGGGACGAGGATGAGTCAAGGGGTCCCCCGCCAGAAGGCTTCAAATGTAGATAATGAGGAGGAAGAGTACGCAATGAAGATCCCCATACCCCAAGTGGTCGGGTTTAACAAATCCGATCCAAAGAAGGGCAGACCAGCATCGGAATCGTGATGTACGCTAACGAAAGTGGAAGTAACAGAAGAAGCTAAAGGAGTACAACGTAGTACATGAAGATGCACGAGGAGTATTTAAATATTATGAAGCAAAATAAGAATAGAATAGAACATAATAGGTAACGTGACGCGGGAGGGAGGAAGGTCATCTAAGAAGAACACTTTGAAGTCGCCCGTGAGAGACCCGCACTCCCAAAGAAGCCAATGAAGAGGAAGGCATTTACTTTGTAAGAGCTGCTCTGTGAGATCCCCATTGAGGAGCCATGGACTGCCGATACCAGTTGCTCGCGAAGATTGACCCAACTAGATCCCCGCAAGAATTTGACAAAACCAAGAGAGTAACGGATGACTTGTTACTTGACAGTGTGAGGCGCCAGAGCAAAACTAGTTCAAGACTTCTCGAAGACTCACTAGCATGTGCTCTCCATAAAGAGAGTCACTTGTATGCCTAGGGGATATGAAATTAGCTAGGTTTATTAAGAAGGAAGATTGCTAACTTGTTGTAATTACAAATCTTTGTAAATATGAAAATATATTTTGATCAAAGTTTGAAGTGCAAAAGTGTAAGCAATAAGGTTGTAATGATATGTGCATTTGAATTAGCTAAATTGGACAAAAAGTCAAGATTTTTGACCCCACCTCTAGAATGGTGCGCCATGAGCATTTCCAAAACTTTTTGAGAATGGCTCTCACAAGACTGCGGTGAGTGGTCGGCTAACGATCTATGTCTAGATTCTGCCCAAATGTAGAAAGTAAGGGTAGAGACCGCTTTAACTCGCTGGAGATAAGTAGAATTTATAGGTAATGTGCGCCGGAGGGTGCCCCGGGCGCCCCCAGCCTCTCCCTCGGATGGGATGTCGCTTAGGCCCCTCGGCGCGGATGGATGGCGCCCGAGGCTTTTACCTCGGCGGCTCCGGCCTGAGCACCCGGGCAGCATGTTCTGAAGGAGCCAAGCAGCATGTTTTGAGCCGGAGCACACGATGGAAAGCGGGGTGTCGGCGCCTTTGGCGCAGGGTCGGGAGGGATGACCTCCTCCGGAACACTTCTCTCGGCTGCCTCGAGCCGCCTTCCCTCGAAGCCGACTGGGCGCTTGAGAGCTTACTGATGCTTGTTTCACAAGGTTCCCCTACCTGGCCACCGGGCAGATCGCTGCTACATGGGGTTTTGGGACTCCCACCGCTCTTATGGTCTAGTGGTTTGATCGAAGTTACCTGTGGGGGTCGGCACCGATCTCTCAGACAAGATCTATTTGCCTCGGTTTCCGAGAGGGATGGAGGTTTAGCTGGCAGGCGAGTCCCAAGCACGCCTGCATTCGCACCTAGTCGAAGAGGTTACGGCCCGGGCCGCTTGTTGAAGTTCTGCTTTTGTTGAGGTATGTTTGTTGCTTTTTGCAAAAGATAGCTTTTGATCCGGCGGGTCATCATGGCAACGTTTTTTTCCCGCTTTTTTAATCCCGCCATGGTGCTCACTTCTAAGCCGCCCATGCAATGTATTTTGTTTTTTTGTACTTGTGGTCGTGATGTCCTTCGTGACGTCATTTTGTGGTGCTAAACGTAAAAATATACTCTTCCTTCCTTCCTTCCTTCCTTCAATTGCAAATTGAGCCATCTAGGGACCCAAACAGAGCTCAATTTTCACAGAGCGCCAGAGCATTTCCAAACTTTTGAGAATGTCTCTCACAAGACCGTGGTGAGTGGTTAGACCAAAATGACCCAAACTCATTCCAACTACCTCCAAATTAGATGAAATTTGTTGCAATAGATCCTTAGGATGTACTCTTTAACCTAGATTACCTATGAATTGCATAACAAAGATCTCAAAAGTGATAGATATCTTCAAACCCTAAAAATTCTCAAATTAAGGTTATTCTATAAATAGGGACCACAACTCTCATTTACACCCTACTCTATCACTCCTCACCCAAGGCCATTTTTTATCTCCCGTAGGCGCCCAGATTCGTTTGATAACCCCAACAACATCAGCATCATGGCAACTTCTATTTAGGGCGATGGTACACATCGCCATGTGGTCGTTCGACATCAACTCGACTTCGCCATCTTCGTAAGGAGATCGATGTGGATGCCACCACAAACGCTTTACCCTTCTATCAAGAGATCATGATCGAAGTTCCATGCCAAGATAGGGCCCTCTCGTAGAACTCCCCGATATGATACTTTTCACCTAGCATGGCTCTCAAAAGGTTCCGACAGACATCCCAAAAATAGACAAGTACCTAGAAAATAAAGGTTGTCCGGGTGATGCCCAACTACATGATATAGCCGCAGAATAGGAATAGATATTTTCCCAATAATCGTAGTCAGAGCCATATTCTGTCCCCAGAGCCCAAACCCGTGATAGGGGAACCCTTTGTTCAACCTCTAGAGTGAACCATGGCCATGGAAGGTGGAAGAGGAGCTGCATGCCCCGAGTACCCAAGAGCAGCGCAGCAAGAGGAAGAGGCGCAGGAAGGACACAAGTACGACTTTGGAAGACATCATCGATGCTGGACCCCATACGAAAGGCGCCAGCGTAAGAAGACCTCCCGAAGCTTCAAAGAAGGGTTGAGACCTCCTCGGAAGCCCACCACTAAGTTAGCATCACCAGCCTAACCCCGATTATCATCTAAGGAGAAGCATACCGACACTCCATGACATCAAGAACCTCCCCTGCGTGTGATGTGGGTTGCCAGATAGATCTAGCTCCTACACCTTCTACGTAAGCCCCGACCTTGATGACTTCATCGACCGGAGACTCGTGACTTTCCCCATCAAAGATCGGGGAGGCTACATTTAGACCGCCAATCATCAACGCATATCAAAGCCTACACCGGCATCGTCGCGATGATGGCACGCCAGAGCTACCCCTCGAGGGAGTTCATAGCCCAAGAGCTGGATGGGCATCGAGGAAAAACACCGAAAGTGCACTCCTCGCCAAGACTCCGCTCATAGTAGGGCAACTACTCACGACAAGAAAGAGAAGCAGATTAACTTTGACCTCTCCGCATCCATGTTCTATTAACTGTGGAGATGATAGCGTATCTGGGATGAATACCCAAAAGACAAGGGCAAGAATCTGGAACCGCAGAAGAGGCGGGGAGGCGGCACCCATAAAGCCCCAGTTTTTACTTACCACTTTCACCGACGGAAGGGATAGCGGTGTTATAATAATCGCCAGCTTTAGCCCACGAGAGAAGGAGTCTCATGCTGATCGCCTCCCCTGCATTCAAGACATGCCCTGGATGCCCCTCAAACATCGCACTATGTCATCCCCGTCAAGAGGACAATATTTTAAGCTGCCTTCGATTTTAATGTCCCGCCCATATGCTTAGATGGCAAAGCTGGTCAACGGCCACCTTACACATCGATAGAGGGTCGAAGACTTAGTGATGGCACTCAAGGTGATATGGCCACCAACATCCTTAGAAACTTGGGGCCAAGGAAGAAGTTTTTGAAGACAACCCCTTTTATAGAAGATTCCAAGAATAGATTAAAACTCTTTCTCCCCTTTTTATCAATTGTAAAAATATTGCACTTTATGAATATAAGGTTATAGCATTATGTGTGTTCTTTGACATATTTTGTCCCTACAACTATATCATCAAACAAACCAATGCAATAATAAACAAAACTAATCATCATAGTACAATCTAATGTGTATGCCTAGAGCACCTAGAATGTCAACAAGATAGACAACCTCGGAAGACCAAACACCCAAAGGCAATTCTCAGCCAAGGAACCCGCTCCAAGAGTTCGAGGCAAACCAACCCCGTATGAAGAATATCGCCGTATAAGGCTCCGGATATCCCCCGGGAATAAGAGTCCCCATCAAAGAGGGTCCCGTCTGATCCCCAAACAATTCCATCCAATCATCAGGGATGCTTATTTTCTCAACATGGTATCGTGAGCCATGATCCCGTAGAGGGTGCTTAATAACACCGGATAGTCCAAAGGGGTGTAGGGGTGAGAATGAGCAAAAGCTTGTTTGGTGGAGCCTTAACCCTACTGGTGGGAGCTGCCCGAGGAGGGAGCATGTCGATTGTGGTGAAGGCCGGAATGGATTGGTGTGGTTATTACGGGAGGATGTTGAAATATTGGAGTATGTGTAATGGGCACATGAAGAATGACTCCCTGGAGTCGAAGCTCCAAGCAGGGGAGCTAATTGGCTTGTAAGCAAGAGGTCCTGAAGTTCGGATCCCTTAACCCGTCCACCCAATCATAGAAGGCTCATTTTCAACACGGATGCCCAGAGAAATAATCCCGATAGAGATTCAAAAATTTATGAGTGCATTCCGAGAGGATTTGTTTAGCACCCATTCGCACGGCTTCTATGAGTATAACATATCATCATCGATTCGATGGTCGACGGAGCTTAACCAACCACATGCTAAGGAATTATGTTTGGAACAAGCGGCCGGGCGGGATTCATCCACTCCCAGGAAATTTTGCCTACAACAAAGATCGCTGTGAGTCATCCCGCATGTCACCCTTCATGATTAATTATGGGTACTCTGTCTCACCCCGCATACATGGCACAACCAAAGGTCAAAAGTGGAAGTCTCCCCAGATGCCATCGGATATGTGAGCTAGTGGAGGAGGGTAGAGGATATCTTCCTAGCCAAGAGAAGCGTAGGCAGGTGCTACGATAAGCACGTAACCTGCAGGAGAATCGCAAGTTGGATATCAAACGCGATGGGTTGAAGATCAAACAAGTAAGCGTTTAAGCCTCAGACGCTAATTGTAAAGAAGCTTGTTCCAAGATATCGGGCCATTCAGATAACCAAAAAGAGTAGGTAGCCAATCCTACAAGTTGGACCCTCGCTAGCACATCTCAAATCTATAGGATCTCCTCCATGTAAGTTCTCTAAAGAGGCAAACACCTTAATCCAGAGGAAGTATTGGAGACAATGTAGAAGTTACCGGAAATGAACCCGACTAATTAGCTTGAAATCATCCCGTAGTTTTTTCTTTGTGGCCTAAGGAAGACAAGAAGATCTCAATTTCTCTAATACCTAGTGAAATGGACGACTTAATTGTGGAAGACGCCATGGTACTACAATCAGATTTGGAGAAGCGCATCTACAATTCATGGAGCAATGAAAGGGTCCACTGGGTCACCAAAGTAGTCGGCATCAAACCCATAGGTGAGTGGGAGGTAGATTAAAAAGTCTACTATCCGGGTCCTAAAGTAGACAAGCTTGAGAGATAAGAGGTCATTCAGGCATACATTGATAGAAAGCACTTAGTCAATGCCTACACTACGGAAGGACGCCATCCTTCACCTGTAAGGCAACTAAAGGTGTAGGCATGAGTGATCATCTTAGGGCATGATAGAGCCGGGTTCACTAAGCCAAGATGGAAGAAACATAACTTTCTTACGCCGATTAGCCTTACATCCATATAAATTGTAATTAATGGGTGGTTCCTCAACAACCAACTCTTCCAAAAATAACCAAATGCATAATCGATGTGGTGTTGGACCCGCAAGTAGCCAAGGGAGTCTAGCTACAGGGAAGGTCGCGATCACAAGACTTCCCAAAGACATGTTTTGTCATAACGCAAGGTAAACGAGACGATATGGAACTCTAATTAGAGAATTTCAACTATGTTAATGATAATGGTGTAAAACCATAAAATGTTGGAATAATAGATGATAAAGTAAGAGGGCTTTAAAGAACTCTTGTATCATAGCATCATATTAAAACAAGGATGTGTTATGAAAAAATTAAAATATTGCACTGGGGTAATTTTGTTTGTAAAACTATATGTATCAAATGTATTGTGGTAGCGTGTTTCCAAGGTGGGAAGACGCTGATGCTTAAAGAGGGTATCATTCAGTAGAGATAGGACGCTCCAAAGATAACATAATCCATCCCAATACGATAGTTATACCGCTGACGGCCACACTACATGTCACCACGACAAGTACTTGAGAGCCGTAAAGTTGCACCCTGGGGCAAAATCGTGATGTTTGCATGCATATTAAACATATACAATTAAAACCCCTGCCAAGTGGCAATACCCCATTTGGTCCCTTCTAACCTAACCCTAAAAGTTCATGTATAAAGAACAAACAAGGGGGGAAACCTAAACTCTCCCTTTTTGCATTCTTTGGCTTCCCCGCCTATCTCTAAGGTGTAACCTCGCTATTCCGACACAAGCCAGCCGCTAAAGTCATTTTACACATTATTAGATTCATCAAGGGCGTATTGCCTTCAAGAAGAACTTAGGGCATGGACGCCATCCCAGAAGTTTCGAGCAAGTCAAGGATCGTGTAACCCACGACTTATTATGCAAAGCCTTTAGCCCTCGCAATGAGTTAGGATAGTATGTTAGATTTTTTTTTTTTTGAGAAAAGGAAGTTTTTATATTTTATATAATAAAAAGTACAGTACAATGTTTCATTTCGACAAGAGGATTACTGCTGTGAGTAACCTCAACCTCTTCATCCCTCTATGAACTATGAACTAAAACTTATTCAAAATGAGAATAAAGAAAACAAAAAGAAATATAAGATAGCTAACAAAGGTTAAAGAAACCCCGATTCTCAAAATGTTGTGTCCGAGGTGCATAGTAGAGTGTCGCGATTGTCGGGTCACAGATAGCCTAAAAGCTAGCTAGGCTTAGTACAAGCCCGCCAAATGCATCCTCCCCAAAAGCCCCTGGTGCAGGATATGGAAGCCCCCAGATAGCCCCTAGCCGGCACCTCCAATCGAAAAGGGTCACCCTGTAAGGGAGTCTCCACTTCCATTGTCCCATCAAGGAGCCCATACATCCTGATAAATAAGCACATCCATTTTGTTAATCATGGCAACTACCACCAAATCCAATTACCAGATACTACTTTTTGAAGCAAAGATAGAAGACCCATTTATACCTCACAAGGCACACGCGACATTTTACTCTTTACCGAGATACAAAAGAAGTGAATAAAAGCCGCAGATCGGGCAGTAAGAAGAGCCGCCACCGCCTTCATAGAAGTCGCCACCGCCATGGATGGTCTCCTCGCCTTTACTCAAAACTCACCCTGCGGAATTAACAGAAAATAAAATGCCGTGATTGCTCCGGTAGATAATCCAATTGAAGTCGGCTAGACAAAAAAATATGCCCCTGCATCTCCTCCCTCAAAAAAGCCCCAAGGCAAGATGTGTAATCTTCCGCCTACATCATATCCCCCTTAGCTCCTACTTATCTTTATTCAAAAAACAAATCCAAAGAATTTCTTATTCTGTATTAAAACTAGAAAGCCCCTTAAAAGTGCCCCTCGGACCGGTTTCTTAATACATATTTTGTCTCTTCCCGCCAAGAAAGGGTAAGAGAATCCAAGATACTTCACGTAACCCAAGACTTTACCCTTGAGATGAAGCTTACCCCATACTAAACCGTGAATATGAGCCCCGCTTTCGCTTGATCCCTTAGCCCCAGACAAATCCCATCCATCCCAATAATTCAAATTTCAAAGGAATCCCCTTCGAGAACCGCGTAAGGAAAGAGGGAAATGCAAAACCAAGACCGACCTAAAGTTGAAGATCGCCCTGCACTACATCCCCGGAAAAACTGAGAAAACCCGTGATAATCAATCTTAAGGGTTAGGAAAGCATCATGGCCTGGCATCCAACCTGCATCTTTGCTTCATGCCTCACCGCTAATCCTAAGAGCAAGATGTGAAGCTTGGTAGTTTCACCTCCCACCGCCCCTTTAGTCACCGGCCAGTTGTCAGCTCTTTCATCCCCCGAGATTCCCCGATAGTACAAGTTAGATCAAATTCCTATCACTCTTGTAGATCCTAAGATCACTAGTCAGAACAAAAAGAACCTTTAACCATGTACAAGTTTAGGTAAGATAGATTAGATCTTATTCAATATTTCGGGCCTTGGTGATAATAATGTTCTATTCTATGCCTCCGGTATGTGGGAAGGGGGTAGAGACCCAAACCTCGCAAGAGCAGATGATCCTGTAGATAACCCCATTAATTCCCACCACGCGCCCGGTAATAAGAGCCCACATGGTTGTGGGTGGCTGGCTAGGACCTAAGTGGAATAAGTGGGGACTCTTGTCCCATCACCGATTGATCCCTCTGCGTGTAAAGCCCAACGGATCTGCTCGGCCAGGCTTAAGGGTTTACACGCGGTGGGTAAGGCATGAGCTCCCAATACCCCTTGGGCTGGCGCGCCGCCTTCAATGAGGTTCAAGTCTATCATGGGCGCGAGCCCCCAGTCACTGCGGATGGGCATGCATGCTTCGAGGGGGGGAGGAGACTCCTCCTCCGGGTCATCGAGACCGGGAGATAACCCAGCAAGGATCCCTTGGCTTGACCACGTGCCACCGTCAAGTCCCAAGACTCTTTCAACCTACTGCGAAAGTGTGTACGGGAGGGGCGGATGGAGGGACTACCCAACTATGTTTCTATGCTCCACCAATCAATTTTATGAATTCGACTCCAATGACTTCTCGAGGCCCAAGCCCCCATCCATACCTTAGAGTCCCAGCCATTGGGTAGGATCCCCCGCATGTGATGATGATGTTATTGATGTGCTATTACATCGCAGATTATGGGTGTTGTCACCCTTCGAGGTGACTTTGTTGATATATATTGGGATGTCATGTGCTTATGTTTACTCACGCTTCCGGCAGTTAGGGATCTGGCCCCCAGGGAAGATCTGGCAATGACCCATCCATTCTTCCTCACACGACCCATTGTCAAGGGTTGGTGTCGTGGATGGCCCCTCGCTAGTTTAGTCAGCAAAGGGGATGAACTGCTTGGACAATGGCCTGGGAGCATCAGAGAGAAGTAGGGGATGTCACACATAGAACCGGGCCCAACCCAAGGTACCCACGGAATTAGCTACCCATCTTCTCCTCCTTTTATTTTGCCTCTTGCTTCTATTACTTTGCCTTTTCTTGCAACCATAATTTCCCCGCGGGATTAAGAGCATTGGCAACAATACGCTAAAAGAAATTTAGCTTTGAATCTAGCCAAGAGCATTGGAATCTAGTTGCTCGACTGACGCTTTCACATATTACGCACGCCTTTTCAATATAAATAAATGACATCACACTGGAATAACTAATGGTGCATTACTATTCATAAGCCAAGGGGTAGCTATGTTAATCATTAATGTTAAGGTGGAAACCTAACCCTAAACCCCAATTCACTTAGGGCTTAACCTAATATTAAAAAAGGCCTAGGGATAACTAACTTAGAACTACCACCGGCCCAAATTGATTGGGCAAGGCGCATCACAACTTGGGACACCCAAATTGGGGCTTCCACACAAGTTTGCCCCCACCGGAATGGGGGAGATCTCGTGGAGGAGGGTGAGGATTCACCCTTGGTTCTGTTTCTAAGGATGGAGAAACCGTGAGAGATAGCCATGATGTACCGCTAGTTTTAACGTGAGCTTGTATTCTCCTCAATGACCCTATTTGAGTAGATGGATGATTAGATTCTATTCCTATAATCTATTTATGATGATGATGGATGTTTGTATCCGATTGATGTTTTTCTTCAAGTTCTCCCCGCGGTTGTATTGGGATTACGGGGCAGACCCAAAGGCTATCTAGATTTTTAGTGATGCCCTATCTAGAACCCCTTAAATCCCATTAAATGTGGCATAGGTAACAAAAATCTCCTGGGTCGTCGATGGTATGGATGTGGTCGGAAAGCACCGCGGGGACCTGCTTGCCTTAGCATGGCTACAAGGCTCCCTATTGTGGCTAGTTCTTATAGTCGCTCATTCCTGTATGGGTGTGTATTTTGATCCCAATAACTCCCGGGTCGCAGGATAATGCACTATAGGGACGCCCCGGCTCGACAGGGCTGCTCTGTGGCCTATGGATTTGGGGGTTAAAGCCTGCACGATGCGCGGGTTGCCGACAGACCACAATCCCTCTAGCCACCTATAGCACTGTGGCTCTAGAAGGGGGTTTTCATGCCCCATCAACGGGGAGATGTAACCCGAGTAGTCTCATCGTGATTCCATGAGATTGCGGCTGAGAAGTGCTGGAAGGTACCATGCCATAGCATGTTTTAGCCTATCTCATAGAAGTGTGCTGTGGAGGGGCTTAATAGCCATTACCAACGCCCAAAGCTATGTTATACTGTCAGTCAAGTATCCTGAGGCAGTGGACCGCCAATCTAATTCCCCATGAGTCCGAGCCCCGGTAGAGCCCTTATTTATGGTGCATTTCTTTGTTATGTTGGTATTCAACAGACTTTATTGATGATGCCACCCACCTTCGGGTGGTATATTATTTATTTGTATTGTTGCCAAAAGTTAACATGTATGTGTACGCCCCGCCATATAGGATTCCAAGGAAGGCATGGACTATCGACACCCTCCGCAACCTTACCGACACTTGCCATTGTTAGACATTACTACAACACATTGTTATGATGACTAAAGATAGTATGTCACTTTCATTGTGCCGACATGGCATCCTACTATAAATGCCATAGTCAAATTTTTAGAGCAGTTGGTTCTTCTTCAGTAGTATTCTATAGAGCCGACGCCCATTTTCCTTTGTTGTCCCTATTTCCTTCTCAATACATTGAATTAATAGACTTTCATGGTAATGGTGCCCTGTTGGAGGAGAGAGTCACATTGATTTGGGAGCCGATTCTTCTAAGAATGGGTCCAAATTGCCGGTGCTTGTGATCAAGCACTGCAGGATTTCTCGAACCGTAAGAACTGGATTAGTTTTTTGCCGACTGGCTGGTAAACAAGGGTTTTGAGACGTTTTTGTTCCCGTGAAGTTGCCGGATTGTGCCGATTGTGCCGATTGGTCCAAAGAGTTGCTCGGACAGCGATTGACAGATTCCTGATCGACGTTGATCTCGCCACGCCACCGCCGCCACATGTTTTTGGTTGACGCTCACACTTCACGCCGGATTCTTCACACTTCACGCTCTGGATCCCTTCACCATTTACCTGATTCTTCACGCCGAATTTCTCGAGGATTTGCAGATTATCAACGGGGCCTCTCTTTCAATAATTCTCACGCATCGCTATCTTTTGGCAAGATTCAATCGGATTCAATTGCTTTCTATTCCCTCCCGACCACAATGGCGCTAGTCAAGATCCATGGAAATATTTCCGCAACATCCACATTAGATGGGGACAATTATTTCATTTGGAAAGATGCTCAAAACAAACTTGAATCTCAAAGATCCCGGGTGAGGTTCTTGAGAGCACCGAATCCTCCTCCCACCCCCAGAATCGAAGAAGGATTTCTATGCTCTAAATCACTTAAGGGCATGTATCTCCGCACTTATGAGAGACATAAGAGATTGCAAGGCTTTCAAGAAGGCTTTATGAATTTCTTCAAACTACATGTGTTCATCAAGGAGATGGCAAACAATTATCTCTACAAGGCAAAATGGATAACCTCAGTTGGCTAATTGCGCAAATATGAGGGGATTATTTACAACGCTTGAAGGCTTTACAAGAGAAGTACTTTGGAGTCGGTGGTCAAAATGGATGAAATCAAGCTAATCTTGTATGCTTTTGAATGGATTATCTAGGAATATCAACATGTTAAACAATTCCACATTGCGCCCAAAAAATCTCACATCACCCTCATCATCAACAAGAAAGCTAATTATATGATGTCAACCGAGCTAAAGAAGTTGTCTCAAAGAAGAAGCAATTACATTATTCTAAGGTGAAGTCCACTCTTAACTCTTTCCACTCCATTTCTAAAGGTCTATCTCCCTCTGATCCCAACTAAATTCCCAGCAAAGAGCCATTTTACTTGGTCGGGTATTGTGGTGTAAAAAGGCCACATCAAACCCACTGCGTAAAAACTCAAGAGAGTTTGAGTTTGCCATCTCCCATATTCCATCAACACCGTAAACCGCTTCCACCAACCCAAACTCACATTGATATTTTGGATATATCGAAAGGCACCCCTAACATTCATACAATTACGAAAATTTAGGGAAGTGATGATGTTTGGTTATTGATTCCGGGTGCTACTAAGCATCTTTATCGGAAATTCTCGGTTTTCTAATTTTAAAGTCTTATGATAAGACTTTAGTCTTAATGGCATGGGACCTAAGAAAAACCAAGCAAAGGTAACCTGCTAGTCTTCCTACAAACAATTGTCTCACTTCTTAAGCTGAGGACGTTGATAGTGTACCGGATTACTTGTCAATTTGCTAAGCGTTAGTGAATTTGATAAGAAATTGGGCTGTTTACATCGCTCACGAGGGATTTGTTCACATTCTTTCAAAAAACTAATCGGTTTACATTGATCTTTCAAAAACTTGACCTATTGGCAAGGAATTCTTAATCCAGATGGTCTATATATATGCTCGTAAAGAATCCCTCAGAACCAAGGATCAAAGCTAGTTCATATACGCCAGCCAGCATTCAGCACTCAAGAATCTCTATGGCATGCAATTTATATGGACATAAGGGTATCTTCCATTTAGCAACAAAAGGTTCAAAACATCAAATAGTAAATGGATTACCATTTCTTAAGGGAACAAGACTTAAAATGTTCAGCCCGCGCCTTGAAAGCAAGTTCAAGCATCTTTTTCCGCATCATGCTCAACTCTCGGTACACTTCAATTGATTCATTCGATATATGCTTAATGTAACCACTTGAGTCACTATCTGCGCCAAAATTTTGTCACATTTGTTGATGACTATAGTAGATATAAGGTGGATATATCCAATCACATTTTTAAGTCCCCGCATTTTCCATTTACAAAATTCCCCAAGAAGCTTGTGGAAAATGAATTTTCTACAACAATCAAGGCATTGAGGTCCCATAAATGCCAAAGAATAATTTTCCCAAGAATTTGAAGATTTTTTGAAATCCAAAAGGCATGCATTATTGTGGAGTTGATTGTCCCATATGCACATCCTCAAAACGGAGTTGCCGAAAGCTAAAAACGTAATCCATGGCTCTTAACTCCTGGTATGCTCAAGCACAAACAATTACTTAATTGCTTTTTAATGGTCGTCATTACCCAAAGATATATATCCCCAATAGAGCCAACCAAGTCTCTTATTGCTAAAAACACCTTTGAGGTCTTTGTATGGTCAGAAACTGAAGGTCTCTATTTCCAAGATATTTATCGCCTTCGCCAGCCGATTCCCCTCGCGGAGATATTATGTAAGAATGGCAAACCGTCCTGGATGTGTCTCTCAAGGTCAAGTATTCATAGGATATACCACCAATGAAAGCATGGTCAAGTATGATCCCATTCAAGAAAGTTTTGCTTCTCATGGGTATGATTTTTGTGGAGGATGCGCCTATTCATCGATTTTTAATGTACTAGATTAAGACAGACATGACAAAGTCATTTGCAATCTCTCGATGACCATTACTCATGTGTTACATCTCGTTCCACTACCATGTGTCCATCTATCCGTTCTCAAAAACAGTGTTTCCATTAAGTGCGTGATGTTCCATTAGTCCCAACAACACCTACTGCTGAAGATTTTTCTACCCATCGGACATTATAGTTTAACTCAAGCAGAGATTCCCCGCTATATCCTAAGATGTTGAACCTATTGTTGATATTCGTGCATCATGGATCACACATTTCCTCATATATTGCCACGCTATAGGTTCCGCTTCAATATCTCTTTATTATCGCTCCAAGAATGCAAATTATACATTCTCGCTGCAATTATGCATTGATGGCCAAGGTATTACTACATGAACTTGATCCTCTTTACTCCACTCTCAAGAAAACATGTTCCATCAAGTGCTAGTTAAGGAAAGAAGAATTGGCCATGCTTTCTACAAGGAACTTGTAGAACTAGTTCCAAAACCATCACAATATTATTGGAGCTAAGTGGATCTTTTCTGTATCTAAGTACCACCTTGATGGCACACTATCTAAACACAAAGCTAGACCGGTAGCCAAAGGGTATTAATAAGAGGAAGCATTTTGATTACAACAAAGTATTTGCACTGCAGATTGGACACTATATGAAATGCTATCTCTTTTAAGCATTGTAAAAGTTGGCCCATCTATCAAATGGATTTCAAATCAGATTTCTAAATGGAGATCTACAAGAAGAACTCAGGACATGCCAGCTCCACCTTCGATTTGTAGATCAAAAGTCAACCTTAATTATGTTTGCAAGCTCAAGAAAAAGTATCTATGGTTTGAAACAAGCACCACGCTGTTAAATATGAAGATCAATATCGCTCATTAATCGAGCATGGAGTACCAAAGATCAAGAGCGCATCCAAATTTTATATTTCAAATTCCGGGATTCTATTTCTATAATACTTTTGTATGTGGATGACACTACTTATGATCTGGGATGTCACGATTCCTTTAACCTTCTACAAAACGTCTCTTTAAAAATCATTCCTTTGAGGTTACGTGATCTAGGCCTCATGCACTCATTGTATTGTCTTGGAATAGAAGTCCGCTAATCAAATCGTGTATCCCATCGCCTCAACAAAAATACCTCCCCGAATTTTGAGAAATTCCATATGGCGTGACCGCAACACATCTCCAACACCATCCTGACTTGGGCTTCCGCCGCATTCCAGTAAGATGTGTGGATTCCTACATTATATAGACAATTAGTTGGAGCACTCCTATATATCTCTTTGTACTGACCGAGCATTGTCTATGTCAGTTGGAGTCTCATTCCTACTTTTATGACACATCCCAAACAATCACATCGAAGGCGCAAAGAAAGCTTGTACCTTGACATCTAAAAGGCAATCGCCACGATGGTCTACACTACACTAAAGCAGCACGAATCCACAACTCTTATCCCATTCCTCGATCCGCATGGCCCAATCGAGCATTGACCTTAGAAATGTCCACTCTGGGCTATCTTTCATTCTTTTGGTGATAATCCCATCACCGGAAGTCCAAAACAAGACTTAATGTGCATTAGTACCAATCAGCGTGGAATTAAAGCTCTACCAAGGTGAAATGTCAGGGTTAGTCTTATTTATTTGAAGATCTTGGCATTCTAACCACACCAAAGAAAAGATATACTGCGGATAATCTTGGAGCAATACAACATGAAGGACTATCGAAATTTCATTTACAACCGCTACATAATATCAAACTCGAAAGCTTTGTTCGAGAACAAAATTTAATAAGTTACTTACACTTTCCCATCGCTCTACTAAGGATCGTCATGGCCCACTCGCTTCACTAAGGGTCTTTACAAAGCGTTAAATTTCTCCAATATGAAAAACTCTTACATTGCACTGTATTCATTCCTGTGGGGAATCAAAACCCTTTAATTCTTTTGTTAGGGATTTAGATTTCCTTCTCAGCCTATGTCGGTCATCGGGATGTTACATTTTACTACAACACATTGTTATGATGACTCAAAGATAGTATGCCATTTCATTGTGTCGACATGGCATCCTACCATGTTCGCCATAGCCTTAGAGTAGTGGTTCTTCTCAGAAGATTCCTGAGAGAGTCGACGCCCATTTTCCTTTGTCTCTATCTTCAATACATTGAATTCAACAATAAATTTACCATCACAAGTGGTCTGAGCTCCACCTGAGGGTCTTTCTCTCAGGATGGAGTCACCTCATGGGAGGGGAATTTTACATTTATACCTGGAGCATCAGATCTAGAGCCATTACATCGTGAGCCATGCATCCTTGGTAGACCGTGATCATAAGATCAGCCAGTCTAACTCGCTGTAATCTATTTGACAAGTAGGACCCTTCAATGTAGGAAAGTCACACCAAATTGTGGCAGGGATGAGAGCTCATTCCAAGCATGCAGGGAAATGAGCTAGATATGAGAAAAATTCAAAATGAGGTCCCTCTTCGTGAGGCCATAACTTTCTAGGGAAACCTCTGGACAGTAACGATTTTCATTCCATCATATCAAATACCAATTAGTCTAATAATTCTTAATAAGTTCTAACACCACCAATCAGGGCCCCAAAGGTTAATCGGCGAGACTTGGGAAAAACGGGTTTTGGCTTCTGCTACTACAGCCAAAAACCCAACTCACGGGCTTGACCATTGACCCAAAAGTTTTTCCGCCTACATTTTGAACTCATGACCTCCTAATTCCAACTCTCATTACACCCACTATGCCAAACTTCCATAAATATATTTACATGTTTCATTTCTATGGACAACAACTTCTTTTAAAATAAAGAGGCGTATTAGATTGAACCCCCCAACCTCCTACACCCAAACCAACTTTTACCAATAGGATAAGTTCCTTTGTTAAGAAATGACTATAATACTCACATATACATACCAACAAGCCACATGAAATAACTCCAATTTGTTTTAACTGCGATAATCTCATTAGCTCCACTACGGAGTGAGAAGTTTGTAATGTGACATTTAGGTTCCCATTTTATTTATAGTGGCTCCATTTTCTATTTAAATTAGAAGACTCTCCTCAGAACCCCATGTCGGTGGTGGCAACAAATCACGGACTTCAGGCAACCATGGGTCATTATTGGTCCTCATTAAATGGGTTTTCCAACCATAGTATCACACTTCACACGCTTTTAATGGACGCATTTACCTTCCAGCCGTGATAGCACTTCCTAAGTAGACTCACACCGCCTCCCTTTGATAAACGTCATTTCAGTTATTATTAATAATTCTTAGCAGCATCTAATTTCCGCATCGGGATGTTTAAATAATTTTTCTAGTAGAAAAATTCCTTTCTAACCCTCAGATTTATTTAATTTCTAGTACATTCACTCCTTTTAAATGCTATTTTATTCGACTTCACATGTCAAGAGCTAGTAACACCATAGGAGCCAACTATACCTAATGTTGTTTAGTCCCCAAGCCTTGACTTACTTTTCATGTAGAGAATAGACTCTTTGACCCAACTAACTTTCCTGGCCTCGAAAGAACCCTCTAGGGTTTGGGTTTGTAACTGTACCATCACCTCCCTTCACTACTTTTTCATATGTTCTTGCTCCCTAAAAAATAAAGAAAAAAAATCCCCTTCCCAAGTCACTAACACATATTCTCAGAACACATAGTGATTGCTTGGTTCAACTCCCCACGTACCATGTCCACACCTCCCACTAATCTATCTAGGAACATAAACTTTAGATGGGCTTGAAAACCTATATCTCAGATCACCACCACAACTTGTGATGGCCAAACCTCTTTTCAAGTTGTTCCCCACTTCTAACACTTGAATGTATGCCACCATTCTCACTCATCAACACTTTTTTCATGGGTACTCTAAACTCGACATTAGCAAAAGTATTTTCAACCATTACTTTAAAGGCCATAGTCACTAAGTTCCACCTAATAACGCATATATCTCAGAAAGCGGGAACAATAGTCCTAAATGTTAGTACCAATCAGCACCCCTAATACCTAATTCTTCTCTTAGGTTCTTGTAAAATTATTGTTCGCCATGTTATCCTTTAAATTGGAACCTTTTTATCCTTTTATCCTTTTATTCTTTATCCTTTTATCCTATTATTTTGTTACATATTCTAAACTTAAAGCCTTTGACCACCACCGCTTGATTCACGATCCCACCAATCTTATCAGAGAGGTTGGGGTCCCCCGGCATCTCTGCCGGGCTTATAGTCATTTTGATTGGAGGCTTTCATGACTTTGAAATATGAAATAATATTTTTGCCTAAGGTTTTGAGAGAATATCTAAACTCTATACAACTTTGCCTAATATTTTACAAGGGGAATATGAAATAATGGAGTCCTAAATCCCACCAAAAATAATTCAACGTCTTAACTAAAACCACTTTGACCAATATACCCTGAGTTAATGCTGATTCATTTTTAATTGAATCTATTTTTATAACAACTTATTGTTTTAGGGATATATGGACCATGGTTTCGAATTGTTCAAATTTTAAACAGAAAAGGAAAAATAGTGCTAGTCAATTAGGTTTTTAAAAATCGTGATTATTGATTTTGGGTTCCTAGTTAAGAATGTTTTTTTTTAAATGTTAGGATGTCAAAAGAAACACTAATGTGGTTATATAAGAAAAAATTTCAAGAATTGGTTTTAAAAAAAAAAAATTAAGAGGGAAATTAACTATTAAGAAAAGTAGGTAAAGATTCATAATGAAGGTTTGAAAAAGTTGTTAAAAGTAAAATTAATGAATCTAAATTGGTTTTGTAGGTAGGGGCCTCAATGTGGTATTATCAATGATGTTTAGTGGAGATTAGACGATGCTCATAAATGAGATATAAGGCCAATCTAATGTCCACCAAGAGAGCGCAAACTAGTCAACGTGGTCGATCATTTTGTCGACATGTTTTAAAGGAAGTGCCAATTTGAGTTATCAAAAATGGCTGCCAGAAGAAATGGTTGACTTTCCTGATTACCAACATGTAAAGTCAATGATTGGAAACCCCATGGACAAACTCAAGACATAATTTGAAGCATTCAAGCATCTTAAAGTCCCAATGTCAGGGCTCGCGGTGGAAGGAATGTGTAGCTTCATGGACTCCCCCAGCAGTTTATCGGCAGATCGCAAGAACATCATTGGCGATCTCAATGCATACCGGGCTTTGAGGTAATAAAAAATGCTTTGTAATCGGGAGCTCTATGGAGCAGTGGCCCAGTGTTCCCACTTTCTTTGGAGAATCACATGAACACATCAATCTTCATTGATCCCATACCCTAGTCGGATGTGGATATCATTTTATTGAATGTGAAACCAATTGATCGCGACGACAAATCAAGATCAATGGAACATAACACTTCCTAAGATGATGAGCTATAATAGTTGGATGTAATTTCAAGGGCTTAAGATAGGGGCGTAGACGCAGGAGATGGCTCAAAGATACATAATGGCCCAAGAGCCCGTGATCCCCGGCTTAATACATCCATCGGACCACGTTGAATCCTCACGATCCCACGGACCTAGATTGTATTAGTCCTTAAACCCTCGCTTTCGGGCTTATAGTCATTTATGATCGAAGCTCTATGACTCCTTTGAAATATGAAATACCATCTTTGCCTTGGTTTCAGGAGAATATCGAACCTATAACGACCTTTGTCTAGATTTTAGGAATATGAAATAATGAGTCTCAACCTCTAATGTAAAATAATTCAATCGTCCTAACTAAGACCAATTTGACCAATATACCCGCTAGAGCTACATTATTTTAACCTTGAATCTATATTATTTTATAAACAACTTCATTCTGATTGTTTTAGGGATATATGGACCATGGTTTCGTGGAATTTTGTTTTAGTCCTGGTTCTGAATCCCCGCAGACAGCCTCCGTGGAGGACCCTTGATCTACTGTAGGAGAACTGTGGGGACTATGTCAATGTTTCTGGATTCCAGGCAAGAAAAGAACAAGAAGAAGAAACCACCAGTAAAAGAATGTTCTAGAGGAAAATGATATGCTTCTTTGATAATCAATGATGAACATACATGAGCTCCTCACAATCGAGAAGACCTAAGAGAGACAGACTCAAAACTCATCTAGCCCCCATATGCTAGCTCTACTCATCTTCTTCTTATTTTGTAGGGCTTTGACTTTCCGTGCCGTGGAACGTCAGATAACGTCAGCATGCTGCCCTCAACCCCATCAGCCCCAAGATTCTTAACTCTTAAGTGAGATCCGGCTTGACTAAATTAAAGTTTTCGCTTTTGAATATGCCCGCCAAGATTCAAATGACTAAACTTGGGAGGAAGGAATACTTTGGGATGGTTTTTCACAAAATATTTCTACTATTTTCGGCTATGCTCTCGGCGTATCCGTTAACTGCACTTAAGCTCGGACCGGGGATAGTTTAAAGTGAGGTAAAATGGCCGTAGTGGATCGACATCTTTGTATAAACCGAAGTTCTGCCCTTTCTTCTGTGTTTCATATAATCGGGCTGCGATACATTTATCTCCTCAGAGTCGAGGAAGGAGTCACGCTATTTGGCCTTGCCAATTACCGCTATCGGGCCATTCTCATTGATCAAGAGGTGTTTTTTGTGTGGATCGATCTTGCATAAAGAATGAGTTCGTTATTCTTTTTCTCGTCCGACTTCTAATGTACCGATTTTTCGCAGTTTTCATAGCAAGTTGGTGTCTTCACATCTTACCTCCCGGTTGAAAGCAACGTGAATCACTGAGGCTTTGAGTCATTTGTCCGATTTTGAGTGATTAGTAGGTGTTTTTTCCTCGTTGAAGGTGCATACGGCCGATTGTAGTCGATTTATTTTAATGCTCAAGCTTCTATTACCATTTCAACCGCAGGATGAAAGTGGATCCATTTCACAATCGCAGTTTCAGAAGGATTAAAGAACATTCATCACTCAAAACCATTTTGTTAATCCACCATTCCGGGTAAGTTCCTCAAGGTATTTTCGCAGATCTTTGACAAGATAACTAGCAAAGTTGGTCTCTCATGGTGTTGGTTTTGAGTTTTTTATTTGCTAGATCCGCTTTTGTTTTACTCAGCTTTTAACAACTTTTCCTCGAGGGGCCTATAGGCACCGAGTATGTTGGGCAACGTTTGAGCATGTTGAATATGTTAGCCGCCAAAATTCCGGTACACTCAAACGGCTTTTACAAGAGGGAACAAATTGAAAAGAATGTTACCAAGGATGCAAAGGTGCTAAGATGCGCTTTGTCATTTTTATCGACACCAAAATTCTCAGGCAACAAATCTACACTAATGAGTTGTCGATCTCCTTCATCTCCAATAATTTAAAATCCTCTCGAGTAGATCGCTGTTTCTTTTACCATGTAACCCATTAACTTATACGCCTATATATGTAGCGGCCTCTTATCAAGCAGCCTTTACTTTATTATTAATAGGAGCATGCCTTTCAACCGTAATCGCACATGTAATGGATGAGCATGTGTGTAGCAGCGAATTTTGCTAAAACAATGAAGTGGGAGCATGTTTGCCGTGATGAGTTGCCCTTTGAATGAATTTGCGAGGACTCTTATCAAACTCCATGCTACCAAACCTGCTGTAATGCGTAGGAATCCCCGACCGCATAAGTTCTATGTGTAAGAGACATCTCTTCAACAAATGATTATGAAAATTGCACTGTAATTCTATGTAATGTAAAACAACGCCCCTCAAAGTGAGCTGCCTGTAAGGTAGGCCGCTACTTCTATCTCTCCTTGCATCGATTTCCTATCCCATATCTCTTTTATTTCCTGCTGGTGTTGGGAACCATTTTTCATTCTCGACTTTTATGTACAGATTGGGCATTATTGTAATATCTACCATCACTCAAGTAGATTTGCAGAGGTGATTTTTCTCTTCCGTATTGACTTTGTAAGATTTCTTTGAGCCTCTGAGTTTCTTTACAGCCTTTAGGGGGCATGGCTGGCTATTTTAGCATAGTTATATTTATCACTGGCACTACCCCTTTGTCGCAAGTATAATGATTGAGGTTCTTTTGCATTTCTCGGTAAGTAAAGCAGACATGGCAGCCCAACACCCAGTTTTGTGTTTACTACTCCAAAGTGCATGTTTACCGCTAAGCAATCAGTCAGCCCATTTTGGCAAATCTAAAGTAAAAGATTTTTGAGGTTCCAATGCGCGATTTATGTAGGGAGGTTGTGCATTTCACATTTAGAGGTACTTTGTACATTTCATTTCATCCCGGCTCTGACAAGTTCTTTTATCTTTCTAATCCACTAAGCAAAGATATGTCAGTTTGCCAGCGAGATCACTCTAACTTTGGGTTCCAATTTTGCAAAACGAATCTACAAGGTGATATTCTAAGCAAGATTAGGTTCATGGCTGTAAGTATCTTCCACTCATTCCTCTAAGTATTTTATGTTTATGTGAGAGATTTAACAATTAAGAATTTTGTATCCTCTCTTTCAGCTTGCATTTCTTTTAAGGCAAGGAGGTAGAGTATATAAGCAAAGGACCATGTCGGGTATTTCTCATGGTGAAGTAGGATTCTCGATGCATAACTTCGGTAGTATCCTCAGGTTCATAATCCCCGCAGAAGTTTCTATATTTAAGTGCATTGTTTTTCTTTAATTGTTGCATTTTTTGCTTATAGATGAGTTATAGTATAAGGAATGTGGGTGCAGAGGGGATTTTTAGCTTTATACATGCCTTCCGTACCATAGGAGATGTCATTTTATAGTTCCCCCTAGGTAATGATTTGATTTTCTTTGAAATAATTTTGTTCAAGTGTGCATCACCATTTCAGGGATGGAAATGGCCGTAATAAAAAGTTTTTGGTGCACTACATTGGAATACATGAGATCATGACATGAATCCACCTTGGCCCCTATAATTTTAAACATTGTTTCCTCAAGTAATTTATAACCCGTTGTGTATTTTGAAACAAAGCATGTCACATTTAAATCCTCAAGTTTATCTTCTTTACATCTAATATGATCATTAATAGTTCATGTAATAGCTCATTAAGCAATTTGCTACTATGAGACAAAAGTTATCTTTATTCGGGCTAATATTTATCATTACAAGTTGGAGCCTGGATACCAATGGGAAAAGCCACAAAAGTGATACAAGCCTCTACATGGATAAAAAGGCACGAAAGCATCTAAGATTCTAATCCGTATGAGATGACAAAGCGTGGAAGCATAGAAAGAAATACAATAACAGCCATGCTGCCTCACTGGGTCACACTCGTCTCTTTCACTCAACTCTCAAACTTCATTTTAGCCCCATTGTTCACTAGATGATATTTATGTTTTGGGGCAAGTTTCTTTAATAAGTAAAATGAAATGGCTTCTGTGAGCTTCGTTTCTTGAAATGAGATTCTCTTCAATTGTTTGCTATTATGAATTGCTATTAGATGTTTTGATCGATGTATGTGTGTTGGCCAAAAGAGTATTTTGGAGGGACTCTTTCCCCTTTAGGGTGCAATTCATTCACTCCTATTTCATTTTAAGTGAACCTTGCTATCAACAAAGAAACAAAAAAAAATCATTGCCTCACGTGATTCTAGCTCCTCTTACACTAGAGGGCAGGAAACAAAAGTACTTGTACCTTTACAACCTCTGTGGTTCTTTGGATTCATTTAGAATCATATAGAACTTGCAATTTTACCTACTGAAAAGATGCAAAAAATATGGAACTTCTAACACTTTCTATTTCGTAAATTGCATTTCTCTCTTAAGAATTAAATGCTTCAACGATGAGTAAACCCATACCTCCATAAAATAGTACCCCGGCGTAAGCGACAAATTTGCTCAATCTTTCTTTGAGATGGTTTCAAATATCTCATCCTTGATTCAGCAATTGGAAGCGGTTCTCCTACATCTTCATTCATTTCCACTTTCTCCTAATCGCTTCTTCCACAGGTCGGGGATCTAAGAGCACTTTGGCTCACGATACCATGATAAAATATAGAATAGTGGAATAGGCTGGGGGGATTGGGAACAACCTCCAACGTAGCATGTACAAATATAGTGGATGGACATGTCTATTCACCTAAAGACCACGACTCTGCATGACTAGGACTGCCACATCAAGGCGTGGCCACATGGCTCTTGCCATGTCGGCTATCTTGATCTATATGATCATATATGCATATTTCTAACACCCTTTGTCTTGATTTTAGTCTTCAAATTTCTACCGGGAATGTTGGAATGCACCATTCAATTTCCACGGCTATAACAAACATTTGATGCTTAAAGCGGTTAAGTAGCATTACATTAAAGTGGGACACTTTCCAACAAATGGGCCTCATGCAATTATAGTTGGACGCCATAAAAAATTTGTGATTTTACTTTGAAGCACTACTAGGTTCTTGTATCACACAATAATAAGAACTGGTTCAAGATATTTTCTCACAAAATTCACAAAAACCAAGTGAGCTTCTCATGCAGAGAAGGGGGAGTTGGGGAAGGGGAGAGTGGGGAAGGGGCAACAAAGCTTTTGGGGAGGGGAAACACGAGGAAGCCAGCAAAATTAAAGGGGATGGGTCCCCTTGGAAAAAATTAACTACCGTGTGTACGGCCTTGTAGGCTTGGGGCAACTCGTAGGTTGAATGGAAGAAAGATAAAAGGAGAAAATGTAAATCGAAGGATAAGATGATGTAAAATTCAAAGAAGGAAGCCTGGAGAACCCGAAGCCTAGAAGCACCATCTGATACATACAGAAGCCCATCATGGAACATGAGACCATCTCGAATCTCAAAACATTTATAGTCTGATGGCATTTGCCGAGAAGATAATGCAGTGCCAAAATGTGAGAATACATCTTGAACCAATGGATCGGAGGGCAGAGATGCCTCCAACAAGACTGTATCATAAACGCGCCATTGCAGAAGGGGCTTGATTGAAGTTAGGTTGCTTTTACCTACTAATACAATAAAATTCATTATTTGTTGTTCTAGATTCATCTCCTAACAAGCATTTGGAAGGCTAATTGAGAACGCTTTAATATTTAACTAATTTGTTGATGTTATAAAGTAAGATTCAATCAATGCTCAAAAGCTTTGATAACTACGGACTTGTACTCTCCTTTGTCATGGCGGTAATAAGCATTCATGTTTAGACAAATAGAAATCTCAATGTCCATTGGATGTAAATTGCCATGGAACAATATAATGAACAAGGATGTTCAGCCTTCCTCTTCTACAATAACAAAGTGACATGCTTCCTCTTCTATAGTGCACTCTGATGAGAAGATGTGAAGGGATGTCTAGGAGTACATTGCTACATGTTAGGCAGTTAAAGATGTTAAATATATTCCATATAATTATGCTACTGCAAACATCATGCTTCCTTTAAACATACAAGCAAAATGGGAAATAGTCGTCAGTGTGGTGAATCATGACTATAGCTCAAGGAATTAACACATAAATTGTGTATTTATAATGTTTGTATGCCAGTCAAACTTGGCTAGAAAGATTTCCTTGGCTAGAAAGATTAGGGGTGAAGGAAAACGAAGAGAAGACTATGTTATAGAGGAAGTTAGAAAATATTCAGAATACATGTCAATCTCGAAATGAACACGAGGCGTAAGATTGGTCATTCGATTTGCATGTAGAGACGTGCCCAAACTGTGGAAGATAAATATAATATCATTTTTCCTATGAAGTGTTTATATTTGTAAGAAGAAATTTCATCATCACACGCTGGCCCTTTTGACTTCATATGGAAACCAGCTAGGCATATTTATCTTGAAAAACCTTAAGAGCACTATCTAGGTATACTTTAACCGAAATAGCTCAAATGTCAACACATGAGAGAGGGCTTGCAAACTAAATTTACAACTTAATAAAAAGATTGAAGATCCAATGGATGTCACAAATGCTACTTCACAAACTATTGAAAGATTTACGATTGCATAAGGTTTTTAGTACTAAATAATATGCATCAAATAATACAATGTCTTGTCTCAAAATATTCTTCAATACCAATGTTTCTCTATCCTTTGCATATATGCTTGACATGCTTAGACATAAACAATATTAGCATTAATGGACATTGGTTTTGCAGGAATAAAGTGATAGTATGCAATAGAACCCTTAAATGAATTGTTTAAGACCATTTCTATATCAACCAATATGCTAACTTTAATGTGTCGGGGATTACAAGGGGACATAGGTGTATGTGGCATAGAGAAGGCCATCTAAAGCTTCAATCGCAGCTGCATATCAAAACTCACCTTGCTCTTGTTCTGCGAATGTCAATACAACACTCTAACTATCACCATCATCTTATGAGATGGCAACTTTTAATACAACCCGCAAAATTGTATTGTATAAAAACAATAATCTGCCATCTTTGAGTCTTAACAGCATTAAAACCTGCATCCATGAAGATCATCACATAACAAGATGGGCTTCATATATGAGCAAAGGGAACGCCTCTAAAAAGGTTAACTACCCCCATGAATTTCTTCGTCTCCAACATTGGCCAAATGTCAATTTCTATGCAGTAAGAATTATCGACTTCAAAAAACTGCGGCAAAATGTCCATCCAAATGTGATAAAGTATAACATGTTTAAATGCCACTTGTATAGCTGCTATCTTATTTCTTAGAAGAAGATGATCCAACTATGCATTATAATGTACGTTTAGATGATTACTATAGACGTTTATGAGTAGTCGCTTCTACCCATTTTACTTGAGCGATCTCCCATGGGTCCGTTACAGAGCATAGAATGCATAAGGTGCTTTTTGTCTCGAAAGAATGCATTTTCATTTCTTGACGGACATATGAATAAATATCAATGAAACTGATTCACTATGTAATGAAATTATTATCTACTAGATAATCCACTTCAATAGAAATCACATTCTTAGTATAAAATTGTCATGTCCTTAAAATTTTGTAACCTTACTTTTTTGAGAATTATCACGTCTTAGAAATTTTGTAAATCTTGATTACTTTGTGTCGTGATTTGAAAACTGTAGTTTCCAATAATTTGCATGTGATCGAGATTGCTGAAATGATTCCTTATATATGGGAGCCAATTGAAGCACCAAATTAAGCCAGCCATTTGTAAATACAGGCATGTCACTAACAAATTCTAGATCATGGCCAGAAAGGATGGTTATTTCCAAGCATATGGTTACAAAATACCGCAAGAAAACAAGAGGCCTAAAAATGACTATTATATAAGATTATGCCCTGAATGTGGCTTACTTTTTTACCTCATACTCTTTTCTTATAATTCTGAATGCAAAAACAGTTTAAGAAACGAGAGGCTTAAAAATGACTATTATATAAGATTATGCCTTGAATGTGGCTTACTTTTTTACCCTCATACTCTTTTCTTATGTAATACAGAATGCAAAAAGAGTTTAAGAAACAAGAGGCTTAAAAATGACTATTATATAAGATTACGCTGGCTTACTTTTTTACCCTCATACTATTTTCTTATGTAATACAGAATGCAAAAAGAGTTTACTCTATTTTGATCTCTTCTGGACCATCCTCCTGTATAGATTCTTGTTCTTCCACCTGCACCTTTGCAGCCTCTGAGGTTCTCTCAATCCATTCTTTCAAAGGATCTTCATTTAGATCAAGCCTCAATAGACCAGCAAATACACCTCCAAAAAAAGCTATTGGTTCCTGAATGTACACAAAGATTGTCATGCCTTAGCAATGCATGCAAGAAATAATAGAAAAGAAGCAGTACCCTCAAGGCTTCTTTAACGACAGGCTCATTTTCTAGACCAAAAAAGGCTTTGGGGATGCCACGACGACAACTCTGCCTTTCATTACCCATCATTCTTACCAATTGATGACCTCCACAAAGTCGTAAGGACTTGAGATATATGATGGGGGATACTGATGCCTGGATCAGTCACAGAAACCACACACATTAATGAAGATATACACTCAGAGTGGTTTCAGATGCTATATGAGACTGCAAAGCAACCATTCTCCAAACTATTTTACATATATGTGCACTAACGGTTTTCACTTGAAAAAATTGACATAATTGCAGTCCTAAATTCAAAATGGATCAAGCCTGAGAAACTTTGACAAGCTATCTTATTAATTTTAGTTAATTAAGAAACAAGCTCAACGGGAAGCAAAGCATAAATTCCAAGATCCAACAGTCATAGACTAATCCAGTAATCCTCAGTTCAGTCTAAGACTAACAAAATACCGTATTATGAGAAACTGCAGGATTGATCATTAAAGGTGACCGCAGAGCCATGGCGCCAGTTCCCTACAAATGCCACAGAAACATGAACTACATGCTTCACATGTTTTAGAATACAGGAATGTGGAAGGCAAAATCAGAAATGAGTACTAGAAATCAGTATTTGCAATGTAATCTATCTAAAGATGAAGATGGAAATAATTACCTTACCAGGGCTCGGACATGCCCTGTGGGAGGTAGTTTGTTTGTCAAAACCATAAACAACCACAAGAAGAAAATTTGAATAAATAATATGCAGCAGCCATCACAGAACCAGGACAATCTCTATCTATTTTACGTGTATACAATGTTTGAATGTCTCACCCCATCAAAAACATAATGAAATAAAAACACATGAATGTGGAATAGGCTGATACTATATACCGAGCTGCTACTCTTATATACCACCGAGCTGCTACTCTTAATCTTCCAGGCTCTTCACAATGTGAAACACCGTTATATGTGTACATCTGATTGAGTTGTTGCATTGTCGGGTAGATACAATCACTTTTAGCTGGTTGCGCTTAGAACACGCACTACTGCCATGCTCTCTCTTAACCCGATTCAAAATTTAGACTGCATAACGGAATCCCTAGCAAAAGGCCTCCTCAATCTGTCATGAGACGATGCTCTTCGCTAATAGAATGGGGGAACCTGTGGCACCAGACTTGTTTCCGAAGGATGCATTCCGAGAATTCAAATAAGATATGCAAAGCAAGAAAGAACCTAGTACCCGGTCGACTCAAATAAAAAAGGCACATAGAGCTTAAAAGGAAATTCTGTATTTACCTCCTAGATCAGCAAGAAGATGGTTCAATCTGTGATTGTTGAAGAACAAGAGAAAGCCAAGCGATTCAGACTCAATCAAATCAAAGCATCATAAGGTTCCTCAAACCACAAGGGCACAATCTCCAAAGGGGCACACCCTAAGCGACAATCGCCTGCCCTCCGGCTTCCGCATTCATCCCTAAATTCAAATCGTATGGATAACTTTTTAGAAGGGAAGTGAAAATTAGATCCACGAAGAGGATATCTAAGGGATGGACTTGAAAATTATAAAAACTAGGAAAAATCACACCAGAAATCTTTGGCAAGGTTTTTGTGTATTAGAAAACGGCCAGGCACTTATCTAATCAAGATTGAAAGTGGATCTTAGTGTGATCCAATAGTTCTTTGTTTTATTTGGCATTGGTTAGTTTGATCTTTCTTAATATTGTTATGGTTTTGCTTTGATTTTGATTGTTGTCACTTGAAGTTCAAATTCAAAGTTGTTTTTAAGAACAAGAAAGTTGTTTTTTAAATGAAGAAATGAAGTTATGTAAAACCTATGTTTGTCACAATGTATATATGAATAAAGAAAACAAGTCATTACCAATATCCAATATTACTAGGTAAAGAAAAAGTTATATAGGGAGTAAAGGGAATCTTGCAATAATGTTTGCACAATCAAAAACTATCTTTTTATAACATATCATTCCTGAAGGTTTTTACGCGTATTCGTATAAAAATACACAGAGTGCTGATGTTGGCGTCTAGGTTTTGGCAAGAAGCTGTATTGGCATTTTCAGTGGTGCGCCCAGGCCGATTTAGAAAGAAAGGCACCACGAAGTTTAGAAGGCCACGATTTAGAAAAGAACGGCAGCAGAGGCGCTTGGGCGGTTGCTTTCTGGCATGAAGTCCACTTCCAGAGCTTTGAAAATTGCTTGCGAATTGCTGGCTCCCTTGTTCCGGCCCCATGTTTGCATACCCATTTTAAAAAGTTGCGCTTTATTCATCGTTTATTCACAGCCTAGACCTTTGGATCCGAAAATGGTTGTGGCAGCCATGGCGCTTTGACTTCTTTTGCCTTAATTCTGACCCCTTTGTGTACAAAAGATCGCCCTTTTATGCGCCAATTTTGTCTAATTCTGCAACGGGCCACTTTTGTGGCTTCCAAATTTTGTTTAACTTATCCATGACTGATCCATTTTTTATCCAACAAGTAAACGATGCAGGTAAACAGCGACAGGGGTCAAAGATGGAGTCCATCACTATTTTGTGCAAAGATTGCACTCCTTCTCCGGAACCAGGATGTGCAGTGAGGATTTGTAGTTTTATTTATTTGTGTGTTTGTAACAGAGTAATTATGTTGACCATATCTGCAGCCGTTTGAGCCCATATCCTTTACCTCAACTTCATCGTTCGAAGATAGGAAGTAATCTTCTTGGTTGATTTTCATGTTTCATGTGCTAGTAATTGTAATTTTTTTGTCACTGCATGTATTCTTGTGCGACTCTAGCAGGGTCTGGCATAGTGTCACGTTCGACGCAACATCTCTGATCCCAATACGTATATTATCTTTGCCGCGTCCTGCGTATATGTCACCACAACAAGTACTTGAGAGGTAAAGAAGGGGATTGCACCTAGGGGGGCAACCTGGTATGTTAGCGCATGTATATTAAACATATGCAATTAAAACCCCCTTGCCAAGTGGCAATACCCCATTTGGTCCCTTCTAACCTAACCCTAAAAAGGTTCATGTATAAAGAACAAACAAGGGGGAAACCCTAAACTTTCCCTTTTGCATTTTTGGGCTTCCACTAGCCATTCAGGCCAAGGTAAATTTGCCATTCCGCATTGCCCGGCCCGCCGTTGAAGCGCCTTTGCATATTAGATTCATCAAAGGGCATTTGTCTTCAGCAAGAGCGAGGGCATGGGCCCAGCGATTCGGGGGCTGGAGCAAATCAAGGATCGGGTAACCTGCGATTCTATTATGCAAAGCTGCCTCTTAGCCCAGCAATGAGTTAGGATGGTATGTTAGATCGGTCTTATCAGCCTTGTAGATCCCTAAGATCACCAGGTAAGTAACAAAATAACCTAAATGTATGTTTAGGTAAGATAGATTAGATCTTATTCAGTATTTCAGCTCTTGGTGATGATGATGTTCCATTCTATGCTCTCCTGTGTATGTGGAAAGGGGGGTAGAGACCCTTAAACCTTCAGTTGCAGATGATTCTAGATAACCTCATTAATTCTCAATTAATGCGGCCCGTGTCTGAAAGCCCGCTTTGGTTGTGGGTGGCGGGGCTAGGCCGGTGGAATAAGAGGGACTTGTCTCATCAGCGATTGATCCCTACGGTGTGTAAAGCCCTCACAGGGGATCTAAGCGGGCTAAGGCTTAATGGTTTGCCACTACGTGTGGGCAAGGCATGAACTTCGACACCTCTTGGGTGATCGTCATCTTCAATGAGGTTCAAATCCGAATATGGGCGTGGCCCTCTAGCGCTGTGATGGGCATGCATGCCTCTGGAGGGAGAGACTCTCCTCTGCCTCATCGGGGACTGGAGAGATGCAACCCGGTAGCCCCTTTGGCTCACTTTTGCGGCGGTGAATTCTGGTCCGGTCGACTCTTCAACCTACTCGCAAAGTGTGCCGGGGGGAGGCGGATGGAGTGGACTACCCAACAGCCATGTTTCTATGCGGTCCAATCCATTCTTATGAATTCGATGCAATGACCACGGAGGCCCAAGTTTGTCGATCCCATACCTTGGAGTCCAGAGCGTTGGGTAGGATCCCCATGTGATGATGATGTTATTGATGTGCTACTACCGCGTATGTTATGGGTGTAGTCACCCTTGAGTGACTTTGTTGATATATTGATGTCATGTGCTTATTTTACTCCACGCTTCCGCAGCTAGGGCGGTCCCGGGGAAGACGGGGCAAATGACCCATCCATTCTTTCTCATCGACCCATTGTCAAGGTTGGTGTCAGGTGGATGGCGTCTGTCAGTTTGGCTGTCATGGGGATGAACTCATATACGTCGATGGGAGCATCGCTTGAGGAAGTAGGGGATATCCGCGATGGTATCAGGCGGGATCTTGGTAGACCAAGATGGGCAGCGACCATTCCACTGTTAGAACTAACATTAGACTTCTAGCCTTGGGAATAGCAACCCAAGCATGAACCTCGAAAAATTGGAAAAAAAAAATTCTAATCTTTAGAGCAGTAAAGTAGAGTAATGCTAAGTTAGGAAGAATTATCGGAAAACCCTGCAAAATTAGGGCCATTAGGAAGTGACCCCTCACATAGTGCGCCCTAGGCATTTCCAAAATTTTTGAGAATGCTTCTCGCGCACTGTGTGAATGGTTGACCCATGTTGACCTAGTTAGATGCATAATTAGAACAATCTGATAGTGCAGAATAGCTTAAACCTTGAATTTGAGCTAGGAATGTATGTCATAACACTAAGAAACTGCTTATAAAATGAAAGTTTGAGTCAAAAATGTGTGACCCCTCACAGAGTGCGCCAGGAGCATTTCCAAAACTTTTGAGAATGGCTCTCACGTACTGTGTGAGTGGTAGGTACTTTTTGCCTAAAGGAACCCAATGTATTAATCCAACAGACACTAATGCCTTACAGAATGCTACGACATGAAATTGCAGGTCCAAACCCTAAAATCTCCAGACCTATAAATAGACCTTTAGGGTTCTTCATTTTCACCTTTCTTCTCCGTTTAAAACTCTCTCGTCAAGAAGGCGATTTCTAGGCCTCGGGAAGGCGATCAACATATTTCAAAACATGGCTCGCGCAAACAAACCCGCTCGAATGGTTGTGCCGAACCGATTACATCAGCGCCCAGGTCCTTGCGGCCCAACGAGAAGGCGGAAGAGGCTCGGGGGGAGCAAGCCCGGGCAAGAGAACCACGACATAAATCCACGATGCTAAGGAGGAGGATCAGCAAAGACAAGGCGAACAAGAACATCCCAAAACCCTAATGAGCGGGAAAACCCCAAAAATCAGGGCAATGGAGGGAGGGGCGAGGGGCGCCGAGGGGCGAACACCCAGGAGGAGCTGCAATGTAAGTTAAAGAAAATGGGAAAAGAGGAAAAAGAAGCGTGAGGAAGAATTGCGAGAAAAAGCTTGAGTGCGGGGAAAAGATTGAGGAAGGAGCCACAAAATTGAAGGAGGACAAAGGGGAAGGACCCCGAAGTGCCCAAGAAACCCGGCCCGGAAAACAAAAAGGCAACATTAACAAAAGGGGGTGAGCATAAGGGGCGGGGGCAGCCGACGGACGCCGTCGTCTTCATCGGAACAAGTGGGACGAGGATGAGTCAAGGTCCCCGCTCCCGAGAAGGCTTCAAATGTAGATAATGAGGGAGGAAGAATGCATAGCTTGGCATCCCCATACCCCAAGTGGCGAAGCCGACAAGCGGATCCAAAGAAGGGCGGACCAGCCGCGGGGAATGCATTATGTACTCAAGCACGAGTGGAAGTGCAGGGGAAGAAGCTAAAAAGTACAACGAGTACATGAAGATGTCACGAGGTACTGAAATATTATAAACAAATAAGAATAGAATAGAACATAATAGGTAGCGTCGCGGAGGAGAGGAAGGTCATCTAAGAAGAACACTTTGAAGCGCCCGGGAGAGACCCGTACCCCAAAGAAGCCAATGAAGAGGAAAGCGGGACTCTCTACTTTGCAAGAGCTGCTTTCGGGAGATCCGGCCGGAGGAGCTATGGGCTAGCGATACCAAGAGTTTGCCTTAAAGATTGACCCACGAGATCCTGCAAGAATTTGACAAAACCAAGAGAGTAACGGATGACTTGTTACTTGCATTGCGGGGAAAGGCGGTGAGCAAAAACTAGTTCAACGCCTTGAGAGACTCACTAGCATGTGCTCTCCATGCAAAGAGAGTCACTTGTATGCCTAGGGATATGAAATTAGCTAGGTTTATTAAGAAGGAAGATTGCTAACTTGTTGTAATTACAAATCTTTTGTAAATATGAAAATATATTTTGATCAAGTTTGAAGTGCAAAAGTGTAAGTAATAAGGTTGTAATAATGATATGTGCATTTGGAATTAGCTAAATTGGACAAAAAGTGGTATTTTTGACCCCACCCATACCAGTCGCCATGAGCATTCCAAAACTTTTGAGAATGGCTCTCGCCCTTTGTGTGGAGTGGTAAAACCTTGATCTATGTCTAGACTTGCCCAAATGTAGAAAGTAAGGGTAGAGACCGCTTTAACTCGTTGAGATAAGTAGAATTCTATAGGTAATGTGCGCCTGAGGGTGCACGGGCGCCACCTGAGCCCTCTCAGCGGTGATGGATGTCGCCTAGGCCCTGGCAGTGATGGATGGCGTCTGGAGGCGGACCTCGGTGCCTGCGAGCACCGGTGCATGCTGGCGAGGGAGGCGCTGCGAAGGCATGCTTGTGGCCATTTGGAGCACCGCGATGGGCGCAGGGATGGTTGGCGCCTTGGCGCTGGGCTGGAGGATGCACCTCCTCCGGCGACTTCTCTGGCGTTTTTCCACTGGCGCCGCCTTCCCCGGCGCTGGACTTGGCGGCAGAGCTTATTGGATCACGTTGGTTTTCACCCGGTTGCCCTCCATCCGCCACGCTACGAATCGTTGCTATGGGGGTTTTGGGACTCTACATTTTCACGGGGGCGGCTCTTATGGTCTAGTGGTTTGATCGAGTTACTCCGAGGGGTCGGCACGGGATCTCTGCATCGACATCTATTTGCCCTGGTTTTGATTGAGAGAGGATGGAGGTTTAAGCGGCGTGCATGAGTCGCACCATTACTCGGCACCTAGGCTGTGAAAGAGGTTCTGGTTGAAGGCGTTTGTTGAAGTTACGTTTGTTGGAGGTATGCTTGTTGCTTTTTGCGGCGACATAGCTTTTTTGGATCTGTGGTCATCATGGCAGCGGTTTTTTTTCGGTGGGGTTTTTTAATCCAGGGCCATGGTGCTCCGCGAACTTGCCCATGCAATGTATTTTGTTTTCTTTGTACTTGTGGTGCATGTCCTTTCGTGTGGCCTTTGTGGTGCGGCGTAAAAATATACTTCCTTCCTTCCTTCCTTCCTTCAATTTACAAATTGAGCCATCTAGGACCCAAGCGGAGCCCACCCCTCCTCACGAGTCGCCGAGGAGCATTTCCAAAACTTTTGAGAATGTCTCTCGCGCACTGTGTGAGTGGTTAGACCAAAATGACCCAAACTCATTCCAACTACCTCCAAATTAGATGAAATTTGTTGCAATAGGATCCTTAGGATGTACTCTTTAACCTAGATTACCTATGAATTGCATAACAGCATCTCAAAGTGATAGATATTCCCAAACCCTAAAAATTCCTCAAATTAAGGTTTTGTCTATAAATAGGACCACAACTCTCATTTACACCCTACTCTATCACTCCTCACTCCAAGGCCATTTTTTATCTCCCAGAGGCGCTTCCAGATCTGTTTGATAACCCCAACAACATCAGCATCATGGCAACTTCTGCATTTAGGCGATGATGCAGTATGCGCCCATTGCTCATGTATGAAGGCGGCATCAACTTCGATCTTCGCCATCTTTCAGAAGGAGATCGATGTGGATGCCACCATAAACGCTACTCCCTTCTATCAAGAGATCATGATCGAGTTCCATGCCAAGATAGGGCCCTCTCTGGTAGAACTTCCCCCCTGCATATGATACTTTTCACCTAGCATGGCTCTCCGTGCAGCTCGACAGGACATCCCAAAAATAGACAAGTACCTAGAAAATAAGGTTGTCCGCATGCCCAACTACATGATATAGCCGTAAATAGGAATAGATATTTCTCCTACACTGTAGCTGTAGCTATATTCTTGTCCGAGAGAGCCCAAACCGAGATAGGGGAACCCTTTGTTCAACCTCTAGAGCTTGAACCCATGGCCATGGAAGCGGTGAAGAGGAGCGGATGCTCCTGAGTCTCAGAAAGAGGCGAGCAAGAGGAAGAGGCAGAGGAAGGACATTGGGTATGACGTGGAAGACATCATCGACGTTGACCCCATACAGGAAAGGCAGCAAGCAGAAGAAGACCTCCCGAGCTTCAAAGAAGGGTTGAGACCTCCCGAGCTCCACCACTTGGGTTAGGCATCACCAGTCTAACCCCGATTATCATTCAAGGAGAAGCATACCTGACACTCCATGACATCAAGAACCTCCCCAAGTGCGAGGGGCGGGGGTTCACGGGGATAGAGCGAGCTCCTACACCTTCTACGCCAGAAGCCCGACCTTGATGACTTCATCGACCGGGAGACTCAGGACTTTCCCATCAGCATCAGGGAGGCCCACATTTACACTGGCCAATCATCAACAGATATCAAAGCCTACACCGGCATCAGGCAGATGATGGCACAGCAGGAGCTACCCTCAGAGGAGTTCATAGCGCTCCAAGAGCGGATGGGCATCAGAGGAAAAACACCGAGTGCACTCCTGCCCAGCACCTCTGCAGTAGCACCAGTCGGACAAGAAAGAGGCGGTATCAACTTGACCTCTTCCAGATCCATGTTCGGCGACTACAGGGAGATGATAGCGGTATCGGTGGATGAATACTCCAAAAGACAAGGGCAAGAATCTGAACCAGAGAAGAGGCAGGGGAGGCAGGGCACGACAAAGCCCTCAGGTTTTACTTACCACTTCTCACCGACGGAAGGATAGCGGTTATACACGCCAGTTTATACGAGGAGAAGGGAGTTCATCTTTGATTGCCCTCGAGTCTCAGAAGACATGCCGGATGCCCCCAAACATCGACCATGTCATCCTGGTCAAGAGGACAATAGCTTTAAAAGCGTCTTGATTTTTACTTGATCCCATACAGGCGACATGGCGGGTTAGCGTCCTTTGCCTTCACATCAGATAGGAGGGTCGAAGACTTAGTGATGGCACTCCAAGGTGATATGGCCACCAACATCCTTAGAAACTTGGGGCCAAGTGAAGAAGTTTTTGGAAGACAACCCAGCTTATAGAAGATTCCAAGAATAGATTAAAACTCTTCTCCCCTTCTTATCAATTGTAAAAATATTGCACTTTATGAATATAAGTTATAGCATTATGTGTGTTCTTTGATATATTTTGTCCCTACAACTATATCATCAAACAAACCAATGCAATAATAAACAAAAAAACTAATCATCATAGTACAATCTAATGTGTATGCAGCTAGAGCACCTAGGAATGTCGAACAAGATAGACAACCTCAGGAAGACCAAACACCCGCAAGGCAATTTCAGCCAAGGAACCTGTTCCAAGAGTTCGAGGCACCAACCCCAGAAGAAGAAATATCACAGATAAGGTCGGATATCCCCGAAATAAGAGCCTTGCAAGCAAGAGGTCCTGGGTTCGATCCCCAGCCTGTCCATCCAATCATAGGATGCTTATTTTCTCAACAGGGTATCAGAGCCATGATCCCAAGTAGAGGGTGCTTAATAACACCGGGATAGTCTCCAGTGGTGTAGGGGTGAGAATGAGCAAAGCTTGGCCGGTGGAAAGCCCAACTCCCACAGTGGTGGAGTTGCCCGAGGAGGGGAGCATGTCGATTGTGGTGAAGGCTGGAATGGATTGGTGTGGTTATTACGGGAGGATGTTGAAATATTGGAGTATGTGTAATGGGCACACATGAAGAATGACTCAGTGGAGTGCCGAAAGCTCAGTGGTAGAGTACTTGGCTTGCAAGCAAGAGGTCCTGAGTTCGATCCCCAACCTGTCCACCCAATCATAGAAGGCTCATTTCTCAACACGGGATGCCGAGAGAAATAATCTCGGATAGAGATTCAAAATTTATGAGTGCATTCTGGCAGGATTTGTTCAGCACGATTCAAACGAAGCTCTCTATACAACATATCATCCTCAGATGGATGGTCAGACGGAGCGAACCAACCGAATCATAGAGGACATGCTAAGGAATTATGTTTGGAATAAGCAGTCTAAGTGGGATTCATCCACTTGGTGAAATTTGCCTACAACAACATCAAGCAGGAGTCATCCCAGATGTCACCCTTCATGATTAATTATGGGTATCAGTGTCTCACCCCAGATACATGGCACAATCCAGTGTCAAAAGTGGAAGTCTCCCAGCAGATGTTATCGGATATGCAGTAGCTAGTGGAGGAGGTAAGAGGATATCTTCTAGCGAAGAGAAGTAGGCAGAAAAGCATAGCCGATAAGCACAGAACGGTAAGAGAATTCCAAGTTGGAGACAACGTATGGTTGAAGATCAAAGTCAAGCAAGCGAAGCTCCGCATCGGCAATTGCAAGAAGCTTGCTCCAAGATGGGCTGGGCCATTCAGGATAACCAAAAGAGTAGGTAGCCAATCCTACAAGTTGGACCTGCTAGCACATCTCAAAATCTATAGGATCTTCCATGTAAGTCTCCTAAAGAGGCACACTCCTAATCCAGAGGAAGTATTGGAGACAACAGAGTTACTGGAAATGACGGACGACTAGCTTGAAATCATCCCAGAGGTTTTTCTTGACAGGGCCTATAAGAAGACAAGAAGATCTCAATTTCTCTAATACCTAGTGAAATGGACGCACTTACCTGTGGAAGACGCTACGTGGGTACTACAATCAGATTTGGAGAAGCAGTACCCACAATTCATGGAGCAATGAAAGGGTCCACTCGTCACCAAAGTAGTCGACATCGAACCGATAGGTGAGTGGGAGGTAGATTAAAAAGTCTACTTCTGTCCCACGAAAGTAGACAAGCTTGAGAGATAAGAGGTCATTCAGGCATACATTGATAGGAAAGCACCTCTAGTCAATGCCTACTACGGGAAGGACGCCATCCTTCACGCCCAAGGCAACTAAAGGTGTAGGCATGAGTGATCATCTTAGGCATGATAGAGCGCTGTCTCCACGGCCAAGATGGAAGAAACATAATCTTCTTACGCCAGGAGATTAGCCTTACATCCATATAAATTGTAATTAATGGGTGGTTCCCTAACAACCAACTTTAAAATAATTAAATGTATACTGATGTGGTGTTGGACCTGCAGGCCAATAGGGGAGTCTAGCGGCAGGAAGGTCGCACTGCGAAGACTTGCAGCACATGTTTTGTCATAACGTGTGGCAACGAGACGATATGGAACTCTAATTAGAGAATTTTGGAACTATGTTAATGATAATGGTGTAAACCATAAAATGTTGTGAATAATAGATGATAAAGTAAGAGGGCGAAAGAACCTCTTATCATAGTATCATATTAAACAAGGATGTGTTATGAAAAAATTAAAATATTACCTTGGGGTAATTTTGTTGTAAAACTATATGTATCAAATGTATTGCAGGGTATGCAGGTTTCCAAGGTGGGAAGACGCGTGATGCTAAAGAGGGCATCAATTCAAAGTGGGGAGATTGTGACGTTCCAGCATAACATACGATCCCAATACGTATATTATACTGCCACGTCACACGTACATGTCACCACGACAAGTACTTGAGAGCCGTAAAGAGTTGCACCTAGGGGGCAACCACGTATGTTGTGCATGTATATTAAACATATACAATTAAAACCCCCTTGCCAAGTGGCAATACCCCATTTGGTCCCTTCTAACCTAACCCTAAAAGTTCATGTATAAAGAACAAACAAGGGGGAAACCCTAAACTTTCCCTTTTTTGCATTTTGGGCTTCCTAGCCATTCCTACAAAAGGTAACACTGCTATTCCACATTGCCGTTTAAGCGCCTTTACATTAGATTCATCAAGGGCATTTGTCTTGGCAAAACGAGGGCATGGGCCTTGTCCGGGAAGCTTTGGAGCAAGTCAAGGATCGAGGTAACCTACGATTCTATTATGCAAAGCCGCCTCTTAGCCCGGCAATGAGTTAGGATAGTATGTTAGATTTTTTTTTTTTTTTTGAGAAAAGGAAGTTTTTATATTTTATATAATAAAAGTCACAGTACAATGTTTGAGACTTCACGGAGGATTACTACGGAGTAACCTCAACCTCTTCATCCTCTATGAACTATGAACTAAAACTTATTCAAATGAGTAACAAAGAAACAAAAGAAATATAAGATAGCTAACAAGTGGTTTAAAGAAACTTTGATTCTCAAAATGTTGTGTCCGAGGTGCATAGTAGAGTCTTTTTTGTCGTGGGTCACAGATAGCCTAAAGCTAGCTAGGCTTAGTACAAACCCGGCCTTGAGACTCCTCCCTAAAAGCCTGGTGCGGGATATGGAAGCTCTGTATAGCCCCTAGCTCGGCAATCTCCTTTGAAGAGGTCACCCCAGTAAGGGAGTCTTCCCTTCCATTGTCCCATCAAGGAGCCCATACATCCTTGATAAATAAGCACATCCATTTTGTTAATCATGGCAACTACCACCAAATCTACACAGATACTACTTTTGAAGCGGCATAGAAGGCCGGCTATACCACAAGCCATCACGCACATTTTACTCTTCTACCGGAGATACAAAGAAGTGAAATAAAAAGCAGATCAGGTGTAAGAAGAGCGACACTGCCACTCTTGCTCATAGAAGCCGCCACCGCTTCATGGATTACGGTCTCTCGGCTTTACTCAAAAACTCACACCATGAATTGCATCAAATAAAATCTTTTGCATTGTCGGGGTAGACAATCCAATTGAAGGCGGCTGAACAAAAAATATGCCCGTAGAGGACTCCTCCCTCAAAAAGCCGGTTGCAAGATGTGTAATCTTCACATACATCATATCCCTAGCTTTCGGCTATTCTATTCAAAACAAATCCGGCCAATTTATTTGCATAAAACTAGAAAGCCCCAAAAGTGCACGATCGTTCTTAATACATATTTTGTCTTTCCGACAAGAAAGGGTAAGAGTAAATCCAAGATACTTCACGAACTGCAAGACTTTACCTCTTGAGATGAAGCTTACCCCATACTAAACGGAACATGAGCACCTTCGGTTTGATCGATTAGCTTTGCATAAATCCCATCCATCCTGTCGACCCGGCCTCAAAGGAATCGCCGAGAACCGCAAGGAAAAGTGGGAAATGCAACCAAGAGCCCGACCCAAAGTTGAAGATAAGCCTCGGACTACATCCACGGAAAAATGGAGAGAAAACCTGTGATAATCAATCTTGCGGTTAGAAAGCATCATGGCCTGGCATCCAACTCCAGATCTTTGCTTCATGCCTCGCTGCTAATCCGGAAGCAAGATGAAGCGGTGGTAGCCTCACCTCCGCCACCGCCCCAGCCCGCTACCGTTAAGCCGCTTCTGCTTTTCATCCCCCAGATTCCCCGATAGTATGTTAGATCAGTCCTATCGGCCTTGTAGATCCTAAGATCACTAAGTAACAAAAGAACCTAACCATGTATGTTTAGGTAAGATAGATTAGATCTTATTCAATATTTCGGTTCTTGGTGATAATAATGTTCTATTCTATGCTCTCACATGGTATGTGGGAAGGGGGTAGAGACCTAAAACCTTGATGGCGAGATGATCCTAGATAACCTCATTAATTCCCAATTAATGCGGCCCCTGTACAAAAGCCCACATGGTTGTGGGTGGCGGGGGCAGACCGGTTGGAATAAGGGGACTTGTCCCATCAGCGATTGATCCCTCTGGTGTGTAAAGCCTCTGGGGGATCTAAGCGGGCTAGGCTTAAGGGTTTGCCACCTGCGTGTGGGCAAGGCATGAGCTCGACACCTCTTGAAGCGTCGCGTGGCTTCAATGAGGTTCAAGTGAATATGAGTAGCCCTCTAGCCGCTGTGATGGGCATGCATGCTTCGAGGGGAGGAGACTCTCCTCCCCGGCTCATCGAGGCCGGGAGATGTAACCCGCCAGTAGACCCTTTGGCTACGCAGACGGCTCACAGTCAAGTCCCAAGACTCTTCAACCTACTGCAAAGTGTGCACCTGAGGGGCGGATGGAGTGGACTACCCAACAGCCATGTTTCTATGCCAGCCCAATCAATTCTTATGAATTCGATGCAGCTGACTTAAGGCCCAAGCCCTCAGTCCATACCTTAGAGTCTGAGCCATTGGGTAGGATCCCCCATGTGATGATGATGTTATTGATGTGCTATTACACGTATATTATGGTGTTGTCACCCTTCGAGGTGACTTTGTTGATATATTGATGTCATGTGCTTATGTTTACTCACGCTTCCGCAGCTAGGACGGTCCTGAGGGAAGACGGGGCAAATGACCCATCCATTCTTCCTCATCGACCCATTGTCAAGGGTTGGTGTCAGGTGGATGGCCCCTGTTAGTTTAGCTGCAAGGGGGATGAACTCTGCCTTCTGATACGATGGGAGCATCGTAGAGAAGTAGGGGATGTCACACATAGAAACTGGCCCAAATCGGCAGCTCCATGGAATTAGCGATCTTCTACTCCGCTTTATTTTGCCTCTTCTTGCTTCTACTTTGCCTTTTCTTGCAACCATAATTTCTGTGGGATTAAGAGCATTGGCAACACACAGTGCAAGAATTTAGCTTTGAATCTATAGGCCAAGAGCATTGGAATCTAGTTGGGGTTCGATTCTGTGACGTTTCACATATTTATACGCCTTTTCAATATAAATAAATGACACGTCACTGTGAATAACTAATGGTGCATTAATTATTCATAAGCTAAGGGTAGCTATGTTAATCATTAATTGTTAAGGTGGAAACCTAACCCTAAACCCTAATTCGAATTTAGGGCTTAACCTAATATTAAAAAGGCCTAGGGATAACTAATCTAGAACTACCACCTGGCCCAAATTGATTGGGCAAGGCAGACCTGCCAACTTGGGACACCCAAATTGGGGCTTCCACACAAGTTTGCCCCAATTCGAATTGGGGGAGATTCGTGGAGGAGGAGCTGCTACTCACCTTGGTTCTAGCCAGAAGGATGGAGAACCAGAGAGATAGCTATGATAACGGTTAGTTTTAACGTAGCTTGTATTCTGCTGACCCTTATTTGAGTAGATGGATGATTAGATTCTATTCTATAATCTATTTATGATGATGATGGATGTTTGTATCTGATTGATGTTTTCTCTTTCTGTTCCTCCTGTGTTGTATTGGATTACAGGGGGCAGAGACCTAAAGGCTATCTAGATTTAGTGATGCTCCTATCTAGAACCCCTTAAATCCCATTAAATGTGGCATGTGCACAAAAGCCCTCCGGGCTGTCGATGGTATGATGTGGCTGAGCACCAGTGGGACCTTGCCTAGCATGGCTACAAGGCTCCCTATTGTGGCTAGTTCTATAGTCGTTCATTTCGTATGGGCCGGGTATGGATCTGACACCTCCTGGGTCGCAGGATACGTACCTATAGGGACGTCCTGGGCTCGATAGGCGTGCCGGTGTGGCCTATGGATTTTGGGGGGGTTAAAGTCAGGTACGGATGCGTGGTTGCCTGACAGGACCACAATCCTCTAGCCACCTATAAAAGCACCGTGCTCTAGAAGGGGGTTTCCCCTTTCATGCCTCATCGAATCGGGGAGATGTAACCTGGAGTAGTCTCATCGTGTGATTCCATGAGATTGCGTCTCCGAAAGGCTAGCTACAGCCATGCCATAGCATGTTTTAGCCTATCTGCAAAGTGTGCACAGGAGGGGCGAATAGCCATTGTTCTATGCCAGCCAACGCCATGTTATACTTCTGTCTGCTGTTATCTGGAGGCCGTGACTGTCAATCGACCCCCCATGAGTCTGAGCCCGGGGTAGAGCCCTTATTTATGGTGCATTTCTTTTGTTATGTTGGTATTCAGTTGTATTCGTATTGATGATGATGGGCCACCCTTCGTGGTGGTATATTATTTATTTGTATTGTTGCCAGGTGCTAACATGTATGTACGCTTCCGCTATATAGGATTCCAATAGAAGGCGTGGGACGAATGACACCTCCGTGTCCTTCACCCGGACACTTGCCATTGTTAGACATTTACTACAACACATTGTTATGATGACTCGGCATAGTATGCCACCTATTGTGCCGACATGGCATCCTACTATAAATGCCATAGTCGAAACAGAGTAGTGGTTCTTCTTAAAGTAGCATTAGAGAGCTGACGCTCCATTTTCCTTTGTTGTCTCTATTTCCTTCAATACATTGAATTCAATAGACTTTCATGGTATCGAGCCTGGTTGGAGGAGAGTCAGCATTGATTTGGAGCTGGATTCTTCTAAGAATGGGTTCGAAATTGCTGGTGCTTGTGATCAAGACCGGAGGATTTCTTGAATCGAAGAACGGTGATTAGTTTTTGCGGATCTGCAAGAACAAGGGTTTTGAGAGGCGTTTTGTCTCCTGAGAGTTGCGGATTATGCGGATTGTGCGGATTGGTCCAAAGAGTTGCCGGATTGTGCCGATTGTGCCGGATTTACGCTTGATCGGCGTTGAATTTCGTCCGCGTCGAATTTCGTCATTGTTTTTTTTGGTTGGCGTTCACACTTCACGTCGGATTCTTCACACTTCACGTCGGATCCTTCACGGCGGATTCTTCACGTCGAATTTCTTGAGGATTTGCAAGATTATCACTGCCCTTCTCTTTTTCAATAATTTCTCCGCATCGGTGTTCTTTTTTGGCAAGATTCACTGGATCTAATTGCTTTCTCTATTCTCGATCTTCACAATGGCGGTTAGTCAAGATCCATGGAAATATTTCCAACATCCGGTATTAGATGGGGACAATTATTTTACTTGGAAAGATGCCTTTCAAACAAACTTGAATCTCAAAGATCCGGGTGAGGTTCTTGAGAGTACACAGGAATCCTCTCACTCCAGTGAGAACTGAAGAAGGATTTCTATGCTCTAAATCACTTAAGGGCATGTATCTCTCGAAATTTATGAGAGACATAAGAGATTGCAAGGCTTTCAAGAAGGCTTATGAATTTCTTCAAACTACATGTGTTCATCAAGGAGATGGCAAACAATTATCTCTACAAGGCAAAATGGATAACCTCGGGTTGGCTAATTGTGCAAATATGAGGGATTATTTACAACAGTTGAAAGGCCTTACAAGAGAAGTACTTTGGAGCTGGTGGTCAAATGGATGAAATCAAGCTAATCTTGTATGCTTTGAATGGATTATCGGCCAATATCAACATGTTAAACAATTTTATACATTGCGGCCAAAATTCACATCACCTTTCATCAATTCTGTGACAATTATATGATCTTTGAATACGGAGTGCAAGAAGTTGTCTCGACAAGCGGCACATTATTCTAAGGTGAAGTCCACTTCTAACTCTTCCACTCCATTTGAAAAAGGTCTATCTACGGATCACGAGTCTAATTCTAGCAAAGAGCCATTTACTTCTTGTATTGTGGTGTAAAAGGCCACATCAAACGTAATTAGAAGAAAACTCAAGAGGAGTTTGTCCAGTTTTGCAAAGATAAGCCATCTCCTCATGCTCCATCACGAAACTGTTTCTCCACACGAGTTTCTTTGCCCATGTTTCTCACATTGATATTGATATCTTTGGAAGGCAATTCCTCAACATTGCTACGGAAAATTTAGGAAGTGATGATGTTTGGTTAGTTGATTACGGTGCTACTAAGCATCTTGCTGGAAATGTCTGTTTGTCTTTTTGAGGACTTTAAAGTCTTATGATAAGACTTTAGTCGAGAATGGCGAGATGGGGCAAGAAAAAATCGGTTGGCAAAGGAATGCGGTTAGTCTTCCTACAAACAATTGTCTCACTTTCAAGCTGGAGGGCGTGATATTAGTACACGGATTACTTGTCAATTTGCTAAGTGTTAGTGAATTTGATAAGAAATTAGGGCTTGTCGATCTTGTTCCACGGAGGATTTGTTCACATTCTTCAAAAAATCCTTTGGTTTACATTGATCTTCAAAAACTTGGACCTATTGCATAAGGAATTCTTAATCCGGATGGTCTATATATCTTTGCCAAAAGAACTCTGCGGCCAAGGATTCAAAGAAGTTCATATCTGGCCCGATATCTAGCACTCAAGAATCTCTATGGCATGCACGATATGGACATATGGGTATCTACTGCCTTAAATTGGCGGCAAACAAACATCAAATAGTAAATGGATTACCACTTCTTAAGGAACAAGACTTAAAATGTTAGACTGCGGTCTTGGAAAGCAAGTTCAAGCATCTTTTCCGGACTATGCTCAATTTAGTGCCACTTAGCCTCTTCAATTGATTCATTCGGATATATGCTACTTACCACTTGAGTCACTATCGGGCGTGAGGTACTTTGTCATATTTGTTGATGACTATAGTAGATATAATGTGGATATATCCAATCACATTTAAGTCTCAAGTATTTTCCATTTACAAAAATTTCAGTAAGCTTGGAAAATGAATTTTCTACAACAATCAAGGCATTGAGGTCCGACAATGCCAAAGAATACTTGTCTCAAGAATTTGAAGATTTTTGAAATCCAAAGGCATTACCCGGGGAGTTGATTGTCCCATATGCACATCCTCAAAACGGGTTCTTTGGCGCAAAAAAGCGAACTATTATGGCTCTAACTTTCGGGTATGCTCAAGCACAAACAATTACCACTGTTTTTGGGCTGAAGTCTTTATCATGCAGATATATATCTCCAATAGGCGCCAACCAAGTCTTTATTGCTAAAAACACCTTTTGAGGGTTTTGTATGGTCGTAAACGATGTCTCTCATTTTAAGATATTTGGCTGCACAGGTTATCTTTGCATTCCCTCGTGAGATATTACGGAAGAATGGCAAACCGTCAAGCCGAGGTCTCTCAAGGTCATATTCATAGGATATACCACCAATATGAAAGCATGGCGCTGTTATGATCCTATCTCAAAGAAAGTTTTTGCTTGAAGTATGATTTTTGTGGAGGATCTGATCTATTCATCGATTTTTTATCAACTAGACAAAGGCGATTATGACAAAGTCATTTGCAATCTCTTGGATGACCATTACTCACGGGTTACATCTCGACCACTCACTATGGAACCATCTATCCGTTCCTCAAAAAGCGATGCTTCTTCCATTAAAGTGCGAGATGTTCCAATAGTCCCAACAATCTCCAATGCTTATGAAGATTTTCTACCCAACGATTATGTTGAACCTGCTATATTTGCTCCTGCTATATCTGAAGATGTTGAACCTATTGTTGATATTCAAAGTCTTATCGGATCACATTTACTGATATATTGCCATACCGCCTTCTGCTCGAATAGCCTCTTTACATCGTTCGATAATGCAAATTATACATTACGCAATTATGCATTGATGGCCAAGGTATTACATGAGCGTGATCCTCTTACCTATTCTCAAAAGCGAAAAACATGTTCACCGGCGACAAGCTATGAAAGAAGAATTGGCCATGCTTTCTAAGCAAGGAACTTGGGAACTAGTTCCAAAACCCGTGAATCACAATATTATTGGAGCCAAGTGGATCTTTAAGGTACTAAGTATCACTCGGATGGCACACTATCTAAACACAAAAGCTAGGCCCGTAGCTAAAGGGTATACACAAGAGGAAGGCTTTGATTACAACAAAGTATTTGCACTTTTGTGGTAAGATTGGACACTATCATTTTGTTATCTCTTTGGCCACCAGAAAAAGTTGGCCCATCTATCAAATGGATTTCAAATGCATTTCTAAATGGAGATCTACAAGAAGAAACCTGTACATCAAGACCACACGGATTTGTAGATCAAAGTCAACCTAATTATGTTTGCAAGCTCAAGAAAAGTATCTATGGCTTGAAACAAGCACCACGTTGTTGGAATATGAAGATCAATACGTTCATTCTTGATATATGGAGTACCAAAGATCAAGAGCGAGATCAAATTTATATTTCAAATTCCAAAGGGGATTTGGTTTCTATAATACTTTTGTATGTGGATGACACGATTATGAGGGGGATCTTTGCTGATCTTAACCTTTCTACAAAGCGTCTTCTTAAAAATCATTTTGAGGTTACAGATCTAGGCCTCATGCACTATTGTCTTGGAATAGAAGTAAAGCCCGAGGAATCAAGCGGGTATCTCCTTGTCTCAACAAAAATACCTCTCGAAATTTTGGAGAAATTCCATATGGCGAACTGCAACACATCTCCAACACCATCGACTTGGGTCAAAAGCTAGTATTAGAGCCTGCAGAAGAAGATGTGGATTCTACATTATATAGACAATTAGTTGGAGCACTCCTATATCTTTGTACTACTCGACGATATTGTCTATCTTTGTTGGAGTCTTGTCTGCGGCTTTATGACACATCCCAAACAATCACATTGGAAGGCGACAAAGCGTGTACCGATATCTAAAACCACAGCCACGGATGGTCTACACTACACTAAAAAAATAATCCACAACTTATCCTTTTTCTGATTGGACATGGCCTCCACCGATATTGACTCTAGAAAATGTCTCACGGGCTATCTTTCATTCTTTGGTGATAATCCTATCAATGGAAGTCCAAAACAAGATTCTAACAAATATTAGTACCAGCTGCGAGAAATTAAAGCTCTTACTCTCACGGTCACGAAAATGTTGTGGTTAGTTCATTTATTTGAAGATCTTGGCATTCTAACCACACCGCAAAGATATCTTGTGACAATCTTGGAGCAATACAACATCGAAGGACTATCGACTTCATTTACAAATCAAGCACATGGACATCAAACTCTGTTTTGTTAGAGAACATTTGCAGAATAAGTTACTTACACTTTCCCTCTTGTTCTACTAAGGATCGGCGTCTTTGTCTTGTGGTTTCACTAAGGGTCTTCTGGGCAGCAATTTCTCCAATATGAAAAACTTCTTACATATTGCACGTGGCTCATTCGGGGGAATCAAAACCTTTAAGGTTCTTTTTGTTAGGATTTAGATTTCCTTTCAGCTATCTTTGGTCATCGAGGGGATGTTAGACATTTACTACAACACATTGTTATGATGACTCGGCATAGTATGCCACCTATTGTGCTGACATGGCATCCTACTATAAATGCCATAGTCGACTTAAATAGTGGTTCTTCTTAAGTAACGATAGCGAGAGAGGCGACGCTCCATTTTCCTTTGGTGTCTCTATTTCCTTCAATACATTGAATTCAATAGACTTTCAGCCATCACAAGTGGTCGGAGTCAGACGGAGGGCCTTTCTGTGAGATGGAGTCACCATGGGAGGGGAATTTCCCATATTTATACGGTGGGAGCATCGTATCGGGGAGCGTCACAATAGTATCAGAGCCATGATCTTGGTAGACCAGATCATAGCACTGGCCATGTCTAACTCGTTAGACCGTTTAGATAGTAGGGGACCTTCAATGTAGGAAAGTCACACCAAATTCGTAAGTAGGATGAGTTTTGGCCTAAGTATGTGAGGAATGAGCTAGATAAGGAGAAAAATTCAAAATGAGGTCCCTCTCTTTCAGAGGCCATAACTTTCTCTAGGAAACTCGGATTGCAACGATTTTCATTCCATTGCGTCCGAAATACCTAATTAGTCTAGGACACCCTTTGGCCAAGTTCCCAACACCACCAATCAGCCTGAAAGGTTAATCGGCGCACTTGGGAAAAACGGGTTTTATTTTGCGATTTTAAGAGCCAAAAAACCCAACTGCGCCGGTTTGACCATTGACCCAAAAAAAAAGTTTCTTTTCCCGCCCACATTTTGAACTCATGACCTCCTAATTCCAACCCTACGTCTTTACCACCATGCCAAACTTCCATAAATAATTATATATTTACATGCTTCATTTCTATGGACAACAACTTCTTTTAAAATAAAGAGGCGTATTGTGGGATTGAACCCCCAACCTCCTACACCCAAACCAATCCTTTTACCAATAGGATAAGTTCCTTTGTTAAGAAATGACTATAATACTACATATACATATCAACAAGCTATGATGAAATAACTCCAATTTGTTTGGTAATCAGTATACTCCTATTAGTCGGCCGGCGGGAGTGAGAAGTTTGGGATACGTATACAGTAGTTCTCATTTTATTTATAGTGGCTCCATTTTCTATTTAAATTAGAAGACCGCCTTCCGTAAACCCATGCTGTGGTGGCAACAAATCCGCCGGACTTGTGCAACCATGGGTCATTATTGGCCCCGACAAATGGGTTTTCCAACCATAGTATCACACTTTGTCAATGCGGAATGGACGACGACTCTTCTGAGCGAGATAGCATCTCCTAAGTAGGATCATAATTCGCTCTCCCCTTTGATAAACGTTCGCTCGCAGCAATACCCTAGCAGTACGGAATTCTCAAGTACTGATGTTTAAATAATTTTTCTCTAGTAGATGCCTTGGCAGCAAAATTCTTTCAACCCTGCATTTATTTAATTTCTAGTACATTCACCTGCTTTAAATGCTATTTTATTCGACTTCACATGTCAAGAGCTAAGTAACACTATAGAGCCAACTATACCTAATGTTGTTTAGTCTCTAAGCCTTGACTCGCCTTACTTTTCAGAGAATAGACTTCTCTTGACCCAACCAACTAGACACTGCCCTGCAGCAACCCTCTAGGGTTTGGGTTTGTAAATTGTACCATCACCCTTCACTACTTTTTCATATGTTCTTGCTCCTTTAAAATAAAGAAAAAATCCCTTTCCCAAGTCACGACACATATTCTGTAACACATAGTGATTGCTTGGGTTCGAACTCCCACAGCCATGTCCACACCTCACTCGAATCTATCTAGAACATAAACTTTAGATCAGTTTGTACCTATATCTGCATCACCTGCCTGTCAACTTGTGATGGCCAAACCTCTTTTCAAGTTGTTCTACTCTAACACTTGAATGTATGCCACCATTCTCGACTCATCAACACTTTTTTCAAGGGTACCTAAACTCGATTAGGGCAAAGTATTTTCAACCATTACTTTAGCGTCATAGGGTCACTAAGTTCCACGAATAACGTACATATCTCAGGAAAGTTAGAACAATAGTCCTAAATGTTAGTACCAATCAGGCACCCTTCTACGACGACTCCTTCTACTCTTAGGGTTCTTGTAAAATTATTGTTCGCCATGTTATCCCAGAAATTGAAATCCTTTTATCCTTTTATCCTTTTATTCTTTTATCCTTTTATCCTATTATTTTGCTACATATTCTAAACGAGGTGCGCCTTGGACTACCACAGTCGTTGGATTCGTCGATCCTACGACCCAGATTGTAGGTTGGGGTCCCTGGGCATCTCTCGTTTCGCTTATAGTCATTTATGATTGGAGGCGCCTATGACTTTGAAATATGAAATACGATTTTGCCTAAGGTTTTGAGAGAATATCGAAACTCTATACAACTTTGCCTAATATTTTAGAATATGAAATACGGGAGCTCGAACCTCTACCAAAATAATTCACTGTCCTAACTAAAACTACTTTGACCAATATACCCAGTGAGTTAATGCGATTATTTTTTAATCTTGAATCTATGTTTTTTTATAACAACTTATTCGATTGTTTTAGGGATATATGGACTATGGTTTCAGGAATTGTTCAAATTTTAAACAGAAAGGAAAAATAAAAGGCTGAGTCAATTAGGTTTTTAAAAAATCGCATTATTGATTTTTGGGTTCCTAGTTAAGAATGTTTTTTTTTTTAAATGTTAGGGATGTCAAAGAAACACTAATGTGGGGTGGTTAAGAGCAAGAAAAAATTTCAGTAATTGGTTTTTAAAAAAAAAAATTAAGAGGGAAATTAACTATTAAGAAAGTAGGTAAAGATTCATAATGAAGGTTTGAAAAAAGTTACAAAGTAAAATTAATGAATCTAAATTGGTTTGTAGGTATGGCCCCGAATGTGAAGACACAGATGCTTAGTGAGATTAGACGCATGCTCATAAATGAGATATGCGCTAACGAATGTCCCGACCAAGAGATGCAAACTAGTCAACGTGTCGATCATTTTGTCAGACATGTCAAAAGGAAGTGCCAATTTGAGTTATCACAAAAATGGCCAGGCCAGGAAGAAATGTTGACTTCTCTCCTTGACACACATGTAAAGTCAATGATTGGAAACCCCATGGACAAACTCAAGACATGTTTGAAGCATTCAGTGCATCTTAAAAGTCCTAATGCCGAGGCTCGTGTGAAGGAATGTGTAGCTTCATGGAATTCCCCAAAGAAGCGACGTGCAGATCGCAAGAACATCATTGCGGATCTCAATGCATGTCAGTTGGAGGTAATAAAAAATGCTTTGCATCAGGGGGAAAGCTCTAGTGGAGCAGGGCCTAGCAAGCCCCACTTTTCTTTGGAGAATCACATGAACACATCAATCTTTGTTGATCCCATACCTGTAAAGGCCGTGGATGTGATACGCCTTATTGAACAGAAACCAATTGATCGCACGTATCAAATCAAGATCAATGGAACATAACACTTCCAAGATGATGAGCTATACAGTGGATGGGTTTTCAAGGGCGAAGATAGGGCAGAGACGTGTGAGATGGCTCAAAGATACATACGCTTCAAGAGCCCGCATCCTGCTTTGGCTACATCCATTGGACCACAGTCGTTGGAATTCGTCGATCCTACGACCTAGATTGTAGGTTGGGGCCCTTGGGCACCTCTCGTTTCGCTTATAGTCATTTATGATTGGAAGCGCCTATGACTTTGAAATATGAAATACGATTTTGCCTAAGGTTTTGAGAGAATATCGAAACTCTATACGACTTTGTCTAGATTTTAGAATATGAAATACGAGAGCTCGAACCTCTACGAAAATAATTCACTGTCCTAACTAAGACTAATTTGACCAATATACCCAGTGAGCTAATGCGATTATTTTTTAACCTTGAATCTATATTTTTTTATAACAACTTATTCGATTGTTTTAGGGATATATGGACTATGGTTTCAGGAATTTTGTTTGGGGTCTGGGTTCGGGAACTCCTGCAAGACAGCCCTCTGTGAGGACCCTTGGATCTAACAGGAGAATCCGTGGGGACTATGTCACGCGGGATTTGCAAGAAAAGAACAAGAAGAAGAAAACGGAACAGAAAAGAACAATGAGAGGAAAATGATATGCTTCTTTGATATCAATGATGAACATACATGAGCTCTCACAATCGAGAGAAGACTGAAGAGAGACAAGACTCAAAACTCATCTAGCCCTCATATGCTAGCTCTACTCATATCTTCTTTCTTATTTTGGTAGGGCTTTGGACTTTGTGCCAGGGAACGCCGCATGTAACGCTGCATGCGCGTTCCCTTCAACCTGCAGCCCCCCCTCCGGCATCTAACTTCCCCCTTGCGGGAGATCCAGTTGACGAAATTAAAGTTTTCGTTTTGAACATGCCCGCCAGCATTCAATGACGAAACTTGGAGTGAAGGAACATTTCGGTGGGATGGTTTTTCACAAAATATTTCTCAGTTCATTTTTGTTGCGCCTCAAGCAGATCCGTGACCTGCTCAAGGGCGCACTAAGCTCGATCAGATGCTTAAAGTGAGTGCAGCTGCTGCAGGTGGATCGATCTTGCATAAAAACTGAGTTCTTATTCTTTTTTCAGGTTTCATAATCGAAGTTGCGAGATACATTTTTATCTCGTGGCCGAGGAAGAGCCGGGCGTTGGTTTGGAGCCTTCTAACGCTCATCACGGTTCTTTACGGGCCATTCTCATTGATCAAGAGGTGTTTTTTTGTGTGGGATCGATCTTGCATAAAAAATGAGTTCGTTATTCTTTTTCTCAGGTCTGACTTAATGCAGTCTGATTTTTTTCGCAGGTTTTACAGTGGAAGTTGGAGGTTCTCACATCTTACCTCTGTCGAGCAACGAACTGGGCGCCAGCTTGGAGGCTTGCTGCTCATCCCCATTGCTGCATTTTGAGTGATTAGGTAGGTGTTTTTTTCTGAGTTGAAGCAGGTACATGGCCAGATTGTAGTCTGATTTCTTCTTAATGCTCAAGCTCTATTACCATTTCAACTGCAGGACTGAGTGGATCCATTGCACACCGCAGTTCGTAAGGATTAAAGAACATTCATCAGCCAAACCATTTTGTTAATCCACCATTCTGGTGTTCTGAAGGTATTTTCGTATCTTTGACAGTATAACTAGCAGTGGTCTCTCATGGTGTTGGGTTTTGAGTTTTTTATTTGCGAGATCTGCTTTTGTTTTACCAGTTTTAGCAACTTTTACTCTGTAGGGCCTATAGGCATTGGAGCATGTTGGGCAATCGTTTGAGCATGTTGAATATGTTAGCCACGTTTTCAGTCCCAGGTACACTCAACATCGGTTTTACAAGAGGAACAAATTGAAAGAATGTTACTGCGATGCAGAAGGTGCCAAGATGCAGTTTGTCATTTTTTTATCGATCACTAAAATTCTGTAAGCAACAAATCTACACACAGAGTTGCTGCATCTCCTTCATCTCCAATAATTTAAAACTTCTCTCGAGTAGATCAAGCTTGCTTCTTTTACCATGTAACCCATTAACTTGTACAGTCTATATATGTAGTGTCTCTATCAAGCAGCTTGCTTATTATTAATATGAGCATGCCTTTCAACCAGAATGCACATGTAATGTGTGGATGAGCATGTGGGGAAGAAGGAATTTTTGCGAAACAATGAAGTGGAGCATGTTTGCCAGATGAGTTGCCCTTGGAATGAATTTATGAGGACTTATCAAACTCATGCGCTCAACTACATTTGTAATGCGAGGAATCCCGACTGCATGTTCTATGTGTAAGAGACACATCTTCAACAATGATTATGAAAATTGTACCAAATTTATGTAATGTAAACAAATTCTCGCCTCAAAGGAGCGTCACGTAAGGTAGGCCAAAGCATTTCTATCTTCTTGCGCATGATTTCCTTATCCTTCATCTTTTTATTTCGGTTTTCGCGGGGAACCATTTTTCATTTCGATTTTGCGATGGGGAGATTGGGCATTATTGTAATATCGGCCCATCACTTGAGATAGATTTGCAGAGGTGATTTTTCTTCCAGATGATTGCTTCCCTTTTGTACAGATTTTTGAGCTTGAGTTTACGAGTTTAGGGCATGGTTATTATTTTAGCATAGTTATATTTATCACCCGGTTAACCATCTCTTTCTTTGCTTTAAGTATAATGTGATTGAGGTTCTTTTGTGCATTTAAGTCGCGGCAGTATATGGCAGCCCAACACCGGGCTTTAGGTTTACTACTCCAAAGTGCATGTTTAACAAGCAATCGGTTTAAAGCCTCGCATTTTGGCAAATTCAAAGTAAAAAAGATTTTGAGGTTCCAATGCAAGCAGATTTGCAGAGGGAGGTTGTGCATTTCGTTTCTAGAGGTACTTTGTACATTTCATTTCATCCCGGATTCTCGATGTCTTTTATCTTTCTAATCCACGGGCAAAGATATGTTGTCGTCACATCAACATCACGAACTTTGAAGGTTCCAATTTTGCAAATGAATCTACAAGGTGATATTCTAAAAGCGAAGATTAGGTTCATGCATAAGTATCTTCTCGCCCGGCCTCTAAGTATTTTATGTTTATAGAGAGATTTAACACCAAGAATTTTGTATCCTTTCTCTTTTCGGTTGCATTTTTGCGAGGCAAGGAGGTAGAGAGTATGCTAAAGGACCATGTCAAGTATTTACGCTAAGAAGGCGTAGATTTGATGCATAACTTCCTCGTAGTATCTCATGCTCCATAATCCCCTCGCAAAGAAGTTTCTATATTTAAGTGCATTGTTTTTTCTTTTAATTGTTGCATTTTTTGCGCTTATAGATGAGTTATAGTATATGAATGTGGTGCGAGGGATTCTTAGCGATACATGCCTTCCACCATAGGAGATGTCATTTTATAGTTCCCTCTAGGTAATGATTTGATTTTCTTGAAATAATTTGCACAGGGGCATCAATTACTAGGGATGGAATGGCCAGAATAAAGTTTTTGCACTACATTGGAATACATGAGATCATGACATGAACTATCTTTGGCCCTACTTTAAACATGTTTCTGCAATTTATAACTGTTGTGTATTTTGAAACAAAGCATGTCACATTTAAATCCTGAAGTTTATCTTCTTACATCTAATATGACTGCTTAATAGTTCATGTAATAGCTCATTACAATTTGCTAATTAAGGAGACAAAAGTTATCTTATTTGGCTAATATTTATCTGACACAAGTTGGAGCCCTGGATACCAATGGGAAAAGCCACAAAAGTGATACATAAGCCTTTCACATGGATAAAAAAGGTACGAGCATCTAAGATTCTAATCCAGAAGGAGATGACAAAGCAGGAAGTATAGAAAGAAATACAATAACAGGTTGCGCGTTCACTCTGGCCGTACTCAGGTCTTTCACTCAATCTCGAAAACTTTCTATTTGTAGCCTCATTGTTCACTAGATGATATTTATGTTTTGGGGCAAGTTTTTAATAAGTAAAATGAAATGCTTCAGAGAGCTTGCTTTGAGCGAGGAGATTTTCGAATTGTTTGCTATTATGAATTGTTATTAGATGTTTTGATTGATGCATGTGTGTCATTGTAAAAAGAGTATTTTTGGAGGGACTCTTTCCCTTAGGTGCACCATTCACTCCTATTTTCATTTTATGAACCTTGCCATCAACAAAGAAACAAAAAAATCATTGCCTCTGCATCTCTAGCTCCTCTCTTACACTAGAGGGTGAAACAAAAGTAATTTTGTACTTTACAATCCTAGGGTTCTTGGATTCATTTAGAATCATATAGAACTTGCAATTTTACCTACTTGAAAGACGTAAAAATATGGAACTTCTAACACTTCTATTCGTAAAGGATTCAATTAACATGAAATTTAGTATTTACTACTAAGAACATCACATTGACAACAATAAAGAAACACAATTACAAGTCCCAAGTGTTAAAACCCAAAAAATGCTTTTCAAGGTTGGCATGACAAAAATGTCTATTTGAAATTATTTAAGCCTTCGTAATGACTGTTTAGGTTTCTAATAAGTTGACCTATTTGTCTCTTGCCACGCAACAATAAGATCGTTGTTAATAATGTAAGAGTTTCCTCTTTTGGTAATACACAAAATTAGTAGCACCATTGTTCACTAAGTCCTCCAAAAGCATTGTATAGCCCATTGAGAAATTATATGGCAAATTATTATTTGCTCGAAAATATCGTATAATTGTTTGAGAAAGCGACAACTTTGTACATTGCAAACTGCTTTGGAGGACGTTGTTAGAGGTATGCTGCATGGTTGAATAGGTTGTTCCTTGCAATTGAATAGGTTGTTCCTTGCAATTGGGAGCAACGACTCAAAAAAAGAAAATCACATATTTTTTAGAAAGAGCAACACACAACTGTATAAGCGCAACAACACAACTGAGGTATAACTCCAAAAAATTACTTATATTCCAAATTGGGGCACACCTAAAGGACAAATGCACGTGAAAGCTCTACATTTAGCAACTCTTACATGACATGTTACCAGCATTGGGCTCTATACGAGCTTGAAATCTAGAGATTCAAATTGTAACATGTTACAAGCATTGGGCGCTACAAAAGCTTGGAATCTAGCGATTCAAATTGTAAATGTTAAACGTATTTGTGTTGGATACTATAAGTGCAAGATATCCCATCTATTTTTTGGATTACTACTGGGATACTGTGAGGTGCAGTTACTTTAGATAGATTCCAAACATTAGTACAAAAATTGAACTGAAAAATAGCCATGGCACAATATGGAAGGAAGTTAATGTATGTGACCTTCCCACTACAGAAACACGCGAGATTCAATTCTATAAATTCCACCTTGTGTGCCCACAACTAATGCAAAGGTGTTGTGCAACCATCGTGTTTCTGTAATTTATTTGCATATGAAACCAATTAAATTGAATTGTATTGAAATGGTGCAAATCGTCAAGCAGAACGCGACTCCAACAACTAATCTTTTCGTAGCACTATGCATGATTTTATTAAGGCACCCCAACGATGCAAGTAGAATGGCAGTATAATCTTATATTATAAAAATACCTGAGGGTAACAAAATTGCAATTATGTACATCACAACCCCAAACCAATTTTCAATATGCGCTTCATTAATCTACCCCTTATGCGCCAACATATGATTTCCATTACTTCTACCCATGTGTTAGGGCTAATTCCCGGCGTCAAACCTTAAATCCTTCACAGTTGGTATTTCATTACATCTTCATATCATGAGTACATTTTACAAGTTTTCTACATATTCCATTACATCTACCTATTCCACATGTATATACGACTAATGCCCTAAGATGTTTGGACACGCTTCTAGAGATTCACATTTAACAACAAATAGACATAAGATGAATCTCTCTCACACGTATCAACGTTTGTCACCATTTCATTAGCTTTTTTGCATTGAAAGGTCATTTCTTTGGGAGGCGACATGTTTATGTATAAGATTAGTTCATAGCGCATTTACATTTAAAAACAATGTTTGCTCCTATCCTTCATAGGGATGTACATTTCCTATTTCTATTCAACTACACTTATGCAATATGTCGCTTACCCATTTCACCTACATAGACTCTATAAATTCTATTGTGGCCACAAAATCTAATACCCTAAAGCCATTCCCCACGCCTCGAAAAATGCGGCATCGGGCACACGCTCCTAGTATATAGTACAATGGCCTTTGGCCCAATATAGACACTCGGTGATCCCGATCTTGCGACTCTCACGGAAGGAGGCCCGATTTGCTTGAGGAATGTTGGCGGTGCCTCTTGAAGTGCCTAGAATCACGGGCCGACGCGGTGACGGCCCCTCACTTGTCCGGCGGCGCCTCTTGATAGGTCAACGCTTGGTCTTCTGCCCGGGGCCTTGGATGGTCCCGCGTGGTTGATCATGGATCCTTGAGCTTGACCTCGTCCGTCAGATGCATGAATAGTCCCGTACCCGGGAGGCACGGGACTAACACTCCCCACCAAACGACACTCAGGGTGAAGAAAAGGAGGAGTGTCTCCGAGGCGGGAAGCCCGATCCCCAAGTGATCCTCACGGGAGTGGGGACGGGCACCATTATGGTAACCGCTAATGAGATCTTGGGCGTTTTTGAAGAGCGGGAGGAGTGTTGAAAGTATGTATTCAAACCGGCATGAGAGCTTCTTGACCATAAACCAATTTGAAAGGGGTGTGACCTCGTAGCTATTTTGAAACAAGTATTGTAAGCCCAAATAACAAGAGGGAAGTTTGTTTTGCCAATCGGTCGTGAAGCATCACAAATTTTCTTGAGAATTGTGACCGAGTTTTGTTTGTGCTTTACGCCAAACCATTCCCTTGAGGATAGTAAGGTGTGCTCTTGTGATGATGTATCGTGGAGATAATCCGCGGCTCCTTGATGGTATGATTGATAAAATGGACACCACGATCACCCCACTCAGGTAGGGCGGCAGCCAATCAGCGTGATGATTTGTTGATAGAGGACCTTTACCGGTCTTTGGCCGCAGCTGTTGTCCGGAAGTGCGCAAGCTTCCGCCCATTTGGTAGCGTAGTCGGTGAGAACGGAATGTAGCGAGCACGCGGGTGTGCGCCGGGGAGGATCGATGGGTCCCACAAAATCCATTCCCCATTTGCTTGAAGGAAGTGGCGTGGCGGCCAAGGGAAGAGCGTCCGCGGGCGTGGGGCCGTCCCCACACGCGGCAAAGCATCAAGCACGCGTCGGGCGTGGGCGTGAGCGTCTTTGAAGAGCGTGGGCCAAAAATAACCAAAGAAGAAGGATTTTGGCGTGCCATAGTGTCACCATGAAAATGACCACCACCGAGCCCTTCATGGGCTTCTGGACAATATCCGGGACCTCATGAGGGAGAACCACGTCGAAGGATGGTATCCTTACCCTTTTGTAAAGATGGCCTGCAACCATGGTGTAGTCCACGGACCTCGCGCGGAGAAATTGATGTCGGCGGATTGTCGCTGGTCGGAGAGAGCGTGGCGCCCCTCCGGTGGAAGAGCTCTGTGAGGAGATACCGTTGAAAGTCATGGAACCAATGTGGTGTTGCCGTGACCGTAAAGAGTTGAGCATCGTGAAAGGCGTCCGAGACTCCGGTAGAGGGATCATCCGCCCGGATGCGTGAAAGATAATCCGGGACAACATGAGATTTGCCGCCTTGTGAACAATTTCAAAAGGTGCAAATTCTTGCGGTAAGTAGGACCTAACGTGCAATGCGCCCGTGGGCGTGGATTTGTTGATCAAGTAAAGAAGTGCCCGGTGGTCAACAAAGAATTTGATTTGACCGCCTAAAAGATAGTGACGGAAGCGTTGGACGCAAAAAATTAAACCTAAGGCTTCTCGCCTCGCGTGGCGTAGTTAGTTGCGTTCGCCAGAATTGAGTTTCCTACCGGGCGATGAAGCTTTGGTTTGTCGGTGTCGATCATATTCTTGAGAAAGAAACGGCTCAATAGCAAAGGCCGAGACATCGACATGGACATGAAAGGGCTTGTCCCATTGAGGAGGAACAAGAACCGGCCCGAGTAAGCAAGAGCTTCAATCGTTGAAAGATCCGGCCTGGAATTCCAAGCCTGTGGGATTCATCACCCGTGAGTTTATGAATGGGATCTGCAATGGTCATGAGTCCGTGGAATGAAGGTGGAGTAATAATTGACCTTACCCAAGAAAGAGCGTGTTTCCTTTATATTGGCCGGTGCTTGAGCCTTGAGCACACAAATTGTGATTTTAGCGAGATCCGTGGTGATACCGCGGCCAATGACCACATGTCCCAAATGAACACCCGGTGACACAAAAGGTGCATTTCTCGGGATTGAGACTAATGCCTGGGACTCATCACATTTCACTCGAAAGACAAGTTCCAATTTATCCAAATGGTCACCATGGAATCAGAGGCGTAGAAGTCATCTTGAAAATTTTGCAGAAGGGATTTTCCTTCATAAAATCTGGCCGAGAGCATGATACGTTGAAGCGTGGATGGAGAGTTTGATAATCCAAAAGGAACCACCTTGTAGGCAAAAAGTGCCCCGGGGGTGGTGAAGGTAGTCTTGAGTTGATCAGATTCTTTGATTGAGATCCGACAGCCGGAAAAAACCATCCATGAAGGAGTACATCTCATGTCCAAAGAACCTCTTCCAAACCCAGGTCCGGTGAAGGAAGTGGAAAATGATCACGCCCGCGGGCTCGATTGAGTTTTCGGTAGTCCACGCAAACGCCGGATCTTACCATTGTGTTTGAGTGCAATGACGATGGGGCTCACCCATTCGTAATGTTTGACCTCATAGATCAAACCCGCAGCAAGGGAGTTTGTCAATTTCCGCCTTGGACGCGATCACGGTAATTAGGGTTGAGCCGTGCATCGCCGCTTGCTAGACTGACGCGTGCATCGAACTTGGTAGGAATGGTGAGTTCCCCAAGGTTTTGTTGATCCCCAAAGATCTCTCAGAGCTCCGTGCTAAAATGTGTTTGAATTTTTTGAAGAGCGTGGATCGCCTGCTACGATATAGGGTGTCTAAGATTGGCAAAGAAGTTTGGATGGGCTGATTGTTGCCTACGCCCACAATCTCGACTTCCCTGAGTCCGAATATGGGGATAACTTCCGCGTCTTGGACAATATAAGCGTGGAGGTTGAAGCATAACAGATGCTTGGCACTCTCAAGCGTGGTGAAAAGAGAGGGTGCCGAAGTTTCCTCAAGCGCAGGGTTGCTTCATGACAGCGTGTACATCGGCGGGAGTTGCGGGAGGTTCAACCCGAAAAGTGATCAACACGTTGGATTCGATTGCAAGGAGCCGTATGGTCAAGCAAAGCGACCACGGCACGGTCCTCGATCAAGAGTCATTTCTCCCCAAGGATCATCATACTTTCTGGGTAGGATGACAGAGGCGACTTCGCAGGTGGAGCTCCAACTTGATAAATATTCCGAAACCCCTCGTCCTCCGGTGATTAATGGAGAGAGGGTTCAGCATTGTTGACGGAAATGATTTTGCGGGTTTCAAGTCCATGGTGGCATTGAGGTGACCATCGGTGATGACTAAGCGATCCGTGGCCCAAGAATGAATGCTCTTGGCCTGGCGGAGAAAAAGGTCTGCCGACCAACATTTCATAATCACCGGATCTTCTCAGCCTTCCAAACACCAAATTCAAGGGGAATCACGAGATCACCTATGTTGATGTGAAGAAGAGGCGTGGCGCCTTGAGGTTTCGTGATATGGCCATTGGCCAATTTGATGTCATATGGGGCCTGCGATAGAGTTGTTTGATGCCCATTTGTTTTGCGGAGTTTATCCGGTGATGAGATTGACCGCTACCTCGGGCCAATTTGAACATGATTGACTTGTTGACTGCCCACCGTGGCATGGACCGTGGGAGTAGAGGTAGCAAATGCCCCAACCAAAAACAAATGAATGGTAATCGGTCCTTGAGAGCAGGGGGATGAGTTTCAAAATTCACTACAAGAGAAAGGGGGTATTAGAGTCCGTTTTAGCGTCGAAAGGATATTTCTAGTGTTTTTGAGGTGAAAACAATGTTACGTAGTTATTAGCGACTTATAGTTAGATATTTCTCTGCTTGCTAATTCGACGCTTATATCGACTTTATGGATGATGCTATATCATTTTAACCAATCTGACGCCTTCACCGACGCTATAGCCGAGGTAGAAGCTGATGCACGATGAGTCAAAGGTGTTAACATTAGGTTCATATATACCGCTATCCGACTCTAATTTTGGCGTTATGTCCTGATTTGTAAAGATGATGCTATATCATTTTAACCAATCTAATGCTATAATCGACGTTATAATCGACGTAACGGTGATGCACTATGAGTCAAAGGTGTTGGCATTAGGTTCAAGCATACATGTCATCTGACTCTAGTTCCGACCATACAATTGACGCTATGCTTGACTTTATGTTGACCTCTACTTCTGACGCTATGTCCGTGGTGGAGAGCTGCCGAGTTGACCCTCTAGGGCAACTTCGGGATCTTGTCAATACTACGCTAATTCTAGGTTGGTATGACAAACAATTGAATATGGTGAAGAATTGAATCTTCCTCTTGCACAGCTAAATTGCACACTCAAAACTCAATGAGCAAATACTTGATATCTCAATATAATCAAATAACATTAACATCCAAAGAATCCATATTCTCAATGGTTACAAACATCCATGTTAGCAACTCAATCCTAGAAGCTTCTAATCCATCCATGAGCCACAACAGTACCGGTGCCATCGCCTTGCTTTTTTCACTTTGCACATGCACTCACCGGGGTTAGTCCTCGTGACTAAGTGGGGATCCCCGGCCTCTGCATGCATGGAAATACTCGGAATCTTGGATAGCAAACATAACAATTCAAAGACACAAGAACCTATGGTGCAACGCTAGACTATGACAATAAAGAAAACATCATGAACATCAAGAGCAAAGAACATAACCCGAGTATCAAACCATCATAAACAAACTCGGGACAATGGGTAGCTCAGCCGACCTACATACAGGCCCCGATAGCGGCATGTTGCCCGGCCGGCTTACATTCCAAGCCCTCAGAAAGGTGGTGGGTGAACCTCAGATCGCATACCCTCTCAAATTTCACGTCGGCCTTTGGAGGACCTCTTACCATGGGGTTTCACAAGAGTTGGTCGGACGAGCAATCCTGCCCAGAGAACTAACGCCCGTGTCACAGAGCACAAGAACCACAGAGAATCACAGATAAACATGAGCATGCCGGAGCAACCTAGGCCACGAACCTAGAAGCCCCCACAGGAGGTTCCAATAGACATAATCAAATACCAAGACAACGGTAGAGAGCAATGCAAAGACCATGACATGTGAAGTTCATTACAATATTTATTAAACATGTGCCTAGATCATACTCTTAGCCCTTGTCGAGGTTGCCCATACAACCTAACCATGCGAAGTAGCTAACTCATTGGTGAAGATCATGATCACAATACAAACATGTGGAGGAAGTTACGAGCTTTGTCATTGATGTAGCTTCAATACCTATATACGTTCTTGATCAAGGAAAGCTACTAACATCTTCTATAATGCAAAACTTACCTCGAAACCATCTTCCCATGAGGAATACAACGTTAAAACGCGTTTATACTTTGAATCCATTAGCTATGATGCTCTTGATAAAATACAATGCAACAACTTGAAAACTTACGATTCACCTTTTCAGACTAGTCAGTACTTCATGCTATAGTCACATTCAAAACCCCCAAGCTTCACATGGCTCTCCTTTGTACCAATGTGGACCCGCCTTAATCTCAATAATCCTTGATGTCGATGACCGCTTATTCCTATTTCAAGATCCACATGCGAACTTGATGCTAAAATCCTTGATGCCGAGGGGTCGTTGACGCTCTACATCTGTGCTAGACTACTTCTCAAAGATTAGCCCCATCTCCATGAGCTAAGAAAGATACTTTTATCCCAAACCTTAGAATTTTACCATAGTTAGACAATTATCAAACAATGCATATTCTTACTATTATGATTATTCCTTTCGACTCTTCATGCTCCGACATCTCCTCTGTTTTGCTAAGCTCGAATGCAACCCAATTCCATCTATGAGGACTTAGCTTCATACTAGGACATGCAAATAAATTGAGAAAGGCAGCAAATACAAGACCAACAAAATAAAGCACAAAACCAAAATGACAAAAACATAACATGAACACAAAATGGCGTTGGAGAGCCTCGGTCTTGACCAGATCCAATCTAATTCTGCCTTTTTTTAAAGTTTCCATGCTGAATCGGTGCTCTTCATGTAATATTCAGCCATTCTTGACTTAAAATCAGCCTTACAGGGATGTTTCCAATCATTGATTTTCTTCTCTAGCCTTATGAGTCTCCAACAAATTCATAATCTATCATATTTGCATGCAAAAATCATGTGCAAACTAATCATGGCAGCTCATAGCACACCTCAATTGATCAAAAGCAAAACCCCACCTGATAATTTCTTTCCACATAGACCTCTGGACCCCTTGTAATTGATTGCGCCTCCAAAGATCGTCTTCTAGCTCCAAGAAGCAAACTGCAGAAGAATAGGCATAGTGCAGTCAATTCTGACTCAGCATCACTATTTCTGTCATAACTTTTTCATACGGATGCGTTTTGGCTTGATCAGACCCATTCCGGAAAGCTTACTTAAAGACCTTTCCAACAAAAGAAAAATCACCTGAAAAAGATCTCGGGTCGCCGAGATATGATGCTTCAAATTTCGGGCTCCAAAACTGCCCAGAATTGCTCCCTACCTTCATGCTCTGCAACAATCCTTTCTCCAAAGATATAAAACCCTAATCTCATGCTGCATATATGCCATGAATATGTATATACATACATAAATAGGTATATTGACCCATTAGGTGGCCGGGACCATTCTGATCTCTCCTTCTAAAAATTAACCCATGTCCTCATGGGTCGTGATAGATTTACTGAAGCATTTCTTGATTCAAATCTCAGATCAAGCATAGCTCAACTCAACTCAAAACTTCAGCTCGTGTAGCAACTTACTCTACCACGATCATATTCCAATCTTACCAGCACCATCTTACAATTGCTATCATCTTACTGAACATGCCACAAGAAAGACCTTACCTTCAACATCGTCAAAATTTGCTTGCCTTGGCATCTTCAACCACCTCTAGATATTGCTTATCCCTCTAAGGATACCATCTCTTGATATCTCGAAAAGAAAGATCAGTAGCATCACAATGCCACAACCAAACAAGCCAACTCCCAAAGATCCAACTTGGCTCGATACCAACTGTGGCGATTTTGCCCGGGAGTTGACCCTCTAGGCAACTTCGGGATCTTGTCAATACTACGCTAATTCTAGGTTGGTATGACAAACAATTGAATATGGTGAAGAATTGAATCTTCCTCTTGCACCTGCTAAATTGCACACTCAAAACTCAATGAGCAAATACTTGATATCTCAATATAATCAAATAACATTAACATCCAAAGAATCCATATTCTCAATGGTTCTGACATCCATGTTAGCAACTCAATCCTAGAAGCTTCTCGCCCATCCATGAGCCTACAACAACATTTGGTGCCATCGCCTTGCTTTTCAATTGCACATGCACTCACCGGGGTTAGTCCTCGTGACTAAGTGGGGATCCCCGGCTGCCTCTGCATGCATGGAAATACTCTACGAATCTTGGATAGCAAACATAACAATTCAAAGACACAAGAACCTATGGTGCAACGCTAGACTATGACAATAAAGAAAACATCATGAACATCAAGAGCAAAGAACATAACGAGTATCAAACCATCATAAACAAACTCCGGACAATGGGTAGCTCGGCCAGCCTACATACAGGCCCCATTAGCGGCATGTTGCCCAGCCGGCTTATTCCAAGCCCTGTAGTGGGTGGTGGGGTGAACCTCGTATCGATACCCTCTTACCCATCGCCCTTTGGAGGACCTCTTACCATGGGGTTTCACAAGAGTTGACTGACGTAGCAATCCCTGCCAGGAGAACTAACGCCCGGTGTCACAGAGCACAAGAACCACAGAGAATCACAGATAAACATGAGCATGCCGGAGCAACCTAGGCCACCGAACCTAGAAGCCCGACCCCGGAGGTTCCAATAGACATAATCAAATACCAAGACAAATAGGTAGAGCAATGCAAAGACCATGACATGTGAAGTTCATTACAATATTTATTAAACATGTGCCTAGATCATACTCTTAGCCCTTGTCGAGGTTGCCCATACAACCTAACCATGCCGAAGTAGCTAACTCATTGGTGAAGATCATGATCACAATACAAACATGTGGAGGAAGTTACGAGCCTGACTGTCATTGATGTAGCTTCAATACCTATATACGTTACTGATCAAGGAAAGCTACTAACATCTTCTATAATGCAAAACTTACCTCGAAACCATCTTCCCATGAGGAATACAACGTTAAAAGTAACGTTTATACTTTGAATCCATTAGCTATGATGCTCTTGATAAAATACAATGCAACAACTTGAAAACTTAATCCCATTCACGCTTTTCGGACTAGTCAGTACTTCATGCTATAGTCACATTCAGAAACCCCAAGCTTCACATGGCTCTCCTTTGTACCAATGTGGACCCGTCTTAATCTCAATAATCCTTGATGTCAGATGACCGCTTATTCCTATTTCAAGATCCACATGCGAACTTGATGCTAAAATCCTTGATGCCGAGGGGTCGTTGACGCTCTACATCTGTGCTAGACTACTTCTCAGCATTAGCCCCATCTCCATGAGCTAAGAAAGATACTTTATCCCAAACCTTAGAATTTTACCATAGTTAGACAATTATCAAACAATGCATATTCTTACTATTATGATTATTACGCTTTCGACTCTTCATGTCTCGATCTCCTCTGTTTTGCTAAGCTCGAATGCAACCCAATTCCATCTATGAGGACTTAGCTTCATACTAGGACATGCAAATAAATTGAGAAAGGCAGCAAATACAAGACCAACAAAATAAAGCACAAAACCAAAATGACAAAAACATAACATGAACACAAAATGGCGTTGGAGAGCGGTGCGGCCGACCGATCCAATCTAATTACGCCTTTTTTAAAGTTTCCATGCTGAATCGGTGCTCTTCATGTAATATTCAGCCATTCTTGACTTAAAAATCAGCCTTTACAGGATGTTTCCAATCATTGATTTTCTTCTCTAGCCTTATGAGTCTCCAACAAATTCATAATCTATCATATTTGCATGCAAAAATCATGTGCAAACTAATCATGGCAGCTCATAGCACACCTCAATTGATCAAAAGCAAAACCCCACCTGATAATTTCTTTCCACATAGACCTCTGGACCCCTTTGTAATTGATTATGCCTCCAAAGATCGTCTTCTAGCTCCAAGAAGCAAACTGCGGAAGAATAGGCATAGTGCAGTCAATTCTGACTCAGCATCACTATTTCTGTCATAACTTTTTCATACGGATGCGTTTTGGCTTGATCAGACCCATTCCGGAAAGCTTACTTAAAGACCTTTCCAACAAAAAGAAAAAATCACCTGAAAAAGATCTCGGGTCGCCGAGATATGATGCTTCAAATTTCGGGCTCCAAAACTGCCCAGAATTGCTCCCTACCTTCATGCTCTGCAACAATCCTTTCTCCAAAGATATAAAACCCTAATCTCATGCTGCATATATGCCATGAATATGTATATACATACATAAATAGGTATATTGACCCATTAGGTGGCGGGGACCAAGTCTGATCGGACACTATCATTAGTTCCATTAGACTCTACTAGTGACTCTAGTTCGACCTTACTATTGACGCTATGCTTGACTTTATGTTGGCCTCTACTTCCGACGCTATGTGTCGACTCTAAAGATGATGCTATATCATTTTAACCAATCCTTTGCTATAACGGCGTTATAACCGGCGTAACAACCGATGCACTATGAGTCAAAGGTATTGGCATTAGGTTCAAGCATACCGTCATCGACTCTAGTTACGACCATACAATTGATGCTATTCTTGCCTTTATGTTGACCTCTACTTCCGATGCTATGTCTAACACTATCATTAGTTCCAATTGACTCTACCGGTGACTCTAGTTCTGACCTTACAATTGACGCTATGCTTGACTTTATGTTGACCTCTACTTCTGAAGCTATGTCTGACACTATCATTAGTTTCAATTCTGACTCTATCAGTGACTCTATATTAGATGCTACTATTGACTCTATTTCTAACCCTATGTCTGATGCTACTGTTGACTCATTCAAGAGTAATGAACTCTACTACTCATGCTAACATGTGATCTAACTTTTGTTTGTACATTATGTCTAGAGCTGATGCTATCATTGACTCTATGTCTAACTTTATACCATTGACTCATATCGTATGCACTCTACTTATAGTCATGCACTTTACTATTCGTTTTAAGCCTTTTGAATAATCCCATATGCAAAGATACCAAAAGAGACACTTGCCATCTATTCAAATAACCATTTGTCTATACACTCTTAATATAACTACTCTTTCTCTACATTTTTCATTTTCTCAAAAGTCCTCATTTCATACATACCTATGTGGCTAGAACAAGATTGCCAAGGCTATGAATATACAATAAAGTGTGCATTATCATACTTGTCTCATATGATTTAGGTGGTCACCAATACATAATATTAGCAATTGTATCAAGAGGATCTCAACACAATATTCCTCAACGACAATGACATATACTTAAAAAAATAATCATTGAACTAGTCTTTAGTAATGCCACGGTTCTATTGCGATAGCAATAGAACCGACATTCCTTGGATGGGGACGTCCTTCCTCTCCCGCCTATTTATACTGCTTCATTCTTCTGGTCCAATCATCGCGTTCTCTTGAGCTCCCTTTTTATTCTTTCTCTTTTGCCTCCACAAGTTTCTTCTATTCCATCCACAATCGTCTTCCATCCGCTTGAGCTCGCTTCCATCTCTGTTGGAGCTTCTATCATGGCCTGTTGGTTCGAGCGGTTCTTTTTTCCCTTTGTTTGGTTTGCAGGTTCTGGCCATGCTTGGGGGCCATAAGAGAACTCGTCCACGAAAGGCCAAGAAGTCTGATCCAGATCCAGGACATTCAGGACGTGGCAGCCATCCAGGACATCTCAGATCACATAGTAGCCGGCCCACAGCTCTGCCATAGATTTCGATGGCCTTCAATGGTGAGCCCCCAGTTTCCGGGTGCTCACATTCTCCTATAGTTTTTAATTCTCCTATAGTTTTTAAAACCCTTAAGCATTATTTTGGGTTTGATTTTTACCTTCCAAATCCACCTTGGCATCCTTATTATTACAGCTAGTTTCTCCTTAGTCTGCAGTGCCCTCTGGTTGTAGTACCAGGTAGTGGTTATCACGTTGACTTTCTCGTTCATTTGCTCTAGGCTCTAGTTCCCATTATGACACTACCTGTTTTTTCATATAATTTTGTTCCCTCGTACAAAGGTTGCATTGCATTGTTTGATTTATTTCAAAAGGATGGCTTTGGTTTTATCAAGCATTGTTTTTTTATCAGTCACTTATGCATGTGCATTCTAGTGGTTCTTATTCGATTTTTCAATTCCGTCTTGCTTCTGTATAGTCATGCATGCATTAGGCTACTTTGTTGCATACTATTTGGTTAGGTCTTTAGCCACGTGGATAATCATAAGACCCTTCTTACAAATATATATATTTTTCTTCATTATTTACTAACGTAGGTTTGTATCGCCTTTTTTAATACGAGTTTGCATGGTATTCTTTGTAACATCATGAGTCGAACATGATCACTATGCACGGGGTTGGTGACTTTATTTTGTCGTTATACATACTGGAGTTCATGTCCCCCTTCGAGCACGAGACAGATGTTTCTCTGGCTTTATACTTCTATCATGGGGACTTGAGCACGAAATGCAGGATCTTTCTAACGATTCTTGTCCTGTTATTGAAATATTTCCATTCTTATTGTCGGGTGCTCCTGGTTCATTTCCTCCTCGTCCAATTGGAGTTTTGTAGCGTCGTTTTTCTCCTCTTCAAAAGTTTTTTAGCTTTGGGATTGTTCATAGTTCGGTGCTTAACCACAACCTATAGGTATGGTTTCCTGGGCTTATCTGGTTCGGATTCTGATGCATTTCTATGTAACTCGAATCGTCATTTTTATGAAAGCTTTTGCTATGCACATTCGTCATGTTTGCATCCTCTGGCTCAGAAGATTGGGATCATTCATAATTTCTGTGCTTCTCAGTTGTTTGTTGATTGCCATATTTCATTCTCTAGATTGTATAGTTGGCGCGTGATGTTCATCTTAAAATTGCCTTATCCTCGGCTGTCTACAATGTCATTTATACCGGTTATTTGGTCTCTGACATTCTACACAGTATGGTTGATGTGTATTTTTGTCATATGCATTTGGTAGATAATGTTTGTATTACATGATGTCTTGCCCATTTGGTTCCACTTGAATTCATTCTTCTATCTACAGATCTGTATGGGCATTAGTTCCATTCTTAGGGGTGTCTTCTTTTGGAGCTCCTTTGTTTGCATTTGGACACTTGGACCCACTTTCAGGATCTTTCTTTTGTTGTTCTTGGACATTGTCGATCATCTCGCATTTTTATATCCACCTGAGGTTGACTTCAGTTTATCTTCTGCTCAACTTCTTCTATTTCATCATCATCCAATTGCAAAGGGAGCCGCGATACATGTCTCTCTGTCCCATTTTTGGTGTCGTTCCTCATCAAAGTAGTCATCAAGTATACAATGTTCTGGGCTATGCATTGGAGACCTTACCTGAAGGCCTTGATGGTCCTCTAATTGTGAATCATGCTCGTGGTCAATGGTTTCTTCAAGCTGGGTCAATCAACTCCAACTCACGAGGAAGTGGAATATCGATGATGATCCTTGGGTGTCCGCAGTTAGAATCATTGAGGATAGGCATGGCAATAACTCTTCGAGACATTCACAATAACTCACGTCTTATATACTTCCACCTATATCTACATGACATTCACAACATTATACTAGCCAAAGCATTCATGTGTTGATTATTAGGAGTAGAAGAGTTACGTAGAAGGGTTGCAATCTATTAGCCTAATGTGGAGCATCTTTGTATATTGCTCCTTTCGTGCTATGGAAAGGGTGCGAATTTCAATGCTATGTGATAGGCCTATACGATGGCATTTAGATATTATTGACATTTTACGAGGGCTATATGATGACGTTATTGATTCATGTTACTAAAGGTTTTCACGATTGACAAGTACATTGCGTTGCAAGGTTATGGCAATTTGTGTACTGGAGTTTGTGTATTTAGACATGAACTGCAAGTTCATTAGCTCTTAGAATTAGTACAAAGCATCAAAGCTGCAATCAATATCTATAAACATGTAATAGGCAAAAGGCAGCTATGACAAATTCTGAATTATAGCCTCTGATGAGATCAAGGATTCCAAATGAGCTCATAGGCAAAATGACAAGTTTTTAGAATATTTTATATTAAACATCTAAGGTGATGCACTGGCACTGGCCAGAATAAAATACTTACCACGAACATAGATATTTGAGTTGAGGAACCAATGGCCGCACCTAAAGAGATGTCCTGTACACGAGCCATTCTAATGTATTAATCAGCCTATTCAAAATGTTGAACTTTAACAGACAAATGGGCAATGTTTAGAAGCTTGTCCTTAAGCGCAAACATTATCGCACTGGCATGTTCTGTGGCATTACCAACTATAGGAAGAATTATAGCAGTGAGAAAGGCTAAAGGTATATTCCAGGCCCCTGATGCGCCATAGAAGGGGATAAAGAGATTAAGACTCAAAAAGGAATCTCAAAATATTCCATAGAAATAGTAACATGTTCAAATTAAGTACCTGAATTGCATTATCAACGACATATTGTAGAAGCACAGAGATAAATATTGTCAATACTTCAAATTATGCTATATGGCGCCCCAACAACTAAGAATTTGTTCTTCCTCATCCCCAAACCCTATGTTGTCCTATGACATACAAGATCATTGACTTAGGTTATATGAAGTCAAACAATACAAACTATTCAATCTACTACTACACAATTAACTGTACATGCAGCATTAACATAAAGTTGTAGCCACACTCTCACCTCTTCTATATCAACTGAAAGAAGAGATACAACGCCCTCGGCCCGCAAGATGTAGCACATACAACTCAATAATAAATAATAAGGTAAATAAAAAGGGGCACTCCAAGCGGACACATCCACATCGCTCAGTGGGGCTACTCTGGCCCTCCACGTATGGGTAACCTTTCCTGAGTAAGGCATAAAAAAAAATTCATATGGTGTAAATATGCAACCTCGAGAAGGCTCATCCAATTGTTAAGGCAAATTGTTTTTTGAAAGGTACGAAATAAGAGGGAGAGGGGGGCAATGGAAAATGAATGTCTCAAATATACAGGCCTAGTTATGGGGTAAACATGGCAAGGCAAAAAAAAGATATGCAAAGATGATTGCCCAGATGTTGTGAAAGCTAGCATAGCAAAAAGCGGGATGGGAGAAAAAAGACATGGGGGCAAAGAAAAAAAGGCAAAACAAAAGAATGTGAAAGGAAAATCAAAGAAAGGGGAAGGATGGCTGATAACGGGGAGGTTATCAGCCTTTTAAAAAAATGGCAAAAGGAAGCGAGATATGGAGGATTTTTCAGCGGCAAAGGCAGCAAGAGATGGCGAAAGGTAATGGTAGAAGGAAGGAAGACTAGCAAGGGCAGAGGATGGCGATGGCAGAATGGATGCCTCCGTAGGGTTTTGTTCATCTGTAAAAAATAATGGCTAGGGTTTAGGTATGTGCTGTAAGCCTTCGTTTGGTCGATTCTTGCTTCTAATCTGTTCTAACCTGCATTTTTTTCTTAGGTAAAAGGCATTTCGGCGCTGGCTACATTGATTTCGGCCTCAAGCAAGTGAGTGGCGGTTCTCCAATTCAATGTTCTATCATTTCAACCTCTGTAGAGCAAATGGGCAGCATTTTTGTTTGGTAGATGCTCTGTCATTCCATTGTAGTTGGTTATTAGCAGGTCTGAAGAGCAAATGCCAGAATCAGGGTAGGTAACTTCTAGAATTTCTTTCTCATATTCATTGCTCAGGTTTAGAAATAGTTCTGGAATAGACTGCTCATGGTTATTGGCAGTTCAGCATATAATATCTTAAAATCGTGCCCTGTGGTATTTTTCATAGAGGATAATAGCATCTGTGGTTGGAAGACTAGAAATAGTGATTTATTAAAACGTTTTATGGATAGGACATGATTTTGAAATGGTCTTAATATGCACTGTGAGAAGTTCTATGCTCCTGAACGGTCAAGATAACTTGGTAGATCTGTGATGCTATTTACATAATAAGTGATGTTGAATGCTTGTATGATTATTACTTCAAAAGGGATGTGACTAGGAATATATGCAATTGGATGAGTGTAGGTTTCAAAGGCTTGGCAGATATTCGTAGATGGCACCTTAAGGATTGCCTTTAATAGACTACATAGATTCTGCTGCTTAATCTTTAAGTTGGTCTCTAGATAGGATCTTCTTTGAGATAACTTGGCTGTTGTTGGTTGCTTTTATAGCTAGCAATAAATCTAATCTCTTTTCGATGTAACATGCAGCCTCTTGCAGATGCTATCTGTGTAGTAGGCGAACTTATTGTTGAGCACCCGACTTGAAAATGAACCCTTTAGAGTTAGTTTTGAGGAGGTAAAAATTATTGCCCTCTTTGCCTAGCAAGTTTGCATTATTTTTTCATGTTGAAATTATTAATCGAACATGCTGCGGGTATCCTCAATTAAAAACCATGCCACTTTCGAGGAATCTCCTTTGTGGGATTTGTGTGAACAAGCGACTGGGGAAGTCATCACGCTCTACTTACTAGAAGAGCTACTGCTGCTTTGTATGCAACGTTTAAGATGGCAATGATGACGGAGGAGATGAAGAGAATGAAGACTTTGATGATGCCATGGACAACTATGATGACACTACAACCTAATCCTCTAACGATGAAGTAGAGAAAGAAACCCCATTACTAATTGCATTGAATTATTGTATTTTTTTTAATCTAACAACAAACTATGAAGAATATTTAAGTGTCAATTGTGTTTTAATTTTGCTGGATCATGTGTGATACTTGCATGTCAGCGAAACTCAATAAACTAACTTGCTGCAATACAAATATCAGAAGTATTTTAAGTATTCTATGTATTTTTATTTTTAATATATGTATTTTATGTATTTCTTAAAAAAATGTAGAATATTTTAATACTTAGAATATGTATTGTATGTGTATGGTATGCTATGTATGTTACAACCATGGCTATAACTAACTCAAAATCTAATCTAAATCTATCCTGACATTAGAATCGACATTATTGTGACATATTGACTGACTCTAAATCTAATGCTACAGATACTCTATTCTGACGCTACTTTCGACCCTCAAACTGATGCTAAGTCTGCCTAAATTTTGACGCTAAATCTGACCCTCAAACTGATGTTAAGGCTGCCTAAATTCTGACTCTAATTGTGATGATAGAGTTGACATTATGCTGACTCTAATTGTGATGGTCGAGCTGACTCTAATTCTAACACCATGGGTGACTCTAATGCTGATGGCAGAGATGTCTCTAATTCTAACTCTATGGTTGACTCTAATTCTAACACTATGGTTGACTCTACTGTTAACTCTAATGCTGATGATAAAGTTGTCTCTAATTCTAACACTATGATTGACTCTAATCGTGACTCTATGTCTGATGCAAAACTGATGCTAAATTCTGACGCTAATTCTGACGTTTAAACGACAGAGCTTAGAGTCAGTTGTAGAGACAGCCATAGCATCAGTTTAAGGACTTTTTTCTATTTTTTTCCTGTCTAAGTTTATAAATAGGGTCCGACTCTAAAACCGACTCTAATACCCCTTCCTCTTGTAGTGATTGTAGCCAAGCTTAAAGGAATTTTGATTTTGGCTAGCTCCTCTTGGAGTTCCAGAGGCACATGAGAAAAAGGATCTACCGGATCCACGCGTGCAGGAGTGCGTGGTAAGGAAGCAAAGAACTTCTTTGAGTAGGTCAACCTCCCAGCAATGATATTGGGATATATCCGAGGCGTGGAGGTTGAGACGTGGAAGGTGCGCCTTGTCGTTGTTGATCTCGTGGTGCCAACGTCACGGCCTTCGGCAGCCTTGCATGAGGTTCAAAATGCTTTGGCGAACTTTAGGCATGACATTCGCATGAGTTTCTCCAAGTCCTGGTGCAAAATGGACCTTTTGTCTTCGCATGAGGAATGGCGCCGACCGCAAAGGCGGGGTTGCGTGCCATTAGGAATAATGGTTAAGGGGCGTGACGCCTCGGTGCAGCGTGAAACCAAACCAACCCAATTTGATGGATGGACCGGAGGATTAAGAGCCCGAAAAATTTCTTCCCGTAACTTGTTGATCCATCCGAGGTTGATTGGCGTGAGCGGTTGATAAGCGTGATTGCCGAGGCGCGAGGTGGCTTCCGGAACCGGACGCGGCCTTGTTTGCCATTAGCAATCCAGAGTTGGTAAGCCGTGAGGCGGACTGATGTGGTCTGATTAGTGCCGTGAAGTTTTGAACTTGGGGAAGTTGAGGACACGCCGCGGTGGTATGACCCCATTCTTGGCGGTGATAACACCGAAGCTTTGAAGGATCAAAAGGAGAACGTGTGTTTGGGTCCCCGCTGTTGCTCCCGCTGGCGATAGAGTTGATTGGGTTGCTTTGTAGTGGTGGTCACGATATGGCGATTGGTGCCGCGGTGTTGTTTGCACTTGATAAACCATCTTGTTGCGGAAAGGTGTAGGATGAGTGCGCAGTGCATTCTTCCGTGGCATGATTGCACATGTTGCGTTTTACAATGAGGCGGGCCATTGGTGGAGTTGCACTCATTCGCCAAGTGGCCTTGATATTTGCGATATGGCACCGATCCGGATCGCTACCTATGGATTGGCGTGTTGAGGTTGAATAGCAAAGGGGAACCGTGGCCGGGTGGAATGAAAGGGAGCTCCCCGAAGAGCCACGCCACGGGAGGAAACATTGATCGAGTGATTGACAAGATCGATAGCCCCGCCCAAAGTCTTGGGGCGCAGTATTCATCCATGAGTCCGATAGCCGGAGGAAGTCCTTGGAGAAACCAGACCAAGATCCGGCTCTGTGGGGGTACTCCTTGAGTTTGCCGAAAGAGAATGTGAAGACGGTCCGCAAAATCCCCTGCATCTCGTGGGCTCTTGTTGAAGGTCATTGAGTTGCTTGAGATGAAGTTGATCATCATCCGTGGTCCCATAGTGAGAAAGAAAAGCAGCTTTGCATTTCGGACCAATCTTGTTTCCAAAGTGGCTTTTGTTGGACATGAGCCATTGATGAGGGGAGCCACGCAATGTGGTGGAAAAAGATGTGGAATTTCAGTTGAGGTTGCGCATGACCATTCGGGACAGCCGACCTCAAATTCTTCCATGTGGGCCCGAGCACTTTGGTCTAAAGGTTTGCCTTCGTGTTGCCAAAGGTGGGATAAGTCGCCTTTTAAGGGTCCGAAAGGTAGAGGTAAAAAGTCTTTGGGCTGGACCGAACATGATAGTGAGGATATTGAGGTGGAGTTGGAGGGGTATGGTCTTTGGAAAGACCCCGGAAGGGGTGGCCGAGGTGGGGGTACCGGAGGTGCCCGATCATTGGGTTTGAGGTCCAGAAGATTGTAAAATCGTGAAGAGCGGTGGAAAGGTAGGGAAGGGAAAATCCGGGAGGAGCAATGTGGATATCCCCGGATACCCGTGAGGAGATGATGGTTGTGAAGGCAGAGGCGATGGCGGCCGTAAGAGTGATGGATGAAGGCATGTTCGGGGTATGAAAGTAAGGTTGAGCGGTGGAGCCGGATAGGGTTCCCTGATAGTGATGAGGAGACCGAGGTCGTGGAGCAATGTTTGCACGCTTGAGGTGGAGAATTTGGACCAGACATGACACGAGGGGTGGGTGGCGCCGACCGAGCCCTAGACCGAATGTGGCCTCCCTCAATGTCATAAGCGCATCCATACATGTCACGAACGAATTCCGCGATGATGGCGCCCAATCGAGATGCCCCTCAAAGAAGTTCTTCCTCCATGTGAAGTTTCGGACGGACATGGCGGCTGTAAGAAGGGAAAAACGAATCGAACCCGGGCAAAGGGCGGTGTTTGGTGTCCGGGTTCGGGAACTCCTCAAGAAGACAGCCCTCTGTGAGGACCCTTGGATCTAAAAGAGAATCCGTGGGGACTATGTCACGCGGATTTGCAAGAAAAGAACAAGAAGAAGAAAACGAACAGAAAAGAACAATGAGAGGAAAATGATATGCTTCTTTGATATCAATGATGAACATACATGAGCTCTCGCGAATCGAGAAGATCTAAGAGAGACAAGACTCAAAACTCATCTAGCCCTCATATGCTAGCTCTACTCATATATATAGTACAATGGCCTTTGGCCCAATATAGACACTGACCGATCTCGGTGCCGACTCACGGAAGGAGGCCTGATTTGCGGTGGAATGTTGGCGGTGCCTCTTGAAGTGCCTAGAATCACGCTGACCGACGCGGGGCGGTGGCGGCCCCTCACTTGTCCGGCGGGCGCTCTTGATAGGTTTGCTGCTTGGTCTTCTCAAGGGCCTTGGATGGCTGACCCGTGGTTGATCATGGATCCTTGAGCTTGACCTGGTCCGTCGTATGCATGAATAGTCCTGTACCAGGAGGCACAGAACTAACAAATTTTCCAAATTTTAAACAAAAAGGAAAAATAAAAGGCTGAGTCAATTAGGTTTTTAAAAAATCGCATTATTGATTTTTGGGTTCCTAGTTAAGAATGTTTTTTTTTTTAAATGTTAGGGATGTCAAAGAAACACTAATGTGGGGTGGTTAAGAGCAAGAAAACATTTCAGTAATTGGTTTTTAAAAAAAAAATTAAGAGGGAAATTAACTATTAAGAAAGTAGGTAAAGATTCATAATGAAGGTTTGAAAAAAGTCACAAAGCAAAATTAATGAATCTAAATTGGTTTGTAGGTATGGCCCCGAATGTGAAGACACAGATGCTTAGTGAGATTAGACGCATGCTCATAAATGAGATATGTGCTAATGAATGTCCCGACCGAGAGATGCAAACTAGTCAACGTGTCGATCATTTTGTCAGACATGTCAAAAGGAAGTTCCAATTTGAGTCATCACAAAAATGTCCAGGCCAGGAAGAAATGTTGACTTCTCTCCTTGACACACATGTAAAGTCAATGATTGGAAACCCCATGGACAAACTCAAGACATGTTTGAAGCATTTAGTGCAGTTTAAAAGTCCCAATGCCGAGGCTCGTGTGAAGGAATGGGTAGCTTCATGGAATTCCCCAAAGAAGCAACGTGCAGATCGCAAGAACATCATTGCGGATCTCAATGCACGTCAGTTGGAGGTAATAAAAAATGCTTTGCATCAGGGGAAAAGCTCTAGTGGAGCAGGGCCTAGCAAGCCCCACTTTTCTTTGGAGAATCACATGAAAACATCAATCTTTGTTGATCCCATACCCGTAAAGGCCGTGGATGTGATACGCCTTATTGAAGAGAAACCAACTGATCGCACGTATCAAATCAAGATCAACGGAACACAACACTTCCAAGATGATGAGCTATACAGTGGATGGGTTTTCAAGGGCGAAGATAGGGCAGAGACGTGTGAGATGGCTCAAAGATACATACGCTTCAAGAGCCTGCATTCTGCTTTGGCTAGACTTGCATATAAAGTTGCTAGCTCTAGTTGGGATACCATAGAGCCAATGGTGATTCTACCACTCATGAATGGAGAGACACTTGCACACTTGTTTGACTATTTACCTAATAACCTGTCACGTTTTAGAAGATGGTCAAATGCAATTGCTAGAGCGCCAAGAAGAACTGACAAACACATAGGCGCCGAAGTTAGGAGCAAAATGAGAGTTGTATATCAGTATGTTCCAGAGATAGCTCTTGCCCTAGCAGAAGGTGTCGTTGAGATCCACAAAGGCCACTTCACACACACAAAGCTTAATTGCAAGAGAGTCAAATTACATTTTGACGATGAGTACCAAAATGTGTGGGTGGCCATTGGTGATTGGGACAATGCAATTCATTTTTACGCCAAGGAGCGTCGTCCCTTGTTGAAGTGTCGGTACTTACTCTCGGATGGACAAGCAAAATATCCATGGTTAGAGGAAAGTGTGTTTGAGAAATCAAAGGATGATGATCGTCTATGGGGACACGAAATTCATGATATGCATTAGGATATATTTATGAGATGCTTCTTGATTTCCTGCAAGCTATGCGACGAATGGAGTGGTTTAATAATAACAACAATGCCCAATTGATTAATCCAACCCATATGTACCAACGACGTCTTGGCAAGTTGGAGGAGCAAAAACGAGAATGATGTGCCCACGTGAAGACGTATTCTCGAAACGACTCAAAGCTTCTGAAGTTGTTGAAGCCTTACAAAGTGTTGGAATATCTTCCACCATGGTTGTGAGACAAAGACGACACATGAAGTGCATGGATGCCTTGAAGATGTCAAAACTGTTGTTGTCACAACTCAAAGAAAATTTTTCTTAATTGTTTAATAACCAAATATGTAAAGACACTTTTAACTATACAAATTCCAATATTTTGAAACTTTTATTTTGTCATAGGTTTGTGTAATGAACTTCCCATGTTGCTAATATTTCTTGCTTTCCTAATATGTCATTCATCACACTTCGTATAAATAACTTACAAGTTTTTGCACATATCCAGCAATCATGGACTACGGCACAATGGCCTATGTTGGGTTGCCAACTCTATTTCTTTACTGGATTGGTAGCCTTATGGACGGCCCTAAACCTGCGAAAGCCCTTAAGAGACAAGGTTGGATGTTCGGGTATAGCTCGCCACCACCGCCACCTCCACCATTGTGCGGATTTGGTATGGATTTTTTTCTAGGATAAGATGTAAGTTATCCATTTATTTTTTACGTTCTAATCAATGTTTTTAAATATAGCGTGTAAATGCTGCATAATCATTTTTTTCATATGCATGGTATTTGTCCTTGTGGTTATGGGCGGGTCTTCTTCTAGAAGAAGAAGAAATCGTCCAGTCGACAAGCAAGACGAAGAGCAGGGAACTCCGAGATATCATCAAGGCACCCGCCCTGAAGATAGGTGGAATAAATTGCAAAGCACAATGACGCCCGAAGAATGGGAGATTGCGGAAAGGGCTATTCAACAAAGTAGAACGAGGTCCGACTATGAACCTGCTCGGCATAGCTCATACACTCCTTCGGAATATCTTAGGCCCGTTCCTGAGGAGGAGGAGATAGTATCTGGACGAAAGAGCACCAATCGTCATTCACGTTCTCGTGGACGTCTCTCCTCTTCAAGATCTATTAAAGATCGTGCACCACCTGCACGTCAACATGTCTTTGAGTATAAGTGAGTTCATCTTGAATTATGCCATTTTTTGTTCACTAACACATATTCATATGTTAGTCGTATGTTGAGTGTAGTCCTTACACGAAGACGCCGTGCAAGACCACTGAAGATGGCAAGCTTTTGTGGACTTATGTTAATAATGTCACGAATAACATTTGCCAGAACGTCCACAAGGGTGAATGGAACTCGGGATGCTTTGATGAGAAAAAAGAGTTGATCAAAACAGCGATAGAAGAACAATATCCCGAGCTCAAATCAAGAGACATATCATGGAGGGAGGTTGTAAAACATTATGGTCAGCATGTTAAAGCCACCAGGTATTAGGCTCCTTCGTTCTTCATGATGACCCCCATTGTACTCATGTTTGATTTATATTTTGCAGAGGTAATCAGAAGAAGCAGCTGATAGAATTGGCAGAAGCTGCGGGAGTCTTGATAGATGCAGTGGCAAAACCTCTAGGGTGGACTGATGATGCATTTGAAGTACATCATCTCTCCCACGAGTCGTATAATTAGATGACTAAGACCTTGTGTTGCATTGCAGTGTTTGAAGGCTAACATAATATCAAAGAAAGGGGTAGATAGAACTGCGTCAGCTTTGAGGGCGAGGTATGACGAAGCAAGTGGCAGCTATAGTGCCAATAAGACTGGGTCTGGCGGTTATGAGGGTACTAATAACCTATTTGTAAGTATAAATTTGGTTTATAATAGGTTCTCACATTGAATAGTAACATTAGTTTTGCTGCTCATTCTCAACAGAGGGCAATGTTCAAGAGAAATGTTGGTAAAGACGAACGCGAAAGGGCCTTCAAAAAAGGCCAGTGTGCGGCCATCCAATACACCGTTGCGCATGAACAGGGCGATGTATGTATCATTCACTACATAATTATTTGCGACTACAATTACCTAATTGTTACGATATACTATAATACAGGTAGATGAAGACGATGACGATGACGAGGCCGATCACTCGGGAAGTGAGCACAACAACAATTAGAGACTTCGTTTTTTGTTGTAATATTTTTAAGTCTTTTAATTTGTGGTGAATTGACTCAATGTATTTTGTAATGTGCAAATTATATCGTGAAATATATTTGAATTTAATGTAAAATTTTTATGCTTTGTTTTTAGTATTTGGGATTTTTTAATAATTGATTGATCTTCCTATGATTATTTATTTTAACATTACCCAGTTATATTTTTTGATTCTTTGATTTAGTTTATTAATATTTAATATTTAATATTAAATATTAAATAATAATGCAATATTATATTGAATACTAATATTTAATCAGTATTTTTCTTTTATTTTTATTTTTTTTTGCATAATCCGGGACGACGTCGCCACGTGGCAGCAGCCATGTCACCTAACCTGGGGGAGACACGTGGCATGTCGTGGACGCCACGCGGCAACCACGTCACAGTCAACGTGGCACGTCGTTGAATGACGTGACGTGCGTTGAATGACGTGGCGACCTGACGTGGCCGCAAGCCAGCGTGTCTGCCACGCCAGGCAGCCAACGTGTCATACTATTGTTTAACGACGTTGCCAGCGTGGTCGCCACGCGAGCGTCCGCGCTGGCACGCGTCGCGCTGGCACCGACACAGTGGTAGCCACGTGTCATAAACGTCGTTGAACGACGTTGCCAGCGTGGCTGCCATGCAAGCGACCGTGCTAGTAACCGTCACGCTGGACACATGACCTCGTGGCATGGCCACATGTCGTAGCAGTCGTTGAACGAGTCGCTTAACGACGCTGCGATTGCGACGTGCTTAATGACGACAACAGGACGTATAACGACTTCCGGACGTCGTTATAGGCATCATTTAACGACTTTTCGTTGACGTTTATCGATGACTAAACGACGTCTGAACGTCGTTATAGACATCGATATGGCACAATAGCTTTGTAATGTAATTCAATAAGCAATCATCCACCCAACTGTGATCCAACTTCCTCTGTTATGGGATCCAGGATTTCATTTTGTTGATCTAATTTAAAGTTGAGTGTCATCTGACCTTCTTTGACCTGAGAAAATCAAACACAGAGACAATAAGAGAACTATGACTATTGGATTTTGAACTCACCACATATAAATTCGCACCTTAATAGTAGAAAAAATAAAGGCCAATACAATGCACAACACATATAGAACTCTAGCCATAATGCATTCAACACACTTTTCAGTCCATGGAAGATCAACAATGTACAAAGGAGCAAAAGCTATTTTCTAGGTCTGTGCAAGCCTAACAAAAGTTTACAATTTGTTTAGAACATCTAGAAACCCGAAAATAAAGGATGTTGATATTTAATGATGGAAGATGCAACACCATAATTTTTATGCTTTAGTTGAGATCAAAGTTGTGCATTGAGGTCCTGCATAAGACATCAAGGTGGCCTAATGGGCATAAAATTAATTTTGTCAATTGAATATGTTTGTATGCAAGTTTCCAAATTGCCTTACTAGATATGAGCCATTGCCAAGATGTTATGATGCATCTACGACTGTATATATCCAAATATGTTATCTTCAATACTTTTAGACTGGTCTTGAGGTCTTTTTTGTTGTGTTTCAATCTCGTATTCATAGCATCAATGTCCTGATTAATATATTAATGCGTGCACGACTTCCTATATCATATATTGTTACTTGTACTGGAAGTCATCCTGTTGCTGGAAAAGGACAAACTGCTAATTTTCTTGCACCACTGTCACAAAGCTCCTGACATGCATAAAAAGAAAGAACTATGTAAAGTCTGCTATATTTTATCAACTAAGTCTCAAAATAGGATGTTACATAATTACACAAGGAAACAATTTAATTCACATGCATTATGACTATTTGATGGTCACAAACACCCTTAATGGATGCTCAAATTGGTCTACGTGGACGTTAAAATATACTTCCTTCCTTCTTTCCTTCCTTCTTAAAACTCTAAACTAAGTATGATTTTAAATCTGATATACTAGAAAATATTGTTCTAAAGGATATAGAATATCTGAACTATATTTCCATGGGATTGAACAAAGAGGTCTTGAAAGTGACCCTTTGTACACATTCTTTGCGAGGTTGAGTTCAATAACAGTTTCTAGTGTAATCATTGGATCCAGTACACAGACACATAGAATTTGAGGTGATGTATGATGCATTGGCAGGGCCAACAAGTTCGATTAACTTCTACTGGTAATGTCCGAACCATTGGAGCGGTTGTTTGTAGTTACTTATAGTGTCTATTGCACAGACAAAACGCAACTGAGAAAACATATTAACAAATAAGTATTGAAAAAGATAATTAGTATTGAACAAGAGCTACTTGTGCTTTGAAATAGTTTAACAAATAAAATATTTTGGAAACTTATAACAGTTTGGAATCATAAATTGTAAATCCATACTATCTAATTTGTGATGCCAAAAAACCACATTAACAAGTTCTGATGTTTGTCATGCATAGTTATTGCAATGGCATTCCTCCTACTTGCATTTTAAGCTCCAATTGAGAATGTTGCTTTGTTGGATATTCCAGAGCCATCTACTCTATCATCAACATCGTCTTCCAAAGCCCTTTGAAGAGCTTCAAGGGGATTTAGATTAACTCCTTTCATCGCGTGCATAAATTTTTTTTTTTTTTTTTTATATATATATTTTTTTTTAAAATCAGTTTTGGTCATTTAAGCAAATAAGACATTATCATTTTCGACGGGCAGCCCAATGCCCTGAATGCTCGTCCTTTTGCTCCCTTCCGATCTCATCAGCCTCTAGCTCTTTGCTTCCATTATTTTTTGCAATATCATGTTCGAAGTTAGTCAACTTTCAACATATAGCATCCTTCTAGATTGATAAATTGGCAGAGTTTGCTGTACTAGTTTGACAACAAATGAGAATCAAGTATTTGAGAAGAGAAATTTATGGAGAGATGCTTAGGTTCTCCATTAGACAAGTCTCTTTCTTTTGACGATTCCTGCCAGTTTGTTCGTGCTATTCATGGTTCCATGTTGTCGCAATGAGTACAAGAAGGGAATGGCAAGCGAGCTTTTCAGGATTAAAGCGCCTCTTAGCGTCCATATTCATAAAAGGTTATTTTTTAAGTTTATCAGAGAATTAGACTAGCAAGGGAGCTTTTCATCATGCCATCTATGTCCAAAAGCCCCTACTAGCAAGGTACACCAGAGATGAAATTTTTCTATGATGTTCATACTTAGAGAAGGTCAGCTTTCAAGTTTGATGCATTGAGGTTGTTATATTAGAGGGCATGTAAATTGCCTTTGAAGTCTCTGAAAATTTAAAAAGTATTATTAGTAAAATATTTGTAAACAAAACAATTGTGGTACAGGAAAACTGTGAAAAGAATATTATCTGCACAATTCTCTCATGGTGAGTCTTGAATATTTTAGTAAAGCGCCCTCATTTCCAACTTAACATGTTTCTCTACTTTTGCAGAATTCTGATACCAGGATCCAAAGCTTTACCACTTCAACATGTTTCATGCTTCACACCATCTAGAACCTGTTGCAGTTAACTCGATTGAGGTATGTTTTTGTGGTAGATGCCATTCCTCACAATGCTTAGTTATACTACATTCTCCTCCATTTTAAGTCGAATCTCCCCATGACAATCTTTTTCTAGGTGGAAAACGAAATAAAATCTGCGTGCAATGGGTGGCAAAACAAAGGTTGTCCCCTCTAAAGATTAAGATTGAAAGGGTAGTGCTAACATCCTCGGGGAGTTCTAGTTGGTCACGCGGCGTAATGTCGAGTAGAATATTATTAACCTTGTTTTGATGGTCGTTACCTTGATCTAGAATAATGGGTTCGAGAAGGTTGAGTTTCGTTTTGTTGCTCCATGACTAAAGGAGTTTTTTCTATCATAGCAAGAGCCATGACTGGTCAAGTAATTGGTTGCAATGATTATATTATTTTTACTATGCCTAACGAATGCTAAAAGGGATCCCTTTATGTTCAAGGGTCTATATGAGATCGTAAATAAATTATTCTCGAAGTTTTAAGTCTCTTGGCAGGCCCACAAGCCCATTGCAGATATTGTCCTCGGGTCCCCATGACTCCAAGCAAGTATCATCCATCTATACAACCGCCCCCCCCCCCTTTTTTTTTTGCCTTAGTGCCCTTTCAATAGAAAAAAGGGCCTCCAATCTCCCCCGTTGATTTCCAATAAATCTCTATCGTAGGTTTGATTTTAATAACAAGTCATATTTCAGTATTATAATTAATATATCTTTCAAGTTCTAGTCTTCATGGTGAAATACATCCAAATATGATAATTCTACAAGTTTGATGCCGCTCTGCTCTGCAAGTTCGAGTCAAGCTCAAACTCAAGCTTAGCTATGGTGTCCATGCTAGTTCCTGCCGCTATTGCTGGTAGCCACGACTGTGCAAAATGCATATGTTGTCTACATCTACGACAATTTTCCTTGGAGCAACACCCTGGGCTTTGCTAGTGGATGAGCATTCCTTGCCCTTCTGACTGCCCTCTAAAGTGCAACTTCAACTGCAAAACTTGCAAAAGCAAGTGTGGTCGCATATTACGCAAACTCCTTACGTTAGCTCATTCTAACCTCACTGAGTGAAGGTAAGGCATAGCAGTAAAACTAGGTTAGAAAAGTAAGACACTTTTTTCAAGAAAACCCAAATGTCGGGTGACACCTCCAAGCAAACCCAAATGTCAATACACTCCAAGACTTTAAAATGCGCGCCTAAAATACGAAGGTACTTCTTGATGTTAGTCACTTGGCTCAGATGCTCGCCTAAATGTTTAGCTATAATTGAAAGTTAATGAGTCGGCCGAGTAAAGATCTGGTCGAGAAAGAGAAATGTTCGCGGCCGAGTCGCCGGCAGAGTAAAGATGGGTCGAGGAAGAGAAACGTTCAAAGCTGCCTATCGGGAGTCGGCAGAGTAAAGATGGGTCGAGGAAGAGAAACGTTCGCGGCGGCCGATAGGGGATAAGTTTCTTGTATTTTATAAGACAAGTCACATATAAAAGTAAGTAGAAAAGGTTTTTGTTCGAGATATAACGTGGACATGAGGTCACATATAAAAGTAAGTGGAAAAGGTTTTTATTCGAGATATAACGTGGGCATGATATGGCGTCTTATATGCTGTCTTATTGCATTGCGACAGCCATATTTTGTGCCTGCCGTGGAAAAAAAAAAACCTAAGGCCCAGATTCCACAAGGCCGGCAGATTTTAATCTTGCTTGCAACAAATACCAGGTTGTTTCATCCAAAGTGCCGGAATCAGCATTCCACGTAAATCGAAGGTAGTTTTCGCATTGAAGCTTTCTCAAACAGCGGCAAGTTTTCCCAGATTCTGCCAGCCCATCTGGCCGCAACATCCCCCGTCACAAAAATTCTTCAGAATCGACTCCACCTCAGAAATTTCCACCCTGCAGTGGAATCCCAACAGCGGCGTCAGTTGCTTATTTGTTGCTCATCGATTTGTCCTCACAACAACTGCCGGCCCAGTGGAATCTGGGCCTAAGCACATAATCATGCAAATTCCACGTAAGCATGCCATGCAAGCAAAGTCAGCATTGTATTACAAAAGATACGCCGAATAAGACCTTGTAGAAGCCCAAAATAAAGTTTGGGCTTTTTGATAATTTGGAACTGCAGCGGCGTATCGGATTAAAGGCTTCAAAATAGTCACGTGAGTATCAAACCATTTTTCTTGTTGCAAAAGCTTCTTCATCAACGATGGAATGCAACTAGTCTACTGTCTTCCTGAAACTATAGGTCTGTATGCATTTTGAACTGCTGTTATTGTTAAAATATTTCTGTGCGAGGTATAAATTGCTGTTTTGGGTTCATACACGACTCCTCTTACCACATCGAAAGGGTGCTAAAAAGGAAATCCGAACTTGATATGTTCTGCAGTGACCATGATTCATACATTATATCACAATCTATGTGAAAACTGGAAACTTTGTTATCAAGTTTCTGTTCCATATTTAGTTGACTCAACCATTAGGCATATGTGATCAAGCTTATGAAAAGGAGTTGCTGGGCATCAACCAGATCAATTTAAATTTGTAATCATCAAAATTTTCAAGCATCGTTTTAAGGCTCTTGTGGCTTGTGTTTTGTCTAATGACATGCATTGATCATGGACGTGGGAACAATCCATGTAGTAGCTGCAGGGTGTTCATGGCATATGCAGCCACCTTCCCTGCTTGCCATCGTGTTTTTTCCCTAAGAACAGATTCCAGTTGAAGCATTGGAGATTGCGCTCTATGGCATTGTGATGACGTGTCTAGATTGGTATATAAGTTGAACTAACTTGGCCATAAATGGAACGTTGGTACAGCATGTCACCATGATGGTAAATATTTATGGTTGCTCTAATTGTCTATTGCAGTGCTACCATTGTTGGCTACTCAGTAAGAACAGCCAAAATCTGGTATGCTGCCAAAGTCCATAAAACTCCCTGTATGGCATGTGCGGAATTCAGAAAGTCATCTGGTCTTTGTTGATCTCGAGAATTGCCATCATTTCTCTTTGAAGTCGGATATTTGTCATATCCCTTTACCCGTCCTCCTGATTCAAGGTTTTTTGATGATTTAAACAAACTTCTATAGATTTACATCTTGAAATTTGAAATCAGCAGTCTTGAAGTTAAATACGATAGAGACTGAATTTCAGGTTAAATGCAAGTTCTTGAGTCTGATAATGGCAGAAAGTTCTAATCAAATGATCTTAACAAGTTAGTGCTTCATATTGATATTAAAAGGGAGTTAAATTGCACCCTATGCAAGATCTGTGATGGCTCATACATCTGTACCTCATAAGTTCTTTGCAGAAGCCATTACAACAGACAGCAGGCCATGTTCTCAATATGCATGTGCTACAAATATAAAGAAAATTGCAGCAGAATGGAAATTTGACTGACAGGAATCAAGTGCATGTTTATTGGGGTTATCCACGAAGGGCTGGAGATGCTATGATCCAAAGTCAAAAGGTATCTGCCTCAAGGAGCATGTGGTATGTTGTAAATGCTGCATATGATTTTCTGAGAAACAGCTTCTTTGGGGCATGTGGATGTACAGGTTTGCTTCATAAGGGAGCAGTTCAGAATTAGATAGAGAACGTGTTTAATCTGAAAGCCTTGGGTCTGTAGAGAGAAAAAAGGTAGAAATTTTGTGCAGCTCAGGTAGTGGTAATTATCAGAAGGGTCCCGATGACCTGTACTGAAGATGTGTTATGGACATATATATACATGACATCTAGAAAATAGGACCTCCAAATGGCCGTTTTATCCACACACCATCATTTTCACTATAAATGGGACTCCTCCGTTTGTTTTTTAAATGTGCAGACGATGGAAGATAATGACTTGGGAATAGGCCAATTATAGCCCTTTTACTGGTCCAGAATTGACACTTTCGGCAGGGGATTGGAACACTTTGCAGAGACGGATGGAATTTTTTGAGATGCATATTATTGAACTCTCCAAGAAGGCACGTAATTTTGATATGCTCCAGCAGACAGTAGCAAGCATGATTCCACGGATTGAGGCCTTGGAGAAGTCATGGAAACAAGAATTTAACCAGGCCAACCTGGATGAATTGGAAAACATTAAATCTGAAATTGCAGTAATAAGGAAGTTGCCATCAATTGAAGGATTAAAACAGATTGAGTTGGAGCTCCACTCCCATCGAGAAGAAACTTCTAAATGGGTGGATATTGTCAAAAAAGCCAGCAAAGGAGACAATCAATGCCACATTAGAGGAGGAAAGGAAAAGATCTTTGAAAGCACGCAATATCAGAGTCCTTGGGCTTGACATGACCGCTGATCCCTCGATGTTGCAATTGAGTTTGTGACCAATACTTTAGGCATCTCTGATCATAACATTGAAGTTGCATGGAGTGTAAACAAGGGCAACCCAAGAGGGCAGCCTTTAATTATTAAGTTTAAGACCTTGGAAGATAGATTGAATGCCCTCAAGAATAGGAGAAAACTTGCAACAGTTCCTAAAGTCTTCATGGATGAAGATCTCACTCCAATGCAGGTTGAGCACAAAAAGAGATGTCTGCAAGAGGTTGCAGAAGCTCGAAAAGATCCAACCAAATGGGCTGTCTATAGAGATGGCCGAGTCATCATCCGCGACAAGATCCACAAATAGGAACTAAGGGTCTATGAGACCATCAAATCCTTGGCTATGGCAGCATGGAACTGTAATGGGACCTTAAGATCAGATCCAGGTGGTCTTATGGACCTTGTCAAAGATAGAGATATTATCTTTTTGTCAGAAACACATGAAACAACAGAAACAGGTCTCCCAGATGTGTCGGGTTACACTTGGGACTCCGTCTACAGAAGCAAGAAGAAAGGTAAACGAGGATCAGGAGGGGTAGCAGTCCTTTACAAATCAGAATTATCAGGAATCATTTCCATAGTAAAAAAGGATGAAGCAGCAAGGTTTTTGTGGGTCAAGATAAGAACTTCTCCAGGAGATTACATATACACTGCTGCATGCTACTTCCCCCCTCAAAATTCTGATTATGCTGATGTGGATACCCAAGAAGGCCTCTCCTTACATGGCTTTTTTATTTGATGATATCATTGAATTCTCTAAAAAGAGGCAAAATTCTGCTCGTGGGTGACTTTAATGCAAGAACAGCGGATGCCCAAGTTCAATTGATGGATTTTGAAAGTGATCCTGTCTTACTGCCATCCTTATCTCCTGTTGAAACCCATACCATGCGAAAGTCAGCTGATGGTAATGCGGAGATTACTAGGTATGGGCACTTCCTTTTGGAATTTGGACAGATGCATAATCTTGTCATTTACAATGGGATGCAACACTGGCCGGGTTCATCCAACTATACCTGTAATCCTCAAAGCGGCGGGCATAGTGTAGTGGATTATCTGATGGGGTCTCCAGCCTTGGCAAAAGAGATCGAGAAGTTTTCAGTTCCACCTCAACCACCCACTGGAGACCATTCTCCTCTCCTCTTTTGCCTCAAAATGTGTTTTGAGTTGGACAAAAGCTTGTCTCAGGAACCATCCTACTTCCGCTTTGAGTTTGACCACTCGCTTGATCTCATCTATAACCTTGAGCTTGACACACGATTGAGGGACATCCATATCTTTCATAATGTGGAAGAAAAGGCCACGTTGCTCACATCTGCTATACACCAAGCCTGCATAAACACTTTCCCACACAAGCTTTGTTCCTTCCGTGAAACGACGGGCACAGATGCCTCAAAACACTTGGTATGATGAAGAATGCAAAAATCTTCACAAGCAGCTCAAGGAAGAGTTGGCAGCCTGCTCTTCTACAGCTATTAATGACTAGGAAAGCATACAAAAAGCTGATCCGCATGAAAAAAAAGCATATATAAAGCAGGTGAGGGAAGACATGCTTAACATGCTTTAAAGTAATAAATCTGCTAAATTTTGGCAGAAGCTTCATGCTCGAAATCTGATTTGCCTCTTAAAGACCCAAAAGTGTGGACCACTTATGCTCGAACGCTCCTAGATGTGGGAAAAGCAGATTTGCTTGACATTGATTGCAGCCCCAGCCCCAATCCTCCTCTCTTTTCTCCACTTCCCTTATCCGAGAAGCTATAAGCAAATTGAACACTGGAAAAGCAAAAGATTGTGAGGATTTGCAGGCTGAATTTTGATCCATGGAATGGATACCCTTTGCGCCTATTGTGGCAGATTTATTCAATGAGATAATATGCTCAAGCTTTCCAAAAGCATGGACCATTAATATCATCAAGCCAATTTTAAGGCGGAGACCCAATGAATCCAAACAACTACCGCCTTTATAATGATCGGACATGTCATGGCAAGATTATATGGATGTGCATTGGACTTGATTATCAGTGAATATGGAGGAGACAAATCTCCTTAGAGCAAAGGGCCAGGCTGGTTTCAGGAGGAATTTCTCAACAATAGATCATATCTTTACCTTACGGTCAATCATTGAGGAAGCTAAAGCAAAGAAAACAAAAGTTTATTGTTGCTTTGTGGATTTCCAAAGCTTTTGATATCTGGTCCCTCGAATCGCCTATTTCATAGACTTACTGAACTTGGATTGTCGCGATCAAGTCATATGGGCGCTTTGATGCTCTATGAAAATGTTTTGGGAAGAATTAAAGTGCCCGGGGCTGGTCGGATGACATAAGCAGCACAATTGGGGTTAAACAGGGCTGTCCCTTATCCCCACACTCTTCGGTTTGTACATTGACGAGCTGGAAAGCTTCAGCAGCACTTGGAGGTGCGGATCTGCTTTAGCTGATGAATGCATATCCATCCTTCTATATGGATGATGTGGTACTTATATCTTCTTCTCCTGAGGGCCTTCAGCATCATTTAATGGCACTTTGAGAAATTTTGCTCAAAGAGAGCTTAAAGTGAACTTGGACAAAACAAAAGTGATGGTTTTCAACACATCACGTGCGGCTTGCATGCATCGCAGCAGCTTCTTTTTCATGAATCAACAAGTGGAAGTGGTCTCTCATTATATACTTACTTAGGGGTGCAATTTAAGGGTCCGGCCTTTAGCATGAAAGACGCAGCATGACAGGCTCACAAAGGGATATGCCTCGCTTGCAATGCTAGAGAAGAAATGTTTCAAAGCAGATTTTCAAGATGTCCCAGCAAAGATTCATCTTTTCAATACCTTAGTTAGACCAGCTGCTCTATATGGAGCTTTGATGTGGGGAATGGATATGACAGCCAAAGAATGGGGTCATATAGAAAGACTGCAAATTTATTTTCTGTCCAAAATGATTATGAGCAAAGCATCTGTGCCACATTCAATCATACTGGCAGAATTTTCAGCCACTCCGCTTCAACTGGACGCAGCATTCCAGTTAGTCTCCTTTTTGCATAAAGTGCACCAACTGGGGTCCTCGCAGCAAGGCCAATGCAGGCTTCCCATGGATTGCTCTCAAGAGCTCCAAAGATCTGGCTGAAAAGGGAGTGCAGGAATGTTGGTACGCTAAAAGCATCGCAATGGGCTGCTTCTTTAGGATTTGGCTTGGGAAACCTGCCCCTTTCAACATAATGTAGCTGCAGCTAATACGGTAAAACCTGGAGCAAAAAGAGACTTGAAAAGGAGAAGAACCAGCTCATACGCACGATCTGGAAATTTTATACATATCAAGGACATGGTTAACCCCAACTGATCTTCCTACCAAGATGCAATTTTACAAAGATCACTTCCTTGAGATCAATGAAGATGGTTTCATCGAGCGACCAGGATATTTGAATATTCACCCTCGCACATAAGGTGAGACATGCTATCGGGTCAGCTCAGGGTCTCATCTCATCAGCTCGAGATCGAAGCTGGTCGTGCTAGTAGACCGAGAAGGTGGAGCGCCGAAAAAGAATCTGCAGACTATGTCACTTGAATGTAATTGAATCGAGGAACATTTCATCTTCACATGTCCAGTCTATTATGAAATACGGGCAGATTCCATTGCCTATTTCGGGAACCTACCTCCCTCTCCAAACTGATCGCCTATGAGGATCAGAAATGTATAGCTCTTTTTCTTCACCAAATGACTGTGCATAGAAGAAATCTATTAAAGGAGCAAGCTGGGGAAGAGCGGGACATGAAAACGATCCTACGCAAAAGATTGATCACTTTCTTTTCTCATTGAGGTGATAATGATAATAAACGGAAGGCAGGTTCTCTCCCGGACCATCTCATCCAATCTCAAAAGGAGTAACCATGAAAGTGTCGAGAAGAAGAAAGCGACGGTAAAGGATAAACATAAGCAGTCCTTCAAAAGAGAAAACAAGTCTGACATTACTTTATACTTTGAGCCCGTGGCCAAGAAGACAAAAGTTTCTTAATCTCATTGTTTTAGTTTTCTTTTTCCTTTTTTATGCAATATCTCTAGGTGGCTGCAAATCCGCCCCTAGCTGGACATGATTGATGTATATTTGGTCTCATAGACCCAAGCGGTCTCTCGTAGACGTTAATATAATCTTTCTTTCTTTCTTTCTTAAACCTAGACCCCAAAAAAGGGCCTATTCAAGCACTGCAAGCACAAAACTCTAATTGGCTCACCAGCCGATATTTTCACCTCCCTGTTGTCAAACCTTATTTACTATATCCAGGTAAGCGCCTAGATTAGATTTAGAAATTCACTTTATTTCTTCTAAACTGTGGAGCATCTGCAAACTGAGGGCCTGCAGTGGACAGAATTTTAATGTGGATCTCCAGGACGTTATTCCCTCCCCATTTTCCTTCATTGATTGCACTATCTGACAAGGGCCTGCAGTGGGGAAAATTTAATCTAAGATACGTATATGGATGCTGTAGGAGAAGCATAGGCTTTGTGAGCCATTGATTATCCTCCTTTGAGGACCTGAATTGTTCTCTTCTATTTCATGCTTTTGTAATCTGCAAAAATAACACTTATTGCCCTGTCTATTATTCATTCATGGAAGCCTAGTTCAGTTTTCCAACTATCGCACTTTTCTATTTACTGAAGTTGATTTTGTTTGTCAATGTAGAAAACCTCTTGATGTGTGGATGTTTGGGTTGATAAGGTCAAGAAAACTCTTGATGTGTGAAAAAGTTGGTAAGGATTACGGGAGATGGCTAAGAGCAAATATGAGTATGTTAAATCATTTGAGCCTAATGATCAGCTCCTTCCGGAAACTTGGATTGTGATTAGAATTGATGGTCGTGGCTTCCAAAGGTACTAACCCTTAGAATCTGGATATCCATAATGTTTTTTGAGATTTACTAATGAAGTTTTTGGGATATTAGGTTTGCAGAAGTCCATGGATTCGAGAAGCCAAATGATATAGGGGCCTTGCAGCTAATGAATGACTGTGCTAGGGAAGTATTTCTTGAGTTCCCACAGATTGTTTTTGCCTATGGTGTGAGCGATGAGTACAGGTATGATTTGAATTTTTAGTCTCAGAGTTTGTCATTTCATTGTCAAATTTTTTTCTCTTTAATCTGTTTTGTTGGTGTTACAACTGTAGTTTTGTCCTTCACAAGAGTAGCACATTGTTTCAACGACGGGCCAGGTAGCTTAACAGTTTGTTTGGTTATTTCGCTATGCATATTGAGATGCCTTTGACAAAGATCTAAGGTTGTTATTGCTGCCTTGTACAGCAAGCTAGTGTCTGTTATCACTTCACTTTTTGCAGCATCTTATGTGATGAAATGGGACACACGTTTCCCAGACAAGAAGATCCTCTATGCTCCTTGTTTCGATGGAAGAGCTGTTTGTTATCCACGAGATGATATTCTTAAAGACTACCTTGCTTGGCGCCAAGTGGATTGTAAGCTCTCGCCACATAACTCTTACATTATGCACACCATGTAGGACAAAAGATTTTCAGTATTTTGTCATCCTTGGAAGCATATACAATCCTTGGAGGCATATCTAATTTGCTTTAGATGTGCGTGCATTTTGATTAATAGCATGGAACATTTGTTTGCAAATTAGATTTGTGCGTTGATTAGCTTGACCTGAATGTAACTTTTATAGGTCATATCAACAATCAGTATAATACATGTTTCTGGAAGCTTCGAGAGTCTGGCTTAGGTCCATCCGAAGCATATGAGGCATTAAAGGTTGGTCCCATGATCTAAACTCTGAAGTTAAAAACCAATTTCTTCGTTTCTTGCTTTAAAATTAACTCTCTCCCTAAATTTTGCAGGGAACTCAAAGTGATTATAAAAATGAGCTGCTATTTCAAAAGTTCAAAATAAACTACAACCTATTACCAGAGATTTTTCGAAAAGGGACCTCAATCTACAAGAAGGAAGTATGTAAAAGCTTTCTCATTGTTTTCCTCCATGCTTATGAAACAAAATCAAATCATTGTTTTTGATAGGTCGAAAACGAAGATGGAGGTAGAAAGAAGGTTCAAATAGTTTTTGAACATGGTGACATTATCAGCGATAGCTTCTGGTCAAACAAATCCATTCTTAAGGTAAGGTGATTTATAACCCACTCTATTGCTGAATTTGAGGTGTTGTATGCTGCTTTAAATGCATTTAGTGTGACATTTTACATGCAGTAAGGACTTTAAAGGGGAAATGGATCGGCTGAAGGATGAGAATGCTGTTCGAGACAGAACCATATGTAAAAATATGAATGCTGCTATTTCAGGTTCCCTTAAAGTGAATGCCATGGAAGGTTATGGGAAAACACGTAATGAGAATTCTGCATATGCATTTTCACGCAGGTGTACATTCATCTCGACACTTGACGTAAGCACCAATAGAAAGAGGATTTGCTGTCCAAAGGAAAAGGTTGGCAACTCCTTTCCGGTCAGATCCTTGGTTCATAGTCGATATTTTGCTCGTCGAATGGTGCTATAAGAAGAAAATGGACCACCTTTGTTTATAAGTTGAAATATAACTAGAAGGGCTTGGATAGAGAATCAGAGATTGAAGCCGGCGTATTTGAGTAGTAGTCGAACACCCATATTCGACTCATAATTTATGCTCATATTGGACTTACAAATCTGCTTATGACTGCTTAAAGTTCAAGAAAGAGATTGCTGGGTTTTGGTGGAAAACTAGGTTTATGACTTGTCTTATACAGGATGTATTGGAAAAGTCGAATACCAAGCATTAAAAACATTGAGGCGAGCAGCTATTTGGTAGTGGCCCAAAGGGTGTCTTTCTAAGCAAAGATACAATTTAAGCATTGTTTTGAAGGCATTGCAGATCCATATTGAACGTAGAAGAAATGTGACTTTCAATATTATCGTAGTCAATATCCAACTTGCATGTGTTGTAACAGTGGCTATTTCCTATTCTTTGCCAGTTCTTGGGTGATCTTGTTCTAAGGTCAAAGCATTATTTTTTTCAAGAATAATCTGATTCTGAACACTTTACTAAAATAAGGACATATAAACTTGTAAACCTGCAATATTTGCGTCTGGCATTGGCTGGGGGTATTTCTGGCATGGTTGGGCCAAGATTTGGGCCTTGTATCATATGCCAAGGGGTATGTTTTCACTGATTCGAGCTGCTTGTTGACCGATAAATGTAGGCAATCGAAAGTCGGCTGTGGCATCTGTTTCTTTGGGCTTTTTTGCATGCATGGTATGAAAGAGCTGTGCACATGGCCAGATCTGCTGGCGGACAGATCTCCTAACATGTCGGGTTTTGTCGCGGACAGATCTCCTAACATGTCGGTTTTGTCGCGTGTGGAATTCTGAGCAGATTGAGAGCGTCTGGTGGGATGGAGCGATCTGCTTGAATCCATAAATGCACAGGGTGATCATGAAGCCAATTCTTTGGTTTGTTCATAAACCCACGCTTGAGGGCTCATCATTTTTGTGTGGACTTTGGAAAACAATGTTGACGATAGAGTACGTGGTCCTGGAACATCCAACAAAGCAACATTCTCAATTGGAGCTTAAAATGCAAGTAGGAGGAATGCCATTGCAATAGCTATGCAGGAAAAAAAAAACAGCAGAACTTGTTAATGTGATTTTTGGCATCACAGATTAGCTAGCATGGATTTACAATTTATCATTCCAAACTGTTATAAGTTCACGAAATATTTTATTTATTAAACTATTTCAAAGCATAAGTACCTCTTGTGCAATACTATTTGTCCTTTTCAATACTTTCTTTGTTACCTTTTCTCTGTTACGGTTTGTCTGTGCAATAGACACTATAAGTAACTATAGACAACTGTTCAATGGTTCAGACATTACCAACAGAAGTTAATCAAACTTGTTGGCCCTGTCAACACATCATACGTCAACTCAAATTCTATGTTTGTCTGTGTATTGGATCCAATGATTACACTAGAAACTATTACTAAACTCAAGCTTGCAAAGAATGCGTACAAAGGGTCACTTCCGAGACCTCATGATTCAATCCCATAAGTTCAGGTATTTTATAACCTTTAAAACAATATTTTCTAGTATATCAAACTAAAAATTATGCTTAGGTTACTGTTTTAAGAGTCAGTGATCCAATTTGGACATCCATTAAGGGCATCTGTGACCATCAAACAGTCATAATGCATGCGAATTAAATTGTTTTCTTGTATAAATATGTCAAACAACTTCTTTTAGAGACTTAATTAATCAAATATAGCAGATTTTACATAGCTCTTGCTTTTTATGCGTATCAGGAGCTTTATGACAGTGGTGCAAGAAAACTAGTAGTTTATTCTTTTCCAGCAATAGGATGTCTTCCAACACATGTAACAATATATGGTATAGGAAGTCTTGCATGCATTAATATATTGAAATAGGATGTCGATGCTATGAATACCAGGTTGAAACACAACATAAAAGACATCAAAACCAATCTAAAAGTATTGAAGGTAACAAATTTAGATATATACATCCTTCGATATATATAGCCTTGGATGCAATCATAACATCTTGGCGATAGCTAGTATTTAGTAGGACGATTTGGAAATTTGCATACAAGCATATCCAACTGACAGAAATAATTTATTGCCCATCGTGCCACCTTCATGTCTTATGCACGCCTGATCTCAGCCAAAGCATAGAAATTATGGCGTTGCACCCTCCATCATTAAGATATCAACATCAAAACCTGTATCTAGACCTATCTAAGCATAATTGTTTTAGCACAGTAAATTAAGCTCAACCCAGATCCATAGTAGCAACTAAACCTTGTCAAACTTAGGACCAAGCCCCAATTAACCACTAGCAACTATTCGACAAACCTCTATCTATGTTCAGATCAATCAAACCAGTTTGCAAGCTTTCAATTCAAATGTCAACAATGCTACTTTAAGAAAAAATGCATTTCTGTTATTGTTAAAGCTGTTAGCTATGCATAGAAGGTTGTACCCTGCCCAAACTAAAGTTTATAGTCCATTCACAAAGGTTGTGCCTAAGGAAATGTTTCCATTCACTCCATACATCAAGATATTTCAGAAATAAAAAAATATATTAAACTTAAGCGACAACGGTAAAGTGACCAACTAGGTCATCACGTTGTTTCAGAAACCAGAACTATATTGAAGTTACAATAAGGCACAAAGGTAAATGACCAACTACGTCATACTAAGGAACATAATGCAGTAATTCGTGCTATAGATTACAGATATAATTGAAGTAATTGCACTAGCCAGTGTTAACTCATTAGTAACAAAAAGGAGCCTTCAAATGATTCATGTCTTCATTCCATCCTTTTTCCATATTCTTTGGTCAAAATTTCAAAGCTTCTTAACTCATTCATCAAGTAGGCTTTTCACATCCTCGGCAACCTACAATTTCTTTGCTTCCCACTCTCCAAATACTTCCAGCACCTCCTTTCTAGTTTGCAATTCATTGAGCAACATTGTTTTCTTTGCCTTTGTTTTGATCCTTGTTCTTGGTCGATCATCCTGAACCTACTAGCTTTGGAGAAGAGTCTTGAGTTTGAGTTTGCTCTTGTAGAACTTCATCTTTATCTGACAAAGAAACGAACCCTCCATAAACCCTCCATGAACAACCTTCACCATGTTGGCACGAGTGCTCATGTACTCCTCAATCATCTCATATTAACAACCTCCTTAACGATCATTGCTAGATATAGCATTCCAAGCCTTATCAGCTGTGTATTTCTAGAATTTTCAAAATGCATCATGCAAAGGCAAAACAATGTGAAATCGAAGAAAACCATACCTTAAAAAGCAATTTCTAACGTTTCCGACAAGACTCTTGATCCTTGTTGAAATTAGGGTGTTGTGCAACAAGCTTGGCCTGGAGATTTTTCCACAAATGCACTCCCTACTTTGGCGGCTTAGAGAATTCTTCCTGCATCTCAAGACGTAAATGTATAAGAGTAACCGTCCACTTATCTTCGCATCTCATTTTGTTGGACTTGCCAGCATCGTCCTCATCTTCTTTAGCTTTCAAAAATGCTTGGAAGCCTTCCTCGTTCTTTCTTTGGTGGAAGAGTAGCACTTGCAACAGTTGGCATTGCTCTTGGCATAGTAGGAGCAACAGAAGTTATTCCTGTCGTAAGAGATTCTCCACCAAGTGCATATGTTAACAAGTTTGATACCAAATTTGGTGAACTTGAATTCAAAACATTTGGACTTCCAGAATTAAAGAACGTGGGGGGATTCTTCCACCTCGATAATGGCAGAGCATATAAAATTTAGTGAGCCTGAATTCAATATATTTGGGTTTCCAACATCAAACAATTTGGGAGGAATTCTTCAACTTTCTCCAATGGTAGAGCTTGCACCACGGGGATGAACAACAACCATCCAAGCACCCCAATTTGATGTGGCCATGAAGATAGGCTAATTAAAGAAAAAACAGAGGAGGGGGAATTGGAAGAATTCGGTGAGCTTGAGTCCATGATGGAAAGACTGGTGGAGAACAAAAAAGAAGAAGAGAGTATAAAAAATATCTAATCGGATCATATTGTTATCTTGTTGCCCAAAATTTAGAGCCATCGAGCATCAAGCCTTTGCACCACCAACTTTCTCAGAATCGGCCTCTAATTGCATCTTTGACAGGGATTCTCCCCTACCGCTGAAAACGCCCAATTGAACAAAAAAAAAAACCTCCTGGGCATCTGCCGGTAGTTAGTGAAACACCACAAATGTGATCTGCGTCGAACGTCGAACTCTGATTCATGAAAAAGTAATATGCCACCTTAAAACGTGCGTAATGGAATCTCGACTTAGCAATATTCATGCCGCAAATCCAAAAAACAAAGAAACTAGCAATAAAGCAGGCTTTAGGAATGAGTCGAATCGGATTGGTTGCGTTGGGTGCTAGTTTAAATGTTCTTTGACAAAATTTACATTCTGCACATAAAGAATATCAATTTCAAGAGTATGTGATTCTATGAATTGAGAGATCCGTGCTTTGGTCTAGGATTAAAGACATAATGCTTTACAAGAAAATAAAGTTGTTTCCTTTTTTTTTTACTTGAAGATATATCTCTATTAAAGTCAAGAAGACAAATACAAATGCATAATATGTGATATCACATCAGCTGCATATCATTTCTAAGTATGGAGGAGTAATCACGTACCATAATATCATCTTACAACTTTAGAAATAAACAAAAAAGGTATTCCACAATTGGTGACACTGGTTCTGGTCATCCATTGCCAACCCGAGGCTTTTTGATCTATCTACAAAGTATGCACAGGAGGGGTAGATGGAGTGGACTATCTTTGTCATTGTTCTATACTACCCAACTCCATTGTGATGACTTCCATATGCTGATATCTTGAAGCCTAGTCTATCAGTCATGCCACATAGAGTCAGGGCTTTGAGTTAGGGTTTTCCCTTGTTTATGTTGATATTATGCTTATGATGATGATGTTTTGATGATGATGTCTCACCCTTCGTGATCAACGATTATTTGAATTATATTCATGTGCTTACATTTACGCTTCCGCAGTAAGATCAGCCTCGGGGAAGACGGAGCAATGACATGTCCTTTGCCACATTGACTCTGGAGCACCAGCCAGTAGCTAATGTCACATAGGTGGCCTCCTGCCAACTTACAAATATCCACGAAGTCTGCTAGGGCCCCTTCAAAGCTTTTGCTTACGTTTACGCTTCCGCAATAAGATCAACCTCGGGGAAGACGGAGCAATGACATGTCCTTTTGCCACATTGACTCTAGAGCACCAGCCAGTAGCTAATGTCACATAGATGGCCTCCTGCCAACTTGCAAATATCCACAAAGTCTGCTAGGGCCCCTTCAAAGCTTTCAAACAACCTCCTGGCGCACTTTGAGAGTATATTGACCATTGACTTTGACTTGTTTGAAATAAACATTTTTTTATTTGTAATTGAGGGATTTGAATCCCTAAGCCCTTGGCAACAGGCCCCTTCAAACAACCTCATGGCGCACTTTGACCTTGGCAACAGGCCCCTTCAAACATACCATTGACTTTGAATTTTTTTTAAAACTTTTTTTTTTTATTTGTAGAGATTTGAACCTCTAAACTCTTATCAAGAAGCTTGTGATCTTACCAACATGGAAAACACATTATATTAGTACTTTTTTAAGTTTTGTTATTTATATAAAGTAAAAACAGTTTGAAGGTAAGAAATGGATTTGAACGCTTGACTTTTTGGGTTCCCAAACTACCGGCATTTCTTTACACTTGAACTTTCACGCATCAATAATATAATGATTTATATATATTAATTCCATAAACACTAAAATTTTCAAGCCCGTATAGTCTTGAACTCAATCTACTCACCTTGTTGTGCCGATATCTTCCGCCTCGTATTGAATTACGGTGGACATCATGATTAATATATTCATATACAAATGAATGGGCATTAAACTTATGATCAATCGGCTTGAGAGTAAAGAATCTTGCCTATCAACCAATTCTAAATCATAATAGATGTCAATTGTATTAAGATATTTCGCAGGCTTGCCTAACCCCTCCTACAACATTTCCTGGATTTCTAACCTATCCACCTGTGATGACACCTCAGCTAAAATTGTTCTATATAGTTGGATCTTTAATTTTCGGATCGTGTGGTTCAGGAAATTAGAAAGCTCTGGATAATTACAATCTTCTTTCTCCTCCTCTCGTGTGATAAGCTTATTTTGTTACTTTGGCGTAATTTCCGTGGCCGTGGTTGGACGGGCTACATATCTTGAACCGAAATCCCTTCTAAGAAACCAAGATGGGCAAGCCCTTTGATTGGATGCAGAGTAAGATAAAAAACATATTCAATGGCATGCGTGACTGTTGATGAACTTAGGGCTTCCTTTTTGAGATCTGATTTCTGCATATTTTCTTGCATTAAACAGCTGACAAGTCTACTTACCTCTACCAAATTAAAGATAATCGTATTCCATTTTCTTCTATAGACAATGCCTAATGAAGCTGGGTTGAATGATTCGTTATGTAGCAGCTCCTTCTCAGAAAAAATTTTAAGGGACCTATAAGTTTGTATAAGTATAATGCATTGGCCATTCCTTGTAAAATATGCCTCCAATAGTGTAGCATGAACTGGCCATTTTTCCTATTTTTTCTAATGGTCGCAACCCACTCATGCATTTTGAACCGAATATTCACAATGTGTAGCCTGTCGACAATTTTAGCCAGATCCGCATTAAATGCCATTCTAAATGAGGTGCAATTCCTCGATTCTCTCATCGCAGTCAGGGATACCCAAGATCCTACTGACTGCATCGCCCTGCTAGTGGCCTCCGGCACCTCTGCTTCGGGCCATAGGCCATTTAAGATTGGAGTTTTATGATTTTGAAATACGAAACACGATTTCCTGTTTTCGAGGGAATATCGGGAAATCCCCCATACCTTGCCTAAGATTTTAGAATACGAAATGGGTTCAACTCCTACCAAAATAACTCAATTTAATAAGACTACTTCAACCAATATACCCAAAGGAGCTAATGTACTACTTTTTATTTTTGAATCTATGTTTTTTTATAAATGGAATCCATTCAATTGTTTTAGGGATATATGGTCTATGGTTTCAGAAATTGTTATTCTTACAACCATATATCAAATCCCCCGAACTCTGTCATTCTCACTGGCTGCCCAAAACCATGCCAGCCCATGTCCAAATGCTCGGCTGCACGGCCAAATCTCCACACCTAGCAAGTATTTCACAATAATGCACAACATTGTCGGTAGGGAGAATTGAAAATGGATGCCAAGTCTGTGAAAAGAGGATTGAAAGTGCCTCACATTTGATTTTTCAAAAGAACCGGATTATTCTTAGTTGGTAGATACATTTGTGGAATAAAATTGTTAATAATGTTGGCCCCCTATAAGTGGACTTAATTTATGAGGGGGCTCCTTAAGATTTGGCGTAGGCATTACAAAATTTGGCCTGTCGGCCATTCCATAAGCATATCTAGTTCTCACTTCCTCGGAACTAAATTAGCCCCAAAAGTCAGAGCACTAATTCAATTAGCTTAAGATCTAATTGGCCATTCTAATGTCAGTAATAAAGTGCCACGAAAATGGCGACCAAGTAGTAGTCCGTGAGGTAAGTGCATCCCCACCAAGCCAGCATTAATTTTGCCCGAACCCTAATTTGTGGCTAAAATGACACCACCAGGCCACTAAAATTACCGCCCATCTACCTCTATTTTATCACATGTAAGGTTTACGTACAAATACGGGCTGCAAGTGCTGCCTATTATTTTAAGCAATGCAATGTGCGTATTTATTCCAAGAGGGACTGGACATTCAATGGAAGACATGGCTTTAATCGCCACAAAGAGCTTTTGCTTATCTCAAAAGCAACATAAATCAACTCCGCCAGATCTTCACAAATAGCTTATGTGATTTTAAATATGGCTTTTGTCCCTCGCATTTAATTATCCTTTTCATAGCTATCCTCAGGAGCCTGGGCAAATGACAAGCAATAAATCATTTTCTTTTTTCAAATATAATTCTTATGGGTTCCCTCTAATCCGCCACATAATTTTAAGTGTAAATCTGCATAAAATGAATGAACTCAAGTGGATTCCTTTAAGTGCGGCTATTCATATCGGGTAAAATGTTTAAAGTGGAATAATAGGTATCTCAGAACTTCGTTGCGGGAAATGGTACAAACTGCAGTCAGCTTAGACCGCTGCTGTGGTATCCGAGAATTCCCCGAAGCGAAAATATATTCCCTCGACATTGATGGTCGCAAGGTATGCATTACGCATTCGTAGGCGAAGTAGGTCATATTGAACATTGAAATGGAACTAGTAGGTATTTTCTCAGATATGTTTTATTTCTCGCCATTTTAGATTCTTAATGATGTTGATTTCGTGGATGATGCAAAAGTAATACATTCTAGTTTGGAGTTAAACAAAGCGTTAAAAATTCCCTTATCAACACTTATGGAAGATGCACATAGGACATTTGACACAATGGCTGAGTACAGTGTTCTCTTGGAATGCCATGCTTAATCTTTATGGGCAGCATGATCTACACAAGGAGGCCCTCCAGATGTTTAGATTAATGCAAGATGAGCAATGATGCTAGATGCAACTACATCTATGAATACAGTTGATGCTTGAGCCACATCTATGAATACAATTGATGCTTGTGCTAGCCCTGGAGCTTTTGGAGAAGGCTTCACTGTCATGCACTTGCACGTGGATTTTGAGGATGAGATTGTTCCGTTAAATGCCCTATCAACAATGTATGGAAAATGCGGCCAACTTTCATATGCACATAGGTTGCTTGATGACATGTATGAACACAATACAATGTCCTGGTCTTGAATGATAGCAGCATATGCACTACAGAATATGGGGCCAAAGCTTTGATGCTAGTGAGACAAGAGGTGATGCCAAGCAAGGTCACTTGCATTGGCATTTTTAATGCTTGTGCAATTGTAGCAGACACATATGAAGGTGTAAAAGTTCATTCTCTCAATCGAAGTGTGACTTTGAAGTGGATCTGAGTGTAGAAAATGCCCTTAACATGTATGGAAAATGTAAAAACTTGAATGCTACAAGGAAGGTGTTTGATAAAATGATTGATCAAGATACAATCGCTTAAATTCTATGGTTACATCATATGCCCAATGTAGAGGAGGCACTAAACACTTTCGATCCATGTATATACACAAGATAGCACAAAGTAAACTCACATTTTTTATCTTTATTTCTTTGTTTAAATGTGTTTCATTTGAAACAAAAGTAATAACAACTTCCAATAAGTAGAATGTATATGGTGCAGATTCCAGATATTAACATGTTCAAGTGCAGAGTATCAGGATGGTTTCTATGATGCAGGCTCCAGATATAAACGTGTTTCAGGAAATGCAGTGCACCTTGGAATTATCATAAACATGTCAATTGTTGCCTGGGTAGACAGAGGCCAAACAAGACTTGCCATCTCAAAACAGTGAAAGTTGATGTTTTGAGCTACGATAGGTCCCAGAAGAAAAGGTTCAACTCTGGAAGAAAAGGTTCAATTGTATAATCTTGTATAATCTTGCAGTTAAGGAAATGAAGCTTTGCAAGTCTCTTGCCCCACATGCACTATTATGCATAAGTTTACTACACTACTTAAAACAAATGACTTGAGAGTCCAACATTTGGCATACAACTATGATCAAATTGATTGTAGACAATTTTACCATGCACAAGCCCCAATGGAAGTATTTTTGTCCAACTTCCTGCCTTCATACAAGCATGTGATAAGTAAATTATTGGCCTTCAAAATGTGGACATGATCAATGTCTACCAACATAAATGACAATTATTGTAAGCGATGCAACAATGTCAATTACATGAACTATTTAATGGTTGCCCTTGCATCTCTTATGCTTCCACATTTTCCATACGTTCTTACTAGTGTAGTTACCAATAGAAATAACCAAATTAGATCCATTGAACTATTTAATGGTTGCCCTTGCACCTCTTATGCTTCCACATTTTCCATACGTTCTTATTAGTGTAGTTGCCAACAGAAATAACCAAATTAACTTTATTGGAACTTTCAAATATGTGGATAAGTTTTCCCACCCTGAGATCACATAAGATGGTAGAAGTTTGCTGGATAGTTAAGATGCGATCTCACCATGCTTCATACCTTCCTTTATGCTTACAACAAAATGATGTCCATGCCTCTTTGCCATGTCCACTCTAAGCAAATGCTGCAATTCATTAGTCTAAGAAAAGACAATTTTATGCATTGTCCAAAGCCTGACATTTACTACACAACTCCACCAAAATGTCCCTCAAAATTGTCAAATTAAAGTTCCCAACCATCTTTTAGGTCGTGTAAATTCTGAAAGAAACCTGGTTGCATCACTATGCTATGCAAGTTGTGTGCGGCCCAAAATTTGTCTCTTCCGTTCAATGGTTGAATCCAAGAATTCTTGTCCCTTTCACCCCCCCTCCTTTTTTTTCTTTTAAAGTGATTATAGTTGGATGTCACACAATTGGGCTTATAAATGCTAAAATTATTGCACAAAATGATATTGGTCTAAAATCACCTGGAAAAGTTGCTACTATTATCTCCTATTTTAATATTCATATGCATTGTCTTCAACCGGTCCAATTGATAATTCCTCCTCCTCTGCCTCTCGCATTCACCCTTCTTCTATTTCCTTCCTTTCTCCAAGCCTGCCCTACCGCTAGTTTGAGCGTACATAGATGATGATATGCATGAAAGGCATGGAATTTTCAACTTTTTGTATATAAATCTTGATAATGATACAATTTAAAGTTCATGATCAAGTGTAAATAATACTCCCAAATTCTTTTTGACCCCATGTATAAAATTTTGACCATCTGTATAAACAATGCCGAAAAACAATAAAGTGTGAAATGAAGGTAGATTGGCCAATCCATGTGCCCGAAGTAATGCCTCGTGTTCCGGATAATCTTTAATAGGACGTCCATGTTGCAATAAATGTAAAATAGTCCTCATTTGTGTGCACTTAACTTTGTAATCCATAAGTTCATGCTTCTCAAACATATGATGTAACATCGCTTTCTTCCGCCCCTTCGAATGTGCCTAGTGCCATAAAGTTTTCTATATTGCCTTGCATTTCTAGCATGGGAATTTTTTTTCGCCCTTCCCAACCGCTGTTTGTCTCTCATTTCTGCCAACCTCTCTCCCAACATGGCTATCAATGTTGTTTTTCTTTCAGACCTAAGAGGTTTGTGAACTTGTTTTTCCATGTACAAATATCAGATTTAATATCTCTAACATCCCCCTACAAGTATGGCTCAATAAAAGGATATTCCGTCACCTAATCCCGTTTTAAAGCTTCTATTAGCATGTAAGTGAAAGCACGCCAGGTGTACCATCTAAAGTACTTTTGGTGAGTGCAAAACTACCCGTAAAAGTAACAAGACTAGGTAATCGAACCTCCATAAATGCCTAATAAAAATAAGTTTGAGAGTTAATTCATTTATTTTAGTCTCTAATAGTATTTGTTATCCTTAGTACCATAGATTGGCATGTTATCGACCTTCAATTCAAAAAAATTTCAATTGATTTTAATGAAAGAAAAAATGTAGTACCGCTTTTAAAATTACCTAGTGTAGGTACCTCCTTTGAGGGTCTCCAAAAGTGGTACAATCAGAGCATGCTTTGCACTCCATCCCGCTTTCTACTTTTTTCTCGTTTGTATGTTCATGAGCCATATTCGATCACCTCTCTCCAACTCGCTCGCTATAATTGTCAAAGATTTTCATCAACTACATCCTCTTCATCTTCTCATAGGATTCTAGCGTATAAACATAGTCTTCATCCTCACTAGATGCATAGGAATCATCACTTCATGCACGATAGACACCTTGATGGCCAAGATCAGCTATAAAGTCACTAATTCTTTTCTGAGACATCTATACCAGATGATGCTTACATTTTAGCTTGAAAAAAGTCTGCTACTCCAATTGCCAGATTTCTAAGACTGCAATAAGAAAGCAACATTACTTTAGAAAATTCTAAAGTGGAGATTGGGAAGCTGGAATACAAGCAACAAATTCAGGCAGGGGTTTTCCTAATTCAAAAACTTGAAAATGAGGTAATGGAGCTACTGCTATGCACATCTGCTTTAAGATTTGAAAGAGAAAACATGAGCATCCAACATGCTTATGAAACCAACGTACATGAATGATGAATGTTCTTGAAGAAGATAAAAGAATCATTTTCAGCTACCATAGTCATAAATGCAAGCAGTAAAAGCAGTGCTCAAATCTATTCATATTCAAATCGTTAGGAATGAGAAGATCCATAAATTACAATCACCACTTTTTGGGACAGATTTAATTGGTGGACTCGCCCGAGACATGTGCAACTACCTCAAGACACCGCTTTTGAGTGCATCTGCGGTGATGCTAAAGGTGAGCCTCCCAACATGACCATTTCTTTGACCTTCAAAGTTTAGTCAGTAGTTTTACATAATTGCCATTTTATTTTGCATGCAAGTACAACATTTTCTCAGGTTTTCTTAGTGACCAAGTAAGTGTTCAAACTCATTCATAAATGATACGAGCATAACAATAGACTCGAGGGTTTCGCTAGATGTTCCAAAGGGAAGAAATAACATGCTAATATTCATAGAAGAATTGCGACGTAAAATGTCGCTTCCATCCCGTATCACTTGGAAAACCTAAATTGGAGAATGAAAATCTAGGGCTAATGTAACTAAAAAAATCTTTTAAGTTAGGAATGAAGTATTGCAAATGTGGCTTCATTTATTTCTTGGACATGTGAAAAGGAGAACATAAGCCAAGCACGCTTTCCTCGGGTTTCCTCTCTCGAAGAGCAAAATGCCATTGCATCTAACCCAAAACATTCTAAATCGTAGCACATATGGTCCAAATTCATACTTACATTGACCATGCCCGGTTGGTTCATTCCTCAAAATTGTTGCTCATCGACACTTTCAAGATTTCCAGAGAATCAAATAGAGATTTACATTTGAAGCCCAGAATAGAAATCAGACACACGCTGATACATTTTATATCCCATCTAATGCAAAAAATAAAAGAGGTCCAAATCCAAAGCCGTAAAATTCATGTAGCGTAACAAACCCTCGCGGAAATAGATGCCAATGAAAGGAAAGCATTAGCGAGGGACAGCCCACTCCCTCGGGCTCTGAATTGAAATCCGATCGAGTAGCACAATTTTGCCACAAAAAGAAAAAAATTTGAAAAGTAAAAGCTCGAGCAACAACTTCATAACAAATACATCCTTATTTTAAATAATTCTATGAGCTGCTATTATTTATTTTGATCCCCCATAAGTGGCGAAATTATGGTGGAATCTCTTACGTGTGCTAGGGATTTGGCCACTCTAAACCTACTCTAATACCATGGTGACCAAAATGGCGCATTATTTAAGACTATTATTTTCTTTTCCTAGATTTAAATGGCCACAAACCCATTATGGACAAGTTGTCAAATGAGGAATTGGCCATTCCATTCCCATGTATGCCAATAACCTTGTTTGAAATGGCTTAATTTGTGGTCCATTTATGAATAACTCATTCTACTTCAAGCTCTACTGCAAGCATTTTGCCTCAACATGCAATTTGTAATAACCGATCACGGGCCACTAAAATTTTCCATGGAACTTATTCTAGTTCTTATGAAACTTATCTTATCCGCATCTATATCAACCGACACTACATCTCCCATGGATGCCAATAACCTTGTTTGAAATGGCGTAATTTGTGGTCCATTTATGAATAACTCATTTCTATTTTCAAGTCACTGCCATTTTGCCTCACTAACATGTAATTTGTGGCTAAATCATCTCACGGGGCCACTAAAATTTTCCATGGAACTTATTCCTAGTTCTTATGAAACTTATCTTATCCGGTGATCTATGGTCAATCCCATTAATTACATTGCACCCTCAAGAGTGCACAAACTCGCGGTGTCGGGCCTTAAATGCATCAAGGACCTAGCTCGGGCGAGAACCATCAGACATGTTATTAGTTAGTCTCTGAAGTTTTTGGTAGTGAGAAACCACAACACCTTGACCTTGAGGATCCTTTAACTTTTGCAACATAGCAGGAGACTGGAAAGCATTGCAAGGAGGTGATTTCTGTTCTCGTATATTAAAGTGGACCATGGTTTTCTTGGTATCAGCGCTATAACACCCAATGAGGAAGTGCTCGAAGCAGCTACTCAACCTAGGACCTCCACCATGTCCCCACGCTTGTCTTCAACCGAAATCCATCGGCATAGAAAATAACAAAGGAGATCTTCAGATAAATTTATACCACATGGCTCTAGACTTTACCGCCAGATATTACCTCAAACCAAAGATCGCGAAATAATAGCATCTTTTTGGTTTAATTACGCATATGACGCAAGTCCTATGGAAAACACCGACACACCGGGAAGACACAATAACTTCTTCCGCCACCCAAAAATTCTCGAACTTGCAAGTGTGAGAAGGCCTCATCATCAAAAAGACTGTCCTTAATCTTAAACACATAAGGTATGCCAGCAATGCACAGAGTAAAGTTTTGCTTGTTGATCACAATGTCGCCATGCACTACCTTGTACAAGCAATCCTGTCCAAAGGTTGTAAATCTTTCATTGTCATCCTCCAAACTTCTTGTTGCAATTTGTTTTTCTTGTTCTATGGCCTTCTCACCCAGGCTTCTTTCTTTTGCTCCGGAATTACGCTTTAAAAATCCCCGCTAAGTAGTCCTTTCTTCTTGTTCTTCAGAAACAACAAAGCAGAAAAGCCACTCTCTAGAATTTGGGTCTAAGTTTACATAACCCAGCCCACTACAGCTGGATCAGGCTTGCTCTCCGATAATGTTTAATGTACCTCCCCTGGTAAAGCATAGTTTTGTAATTCTCCCATTATCTCTAGATTGAGTTGCTTCATAAGTTCAGAATGGCATGTGACAATGTCTTTTTGACAGCAATGAGATAGAAGGCACCAATTATAAACTGACGGAAAGAATGCAACAAATCTCAAGACAACTTATGTCTTGGCTTCTTTGGCCATTTCATCAAACGTGAACTCTTTTGCAACAACCTTCTCTAACAGCCTCACGATTATTTCTTTGCTTTTCAATCTCTGAGGTTGGGTCCATGACACAACACTCATATTTTTTTGTTTTTAGCTTCAATGTTTTTTTTATGTTTTCTTGCCAGTGCTGCTTGTTTGTTTTTTGAGTTCTCCTTTCCCGAAGATACAAAAAATTATTTGTAGTAAGTCCCATACATAGAAAACCAATTACAACAAGTATCTTAGTTACAAAAGAATCAAGTACTGTTTCTTGAATTGTTTAAATTTTTAATGTTGAACACAGAGGCATGATCTATGACTTCAAGCGGTATAAATTTATACCGATTGGTAGTATAAATTTATATCGTGAACACGAAAGGAAGCCTAGATATTAATCGGTATAAATTTATACTGAGGATGCTGGTGGTATAAATTTATACAGTGAACACGAAAGAGAAGCCTAGACACTAAGTAGTATAAATTTATACCGTCGCTTTGCGTTCTTTATTGTTGAGCAATGGTATAAATTTATATCGCGTCCAAAAATTTTGTCTTTGATAAAAAGCGCTTTCAACAAGGAACTGATATTTAAGCTAAGAATTTCTACAGAGTAAGTGAAGAACTCACCTGGCCATCTCGAAAAGCCAACTGAAAGTAAATTCTGCTTCACGACCATGTGGGGTTTCTTGTCTGTGTCATAGCTAAGGCAACATTCTATGACACAAACCTCGCAAAGTTGCTGTAACATATTTTTCTGCTTTTCTAACGTCTTCACCATGTTGGTTTTTTATTTCAATAAACTCTCTATGCATAAACTGGATGTTGTCATCTTTAACCTGAAGTTGTTGTCTAAGTTGTGACTCACTGCAACGACTTTAGCTTCTTCATCGGTCAACCCCACATAAATGTGCCATTCGTTAATTTCAGATTTGAATTCACCTATTTCTCCTCTCAACATAGTAACTTCCTTCTTCAAATTTTCATTCTCCAATAAAATAGATGCATATGCAATTTGTTATGAGCCCGGAGTTCCCTATTGAAATCTTCCATCTGGGCTGCGAACTGTGCATTCATCTCTTTTTTTTAACTCTTCTATCACCTCAATCACACCTGGTAAATCCCCTTTGGCCATCGCTTTCTGCAGCAGGTTGGTATATTGTACATCTTATTACAGGTTGGTATAAGGGTGAGCCTTATATCTGGTAGTAGATGATAGGTTCTTTTACCTATTGAACAACAAAATTGTAGGAATCAATATCTGAGATGGCTTAAGTTTTGATCATTTATTTATTATTTAGTTGCATGATCCTGAGATATATGTTCTTTTACTCAGTACTATGGTTGCACTAATCTATGCATATGGCTCCATACTCTTTCATGCACAAATAAGGGTCGTGCAAAATTCAATAGAAATGGTTCTATGAATCTCTATTTATGTGCTTTTTTAATCCAACCTTCTGAAATGTGATGGTCTACAATCGCCTATAAATTTAAAACCAGGTATGTTCGTACTACATTGACAATGTTTAGATCTTAGACAATGCTACTAGATTGACAATGTTTAGATCTTAGACAATGTTATTCTGCGTAATGGATTGTTGCACAAGTTCACTTCTCGAAATAAAATTAACTTTTAAAAATGTTGATGCAATTTTCTTTTAAGGTTATAATAGGTAAAGAATTGATACAAAATAATCAAGCCCCAAATTATTTCACCCCATTTTTATAGGCATGGATGATGTTAGGCATATATTGTATTTGATTTAATGAACACCAATATGGTAGGAAGTAACATAAAGTTGTTTTTTTGCGACAATTAGATTATGAATCTTTAAAGGTGCATTACGCATTCTCATGTTGTGCAACATTTGCAATTATCTATCTATTAATATCAAAGTTAGATTGCCTCTATTAATAAGTTATGATGTTTTTCCCTCGAAAACACTTCGAGGGGGGGTTTTTTAATCCGGGCAGTAATGTGACTGCTGCGCTTTTTGTATTGGGTCCCATAGGCCGATTGGTCTCCGTGGACAATAAAAACAATTCTATTCTATTATATTCTATTTATCCCCCTTAGCGTTGGAGTTTCTTTGTACGAATAATACTTTACCTCCCCTTCTTGACCTTTATAACCTCACCCTACTGAGCGGCATCTCACCCTACTAACATTCACCAACAATTGCAGCATTTGATAACACATCATCACTAGTGATGTATCCTTTAGACTAATCGAGCTCAATTAATACAAATCAAAGTTATATATGTCTCAACACTTCATATGGTATAATTTCTCATTTGCACACATATCACAAATGCCTAAACGTTAAGGATTGTTTGTTTCACAAACCATTTCTACAATGATCCTTACTTCTCTAATGTCACAAATTTGACAACCTCACACTCAGTATTTACAAACAACTTCAATCCTTACATGATACATTCTGGCCACCCAAAATTGTATGTCATGCTTTCATCCTCTCCCTGCTTCACTTGAATGAGGGCATCCCATGTTGGCCTTCATAGCTATATGTTATTAGGGAAATGCTTACATTTGTTGCAACACAAGCTATGGGCAGCCCTTGATCATCTTTAACATTTTGAAATTCATCTCTACCTTCATTCTTGTAAATCAATTAAATAAGTTAGACATCCATGCTTAACTTTTTAAGGCTCATGGACTTACCACGCGAGGACTATGCAATCCTTCCTTGATCGTCTATCCATTCTATTCCAATCTCGCTCCAATCCATTCCACAAGCCACCCTAAACTCTTTAACGCTTTGCAATATGCACTCCATTATGTACATACTCTTTAGCCCACTTACAAACTCCGTTATGTAAGCCCATTTCACACGTCCACGACTAATGCCTACTAATATCGCCAGTAAAAATCTGCAAAAGGATCCTACCTGTTTCCTCATCATGGACAAGTTCCAATTTCTTACCATGAAGTGGAAATTCCATCAAAGAAAAAAGTGTTACAAGTAGTATCCTATGGGCAGGGGGTTGATTGCAAGTCAACACTCCGTAGTAAAAAGCAAAGCTTACAGCCCGATCCAATAATTTGTATGGTTAATATGAAGAATATTCTTGGAGAAGACCAAGAGGTGCAAAAGTTTGCTGTTATCTCCTCCTTCAAAGAACGTTATGGTTTCAAAAAACAGATCCATCATCCAACTAATTCTGGTTGGAAAAGCTTCAAGCATGTACTCTTTTCATGTGTGATGAGGAGAGCAATGTCCAGCGTTCTAGAGGGAAAAGCCGCCAACTTAACACGAACAAAAGCTCTAAAAACATATCAAGACAAGTTGAAACAATGATTGTCTGGCACAACCATCAGCGCACTTGCACCATACCACGTTTGTACCTCTTTGAGTTATTACGATATAGTGAAATCGTGAAAGCCATTCCAATGGCTTTGGCTAGGCACCGACTGTATTATCTGTCATAGATCGCTGTTTGACAAATCGCCCTCTCTGTTCTTTTTCTTCTTTTGTAGTTCTTCAATAACAACTTCTAATGGCGGATCTCCTGGCCGCCTGTAAGCATTATCACCAAGCTTGAATTCGTATGCCTCTGGTTGAGCAAGAACAAAATCTTTTACCTGCAAAAGAAATATTATCTGTCAATCAATGGATAATATTGTATTAACATGATTAGGATTACACTTCGTGAAGTTTAAAATTCAAAGTAAACATGCTCTAGCATGGGATTAAAAGAGCCTTGAGTTCAAGCATTGACTGTTTCCATTGCAGGAAAAACTCTTCTCAACAATGGCAGCTTTGAAAGTTACTTCGATAAATGGCTAATACTCATAAGCCAAATAGCTTGATTTTCAAGGGCAATATTTGTCTCTATTGAGTATGCACATACCCAACACCTTAGATAAAGTTTCAGACAATTAAAATCTATGCATGAAGGATATTATCGAGAGAAAACAATGATTGCACACAGGGGGCTACTAGAGCAAATTCACAATTTGAAAAACGGATACTGTTTTCTGCAAACATAAAACTGGCACAGACAATGTGAACAATGGCAGAGTAGAAATTCTTCTGCTTAAATGACTAAAAGTTTCGGATTCTGACCTCTAGAAAAACAAGACAGTTGAAACTAAATAGATGCTCATAAAGATCAAGACCAGACCTCCATCACATCTTCACCACGTGGAACATTCAACATCAGTGTGTTTGGATCAACTGCCAAAAACTTGGCATCCATAGAGGATGCTCGAAGAATTTTATTCCACTTTCTTACAATCTCCAAAACCTCTTCCTACAATTTAACAGCATTTCAGATTAATACGATGAATTTCCCCAGAAACCATGGGTTCAAGTCTTAACCAACCTTTTTCCACTGGGTATCAAGTCTCAATTTCACAAAGCCCATTGATGGACCTGATTGACGCTTCAGCATCTCTGCTTTAATCTGATTTGGGTCCATATTTGTGAAATCTGGTGGAGGGTCAAATGCAGGGGATCCCTTGCTTTTAACCTTACCCCAGGCCTTCCATTCCTCATCCTCCTCATCATCAATTACATCAGCTAGGTCATCTGGAATGTGTACTTTTTTTGCATTGATGATTATGGCAGTAAGCATAAGCCACAATAGTAAGAGAAGAAAGTGACTCAATGTTACCGATCTGACTACCATATTTTAATCTTTAATTCAAACACCCTGGATGAAAAAAGCTCATCATGAGACTATCTCAAAAGACACCACATAACAGTGAAAACTAGCTATATGGCATAAAACTGTATCTTTTCACCAAATGCCACCATGATATTACTGAAGGTTATAAATACAATCTCATCAATCCAACCATTGAATATTGCACTTTTACATCTTTGAGCTAGCCATTAGACATTCCCAAAGAATCCTCTTTATTCAGCATCAAGTAAGTTAGAATGTTCAGTATCAAGTAAGTGGAAATTAAGTTATAAAAGTATCCAGGATGCCACTTGCCAGGTAACTAGACCCTAAAGACAAGGCCTTTCCACTAAGCAGGATGAACAGCACACCAAAGGCCCTTTTTAAAAGAAAAAATATTGCACTTTCTGATGTTACATGAATCGTATCAATTTCTAGATTTTATATTGACAAACGGCTTGGCGAATGTAATTGAACCGTTGATACAACCAGCAGACATGAACATGCCACAAAGATAAGACATAAGCCAAGCTTATAAACATGGAACTAAAGCTAATCATTTCCTTGTGCATAAGGTGAGCACGCAAATTCTATTATCATTAGATAACCAGCAAGCATGAAAAAGTGTGGAAAAAGGCACAATTCCCTTAAAGAGTTCCATAGGTAACTGATCAGTTGGGCATGTGATGTTCCACAGGATTCGATCTACAAAACCTCAAGCTTTAATGGGTTGATGCAATTTATTCTTTGAGTGATTGATTTCTAATTGGCCAGCCTATTGCTAAAACATGCTGGTAAATATATTCTGGCAATCTTAAGTCTGAGTGGACATAGCGGGAATTAGCAGGTAGATTCTAATAAAATAATAATGCGAGAATCCAAGGATAAAAATCACGTTCTGGAGTAAAAAAATCAATGAATGCTATGCAAACCACAAAGAGTTAAATTCTGAGCAAAGCGAAGGATACTATGCTTTGATGGATGCTTTGATGGACTGCAGATCTGACATATCTTTATGCTACAGACGATTCTACAGTCAGATCTAGGGGTTCAAAAAGAAAAACTCCCAGGAGAATTTCAGAAGACTGTAAATCCCAATCCATTCTTCCCCTTCTGCAAGAATGCTCCATTTGGGTCTACTATCTGCTCGAATTTCTTCATTCTAGCAGTATAATTATAACAAATCCTCTCCTAGATCTGCCTTCAATCAAGCTAATATTGCACATCAAGAATGCTTGAAACCGGACCAGATCCTTCCTGCTTCTCCAAGTTTAGCAAAGATTTGCAAGATAACAAGCCTTAACTGCTCAGCTCTACCTGAATATAAGCCTGCTTCTTGTTTCTTGAGAAATTCGAATGATCTGATTCTCAGACCTTAGCAATGCATTTAGAATCAATAATGCAATGCTGATAAACTATCTATCTCTCTGAAACCATGGCTCTGATACCATGTTAAAGTGAAAGATCGATGAGAGATGCAAAGAGAAAGAGGAATGGGACGAACTGGTTTATTGTATAGAATGACAATGACACAATAAATAGGCACCTGGTGCCAGCCATACAAATGTACGCATCAGCATATATACATGTATGTACATGTCACACATAGAGATTCCATACTTTCTTACATGTAAATATGCTTGCTGTAATCTCATCAACCAGTTCACCATGCAATGTCTACTACCTTGCCTACATTGACACACACAAAGCACTTAACACATGTCTACAGCCTTGCCTGCATTAACCACAGAGTGAATATTATCTTTCTGACACTGGCTCTCCCAGTGGGTAAGGATTGTGTGTTTTTCAAACAGACTTTGATCTAGATTCCTGTATGGGATCCGCAAGGAGGTTTTCTCAGGCTCATAAAAGAGGTCAACTTCTGCATGGAGCTGCCAGGTTCATAGCACATGTCAGTTCGGGAAGTTGACACACAGCAGCCATTTTCTATAGGAAGGCCAAGAGAAAGTTCAAAAGAGCAGGCCACCATATAACTGACATATGGATGTAATGTCACTGTTTTGCAGGGAGAGGTTTTTGGATTGGACAGATTAAATTTCACCACTCCTCGACCAACTGTCTATGTTTGTTGGCAGGAGGAGTTTAAGGGTGAAAAACCACAGTGCGAACTTAACCTGGAACTTTCTTTCATCTTGATCTAGGTAGAGTGTAAGTGATGCAAATAAAGATGTATGTGTGCATGATTGAGATATACTATCAGATGACTATGCCATCATTAGAACCATTGTATAGGCATGCTCCATAGCCAGTGTAAGTATTAATATTGGGATATCTATCATCTTGATTGTGCCATCATTAGAACCATTGTATAGCCATACTCCATTTCCAGTGCAAGTACTCTTTAAATTAGAATGGACATCCAAGTGGTTGATCACTCATTTCATTTCCTCCGCACTTGAAAATATGCAATCATTCTTCAAAGGTCAAGTAATGACAATTGCCAATCTCCATCTGCAGGGAACCGAAGCAGCATTCTACTAGTTACTTGAATGACTAATATATAGCTTTGTACTAAGCTGCTCTCCTATCTTGACAAGCTCCTACGGTGCCTTGTTGAAGAAGCATATCACATTGCATCCAGCTATTTTCATTTGCTTCACATTTTTTGATCTGATGAGCCAGATTTTACCAGCATATGTGGACTCAGCCCAATCGTTTATGTAATTAAAGCGGAAATCTCAATAAAAATTCCTCAAGAAGACATAAAATCTTCCAAAGACCAGAGATTTAATCAAGCATGGTTGGAGTTGCATTAATTGCTCCAGCTATGCAGCATTCCAGATCCTTTCACTGATCAAGTAGAAGCATACCGTGGAGTATGATAATCCAACATAGTATTAGCAACAACCAAACGAAATCTAGTGGAGACTACCTATATTCTTACCCGAAGGAATATTTTCGCCTCCTCTTTGACCATGGGATCTTGGTTCTACGACTCAATCAGATGTATACCTGGTTAATTTGTTCAGTTCAAAAAAGTTGCAAATTCTAGAATAAACATAGACATACCAAATGGCAAAAATGGGCCAGAAAATCGCGACTAAGTTGCGGCTGAATATTTACCACTTATGCAGCATTTGATCTAAAAGTCAATAAAAAAAACTCTTATACGGCATTTGATCGGCCGTGTAATTTATCGTGTTTTCCGTTGAGGAATTGGCATATTCCACAGGATTTTTTTTCTTTAATGATTGAGATCTTTCGTGGATGCCATTTGGATGAGCGAGATTGTTCCTCAGCGTAAAGATCTAGTCCCATGGTTGGTTGCGATTATGAAATTTTTTAGTTACAGGGCATTTGGAAACATGTAAGTTAGTTTGAACAAAGAATAGAAACTGTATGTTTGAGTTTGAACAAAGAGACCTTTGGACTGCTTGTAGCAGACGTGCTTATTATGGTTATAATATCATTTGGCCACATCCCATGATGTAGCATCATGCAATATTTCCATGACACGACATCATGTACTGTTGACCTTTATCGCGTAGCAAACAAATGAAGCTTGCAACATAGGCAATGCTTTGATATTGTTTTAAATTATGTGTGCACTACAATAAATTCCATGGTAGAGTGATATTTCTTATATGGAGGCTTCTTTTCGAATTCCATGCTAACTCAAGATAGAAGATCAGCTTATTATGGTTGTAACATCATTTGAGCATATCCCATGATGTAGCATCAAGTTTTTCTTATATAGAGACTTCTTTTCAAATTCCATGCTAATGCAAGATAAATGTTGCAACATCATTGGACCACATCCCATGATGTAGCATCATGTAATCCATGACAGGCATCATGTAGTGTTGCCCTTTATCGCATAGCAAACAAACATACAGATGAAACTTGCAGCATAAGCAAGACTTTAATATAGTTTTAGCTATATGAATTTCATTGTTGTTTTCAAATGGTGCATGCGTTACAAAAAATTCTGAAGTGTTTGCAAATGATGGGCAGAATTATATATCGTGCATAGAGATTTTTTTCTAGTTCCATGCTGACTCAATTTTATTAAGGTATGCATTGGTTAAATTTTTTGAATGCCTAGTAGACATACTCTACCAACAAATGCACAATAGAAAGTACTCTATCAAGGGCATGTGTGTCGAAGCTCACGCAGCAGCACAGATGTCAAATCACTTTCTTTTTCGGATCCGTTTAATTGGACTCGTTTTTGTGCGATCATGTGGAGCAAAAATATATCATTTTTGAACATTTTTCTAACCATTAGAATCATTGTCTTCTGAAATTCATATAGACCTTTGATCCTTAAGAACCTTGAGAAACTACCATTTCCAAGTAGTTGTGGAACAATAAGTGCTAGGTTTTTTGTGTAAGAACTCTCACATCTTGCAAGTATTCCGCTATGCAGACCATGAGAGCCAATGGAAAAATAAAAGATCATTATGCTCAGTATTTTAGTGAAACAGAATCATGATTTTAAACTTTTCTTTACATAAGAGTTGTGCTTTACAATATCTAGTGTACGGCTATGTTGCTTAGACCAGTTAAGTTCATATCAAAATGGAATGATGGGGAGGCAATACCGCTCAAAGAAAAGGGCAGGACCTTCAAGTTATCATGAAGGTGTGCAACTAAGGCCCACAATTGGATGTACAGGATCTTGTTGCATCATCCAAGCTAATGTAATATAGGATACACTTAGAGAATGCCTAGCAACAATGCTAGATATGACTGACAAAAGTTTCCTCCAAAAATTTTCTTCTCCCCGCTTTCAATAATACCCCAAGACGCCTTTCAGCTAGACGCAGTTCAACTGAACTAAACTTTGGACAGCTAAGCACTAGCTTTAACATGGATGCCAACAAATGAGAGAGAGAGAGTAGTTTTAACCACGCTTCACTAGGCAAAGATCCAACTGGACATGTGGACCACACACCACACTACATTGTTTGTTGTCTCGCCTCAACCATACACCTTACATTATGCCTCATATAGCCTTTCAAGGCCTCTCTTCGCTTTCATGGCTCATGAGCCTTTTGATTTGATTTTAATTAGAATTGAACCTGGATGCATATAACGGGCACCCCTGCATCTACCATCTTCTCTAATGCTTCTGCATTCATGTTTGTAGTACCAATGCTAGAAATAATGCCTTTCTCCCTCAAATCACTTAGAATGTTAACAATGTCCACCATGTCAGGAAAGCTATTATCCACCAATGTAACTACACAAGGCCTAATTTGGCCACTTTGAATGCATATATTGAACAGTGAATACCCTCCATCATGGCTGGAGACCTGAAGACAAATACATTTCTTTATTATTCTTTCTGTTGCATCAAGATTCCAGAGTTAGATCATGAGCATTGATTGTTTTTAATGAACAGTGTAACTCATGAGGTGCTTATATCCCATAATAGAAACTGAAATCGATTAACATGAGGGGAAGTTCCCAATTTAAAAAGAAGGTGTATTCAAGATTGCCCTGTGTATACAAACCTTTTCTTGATTTCTTTGAGAAACTGAAATGCCATGTTTTTTTTTTTTACGTGTTTGTTTTGGATGATTCCATATCAGAAAGTAACCTTTCATAATATGATTTTGTAAGGATGACCTGCGAATCATTTCCACCCCTACAGCATGCTGCTATCGGCCTCTAAATGAAAAAAATAAGAGAAAATCAAAGCTTTATCATCAAAGCTTAATGGATATTTTTCTCAAATAAAGCAAGTTGTCTACTACTTATATTCAAAAAATTTAGGTCAATTCATTTTCCTATAAAAATTAAAGATTTGATTTGGGAACAACTCTCTGGAAACTAGTATTGGTTCACAGAAGACAAGCAACAATTTCGACCCTATCATGTTCAAACAATTCTATCTCCCTTCTTAGACCTCGGATTGAGGTGTAGCCTTTTGTGTCTTACTCTCTAGCTCGCGGAAAAAAATGCAAAAATAATGAAAAAAAATCATAAAAATATTGTTATTGAGACAGTTTTACTTTATTTAAACATGAAGCAAAATAGACTTGGCCCTCTTAGGTTTACCTAAGCGTAACTCTCATGAATGGGGACCAATAGATTTTTAGGCCTTTTATCCATGCAACACGACTGCCATATATTAATATGTAAGAAGGGTTTGATTGATTATTCATCCTTTGACTTTATATAGATTTTAATCAACAAAGGTAAATGCACTTTTCTAGTACATTCTAGAATGGACTCTCGTGATGAAAACCAACAAACCGCTTCCTCATTCATTCTAAGAGATTTTTCTGGCTAATGTAGGGATAGTGGGTAGCCGCACACATGCCGTAATCCACCCATGTAAATAAAGGAAAATCCACCATAATTCATTTGGACCCCAACAAAATACAATGCTAATAGAGACTGGTTAGGTACCGGGCTTAAAGTATCAACGGATTAAAAAACCTCGCTCTTCGGTTTTCGGTGAAAACCCTAGTGATAAGCCTTCTAGCGCCTTTGGACACAAACGTAGAAGGCATAAAAAATTCATTCCCTAAACCTACCTAATGGAAAGTCTAAAACAGATGCCGCCGCTAACCTCGCACTCCTCGCACATCACCAAATAAAACAACAAGACAAACCAAACCTCCCAGAGTGGAGGGGTTGATTACGCTAAAAGCGATAAAAAAAATAGGGGAGGGTGGGTTCAAAGAATGAGGTAATCGGCCAGAGAGAAGAGGTGAAGCTACCATGAGAAGTCGGGCGTAAACGCCTAAAATAGCTTAACTCCCAATCTCGTAATCTGCATGCGCCACCGCATGCATGTAAATATAGGATATGCTCGTCTCCATTTCTAATGGCGATCCATGTCTCTGGATCGATGGGATTCTGTGACCAAATTCCTCGATGAAACCAACAAAACCGCCAATACCAAAGGACTTCCTTAACAAACTAGGACTGCGGACGAAGGTCACAGGATGAAGGCTAAAGGTCGGTAGAACGACAGCCAATTATGCCAAACCAGGTGAAGAAGCCTCCCTTGCCTGGAAACAATTCAAAGAGAATAAGGTAATCATTGAGAGAAGAGGAAGCCACAGAAGTCGGGCTAAACGCCACTTAAAATAGCTTAACTCCAACTGTGAACGTGCATGTTACTCAAGATGTACGCAAAACATGCATGCTCTGGCCCCATTCTAGGAATGCATGATCCCATGTCGCTGACTGATGGGATCATGTGATGGCTCTAGTGTTAACAAAATAAATGTAAGATAGTAGTAGAAATGAGAACGTAAAATATTCCCTTAGAATAAACTAATAAATAACATTCAGACCAACATAACAATTTTCTCCCTTCTATGAAGGCGACCTGTGTTGTTCGAATATATCAAATATCAAGGTTTTTGATGTTACTATGGAATAATGTAAGGCTAAACTTAGCTATTTGGAAATTTTTTAGCATATTCTCAAGAAATATTGGCTAAAGTACTTGGAAAAATATAATAATTTTATCTTAACTTTTCTTAGCGTGCAGCAACCTTCAATCTCTTTAACCAAACGCTAAAAAGTAAGAGACTGAATTTATATTGTTTACCTAAACCATAGCAATATTTGAAATTAATTTCAGGCTAGTTTAGCTCATATCATTCTAGTTTATAAGAAATGTATAAATAGTAATTTATTTTCTAGCATATATAGAATAATTTGAGGCCTAGACTTAGCTAGCTGGCATCATTTTATAATGTTTTCAGAAAAAAATTACCAAAGTAAATGGAAAAAATTGAAAAAATGTATAGTAATTCTAGCTTAATATTTCTATTGGCCATACCACAAAATGCATTCGATCCGAGCCATTGGATCGGAATTCTCGAATGGGTGAGCATGCATCTCCCCCATGCATGCATGTATTGCATGCATTTTCTGATGGCCGGTTCTTACAAATCTGACAGCAGATGGGTTTAACGAAGAGGATTTGTCCTCCTCAAAGTATGCAATCTGTAGAAGATGCAGTTTATTTATTCTGCTGATTTTTATGAAAGACCAAGTGAGGCTTATGGCAAGTGTCTTCACGATTTGTTTGACATTGTAGTTCTTGTTTTTACACCTGCCCATGTTGATTTTATCCATTGTTGTCTTAAAATTCTCTAGTATATGCTTCACATCGATGTTAACTAGCATTACTTTCCACTCACGATAGATAATCACTTGGTACTTCCAACTCATATTCTGCTGACTCTGTTGATAATCCATGTGCACAATTTGATCCTATTGACTACTCGAGCTGGTTTAAAGCCTTTGAATACTATATTTATATATAAATAAGATTACAAAAATTACTTTTTACAGGGAAGTATAATCCATTCATAAAAAAGGGATAAATATAAAAAGTTAGTAGTACCATTTAGATATTGGCAATGTAGCAGAGTATGGAATTCAAAGAGTGAGCCCCAGATGGGCACCAAGCTAGAAGGGGGATCTGAGGTTAAGATTTTTAATCTTTCGACCCCTCCCTGACCATGATAGTAAGAATGCAAGAGATGCACGTGCGGAATCGCCAGCCATAATATTGAATCTCCCTTTATACCTTGCCCGCAGACAAGAAAGCTCTTCTAATATTCAGGTTATGATCACAAGAATAGCCATAAAGGCAAGGTTCATCGCTCAGAATATTCTGAGGGACCAACACCTTAAGCCATTCCCGACAGCCGATTGATTCGCTTCCACTTGATTTTTCGCACCAACACGAAGATGATATCTGAAACCCAAAGATAAACAGTAAGTAAAATCTAAGCTGCAGCAGTGATCCAATTGATATCATAGTTAATTTGCTTAATCATTTCTTTGATGCGATTTGCAATTAAAGCCGAAGCATATACTTCTTCCGCTAATCCTCCACAACATGATATAAATCCTCCAATCATTTGGGTTCTCCTGCATAAAGAAGTCAAGAGAGCTCAGAGAAAGTAGGTCATAACCCAATAAATTGGAAGCCAATTCGAGCACCCATTCCGACCATATGCAAGTCCTAAATAGATGATCTTCATCTCCTCTCGCATTAATCGAGGGCGTAGCATATTAGGAGCTCTACGCATCCTCGCAGCTCATGGCATTTCTGATTCGTCGCCAAAGCTCTATGCCATAACTGCCATATAAACGACTTAATCTTGGGGAAAATTAGTCTGGCCCACATAAACATCAAGTTCCTGGTACATCTATCAGCCCCTGTCTGCCATTTGATATGCATGGAAATGCCCCGATCCCTCATAAGATATCTATAGCTTGTCCCGGATCATGGAAACCCGTTTCCTTCCTTACTATGATTCCAAATTTTGAAGTTCTCTACTGACCATCTCGGCCATGAAGAAGTTTAAATACAAATGTTATTATACAAGGCTTCACAGTTCTCCCCCTCTTTAACTAAGGCTGACTCCCGGAAGGGGATGACACCTTGATCATTGAACAAATCCTGGATGAAGTGAATCCCTTTGGTGCTCCAAAGCTTGGCCTGATCTGGAAAATGACAAGCTAAACACAGAGAGCAGGGTTCCAAAAAATGGATTGGTCCATGGAAAGCCCTTCCTTTCAAGTAAACATACCTTCAACTGAATTCCAAGCCTTAATCCATTTCTTAATCAAACCAGGGATGGAGTTAGAGACCATAAAGGGGAAGTAGGATAGAGGGCGTAGTCCAATTCACGCTTCCACCAAAGGATAGATATTATCTGTCAGTACCTAATAATAATGGAAACCGTGCTTGATCCGGATTATATGTACCTTTGTAGAAGTACTTGGCAATAAGGGCCATACCCTGCTTTTCAATATTAATGACCCTGCCACCATTTTCTTCAAGAAAGATTCTTCCATTGCAACCGAGTCCAAGATCTTCCGCTTTGCCCACAAGAGATGAATCTACCAATAATACTCTGGAGCTTGGTGGACACCTTCTTGGGGGCCAAGATTTCAGAGGACTGATATACATGAGAAGAGGAGATCACAAAATTTGGTAAATAATGGCTCACGCATGCTTAGAAATGTATTTGGAGTTAAGGCTAATAACCTTCCTCCGAACTTCCTCAATTATATCGGCCTAAATGTCAGCTAATCGGGCCTTCTTTAAAGCATAAGGAATACCTGAGATTTTAGAAGAATTGGTGGAAGGATATACTATTAACCCAAAAGAGCAAAATGCTGCTCTCCTTTACCTAATCTTTAGCCGTAACCTTCGATTTGATGGGATTAACTTTATAAGTCCATGTATCTCCAAAATTCTCCAAATTGTCTGAGTGTTAATAATAGACTCCATAGGTCCATAGAAACCAAGAAGAAAGTATCTCTCGCGAAAATGTCCATTCAAATTTGATCCATCTCTCACCATCGAAGAGATTGAGGCCCTGGATCATATTAGTATTTTTAGCCTCCTCCATCTTACCATGGAGGGCTTCCATAATTATCAGAAAAAGGAAGGGGGCAAGTGGACATCCCTGCTTAACCCCTCTTTGCAGAGGGAAGAAGGGACTACACTCCCCATTGATCAGGACCGAGGATCTGGAGTTAATAAGAATAGCTCTAAAGATAAGAATTACCTCGTTTGAGAAGCCCAGGGCACTGCAACACTTAAAAAGGAAGCTCTAGCTTACAGTGTCGAAAGCTTTGGTGATGTCGAGCTTGATGGGGGCTATATCCTGCTTAGAGTCCTTTGCCCAATTTAGCCCAAGAATGGTTGTCACCACATTATCAAGGATGAATCTGTCCTTAAGATACTCTGCCTGAAAGGAGCTGATAATTTTGTCCAGTACAGGTTTGAGCCTCCTGGCTATAGTACCAGAAATCAGCTTGTAGATCACATTGGATAAGGATATAGGCCTGTAATCCGAGAACGAGATGGCATGTCGACCTCAAGAATCAACGTGATGAAGCTAGTATTAATCCTAGCATCCATACACTTTTGATCTCTGAATTCGTTAGCTAAGCAAGTGATGTTGTCTCCTAGAATAGGCCAAGCCTTAGTGAAAAATTCGACAGGGAGACCATCCTGCCTTGGACTCTTGCCTTTCTCCATCTCTCGGGTAGTTTGGAGAAGTTCAGCATTCGAGAATGGCCTATCAATATGGGCATTATCGTCGTTGCTAACCTTAGCCTGAAGATTAATGAATCTATCTATAATGTCATGATGGCAATCATGATTGGTACCCATTATGTTGGTGAAGTGCTCAGCAGCAGGCCTTTTGATCTGATTCTCCTCTGTGATAAAGTCATCCTCTACCTTAACTTCAAAGATATGGTTCCTTTTGGTCCTATCTTTTGCCTTGACAAAGAAGAATTTCGAGCCACATCTTTCATTATCCCTAATTTCCCTGATCTTGGCTTTCAGCTTCCAACCCTGTGCAATTCTTATCTCTTCTCTCTCAATTTTAGCTCGAATATTATCCTTTATATCTTTTGGAGCATGAGGGAGGGAATCCTGCTTAGAGCCCTTTGCCCAATTTAGCCCTTTGCCCAATTTAGCAGGATTTAGCAGGAGTTAATAAGAATAGCTCTAAAGATAAGAATTACCTCGCTTTGATATAGCTTCCAAAGTAATCGCAACATTCAAAGGAAGCTCCAGCCTTACAGCTCAAAGCTTTGGTGATGTCGAGCTTGATGGGGCTACTCTAGAGTCCTTTGCCCAATTTAGCCCAAGAATGGTTGTCACCACATTATCAAGGATGAATCTGCCCTTAAGATACTCACACCAAAGGAGTCAGATAATTTTGTCCAAGATGTGTTTGAGCCTCCCCGCTATAGTACCGTAAACTGCCTTTGTAGATCGTCACATTGATAAGGATATAGGCCTCAGAATCCTATGAACTAGATGGTATGTCGACCTCAAGAATCAAATAACGATGAAGCTAGTATTTCAGCATCCATACACACTTTTGATCTCCTCGGAACTAGCTAAGCAAGTGATACACCCTAATAGCCAAGCCTTCGGACAGGAGACCATCCCCGCCTTTGACTCTTGCCTTCTCCATCTCTCTCGTAGTTTGGAGTAGTTCAAGATTCGAATGGCCTATCAATATGGGCATTTATCAGCTGCTGCTAACCTTAGCCTGGAGATTAATGAATCTATCTATAATGTCATGATGGCAATCATGATTGGTACCCATTATGTTGGTGGTGCTCAGCAGCAGGCCTTTTGATCTGATTCTCCTCTCGGTGGATAAAACGTCTCTACCTTAACTCTAAAGATATATTCCTTTGGTCCTATCTTTTGCTTTGACAAAGAAGAATTTCGAGCCACATCTTTCATCATCCCTAATTTCCCTGATCTTGGCTTTCAGCTTCCAACCCTGTGCATTCTTATCTCTTCTCTCTCAATTTTAGCTCGAATATTATCCTTTATATCTTTTGGAGCATGAGGGAGGGAATCCTTTAAGTTCTGAAGAGAGGCCATCTTTTGCCTATGGATATCCTTGCCCCACTCCTTGAGCCAATTCTTAATTGCTTTGGAGGCCTTGATCCATCAAAACATCCATCCAAAAGCCCCTATAGGCTTGGAAAATATAGAAATGGTCTGTTGCAGCCTATCCATGAAGTCACCCTGCTCCAAAAGGCTGGTATTTCACTTGAAATACGTGTTCTTTCTTTTAACATTATTCAAAGCCAAAATCAGCAAATGCTAGGGTAGTGGATCGAAGGTAAACCCTTCCGTGTTGACTACCTGCTATCAGAATTCCAGAGGATTTTCAAAGATAGAACCTCTCTGCTTACGTACAAGGTGTGGATCATCTCTTTGTCAAATCTTAACTGTAGAAGAATTAGGCCCCGCCCTTAAGCAAGATTGTGATTATGGCCCCATATGAGCTCCCTCCAAGAATCTTTTTCCTGAGCACCTAGGGGCCTGAAATTATTATTTTTCATAAAATCATTAGTGATCATATTTAAATCCCCTCCTAAAATGCACTCCTCGAAATCCAGATTATCTAAACTGCTTTTAACTATATTCCAAATCCCAACCTTATCCCCAGGATTATTATAAGCATATATGCTAACTAAAGCAAGCCTAATCCTAAAAATAGTGCAGAGGAGAATCTGCCACCTACCATCACTACCGTTAATCATATAAAAATCAGACATATTTAGATTATTTTTCCAAGCAATAGCAATACCTGCAAAAGAGTCATTAGTTGGGATAGACCATAAGCTAAAATCGGGGGGGAGAGTTCTACCTATCATAACCTCATGGTTGGAGTCATGAATCTTATGCTCTTGAATGAAAATGATGTCAGGATTAAGAGAGGAGAGGCACACTTTTAATCTATCCCTTTTAATACTATTATTTATTCCCTGGAGGTTCCAGGTAATACAATTAAGCTTCTTGTCCATTAATACCTATACTTCCCTATCACCTCCCCAGCCTAGATGGTGGATTTCCTTGCGCTGGCCCTGCTGGGTCCTGAGTAGAATTTCTTCTTACCTCTACCCTTCTTTCTATCAACCAAACTCCAACCTTTTTCTTCTGTATCTAAAAGGTCTTCAATTTTTTGCTCGAGATCAGTTACCTTCCTTTGCTGAGTGAAGTCCGGAAGCTTGGGAGAAGAGAGAATGATGTCTCCTGTGTCAATCTTAACAGAGAGGTTAATGTTCTTAATCATAACCGGGTAAAAGCACTTGGGAGAAGAGAGAATGATGTCTCCTGTGTCAATCTTAACAGAGAGGTTAATGTTCTTAATCATAACCGGGTAAAAGCACGTTAGGGTGTCATACATTAGGGGGCAATTCATGTAAACTTTTGAATGGGTTGCTGAATTTTAAATGTACTTATTTCATGTATAAATTTTATTCTGCAGATGAAAAATTCCTTTGTTTGTAATTATGACGGTAGAGGCCTACATGTAAACTCCTGGAGAAAATTCCTCCTCCAATTTCTCCGTGAAAATTCTCCAAAAATTTCCTTCCAAGAAAATTCTAAATCGAACTTCAAGAAAGTAGAAATCACAATTTGATTTTTCCAGATCGTGAAAACATGCAATCCGGGTGGATTTTGAAACTGAATGTGGCAAACATCAGATGGCATCTGTGAATTCAAAATTGTGAAGAGTGTTGAAATCAGGTATGTAGTAATTTCGAAAGTGGGAGAGATGAGAAAGGGAAAAGAAGATGGCAGAGCATGATAGCTAAATTGAAAAGGGTAGTAGATCCTCAAGGTATGTTACCAAAAAATAAGGACCAGCAGTAAAATGTCATATTGTTAAGTGAGAAAAGAATGAACCTCCTCGCTCCTAATCAAAGGTACTCTTATTTGCTTCTAGATTCTTTAAGATCATAGGCTATTGGAGCTTTTTGAACCTCGTGGATCGGGTTTCCTTCACAGCTATCAAGCATGCAATTTTAGAAAACCTTAAAGATGGATTGGAAGAGGTAAAATGCTCTAATAGTGGTGATAAACTCCGTCAGCTACATCCACCATCAATGGTTGTAAAAAATGGTGATCAGCTAAAAGGAATTGTTTCAGAAGATGCTCAAATGCCATCCCTAAATCTTCATATGGTGCTTGCGTAAGAGAATGTAAATTGCTAGTCTTCAAACATCTGGGGCATTTCAGCGGTGCGGTGAAGGCTAGATCTCGATCGCTTGGATGAAGAAACCAAGCTAAAAGTCATCCAGTTCCGCTTAACACCAGTTTCACCAAAGTACAGCCAGGATGGAGAGCAGCCAGGCAATCCAAAGATCTTGACATTCCTCGCATAAAGCTTTCAAAGAAACTATTACATTGGCTTCTTTTAGTTTTCGTGTACATTTTCATGCACATATGTGAAGTCCCCATCAACTTAGCCATTTTGCTTGACATAGCCTTTTCTGGCCCCGCTTCGTTGTGGATAGGTTCCGTGACAAGATAAAATCCGCTAAATTCCCGACGATGTCAAAAAATAATGATTTTTAAATAAAATTACGATTTAACGATTTAAACCTCACGCAATGAAAACAAATTCTCGTGTACAAAATAAACGCGGAAAGCCGTGACGCTGGTAAACTTTTTCGCTGGGTGACGCCGAACAAAGAAAAATCAAGCAGACGCTGAATTTACAGACAAACCTTCAGATCACAGACGCTTAAAGAGCTCACAGACGCGATACGTAAGAATCTCGCGTACGGAAATTCAAAAAGAAAAAAAAAAAAAAAATTTAAACTGCGAAAAAAAAAAAAATTGAATTACAGACGGGATCTTCAGATCGCTGCAGACGCCGAAAATACTTCTTCATAATGCTAGCATAAGGTTTCGCTGCGACGCCAGTATGCTCGCATCGCCGCCATCGCTTTATGAGATTGTGGTTTTCACAGACGCTTTCACGTTGTTTTCAAGCAGACACCTAAAATCTTCCTCGAATGGAATTTTCTTTTGTCAGATTTTTTTTACATTTTATACTCAAATATGTGCCGTGATCATACAATTCATATGTATCTCCGTGATAAAACGCATGTTATACTAACCTATCCCTCGGTCTCATCAAGCATCAGATTATACATAAATGAAGTTTATGGGGCCATCTACTTGCTCTTGGAAGTATTTCATGTATATATTATGTGATATATATGTACATAGTGTAAGGATGTAAGATTAAATGTGCTGCATGAACTCCTTTGTCAATCTTAGTTTAATTTGCCGGATGTAGTCTTTTCTGTATTCGCTTTGCTTTATCGATTATACATGTAAAATGAGGCTTATGGGTCATCTTACTTGCCTTGGAAGCATTTCATGTATATTATGTGATATATATGTGCATAGTGGGATGTACGATTAATGTGCTATAAATTGATACTCATATACACCCATCAGACATATGTAATTTAATATGTATAGATTCAATCAAATCTTTTACATGTACAATCGATATGTACCGTATACATAACTTATGTAATCGGATACGTAAGGTATTCAATGCATGCCTTCTCCAACTTACCTATTTCTTTGCAATGTGCGCCGAGTCGCATGAGCACTTTGTGGAGGAGAATCCAGATGCAAGTCCAAATGATAGGAAAGTCCAAAATGATAGTTGGTATTAGAATGTTCGAATACCAAACCAAGTTGAATAAGGAAATTGAAGGAGAAACACTTGGCTGCGTCAAGCATGAACAAGCAGAGAATACCCTCGCAAAGCTTTAACCTATGAGGTATCGGTTTCACATAAATTGGGTACTGGTAATTGTGATGTATGTGCCGCTGGTACCATGAGCGCGCGATGGCTCTTGTCAGCACAAAAGCTATATTTTGTAACCGTTAGCAATTTTGGAGAAATGGCTTCAAAAGAGTGAAAGGAAGAGTGGCAATAACCAAGCATAAGGGGGATCAGAAAAATGTGGTGGCAAAAGATTCCTTATGTCCAAAAGAGACTCCATCGTAATAATGAAGATGATGTTAAAATGGCGTGCTTATCAAGTTATATGGACGAGAAGTCAAGGAAGGGCACTTCAGGAAGATTAAGATTGGTGGAGAAGCAAACAGATGTCTTTTTCTCATGTTGTCTCATGTTCGATCACATGAAAAGTCGTACCACGAACTTTGGTACCATTAAGCAGAAAGCAAAGAATTTAGAGAAGCATCTCGTGACTCTAAGAGATGATCTTGATATCGCGAGTAGATCGCGTAAAAATTCACATTGCAAAATTCTTCAAAGAAGTACCAACATTGGAATGCACTGCATCACTATTTTGGTACATCACCTTCAGCGTAAAATGGGTAAGCTTCGCGTATTGACCGGCTCACTTATATGTTTCATGATGAAGCCGCGACAATACATTTTCTACAAAGATGCATTTCCCAACTTCATCTTCGGGTTGAAAGAGAATGGAGGATCTCACATGCGAGCATCATCTCGCGGTGGTCGATGGTTGTGCCGCTACCAAATCCGTAATATCATTCTACTCATATGCGTACTCCATTGTCAAAGATGGTATCTCGCGGTACAATGGTATTTCTTCTGGATCAGGCATGGAAGGGGAACATGATGGAGAGAATGCCATGCCAAGCAACTTGGGCCGCTGAGCAAAGAAGAGAGCATGGAATTAAAATGTGCGTGCTCATGATGCCTGTTGTTTTGAGAAACAAGAAATTCCCAAGGTTCAGAGAGTGTATCGGGAAGTGAAGGAGGCCGAGATTGATGTGTCAAAGCCATTTGATGCAACCCTTCCCGTGGCCCCAAAGTCGCACTGTATCTCCATAAGTCCCGAGGACCCAACCTTTACCGATGGCGCTGACCACTATCTGATGGTACAAATGCGATAAACTTTGAATGGCGTATGTGAGTCTATCTCAACATCGGTGGAAAGTGGACATTGAAGAAGCTAGTCCCATGTGCAATATGCCGGGTACTTAATTGAATCGAACCGCAATGTTTGCAAACAGTAGAGGAGTTACATTGATGTGATACAAATGGTGATAATTTTGTTTTGCTCTTCCCGTAATGAGGTATGTGCCATACTATGTCTTGCTTGCACTAGAGAAAAGCATGTATTGGATCAACGGTCATTGATGCTTTTACAAGAATGAGCATCATGCAGTGGACATTACCATATCGTACCTTACTATTATCCAAATCTTCGCTGTTGCCATAACATAAGCCGTTGGATGATAGAGAAGTATTGGTACCAGAGATTCTATTGGAGCCAATTTCCCATGAAGAAGATAAATCATTGTATTAAAGGTGCTAGCAGCCTTTTCATCATTCCCGATGATAAACGCATGAGATGTTGCTAGGAAGTCTTCCCGAATGGTGGATGCCTTGGATTAGGTGAAGGCTTTGAATTTGTAGTGGCTTGTATTGTGCTACTTTTATATTTATGTAATGGAAGAATGGCACCCCGGATTAGTCCCCCTACCAAGATATATTGGGAACTTTAAATTTGTTTCTTCTATATCGCTTCTGGTTGAAGATCTACTTCACCGGGTTTTCGAAGAATTCCGACATTTGTTTTGTAGATCATTTCTTTACATCTAATGCATACAAAATTATTAGCATATCAAGGAAAGCTTAACTCAGATACTCTGCTATGTACATACACTCAGATTGCAAAAAGCTCAACAACATACAACATCTAAGCATAATTGTATTACCTGCTAGATACATACTAAGATGTGCCCGTCCTCAACTTGTTTACTATCCGTAACCACCAAAGACACCCATCTTGAAAATCGACCTTCTACAAACTCAATATTTACTATCGATGTACCAAAGACACCATCATTCACTAGATTCTTCTATTACCGCGGAATCTCTCTCACCGTGGATGCTAGGCTTCTTAATCGAAGCAAGCAACCTCTATTGCAAATGCTCCATAAACTATCACGTCTTCTACCCATTGAGATTTTATGCTTGAAACTTACTATGTCATCAGATAGCTAATTTGTGAAGCATCAAATTGATGCTCTTTTGGACATAAGTGGTAAAGCCATTTGCATTCTTCGCTTCCACAAACCACCAAATAGCCAACAACACAAATCTGCTTAGCCCTCGATGCCATATCAGACGTGAGTAAGAGCAACCCTCATTGAAGATACATTTGAAAGGAAGGTCAAGAATCATACCACATCTATTCGTGATTCGGATACCTGGTGATGAACATCCAAAGGAAAAGAAATATGTCTCATCCCATCATTGACCTCTGGGAAGAGGGTCCAAACTTCACACCATAATGAATTTAAATCTTGGTATGCCTTGCTCATAACTTGTCTACAATGGTCGTCAGAACATCCAAGACCGAATTGAACAAAATTAAATCCCAATGGTTAAGTGACAATTGTGGATGCTTTTATTTTTTCTTTTGAATCTAGAATATATAGAACAAGTAATAATATAAAGAAGGTAAAGGGATATTTTTGTATTAATATTTTAATTTGTTTCCAAACTTTTTAAATTTTGGCTTAATTATTCTATTTGTTGAGGTTGTAATAGAATGTAGGCAAATATCACTCTTTATAGTAGTATGTTGTTATGAACATCTAGTGAAGAGATTGTATTTCACAGTTCTCAGAACAAACAAAGTAGAAATAGTGACTTATTTAATAGTTTTGGACAAGATCATAAAGTGTCATGATGACTCACAAAGTTTTCCAATCAACAATGATTGCTCCCACAAAGTCCCTGCAGAGCATTAGGAATTTCATCGGCCCTGGCAATTTGGGTAGCAAAAGGATCTCATCAATATATAAAGTCTATGTTTGAAATGTGAAGTGACCACATCCAAAGTTTTCCCACATCCTGCCCATTGAACACATCCTCTGCCCAAGCTAATATATATACAAAGAATAAAATAAATAAAAACCACCTGGCATATCATCAAGACAAGTCTGGGAGATATAAAGGTTGTTCAAACTTACCTCTTTTAAGCATTGCCATCATTGCAGCTTAATCTGACAGAGTAAGCACAACAACAAGCTTTACCACAAAGCTTATGAACGCATGCTTCATAAAATGTACATTGGTTCAAATGTATGTTGTTCCAGTATGTTCGCATAATTGAAGTGTAGCAAATCTAGAGCTCATGAAATGGAAGATATTGCAAAGGATTTAGCAAATACATAACTTGGCAGACTTTGAAACTTTAGGGACTAATTATAAGAAAAGTACCTCGTGCACAATTTTGTTGTTGTTTTTAAGCCAAGTAGACCTCGTTATACTTGCTATAGAACTTCCTCGCCTATATTAGTAGGCCCCTACATTTTGACCTAGAGATGCCATTAGATTTCTGATCCCAAAAATACAAGTTCCAAGCACCATAATTGTTTTGAAAGTATAAAATTAGCCATGCCACTTGGTCAGTGAAGGTTTGTAGTCGACTAAAAGGAAGCAAATAAGAATTTCCAGAGAATAGGAAACCCAAGAAAGAAAATACTCAAAGTGTGCCCAAGAAAATTTAACAACGATCTAAAGATAAACTAAGGAATTGATATTCTTAATGCCTAAAAGAATGCTGCTGATTGCCATGATAACTCCATATCTCATAACTACGAATTTAACCGCTTTTAATGAGTAATATATAGTATAAGGTGTCTAACTTTATCTCCGCTTTTTAGAGGCTATGCAAAACCTTCATTGAACATTAGCGCAAGAATTGTGCATAATTCTGTGAAAACCCTACTGGTGGTACTTCACCCTCTTTTGGGCATAAAACAAACAGGAAAACGCCTGATGAAGATTTAATCAATATGACCAAACTACAATTTGTGAAAAATAAAGAAACAAATCATCGAGGTTCATGGAAAGGAACTCAGAGAAGGTATCAAAATTACGCGTATATAATCTATATCTGGGCTTTAGGACTCAATCTAATTATGGATGTAATGATGTAGAAGGTCGATGGAAAACATTATCCATATATAGTTGGTTAATCAAAGATGCAAAATTCTAAATTCATTTGCGTAAGTACCTAGAAAATCATGAATTATGCCTACATGCTTCCATTTTGGTGTACTAATAGTGACGACGATGCGTAATAAATTAAACCAAGAACTCCGCTAACATACTCGCAGATCCCCTACAAGAAACCCTCGCTCAATCAAGAAAAAGTTAAAGAGCTAGCTTAATTACATAATAATCCATCGATCTATAAAGGATTTGGCCAACCAAGTTAACCTCGTAGCGACATTTATAGCAGCTTTAGTCAGAGACTTGAGGCTAATCATAAAAACCGCTTGCAAAGTCAGAATTCAGCTTAATCCATCCCCCTTCCGGGCCATAGATCGACTCATTAACTCTTCCCTTGGCTTTTGATTTTGTTTCCTACACCTGCAGTTTTAATATTTCCTAAATCTTAGGGCATGTTCTACCTAACATCTGGCCGACAAAATTTTATGAACTTATAAATTCAAGATTTTTGCTAATATTCTCGCCACTAAAATCCCCTAAAGAGACAACAATGATTTCGACAATGGACGACAAAAGAAGACTCCATCAGTACTATCAAGCATTTATGCCATTATAGCCACCGGTGCTGATTGACACAGTAACCTAAAAATGCCTGAGATAAAAAATAAGAAGCCCCCTTGTATAATCCAGGCGCTTAGGTTAGGCCATACATCTAACTGCATCAAGTTTTAAGATACGTAAAGTCTAAACTAATTCTCAGTTTGTAACCCTTTGATAGAAATTAAAGCTGCTGTAAACGATTTCAGATTCGAATAAATTTCAAAGTACAATAATTAGCTTTAAATTCCATAAGTCTCGAATGAGTTTAACTACCACTATCCCCGCCTAATGACAAATTTGTTTGTTCCATCTCTTCTTCAAACCACAAACATAAGACTAAGATCCACAATAAACAAACCCAAAGGATTTATGTGAAATATAAGAACAACTCACCATGCTTTAGAATTCACTTGGGCATCCACAAAAGCTTCGTATAAAGGCCATCAAGCATAAAGACCGCACTACACTATCCGGGTTGTCAGGAACCTTCCTCGGGAACAGTTTCCTTCTTCACTCAGATTCTTTCATACATATAATTCAACTCTATGTGAGCTAGAGTTGCCAGGATATGCATATATCCCGCTGAAGCCCTCGCATTAACAATAAAATGAGAACATGCAACTGGGATTTCCAAGCAAGCATCTAGTACATTTATATCTATCTATCTATCTATCTATCTATATTGAAAGAACATGCCTACATATTTAGGAGTTTCTTGCTATCCATCAAGAGTACCATGGAGTCTAACACAATAATTGGGTAGAGAAGCCATTGAGGTGGTAATTCTAATTTTTGCAGACTCTAAAATAAAATCACCAAAGCATGATGTATGTGGTCCCTAACTTGAACTCGAACTGCAATATACCGGGCATTTACTAACAACAAATTTTGTAGCTCCTTTCTCTAACTCAGACTCCCCATTCCATACTATTATTAAAGTATCCGTGGCTAATTCCTTTAAATGTCACCTCGAGCAGTTTTCAAAAAAGTTTTCTCCGAAGGGAAGAAAAGAAGACATCTCTGGCCATTTTGGATGCTCAATGTGCTCTATTTCTAACATTTTACCTCCTCGGACATGTAAGTTCCAAATGTCCTAGACATGTGCCTATCTTTAAACAATGTCTCCAAGTGCACTAGTTGAATTAGCAATAATTTCCTTCTTTTTGTTTTCATAAATGGACATCATAGGGCCAAAAGTGAGAGGTTATTGACAGATGCTTTAACCTTTGACCTAAATTTTAGGCCTTCCACACCGGGTGAGTATTTCACATCAAAAGTGGTTCTAAACACCTCCAAATCGCTGGCTAAGGGTCAATCTTGCATATCTCGATGAGACCATCATGTTTTGACCCTTAGTTCATCCCTTTCCGCTTAAATAAGTTTTGACCAAATAAGCCAATTTGCTCACTCAGATGCCAGACTCTTGACCTAAATTTTGTGGTCACCTCTAGCTACACCAAGGTGAGAGATTTTCAAGATTATCTCTTCCATGCCACCCCTAATTGGCCCCAAATTTGTTGTGTAGGTTCATTAGATAGTCCTATTCATGCCTCAAACCCTCAAATTAGCTTTCAAATCCTCATTCCGACTCCTCAAAATAGGTGAGATTTGCTCAACCCAAAAAAATTCCAAGTTTGTCAAAATTAGGGTTTTTCCCCTTTTCCTATAAATAGGCCCCCATATCTCGCTTAGCATCTTACAAAAGTTTGTTCTGCCTTTAGGTATTTTCCAATTCTTAAGCCTTCAAGAGCTGCTTGTTAGTCTCATTCACCAAGACCAATGGCAATCGGCAGATTTCAGCGATGGTACACTGCCCATGTAGTCAGAGGCGATATCAATGCTATCTCTTTGAAGTTTTCCGTATGATAGACATCCAAGCCACCTGCATGTGCAACCCCCATCCTATATGGAAGTCATGACCTAATTCTAAGCTGTGGTAGAACCATCCTTAATACAAAGTTATTTTGTTCCCAAGCAAATTCCTCCAAGCAGCCTTTGGAGTGATGTCCCCAACACTGCTGGCACCAACAACAAGGTTAGCATAGATGCCGCGTCCGGTTTACCTAAGAATCAACAGCACGCGGACAGTCCCTACGTATTATCTTCCCCACCGTTGGATTCGAGAATCGTGGTCATCCAACGTTAAAGTTCAAATCTAAGGGGCTAAGAAGGATAATATCTAGCATAATGACAGGGGTCATCTTTGTGTTTTTGCACGAGCATTTACAGTTGTTTTCCAAGATTTCATATCGTCAGATTCACAATTCAGGCATACTAAATAAAGATTTCTCTAGGAGGACGCTTTTATCTTGACTACATTCATTTTTATGAGAGGCAAGATCGAAATGTCACGACAAATTCTATAATGTTTTGTCATTAAGTTTTTGCAGTAAAAGGGCTGTAATTGGCACCCCCTTAGTCTCTTTCATAATGGCGCTAGACAATGCATGGTTTTAAATTTAACTAGCATAATTGGGGTATTCTTTAAAAGGAAAAAAAAACAAGAAAAACCCTACATGCAAATCCATCGTAGCCCAAACTTTAGGGTTCCATAAACTTTCCAAGCCTTCCATCTTCATGCTTGCATTACACGCCTTCCCCAAGATTTCCGCCTTTGTTTCATCTTCAAGATTCCGGGCCGGGATTTCCCCTTCATTTGGAGCACTTTCTGTGTAGTTCCCTGGCTCTTTGAAATCTTATCTTCCGGTAGATCAAAACAGATGCTTATGACTGGGCTTGGCTTCTCGTTGTTCAAATTTAACTTGTGCTTCGATTCTATTTCGTGATTTATAACCGAAGTAGTGACACATTCAGCGCCTCAAGAACTCCTTACAAACCTTCCTATGGCATCTTCGTGATGCTTTAGTTGTAGCCCGTTTTAAAGAGAAGTGGCGCCTTATTCCTCAGAAAACTAATTTTACAACTAGGGGTATATGATTCAAAAACTTATGCATGGAAACTTGTAGCCAATGCTAAGACCCCCGGGTGGGTGGGCCAACCGGGCAAACCATTTTATAAGGGGTATCCTCAGATTGTCGCTTGTTTTCCACTTAGGAGTTATGGTGCATACAAGGTCAAGTTAGCACCTTACTCAATAACATGGTGGATGCGCAACTCATGGTTGGAGGTCTTAGGAAAGCCGGGTGGCAGAGAATTCAATTCAGAAGTTTTTATATCCGCAACCACACCGTATGCCAAGTCTTGGAAGGAGGTGACCAAGTAATGCCTAAAAACTTGCAAGAAATTTTGCAGCCTTATTAAGTTTGATAGATCTCGTGTGCATCGATACACTCAACCGAAAAGTCGAGGCGTGGCTTTTAAGTGAATCTACAGAGAAGCATGCGTGTTCTATAATGTCAGCCCGGGTTCTAGGAGCTACCGCAACATCACCTATCTAGCACTTCTTTGGTTTTACTTACAAAGCATACGTCTAGTCATGGTAATCATGTTGCATTTTCACAAGTTCAGATTCACACCGCTACTAGTAGCATATAGGCTTCAAATCCCATAAGATGTGCTATCGCTTTCGCTACGATGTACATAGATGTACATGGATATTATGTATGGGTTCAAATCCCACAAAGCTTACAAATTTGACTTGATATCTTATAATATTTTAGTTATAATTATTTTATAATTCTCTTATTTACATTTCCCCATATTTTAATTATTGTATTTCATAACTCTACGCACATTTTTCAAAAATTCACCTCTACTCTTAACATAAACCATTGCACTATAAAGAACATAGGAAAATCCCCCTTTGACCCCTTTGGTTTGGGTGCATATTCAATTCTGGGTCGTGAGGGCAGCTTAGGAGCCCTTAAATTATATTATAAGCACGACAAATTCACATCTTATAAAGATATTATTAATCGGAATCTTATGGGCGATTTTGCAATAATCGGCTATTACGATATGTAATCCATACAAGGATACCCCACAAACGGTGAACGCATCTACGGTCCACATCAAGGAATATAAGGCATATATGCCCATCCAAGGCTCGCGTTCCCGAGTGACCCCCGCAGAATATGCACCCAAACCAAAGGGGTCAAAGGATTTTCCTATGTTCTTTATAGTGCAAATGGTTTATGTTAGAGTAAGAATTGAATTTTGAAAATATTGGCGAGAGTTATGAAATACAATAATTAAAATATGAAAATATGAAATAAGAAATTATAAAATATTATAACTAAAATATTGCAAGATATCGTCAAATTTGTAAGCTTTCTAGGGATTTGAACCCATACATCCATGTACATCTATGTACATCCACGCAGGGATGCTAAAGAGGCACATCTTATGGGATTTGAAAGCCTACATACTACTAGTAGCAATCAGAGATACTTAACTCAGAAAATCGCAACATGATTACCATGACTGTATTACGTAACGTAGCAAACCAAAGAAGTGCTTATTAGAGTATTCATGCTCATCGCGACTCGTGATTTGATAGGCATGCCCTGCTGATCCCATCGCTGATCATGTCATCCTAGTCAAGAGAACTAAGTATAATCGATATCTTCACTTCACGGCAGACTTCTCACCTAATTTATTGCGGAAGATTAGAAGCGACCGCAGCCTACACTTCTCTCAACCGCTAGGTAGAAGATCGGACAAAATTTCTGCAGAAGGACACCAACTAACATCCTAAACTTGGGACGCCAGAGGAACTACTTCAAAGTTAAGAAGTTCCTCAGATAACTCCATCCTTCCTACGATTCAAGAATAGTTGTAATTTTGATCCCTAAGCATCAGAATCGAAGTTTTCAATCTATATATATAAATATTATTTTCGCTTTGCATTCTAAATGTTTTGTTGATGTATTTTTGTTCCACAACTATATCAGCAAACACATAAAATGCAATAAACAAACAAAGCTAACTGTGGCTATGATCTACTGTGTATGCGCCAGAGGTCCGTGAATAGTTAGTATCAAGACCGGCGAGTCCATAGAGATGAAGGGACCCTCAAAATGCATGTTGACATAGTAAGGAACTCAGACGTAAGAATTCGGGTCCCATGACTCCCTAAGAAGATGTCGCGATGAGATCCGATCTTCAAGAGATAGCACAGTCTTATTAGCAAAGACAAGCGTTAGCTGGCTGTGACTAATAACATCCGCTTGCCGCTAAGCACCACCCCTGAAGACGGAAAGCGATAAGAAGAAGAGCAAGAGAAGGAGGTCCCCAGCACTAATCCTCCTCGATACTGCCTCTGGATCTTCGTGACTCGACCGAGAAGAGGTGGAACTGGAAAAGCGGTGGACCGTGAGACGATAGTGACTCAGCTGGGGACACAAAGACCTCGCATCACCGGTAAGAAAGACTCCTACACCGTAGTAACGGCGGAAGGCAAGAAAGCTTGAACAAATTTCGTGACAAATTTGTAATGTGCATGGAGGCAGAGGTGGTCATCGACGAAAGATGAGAGAATATGGAAATGCATGAAATCGAAGGACAAAGACAGCGCAGAGTGGCCACGCCAAACAACCTTTTAAAGGCCAAAAGCAGCCTGTGATATGGTAAAGTTGGCTAAGGCCCATGGGCTGTTGCTGGTGGATAGCCGTTGTGTTCAAGAAATTTTCAAAGCGGCATTCGCGCCCACTATGTGCCAAGGAGCACAAAATGCCACATTGATGCTAATTCCATCTGGCCACAAAGAAGGCAACAAGTCCGGGTGCGTAAATATACCTGAAGAGTTCATGAAACCGAGGCTTTATGTGCCAAACCGAAAGGGAACTGGCCATGTAGTGGAAGGGTATATCGAGGGATTAAACAATGAGATAAAGAAGCCGGTAAGAGCAATCAACCCTCTAACAAGCATCGGTTGAATCGAAAGGCCACCGGGCATGATCCGGACCTCGTAACGCTGGGCGTAATCAGCAGCATCACCAAAAGGTAAAAGCATCTGTGAGTTATAACTCCTAGAGCAAATAGTCCAGACTGAAGAAGGCTCCATATAGTGGCAATTATGGAAGCAAGCAGTGAAAAGAAACAGTATCCTTCCAAGGATAAGCCTGGAAGATGAAGGGTCAAACTACCGAAAAGCCAGTACATCCTTTGGCGCTAAATGCCTAAGGAGAAGAGGCGTGAGTGCATCGGAGAAACAAACCGGGCTTCAAAGCTCTAAATCCGAAGCACAACAAACCGCCTTCTTTGTCATGAATGCATTAGCGTGAAGGTGGATGGGAGACTCCTCCTCGACGACGACAAAGGGGAAGCACGCCACTCATTCAAAGCAGTGTCATATCTTGCTCATAGATTCAAACCAAGCAGAAATCCATGACGTACCTACGAGGGAAGGCCAAGGCCAAGTCTTTCATAGTCCCCGGATAGATAATGAGGAGCACTCCACAACTCAGGTCTCCAAGAATGGTCAGATAAGTTGAAGCTCGCCGCTGAAGTCAGAAGCCGGTGAATCCGGTATTGGGGCAGCTGGCAAAGGAGACACACCTGGGCAGCAAGAGGGATAAATTCCCCTAACATCGCATTTACCAGTGGATCAACATCCAAATAGGAGCGTATGATAAACATCTGGAAGTATGATTTGGATTATCGCGATGGAGTAATTGGCCCAAAGAAAGGCCATCATCGACTCGGGAACCGTGAAGTGACCTTTGATGGTTTCAAATCCAAGAAATCATAGAAATTGCGTGTAAAGAAGTTGTTCCTATCATACCGGTCTAGCAAGCGGCCGCTGGCGCATAAAGAGCGAAAGCAGCCTATGTCTTCAAACTCGGGATCGGCGAGCCTCGAGTCGAAGAAAGCAAGGGAAGATAAGGTGCTCAAAGAAATTACCAAAATAGGTAGCTAAGTTGGTAAGGAGTTCCAATGATCTCTTCCCGCATCTAGATCAAGGTGTTCCTCCTTACGTGAGGAGTCGAAAGTGAGATAAAGCACTCAAGCCAGGTAACGGCCGAAAAGCGGGTCAGAGCAGGATGACGCACGCAAGAGCTAAAGGTTGAAGGCGCTAAATTGCGGAGCTGTTTGACCTAGGGTTCATTAGACCTAAATATTCACCATTGGGGCACCCATCCTTTTGTGAAGAAGAAGGGATGGCGTACTGGTGGATGTGCATAGATTACGGTGCAACAAACAAGCACACCATCAAGAATAAGTATGCACTCCCGATCTGGACACGGATCTCGATGGATCACCTAAGGCTGGTTTTCCGATAGACTCCGAGGTCGGATACCATCGATCGTGATTAAGGAAGAAGACTTCCACAAACAAAGACGACTATGTATGGCATTACGAGTTCACCGTGAATGCGCTACTGTCAAACGCTAACGCTCATGAGGCTTATGAACGACATCTTCGTGGAGTTTTTGATACTTTTCTTATAGTACCTTTGGATGATATCTCGTGTACGCGAAACTTCGAAGAACACGTGACGACCTAAGGAAAGTGCTCGAAGCTAAGAAAGCAATCTTCGCTTGTAACGCTGTCATTGGCGCTAATTTCGCGAACGGAGAGGGTAGAATATCCGCACGGATCTCACGGAGGGGATTTCGGTTTCGATAATCGCCAAGATCGGGCAGCCATACATTGGCTCTACCAAGAACATCCATCGAGGTCGCTTTCTACCGCAGGTATTATAGTGGTGTCTGAGGAACTTTAAAATAGCGCCCCGCTTAACGGATTTGACGAGGGCGTAAAGTAAAGGATTGGGTAGATCATCGATGCATGAAAGCCCAAGCAATTCGAGATGTTGAAGGATCTTTGACAATCACTACCGCCTCGCCGTGACTCTCGAAGCGACAAACTTGTATGATAGATATGGGGCAAAATTGCTACAAAGTAGCATTGATGCAGAAGAGCTTAGTAGTGGCTTACTTAATTTAAGATGAATAACGCCGCTTACCCGAACCCATGATCAAGAGTTGCTTGGTGTATTGTCGAACACTAAGAATTTGGAGGCACTACCAGAAGGAAGTTCCAAATCGACACCTGGACCATCGTGAGCCTTAACACGCGGTTCACACAGCCAGCCATCCCCAACCCGAGGCAAATAAGGTGGATGAGCCCTCGAAGAATACGATTTTGATATAGCTTTATAGTTTCCTGAAGCTCAATGTGGTAGCAGAGCGCTTCAGTGGCATCCTCTTCCGACAACAGATTCCAATCTAACTTCGACGCTGACTTCTGAAAGAAGATCGGCCAGAAACCTGCCGACGTATGCACTTCCAGCGAAGTGTGGGCGAAGCCGCAGTAAAGTAAGAATGTGATAAGGAGAGAAACCTTCAAGAATTTTAAGAAGGAAGGTAACCTTTGTACCATAAGAATAAGCGTAAAAGCCCCAATCATCGTGGAGTGAGGAAGTTGATTCTCCACGACACCCACATTATCCAATAGCCGCCACACAGATTTTATGAAGACATATTTCCAATGTGCGCAGCTAGCTATTATCGCTGTGGATGAAGAAGCGTATAGCTCGCTACATCAAAGAGGTCACCAGACGTACAGACGGCGCGAGCAAAATTAATTCCGTGACATTGAACCATTAACGGTAAGCCGTAACGCTAAGTGGGAAGTCATCGCGATGGACTTCATAACGTATTCCGGCGACGCGAAGAGGGAAACGATGCCCCATGGTTATGGTCATTATCGGCCGAAGATGGCACACTTTGCCTTGCGACCACCGATTACGTACCTCTTTGATTAAAATGCGCATTTCTCTTCACCAAGGAAATCTTCGTGTTCCATGGTATGCCGAGAGATCATCTCCCATTTAGACCAAGTCTGCGAATGCCTTTTGAAAGGGTCTTTTTGCGACGCATCCGTGACGGTTTTTCGCCCATGAGCATCACTTATCATCATCCTCGACGGGATGGGCAAACAGAATCCACTAAACGTAATCTTGAAGATATGCTAAGAAACTATGTCCGAACAAGCAAAGCGGCGGAAGATTACATCTCACTTGGTTGATTCGGGCTTATATAATAGCACCAAGCAGAATCATCCCGCATGTCATTCGCTCATGATCAACTACGGCCACTAATGTCTAATCGCATTAATTTGGCACAATGTGTCAAAGGTAGATATTTCGCAGCGAATGTTGGCCGACATGCTAGCCTAGTAGAAGAGGTCCGAGATATCTCTCTGCAGCAAGGAGTCGCATTAAAAGAGCGTAATGATAAGCACCGGACGGCCGAGAGTTCCGTGTTGCGGGACTTCGTAGATCTGAATTAAAAATCTTCTTCATTCTTCTTGGTCAATCTCGTACCTTGACTGCACTTTATCTTTTCACCTTTCTCGCGGACTTGTGGCTTTTCCTCTCTGGTGTTGGTGGTCGCCTCCTGTGATTGTAGCCAGAGTAACTTCTTCACCAAATCGTAGCTTCGCCTTCCAAAGAGCTTGTAAAAGGAGGTCAGATTCGAAGATGTCATCTTAGCAAAATCGTAATCTTCAGACTCCCCTTTTGCCCCCAACTCTTGATTCTCGCCCCTCGGGTGAGGAGCTGGTGGGCTGCTATGAAAGTCTCATCCCGGGATGAACCGGTGACATGTACCTCCCTCATCACCGTCAATGCCTACACAATTTCGCTCTGCGCACAATACAATAGTTATACCAGAGCCGTAAATGCTGAAAGATCTGAATCTCCTGACATGAGAACATGTCCAAGAGATGGTTAATCACTGTGCTTTTGCAGTGATTCACTATTCTTCCTTGTGCACTAGGGTCCCGCAGTCACCAGAATACGTACCGAAACTCCAACACGCTTGAAAAGTTCCGCATTGTTGATCGCGAAATTCCATTGCACGCTTCTAATCGAACTCCACTGCTTCGCTACTGGAGATATTCGACCTTTACTCGCGAAAGAGTCGGCCTCCACCATGGTAATTCTCAATTTCATTTGGTTTCCTTTTATACCCATGGAACAAAAAAAATGTAAAAGGATTTTAAGTACGTCTTCAAAAAGAAAAACGTATCCTAATTGGTGAAACCCCTAAATCGTATTGAATCTCTTAAAAATGCATGTAGCTGTAAATCCTCGGCTAAAAAAAAAAAAAAAAAAGGTAATGAAAAATAAAAGGACTTGTGTATTCCGTATCAAGTGCTTACCAAACCAGATTTCATAACCAAATTTCGTACGCGAACCAAAATGATTCTTGAAGTCGGGCTCACAAGGCCTGGATTGCATGCTCGAGTGAATATAACCAAACTTCCAATGTTTTGCCGTAATTCTGGTTTATAACGCCGAACAAAGTGTTAAACCGTGAGTTTTTAAATGGCCGGGTCGTCAGAAGCTATCGCCTTCACCTTAAACCCATATGGAAGGTCACTTCAAGGTAAAATCTTGGGGCTTTATTGGATCTCGGCTTAATTTGGTGCAATCACCGCGGTAATTAAGGCTGCATCGTGTTATTTTGATCGCATATTGTAAACCGCTCAGAACGGAGGGCTGGCCTCAAGATCCAAAACATGCCCGGGGTCCGCCCTCTTCCTCGCCACTGCCTCGACTGTGATGCATGAAGCCCTCCTAAGAAGTCCTTGTTTCTTTTCTTTTCGCTTCCGCAAAAAACGCCTTAGTAACAAGAAAACAACAATATAAAACAACTAAATACTCCACTTCAAAATTTGGCGATATTGATAATCCTTTCAACCGAGGCCGCGAGCAGGGTAAAGCCTTTTAATCTTCCCACCGCCGACATTTAACCGTCTAAGCATGCCGGATATGTGATGACATTTTTCCGGTCAGACGTGCTCCCCTGTGGAATAATATACGCCATAAATACGATATTCCTCGATTCGTTACCATGGCAAGTCTACCTAGGTAGCCTTGCATGCCTTAGAAAGTGGCAGGCAGTACATCTGCTAAATTAACTTAGATAACCTTAGATAAAGCGCTCCATTTCCACATGGCCTTATCCCTATTGGGCAACCGCCATTTGCGGCCCCAGTGGTGCCACCGGCATCCCATGTGGACCCACACCTATATACTCTAACCCTAACCTGTAGACCTTTCCGACCTAGCACCGAATCTCCTCATTCACGCGTCTCAAAACCCCGCTTCGAGCATCGTCATTATAGTCAGCTTCTGGAGCAAAGAAACTCGAAGGTGTGTACGATCGTTGAGGGAGCAAGCCTTCTAATTCACGCCAAGGAGCATGGAGATGCCAGGATGGAGGAAGCGCCTGAGGAGTGTAGGTTGAGTAGAGTTCATATGTTAGTAATATCCGGGAAGTTAGCACTCTGCGATGAGTTAGTATTTCGTGGCCCGTGAGTAGGAGCCACCCTAGAATCCTTTTGTTGATCTTGAACCCTAATCAAGGAACCCTAACCGATAGTTAGATATGTAAGGATTAGGTTTAAGATGTTCTTATTATGATTATCATGATATGATGTTATGGGATGTTGGTTGATCAAAGTTTGCTCCTCTCAGATTGAAGGGGTAGAGACTAGCCATATGTAGTATGCTCCTGAAGTGTAGATCCCTTTGGGCCCATTAGCTGCGTACCGCGTATTGCGGAACCCACCGGCCTACTGGCTACGAGCATGACTCAAGACTACACAACGGGCTAGAGTAAGATGGAGGGGAGGATCCCCGCCGAAAAGTGGAGGCTTCCGGGATCCCATAGTGGGCTAGATGGTCTGGCCACTTCCGCAGGGCCGGTACGGGTCCGACACCTCCGGCAATGGTATCACTCTCGCTTCCTCAAGAGCTGCAAGTGCGTCACTGCCTTTGTTTCCGGGTTCACGGCACGTAATCGTGTGGCCGCCACGATTCTCTAGCCTGCGGAGCCTCTAGACCCCTGAAGGGGAGATGCAACCCTTCCTACCTCGACCTTTAATTCGTGGAGATGCAACTGAGTAGTCCCCGATGGGTGATACCCATGGATCATGATCCTAAGGTTGGGGAGTCATGCCAGCTTGATCTAGCCCATCCGCAGCATGCAGCCGTGAGGGGCTGATGGAGTGGTCAACCCCAGCCATTGGTCTTATGCCAGCCCCGGCCATTGTTATGACCCTTGGGCTTCCATTTATCTTTGGAGGGGCCACCCAAATACCGACCTTATAAGGGCTCTGGAGCCACTCTGCAGGGAGCTCTTATGCTCTTTATGGCTTATGATTATGTCTCTTTGCACTCTATGGATGAGCTACCCTTCGGCAAGGTGGATGCATTGTTACGCTAGTTCCGCTGATGTTTATGCTTCCGCTGCGGATAGAGTTTTTCCTCCATAGGAAGCGCGACGCGAAGACACCTTCGGTAATTTCCGCACTACGGAGATCCAGCGCGGATGACGGAGGGCTCCGTAAGGCGAGGACCTGATGGGGATTTTACGAGGTACTCTACCGAGCCAGATATTTAGTAGGGGAGCTGCCACAATGGTATCGAGTTTATGTTCTTGGTTGACCAGAACTAGCACCCACCATAACCACGAAAAGTAAATTTTAACAAGTGCCTATGGTGTGAAATAAAATTTCTACCCATCAACCCCTCGGTAAATAGGGGAAAATTTTTCCTAGGTAGTGGGTCCAAAATAGGTTAAGTGTTAGACGGTTAGGTACGAACGGTAGGCCAAATTCACCTTTCTAGTAAATTTGAAGTGAAAATTATGCATCCGCTTTCCAAATTTCCACCTAAACGGATCGCAAGAATCATGCTAACTGGTGACCCGAAAGTGGGAAAAATGGCGAAATCCATAATTAATACTTCCAAACATAGGAAATTTAAAAAATTTTAAGGTATAATACTCTAAATTAAGCATGGATACCAATAATTAAATATGTACTAATAATTAGGGTACATTGGTGTAATTAATAAGGGGCTAATAAGTAGGCCTATTTATGGTAGGAGAATATTCCGTGGACCCTTTAGCCATCTCGCTTAATTCCCATTTCCTCCCAAACTTCTTTTTTCCTTAACACCATATCTCTCTTGCTCACTCCTTTACGGCCACCCATTCTCTAGGACCGCATGGCACGCACTAAGCGCATAAATAGAAAAGTTTGGAGAGGCCTACACTGATGGCGACGAAATAGGTCGCCATGTCATAGAAGATCCCACCCCACCTTCAATCTTAACCGGGTAGAAGAGAGGTGTTCTCCAGCCAGCCGATGACACCTTCCTACATCTCTAAGGAGGAGGCTTAGCAGTTAGCCAGCCTCTTCACGCATGGGCACCAAATAACCGACGAAACCCGCCCATTTTGAGCCTCCAATGCAGGTAGAGCAGCGTGACGTGGGAGCAGAGGAGACCGTGAGCGCATTACCTGCTGAGCCAGTAATTCCGTGAGCCGCAAGAACAAGGTCAGCAGAGTGGTCGAGGACAGGCAGCACGAAGAAGAGAGGAGCTTTTGGAGAAGGAGCGCCAGAACTAAGAGGAGGAACGATCGTCCCAGGACCGGTGAGGATCGGCGGTTTCCCAGCCACAGGAGAAGAAGCATGAGAAGGAGGAGATGGCGAAGAGGAAGCCGCGGGAGGAGGAAGCCGGAGGAGGAAGAGAACGAGTGGGTCAGAGACCACCTTTACCCGGTGTGGGCCTGGCCACCCAAGGTGGTCACGTTAGCGAGCAGGCGAAGCCATCACTCGCAGAGAGCCGCCTTCGTGATGTCGTTTTCTCAAAAGGCACTGTGAATACCCTCCGCCGCTGGACGAGGTATATAATGACCGGCATCACGGCAGAAATGTCGAGCTGGTGACAAGTGGAGGGCGGCCGACCGCCAGGCGAACCGCCCCTGCCGCCGCCGCCACGACCGGAGTAGTTCAAGAAGGTCCATCACTTGACCAAATTCTAGGCATGCCCGAAGTTTTTTAGAGATTAAGCACCTCTAACAGCAGCACTTAATCTCCTCTAATTAGGAAGGCACCATTCGAGCTACCCATGAAGTGGATGAATTGCCACCGAATTACAGGTGACGCCACTCAATGCATAAGGGTGCGGTGTAGTCATGGAGTATCGAGCTCACCTAACCGTTTTCGAGGCTGAAACCTCTCATGATATTCATATGTAAGAGGGTAACGCCGATGCCCAAGGATCAAGACTTATACGGATCCGCTATGAGTACCCCTTGAGGATCCAAATTTTGTATAAATTACTAAAAACTACCGTAATTTGACTAAATTTCTTTATAATACAAAATTTTGTTTGTAAATTGGTTTCGATTTTGTATGAACGAAGCACAGTTCAACTTGAGCAGCATAATTCCCCGTCTAGTACCATCCGCATTGACCCATAGCAGCCAAGCATTAGATAAATTTTGGTGAAAAACTTGCAAATAGGTCAAAACTACAACTGGTCACACTGCCAGAACCGCCTCTCAGCCAAGGCTCATGGGACGCTAGAGGCCATTTGGCGCCATTCGATCCGAATTTCGCCGATTTGATATCGGCTTCATGTCCAATCCGCAGGAGAAAATTGCTAATTAGGCGAAGCGCGCTAATTCGTCATGGCATTAGCATCTCCAAATTCTCCAAACGCCATCCGAACTCAATTGATTCTAACGGGTCACACCGCGAAACCGCCGGCTACCGCTGACGCTGGTGGCCATTTTGGCGGCCAGCTCGACCCGATTTCATTTTGCCTAAATTGACTAATTTTTCATCCAACAAACCGCCATGTAGTGCTTCTGTTTTGTTTTGCTTAGATTTACACTCATGGTAGCTCATTCGACACCCATACCATGGAACAAAGTTTTTCCCCATCAAGAACCCTTTTGTGCACTCCGGAACCGAGGCATCCCTAGTCTATAAAAGGCCTCATTTGTCATTTCTCCCCATCAAAACTGCTCCCTAACACTTCTTAGGTGCTTTCAGCCCCTACCTCGCCTTCCCAAGCCATTTTTCATACTCATCCTCGCCAATGGCTTACCGCTTTGTCGATGGTAATATCGAGACCAATCACATCCGTGGATTTCCTCGCCGAGCAAGCCTTCCATGTTTTCGATCCTCTTTGATCTCCATGCCACATTGACTAACTCCCTACTACACCGAAGATCATGTGCCAAGATGACTGCATCCTACTTCCGTAGGAAGTTAGCTTGCCACCTAGGGGAGGGAAATGGGTTTCTCTAGACTCCCCTCTTTACCCGCCATAGGCGGTGGGGAGCCAGTGGGGAAGGAGTAGGGTCATGGATAGAACCCTAAACATGCCGTGATTACATGACTTGCAAGCATCATAGGCATAGATACCCTCTCAAATTCTAAGCAGCCCTAGCTTTGTTCATTATGCAAGACAACGCTAGCCAACCAACCAGAGAGCCGGGCCATCCAACTTTGATTGGCACCTTCCTCGACACTTCTGAGGCGCAGAGATATCCACTCTAGATCGAGACTACGGTGAGTATGAATACTATGGCTCCACATCGTGAACACCGTTGGCGATTGAGCAGATTTCACATGAAGAGTAAGGGGAGGAGAACCTGGGTTGAGATGAGGGAGGTAAGAAGGATGGAGGAGAGGCCGGAGTAGCCCCATAAGAGGGAAGCATTACATGGATTTCGAACTCACTGCTGGTATCACGCGCTCTAACCCCTCAAAATTTCATCACCACGGCGAGGGAGTACATACCGCTAATCACATCCCTCAACCTTCCCATTGCTGAAGAAGAAGGTCTCGATCGATGAGCTCCTAGGCCTAATCGCGACAAGAACAGGCAAAGGACTTCATCAATTACTCTACCAAGAAATCCTAAGGGAAGTAGCCGAATGCACAATTCTACGCCAGGGGAAACTATGTCGACATTCGCTTACCGCCAGAGCAAGGCGTGATGTATCAAAGATCGAACCCATCATTCCGGTAGTAAGAAGAATTCCAAAGATCCAAAGCGTGTCAGATAGTTTCTGAAGAGGCCCAAGCTCCGGCCGACCAATGCGCCCGTGATATGCGAAAATGTCTAGCAAAGATCAACTTTGGAAAATGCAACTACGATGTGAGAGCATCCACGAAGATCTTACCGCATTAGATGTTTTCTGGGCCGGGCACCGAGAGGAGAGGTACCTGAGCTCTGGGCTTTAACTTCTAAGGGCAAATCACTCGTACTACTCCTTCCTACTTCCAAATTTCAAGGACAGATGATAGTTTTCCATAAGGAGTTTAAATGGGCAAGAGAGTCCGGTGGCGCTCCCTTATAGCACTTTCAAGCAAGATGCCAGAATAGACTACAAAAGCGTATCATGTTATCCTCTGTGAGAGCCGAAGCTCCTCCCATTCTTCTCACGCCAGAGGCCACCCGGTGTGGATGTACACTTGTCGGGTGGCGTAACTGCAATCTCTAACTTCCGGCACTACGTATGGCAAGAGCATTGAAGGAGGATCGCTGCAAGAATCCCGGGCAGAACGCCTAAGAAGGGCTACGATTGAAGAATGTTAAGAACCCTTCAAGTCCATGAAGGACACGCTGACGGAAAAAGCTTGTTTTGTTAATTAATTAAAGTGTATTGAAAACCCTCTTCACCAAGCGTAATTCATGAAATGTATTTCTATATACTAATTAATGTCTTACCATGATCTTGACTTGTGCGGAATTTTCACATAATTTCTTTGTACCTAACAACAATCCAATTGTAGGGCAAGAATGATTGTGTAACTTAAATAACAAGCATCGATGATTAATCCTAAAGAAGTGAACACCTACCAGTCTCAAGGCCGTACGACATCACCAAGCAAGTGTACCCAAACCTATCTCGACGCGCGACCAAGATGACAACAACGGTGGAAATGACTGAATCAATCAATGCTAGCTCATTCGATGAGGAACCAGATGCATCACCGGACCTAATCGGGCTACCCATTGATGAATGCCCAAGAATATGCACTGACCACCTCCACCTCCCACCACTACCCCAACAAGGCATCGAGGAAGGTCCATAAAGCAGGAGGGGCAAGACAATAATCAGAAATGTCGAGACAAGGAAGAGGAAAAGGAGAAACGTATGATTCAACACCACCTAGCTCCGGCCTCATCGCACCTGTGACAGCCTAAGACAAATTTAGCTCTCGAAAGTGAGTCCGATACTTCATGTAAGAGCTGTGGCAAGGAAGGCGATGACTATCAAAAGAAAGTTGACAAGGCTATGAGTAAATGTGTGGAAGACTAGGAAGTCACCGGCCGGAAGGACAAAGTTCGTATGGAGGCGTATTCCGGCTTGACGAGATGGAGGAGTTTGGCAACCTTATGGCATGAAGGACAAGGATATAGGGAAGGTTGCTACAACAAACTTGATAAGGAGCAACTTAGAATTCGTGGAAAGGCTATGCAAAGTCCAATAAGCCTTAAAAGGAACAAATTTAGTGCATTCACATCTTCGCCAGCGCTCAAGCAGACATTATAAAGCCCAGGGTCACATAATTAAAGGTGTGATCCAAAGAATTCAACATTGAACCAAGTCAAGAGTAAAGGGCTACGAGGAATTCATGCGGCCAGCTCCATGTTCCCTGAGTTTCCGAAGGCAAGCAATTGAAACCTACATTGAGTGCTGGAAACAAAGAATATCAAAAAGCTAGTCCGGGAAAGCAATTAACCCAAAGTCGCGAGCGTAATACGAGGATAAAGCCATAAGCTTGAAGAAGCTCCAAAGAACGCCGCTGTGGGAGAAACAAATACCAAAGGAAAGTCAACAAAAAGCAATACCAAGGGCGCGCATCAGAGTAAGCAACGCACGAGGCCAAGAAGCAGGAAGAGCTCAGGTAAGACCTTTTGGGACCGTGGTCGCAGAATGCATCAAAGGTGCTAAAGCCAGCCGCCTTCGCATACCGGTTTTAAAAGAGAAGAGACGTGAGGTATCGAGAAGAAGCTATAAGCCAGCCTGTGCACCGAACATTACGATTGCCCATTCGGCCATGCAAAGTACCGCGAGCTTGGGGACTGGGATTCACCAACGTATGCATGAAGACGCATTTAATGGGCGGATTTTGAGATCATAAAAGGCCTTCTAAGACTACGATTAAGCAGAAGGACCACCAATCGTAAAACGTATTCCGTATTCAATGGGCAAAACAGTTGATATTCAATATCGATCATTTTAGCATAGTAGCTGATAGAAACCAAATGAGTTTGCGTAGATAGATCCTTATCGAGATCGCTCTAACCTTTAGGTGGTTTGCATATCTTTAAATTCTCAGAGGATAGAAAAAATGATAAAACCATATTTTGGAGCTTTGACAATCATAAGGGTTAAAATTACACAAAGCTAATCTATTGAAAGATCTCTAACGAGATCTATCTATTGCACTAACCAGAGCTCATTTGACTTTTCTATCTACAAATATAATTAGAAAATGTGGATCCAAAGGAGTTAGTTATATCAGCTTTACTGACCGACCCCATTTGTTCTAATTTCGACACAGAAGTTCATTTATCTTCATTTGGCTTAGCTTGGCATGTTTTAGAAGGCCCTTTAATCTCAAAGAACCATAATGAGCATGAGGCCCAGCGACTCGATAGATGGTGAGCTTACATTCTGCAAATATCGAGTCAGTGGATATTGAAAAATCAACATACCATTGCGGCCGATGGAATCATAGATAGCAACTCCCTCATAGACACAGTGTAGCTCTCTAACTTTGCCTCCCCAGTCACGCCTCTAATGAAGAACAAGGTATTGAAGTCTGCCAAGGCCGGGCCATATGGTAAAACCAAGGCCTATCTCAAGACACTAAAGGAGGAGGATCACATTCGAAGAGTAGACCTTAGTGGAAGTAAGTGGCCGATGGGGCAGAGGTCATGGAAATTGGAAGGTATGTAATCGAGTTCCTAAAGCTAGCTTAAAGCCATGATCGACCGCGGACCGTGAATGAGATTGCCATGACAAAGACCGGACGCACCAAATCTCAAAGTGAAGTTAGTAAGAAGCCAGCCTCTTCTATGCAAAGGTATTTCTTTGAAGCAGCCTAAGGAAAGCATAGAAATAAATAAGGTGGATTACATTTTGAGGTTAGAGGCACCGGAGCCCACAAGCGGATGGAAGCCGCACTGTGCTGAATCCGCTGGCTCCGCCAAGAGCAAGGCTCATTTCGCATCTGCTGATGTATTCCCGATGAACCGGGCAAATACCACTCCAGAGTAGGTGTGGAGTGAGATCACACTAGCCCGTATGCTTCCTACCAAAGAAGTTTCCATAGATGAGCACTTCTCGAGTTGATTTGAGCTCAAGAAGCGTACCTCCAGAATTGCTTGAGCTTGGTTTTATTAGAGCAAGTGTGTCTCCTTTGGAGCACCTATACTCTCTTCTGCAGGAAGAAGAAAGATGGCAGCTTAAGAATGTGCATAGACTATCGCCACCAACAAGCGCACGATAAAGAATAAGCGCTTGCCTAGAGCAGTATGATTTGATGGACCACCCAAGGAGTAAGGGTATTCTCAAAAATTGACTTTAAGGTCGATACCCATCAACAAGGATAAAGCTGAAGAAGATATCCATAAGACCGCCTTCGAACGCCGCAGACGCACTTTGAATTTACAAAAGAATGCCCTCGGATATCGACGCCAAAGAATCCTTTATGCTCTCATGAACGACGCCTTCGTGTGGAGTTCCAGGATGAGTTTTGTCATTGTTTTCTTTGACGACATTCTAGTCTGGCTAAATAAGTCCATTGAAGATCATAGTCAGATTTGAGAAGAGTGTTGAAAGTTGAGGCTGCATCGCTTGTATGGAAAGCTCTCCAAATGCCACTTCATAATCGAAAGAGTGGAGTACTTGGGGTTACGTCATATCTGGGCTAAGGGATCTCCACCCCAATCTCCGGAAGATTGAAGCAAGAGGATTGGCCAGCCCAAAGAATGTGGCGAGGTAAGAAGCTTGTGGTCCGCAGATATTACAGTAGTGCCCGTGAAGGACTTCGCTAAGTGGGCCCCTTCAATCGACCTCACTAAGAGTGTTAAGGTGAAAGATTGGAGAACACATTGGCTGAAAAATGTTCAAGCCTCATTTAAAAGTGCTTAAGGAAGCCTTAACAACAAAGACTGCTAGTTATGCCGCAGATCCGTGACAAGGACAAGATAAGAGTAACGTGATGCAAGTAAGATAGCCATTGCGTGGAGTCCTTATGCAAGAAGGAAGAGAGTAGTGTTCTACGATTCCAAGAGCCGAACGACACCGAAGCAGTCAGCTTATCCAACCCACATGATCGTGAACTTCTAGCTATTGTGAGCTCTTCAGATTTGAGGCATTATTTGTTTGGGAGGAAGTTTCAGCTTAGATACTCCATCACCGTGAGTCTAATACATCTTTACCAACCGCCTCAATCTAAGGCAAAGGAGGTGGATGGAATCTCTAGAAGAGTATGATTTTGTGATTGCTTTATAAGCCGTACTGAATGTGGTTGGGCCGATGCCGCTGTTTATGAAGACCTACTCAAGATTCGGCGTAGTTATTTTTCCTCGCCAGTCGAATGAAGAAGCAGATGAAGAAGATATATCCCGGAGTGCCAGCTTGTGCCGAAACTAAAAGCCGAGCAGCCTTTCCGGACCCGTGAGCCTTGGAACCTCTAGCAAGGCCGAATGCGAAATGGGAAGTGGTAAGCATGGATTTTATCACGACTTCCTAAACTCTTCGAGGCAAGGATGCATTAATAGTCGTAGAGACAACTATCTAAGATGGCACATTTTGTGCCTTGTAAGACTACCACACGATTAGATACCCGCTATTTGTAAAGGAGATTTTTAGGCTCCATGGCATGCCCTCTAGAAATAATTTCTGACAGAGATCTCCAAGTTTATGAGTGCTTTTCGCAAGACCGCTTTAGGCACTATCTCGACGGCTTCCTCCATGACACGCCTTATCATCCGCTGCATGATGGTCGCATCGAGCGCATCGACCCACTATTGAAGACTACGCTTAGAAGCTTTTGTGTGGAATAGCGTACCAAGTGGGATGAGTACATCCACTTGGTGGAATCTTCTACACCGTTGCTGCTGTGAGCCACCCCATGTCTCCCTTTCATGGTAAATTACGTACTGCCTAACCCCCTGACACCGGCACAACTCGTCTAAGGTTGAAGTATCCCAACAGATGCTAGTGATATGAAATGTGGAAGAAATAAGGATACCTTCTAGCAACAAGAAGTCGGCGTAAGAGTGGCCGACGGCACAGACCGTATGGGGAGTTCAAGGTATGTATAGCTGTGGTCAAGATCAAGGTAGCAAGTTAAGCTTCCGATTGGGAGCTGTACAGTTTGCCCCTAGGTGGGCCGGTCCGCTTCAAGATTATGGAGAGAGGGCTCCTCAAGCCTACAACTGATCTTCCTACCATCTCAAAGTTCAAGGTTTTCTAATGTGAAGTTTATTGAAAAGGCACAATAATCCTAACCCTCAGGAGGTCTTGGATAATCTAACTTTGTTGAAAAATGACTAGAAGAGCAAGTCAAATTGTACAGCCTCCTAATTCATTTTGATAAGTCATTCGCTAAGACTCCAGGGAGGTCTCAAATTTTCTAAGATTTCGTCAAGTGGAAGCACTTGCCCGTGGAAGACGAATATTGGGTATTTCTGAACAGGATTTGAGAAGCAATACCTTGAGTTTATGAAGGAGTTTGATGGGCGCAGTCAGTTCCAACTTGGTCGACCTTTCGACTTGCCGAGGTTAGCTTAGTATGCTTCTAAGTTAGTTTTTAAGCCCGCTCATGTCTTCTATTGGTGAGAGCACATGCCGCATCTTGAACGGTGGGCGATGATGGGATACTTTAAGGCATTCTCTAGGCCAACATGCAATTAAGAGGTATGCATGACCATTAGGGTCAAGTGCGAGAGAGAGAGAGAGAGAGAGAGAGAGAGAGAGAGAGAGAGAGAGAGAGAGAGAGAGAGAGAGAGAGAGAAGTAAGCGATGATGGGACATCTGGTTTGATGCTCCCTATGCCAAGATGAGTGGGTTCGCACACCTCGCCACAGGGGGCTCGCGGTGAAGGTCAGCGATCATACGATGATGGGGATCGGAGACGCTCCCCAGCTTAAAACCCTTGGGGCATGATGCACTAGGGGTACTTGACCTGCAACTGAAAGTACAAGGTAGCACTTGATCGATCATCTTAAATGGTCCTTAAGCTCAACCGAAAGGGCCATGATCGAAAGTGCAAGGTATTGGTAAGGGGAAATCCCCAAAACCACAAACTTATTAATTAAACTAACTTAATGTGCCCCAGCAGAGCGAGAAGTGAGCATCGAGGTGGGGCTTATAATAATATTTTGAATTCATTGTAAGAAGTGAACCTCGCTAAGGCTATATAATTGTATAAGTACAAATATAGCCTAAATTTTGACATTTAACTCTTAATAGGAAGCTGGATCAAGCAAAGTGGAGTGGGCGTTCTTCCTGCGGGTTTTGGCAGATAGAGTAGGCTCGCCACCTTAGCGCACGCCGGTGACGCATTGTCCTAAGGGGGAGAGAATGTGACGCTCCGTGGGAATAATATACGCTATAAAATAATGAGATATTCGACTCGGCCACTCATACAAGTCTATCTAGGTAGCCTTGTATGCCTTAGAAAGTGGGCATGTGGTGACCCACACTCTATATGGGCCCTAACCCTAACTCCTAGACCCTTTCCCCCTCGACCTAGCACTAACTCATCTACGTGCTCCCAAAACCCCGCTTTCGAGCATCAGTTTCGGCCATAGCCTTACCGGAGCAAAGCAGTTCTGGGAAGGTGCATGATCGCTGAGGGGAGCAAGCCTTCACCCACGCCAAGGAGCATGGAGACGCTGTGGATGGAGGAAGTCGAGGAGGTAGGTTGAGTAGAGTTCATAGTACATCCGGAAGTTAGTACCCAGATGGGTTATATTTCGTGGTCTAGAGTAGACACTCTAGAATTTTGTTGAACATCTTGAACCCTAATTGCTGAACCCTAACCGATATAGCGTTAGATATGTATGATTAGGTTAAGATGTTCTTATTATGATTATCATGATATGATGTTATGGGATGTTGGTTGATCAAAGTTTGCTCCTCTTGTATCGAAGGGGTAGAGACCTAGGGCCATATGTAGTATGCTCCAGTGTAGATCCCTTTAGTTCCTATTAGTTATGTACTGTGCATAGGAACCCACCGGCTATGGAAGCAATATATGACTCCAAGACTACACAAATGGCTAGAGGCAGATGGAGGAGATCTCACGAGTGGGGCTTCGGGGATCCCATAAGGCTAGGCTTATGGTCTATTACTTGCAGGGCTTCTGGCATGGTCCTACACCTCCCCGGGCAATGGTGCCTCGGCCTCAAGAGCTGTGCGTCGTACCTTGGCTCTTGTTTTGGGGGGTTCACTGGTACTAATCGCGGTGTCAGCTAATGATTCTCTAGCCGCCTCGCGGAGCCTCTAGACCCCCTGAAGGAGATGCAACTCCTTCCCACTGACGGACCGTGGAGATGCAACTCCGAGTAGTCCCGAAGGCATACCATGGGATTGCATATCCTGGCTGTTGAGCTCACGCCAGCTCGGGATCTAGCCCATCCGGGCAAAAGTAGTATGCACTGTGGGGAGGGGCTGATGTGGAGGTCAACCCTAGCTATTAATTCTTATGCCAGCCCCGCCATTGTTATGGCTCTGGCCTCAGTTTATCTTGAGGCCACTCCAACACCTCCTTATATGCCTGGTTTCATGGGGTAGGAGCCTTTGCTATGTTTTATGGCTTATGATTATGTTCTTTGCACCTATGGATATGGATGAGCTAGTTCTCGATGATGTTTATGCTCCTCACTGTGATAGGAGCCTATAGGGAAGCTGGGGCAAGGCACGCTAAGACACCTTTCAGAAACTTTCCCCGCACTACTTTAGATTCCAGAAAGGGATAGACTCCGAGGCCCGCGGCGGCCGAGGACCTGATGGGGATTTCTACGGAGTAAGCGGCCGAGCCGTGATATTTAGTAGGAGGCCACAAATGTAATATAATACAAACGCTAGAAGGGAAGAAAACTAAAAAAGAAAAGCAACAAGAAAAGAATCATTTAAACACCAGGAGCTAGCAGAGGCCTGCATACACTTCGTGGTTTCACGAAGAGAGACAAAGTGTATCTCGCCCTCACATCAGAAGCAAAGTGTATTCCGGAATACACTTTTGCCCTGCGCAGGGCCAAAGTGCTCGGGAATGCTGCATCACACTTTGTCTCTTACTGCATGGAGGGCTTTCAGCATATTCCAAGTAATACACTTTGTCTCCTCACAGATGGGGCCAAGTGTATTCCTGAATATACTTTGTCTCCCCAAGCAAGACTTTGTCTCATGGGCTAAAGTGTATTCTAATACACTTTTGTCTTTCACAGGAGCCATAGTGTATTTCTCAATACACTTCTTCCTATCAAACAAAACCCAAAGTGGCATTCTACTTGTGGAGCTCCTTGACATTTCTTCTAGTGTAAATTCCTCATCAACAACCTTTTGCAAGAGGCCTTCTAAGATATCCATATCCGTGTAGCCCTCGTGATTGCATGCTTATTGTCATTTCCTTTGTGACATCGGACATCCTTTTTCTTTCTGAGACCTTTCCTTTGCTTTTCAAATCACCACGCTAACATGCAGGAAGGACGCTTTTTTGGAGGTCCCAAATCCGGGCAGAGAAAGCGATGTCAAGTGAGGGTTGCAGGGTATTCCGGTATCACAAAAAGAAACTTACCTCGCCTCTCAAGGCTAGTTGAAACCAGTTGTCATGTGGTATTAGAGATCACATTTGTTAGCCTCACGATTTTGAGGCAAAATGACTCCACAAAGACACGCTTCCTTTAGTTCCGTGAGAGTATGGTTTCTTTAAATCATCTTCATATTTTTCTTTAAATATGCTAACATATTCCCCTGCGGCATGAACTCCGGATTTTGTCCACTAAACTCATTTAAGCTTATATTCTTGTCGATTGGTAAGGCGGTTGGCAACGATTTTGGCTTCTTCGCTTTGTCGCCACACAGAAATGTACCAAGCAGAGCACAGAGATATCTTGGATTGTTTTTCTTTGTACAATCGCCTCCTTGCTTTGAAATCGGTTTCCAAGGACATAGTGCATGTAGGTTCAGATTTTCTCCGTCAGAGGTCCTCGGGGTGCATGCACCGATCCTACAACAAGAACAACAATTGAGTAGCATGGGCATTGGATTGCCTTATTCTCGTCCTTCTCGATTTCTTATGGTCGCGATAGATTTTATGAACTCAGCGTGGGCGGCCACTACCCTTTTCATTCTTCTATGGCAACCTCATGGAAGCATCGGGCATATTACACCTTGCACATACTTGTTCTCGATTTATTTCTTCCATCCCCTCTCCGAGGTCTTGTCCACCTTTTTCTTTAATGGCCATCCCGTGCCTTGCCCTTCCCTTCTTCTTTTTGGTTGTTCCTTCGGGATTTCTCGCACTTCCCAAGCCGTTGTGCCTTCGGCTTCTTTGCGGTTCTTAGCTTAATTATGGTGGCTCTGGTCCGCTAAGTTTCTTTTTACAAGACTGGGACTGCTTCGTTTTGGGAACCTCCATCCGATGACCTCCCTCATACTAGGAGAAGGTGATGATCCCCGATCTACCTTCCATCCGAATGTCGACTCACTGACAGAAAGTCCTCGGCCAGACTAGAACAACCTCGCTTCAATTAGTGAAGACAGCTTCGCTTGGTCCGGCCGTGTGAAAGAAATTGTATGTAGCTCCTCGTGGTTGCACACTCCATTAACCAAAGCTTGTATGTCTACAACAATGAAGCCTTGGGAGGTCTTGGTGATAGCTCTCTCAATTCGCCCCTCCTTTGGTCCAAAGAACTCCTCGAGACTTCTTTTATTGTGTACCTGTGTTAAGAAACTCTCGAGTCCGGTGATATCGCTTTGTTGCCAAAGACTTTGCAAACGTAAAACGCTGCCAATATGGTTTTATCTTCCTACCGCACTGTTACGAACACCGCGTTTGAAATTTTCATATAGCGTACTCGTCCGCGTCGTACGGGTGCTTCACAGGGTGTGGACGCTTTGACAATCTTCGTGAGATTTTTTGGTGCCTTCGCTTCCTTCTTCCGTGCCCGCATCAAACGCTTAAAACAACAATGTTAAGACAAGAACGACCAAAACCGTGATTCCGTATCAAGATTTGCTAATTTCAAGGCCAAAGAAAACGTAGTAAGCAAAAAATATTGTCTCTTCAACACGACATTTTCATGCTTTGATTGACTAAAAAGTGGTATGTTCAACTCAAAAGTGGTTTGTTTTGAGCGTGCGATATGTTTAAGCCAAAAAAATAAATGTTTCACGAGGCAAAGTGTATTCCGAATACACTTTGCTCATATAGCTGGGCCAGCGCGTATTCCTCGAATACTTTGCCCTCTCTTTCAAGGGGAAAGTGTATTCCGTATCACACTTTGCCACAAAAAGCCCAAAAGTACACTAGCCTACAAAAATAAATCAACAAACACACGGTAAAGACATGTAATTTTCTTACATACGCATTCGCCCATTATTTTTGCTATATAACCTAATACAAGAAAGCGAGCGAAGGCCTAAGGCGCCGTCAAGGATTAAAACTCAATGCTGAATACGCGAACCGAGGCGAATAAATCTCCCTTTTTAAAGTAATGGTTCAAAAAATGGGAATGGAATGAGTCCCACTTTAATTAAATACGACTTTTAAATGTTTGGGCAGCAATGAGAAAAGCGTGCCCAAAATATGCTCGCCCTGTGATTCTTATTTTTGTAATTGTTGTGTGTGTATATAAACTATGGCACTCTGTGGTATTATAGATTATAGAAATGGAGCCAAGCAGTTGCTGGGCATAGCTAGGAACCATAAATGATATACTAGAGCAAATTGTTAAATGAATCCACGTTTTTAAATCAAATTGGATCATGTTTTCGCTTCCCCTTCCTTTTTCTTTTTCCTTTTGCCTTTCCCTTTCCGTTTTCCCATTTATCTTTTTTATTTTTCCACTATCCCATTTCCCCCATCTCCCTTTCCGTTTTCCTATTTTCCCCTTCTCCATTTTTTCTTTTCTAATTGCTCATTTCCTTTTCTTCCATTTCTGTTTGACCCCATCCTTTTTCCTTTTTCCTTTGTCCCCTTTCCCCTCCATTTTCTCCCTTTTTCCTTTCCCATTGTTCCATTCCCCGGCTTCCAATGTCTCTTTTTCTATTTTTCTGTTCCTTTTGTTCTCATTCCCTTCCTATTTTCCCAATTTACCCTTATTTTTCCCTTTTTCTTTTTCCCGTTTGCTCTTCCCCCCACTTCTTTTTTCTTATTTTTGTTTTTCTTTTCAATTCAATTCAATCCCCCTCCCTCCCCGATTGTTTTAATCTTTCCTTTTTCTATTTCCCCACTATCCGCTTTTCCTTTTTCCCTTTTTCTATTTCCCCTTTCCTTTTTTTCCTCCCCCTCTTGTTTCAGCTTCCTCCTTCCTCCTTTGCCCATGGCTTTTTTTTCCTTCTCTTTCCTCCTCCTCTTTCCTGTCCCTTCTCTTTTTCCCCATTTTTCGTGACCTTTTTCCTTCCATTCCCCCCTCTTCCCCTCCCTTTGCCTTTTCTCCTTTCCTTTCCCTTCTCCCATATCCCTTTTCCCCATCTTTTTTCTCTTTTCCGTTTTCTAGTGCCCTTTTTCCTTCCCTTTTTCCCATGCCCTTTCCTTCCCTTTCTTCCTCTTTTGTTCTTTTCCCTTTCCTTTTTTTCCATGACTTTCCTTTTCCCCTTTCCTTGCCCTTTCCCTCTTCCTTTTCCCCTCTTTCTTCTTCGTATTTTCTCTATGCCCTTTTTTCCTTCCTCTCTCTTTCCTTCCCTCCTTTCCTTTCCTTTATCCCTTTCTCCTCCCTTTTTTCTTTGTCTCTTCTTGTTTGCTTGAGTTTTTGATACAAACTTCATGAAATAGTTTGGAAGTTAATGAAGTTCGCAAAGGCAATCGTGTTATTTCAAGGAGAGCCTTCTGAAATTTTTGATGTGGAGAGGTATCGCAAGGATGTCCAGTTTTTCCCTTTATAGAGTCAGCCCTCACGATCTCCCTTCCTATGGAGTCTCCCAGGTACGAGTTGTGGGATCCTTTTGGCCCTTTGAGACATCCCCCAAATCATTCACCTCACCCTTCCCCGGTGCTTTTTCCCTCGGGCTCCCCCACCGGCTCTGGCTCTCGCTTCTGGCCTTGTCCATGCTGATGGAATTATGCTTATATTATACTATGTGAATGCTAGAAGTTACAATCGAAGATTCTACAAGGTTGGTTTATTCTAGGTTGAAGACATATGCATGGTGTCTTCTAAGTGATTCACATGATTACAGATATATATGCACCCTTAAGCGATCTACAGAAGTTAATGAATCATATCCAAAGATTGTTAACTAGTACGAATAATAGGTGAACATGACCTATGTGCAAAGGTTGAAAAATTGAGCTTTAAAGGTCATATTAAGTTTCAATAGTTTAAAGACTTAAATACTAGGTCGAATTGTACTAAGCCATGTTATATTTATTCATTGCAGGAACGAAGCAAAACTGTAGAGCAGTTCATAACACCGATTCTCCGTAAATTGACGCCGCATGAAACAAACTATAAGAAGAGTCAATGATTTGTATTTTAATAAGATTTAGAAGCTGGATTCATCTACCTGGTGAGTGCCTATGCTCTTGGGGAAGTATTTTGTTCTCATTGCTAGAGTATTATGATCGATACCATATGAACAATGTTTTAATCATTCACTTTGCTACAGTAGTCGAAGGTTAATCATTGAATAATTTTTGCACTATTAAGTTGAATATTTGAAATTTTCTCTAGCCTAAATATTTCCTAGACAATTATTTATCTAATCCTATCATATGCACTCCAAGACGTAGTGCAGATGGCCCTCAATAGGTACAACTCATCTTCAAGCCTAGTACTCTAACAATTGTCTCCACTCTTGGACAAGGCTCCAAAGGCACTTACAGTTTGACACCACCACTGGATGGAAGTCGTTGCTGACAACAAATACCTACCCCACAAGGTGGCTACCAAGCTAGTGTGGAAGTTCATAGTTGTGGATTTTGTTTTTATAAATTTTAGAGGATCTTATTATCCCCTAATACCATTTCAAGTCTGACAAACCCTTACTCTTGACTTGCGAGTTCCTGTTTAAAAAACAAACCTGCCATTGAAGCAGGTTCTTATACCACCTAATCCGTCAAAGTGGCAATTAGGAATTTCTCGCGAAGAAATAAAAGAGAAGGAATTTCCCGCAAAGAAACAAAAGATAATGATTCTTCTCTAAAGAAACCAGAGGAATTAAATTCGGGTTAACAAGATTGCTTAAGATTGCAGTCTCAAACCCAGCTAATCCAGATTACGTCATGTCAGGCAGAATTTGTCATGACTGTGCTTTCTCGAGGAGGATCAGTTTGGATTGAGGCACTCCTGGAATGCCTCAACCCAAACAGAGCACTCTGACTTTGTCAATGGGCCAATAGAGAGAGCATATTCTCGACTCTCTTCACCCGTGCCTCAATATCAAACTAAGCCCCCGATGTATTCTCGCCTCACAAGTTGAAAATACAACCCAGATTAGACCCTTTGAGCCAGTCGAGAAGTCCTTGTGGATGCATTACCCAGTTGAGAATATAACCCCTGTTACCTTTCCCTACTAACTAGTCGAAAAGGCTTATTCTTGACTTGCATCACTCTAACCTTTGCTAATTTTCCTGATTGGTTAGTCGAAAGTCTTATTCTAGACTCGCAAATCGAGAATGCCTCTACCCAAATTAGATACATCTCCAAATCTTCAAAGGGGAGGGGCTTAGCCTGTGTGGTGGCATCCTCGATTTGCTAGTCGAGAATGCATTCTCCACTCGTGGGTCGAGAATACAACCTATTCGAGGATATAGCCCATGTTAGTTTTCTTGGCTCGCTAGTTGAGGCCTATTCTCGACTTATAAGTCGAAAAAAACTTTAGCCAAACTAGATCCCTCTCCTAATCTTCAAAGGGGAGGGGCTTAGTCTGGGCAGAGGCAACCTCGACTTGTGAGCCGAGAATGAATCTTGACTCGCGAATCGAGATATATTAGGCACTCTAGCGTATCAGACTTATTACTGTTTGGGTTTAAAACCCCTGCCCTGAAGGGTTTTCGAGGGAAAAAATCGTGGCAATAATAAAAATGGTGTCAAACTGTACAAATATATAGCATTATGAAATATATGTATATATATGTCAAGTGTGTATCTGAGGACATAACTGTTCCCGCATATCCATGACTTCTTGAGGAAATGATCCCAGCAGAAGTAATAGGAAATTTTCTTGCTAAAAATAGCAAAGTCTTTGGTTACTTCTGGTAGGAATGGAGTGTGAGTATATAGGTGGTAGGCTGGGTTAGATTCAGTAGGAAATGTATCGATTATGCGTAAAGAATTTCGTGAACCAAAACAAAGGAGTGTTACATATGTCATAAGAGTCCGATCACATGTAGCCGCCAACAGGGGCCGAAAGATGTCAATGGATCAAAATTCCCAACAACATAAAGCATTACATTTTATAACTAGTTATGGTGCCCGGCGTTGCCGGGCTTTAGGTCCATATGAATTCGAAATGGGTCTTTAGGTAATTTGTGTTAAAATATATAGGGGAACAGGAGTAAATGGTTTGATATATTTGATATGTTGCATCAATGTTTGTGACCTGCAAATGTTCTAAAAATATACACCACTCCATTCATATTTCATGGATCAATTAAAATTGTGGATGGGTATTCTATTAATCACCCCTCGAATAAATAACATATAGTTTTCGATGGGGAAAGAGGAGTTTATACATATGTAATGTTTGTTCTCCTTGTGTTGTTTATCATTTTCCATTCTTTTGTCTAGTGCTAATAATGTATTTTGTGAAGGCATGCATTAATGCCTATGAGTATACTAACAAATCATTGAACCAACAAACTTGAAGAGTTATTAGGATAGACATGAAAAGCTACGTGCAAGCCGTGTACTACTTGTATTATATCCCCATTTGCCGTTGATGGCATCTGCAACCATTCAAAAGACACTTTGCCTATGGTCACATTAGCAAGTTTAGCATTGAAGGTCGATCCTGCTTGTTAAGTTTGGATCTAAGAGATATAAATATGCTAGATCAGTGTAAGAAATTTTGAGAGAATACAAATGTTCTACGCCTCTTCTATATGATTTAAAGAAGCCAACACTCGCGTAAGTGTATGGCAGATTGGTGCGGACGACGTCAGAGGTATAGTATTAACTTCTTTCACACGATCTCAGACAACTTAGACATCAATACAATCCATAAAGTAGTGTTGAATTGTCTCTTCCTCGTACTCACATATACGACATGGGGGACTAACCAAATTAAATTTGTTGATCAAATAGTTAGCCCTTGATGCCGTGTGAATGATTTGGCAAGTGAAATTTTGCACTTTGCCAAGTAAGAGTTTGCACTAAGTGGGTTGTACTTTTGATGGGAGTAGGTTCTTCCACCCCTGTTTCAAATCCTCCTCAATTCTCTTTCAATTTTATAAAAATTTTAAAGTCCTATAAAAGATAAAGTCATGAGTGGTTGAGAGAGCTAAAATGGATGAGGTGTATATTAAACAAGGTTGCTTTACGCATCTATTCTTTACGCTTATATACCTTCCTCACAGCATTCATATTTTACTTCATACCTATAAGTTGGATAGGTCAAATTGAGCTCTTGTTTTATTAATAGATCAGACTTAACGTGATTAATATCGCATGCGACGATGTTACGTGACTTAAAAACACATCCAAATGACATTAGACTATCAGAATTGGTAAAATTCATAATAGGAAAAAATACATATTTATTATATATTATAGAATAGGAGTAAAACACATTAGGAGACTTTTAGACATTAGGAAATTACAGGAATTATAGTTATAAAACAAAAACCAATCTTCTAAACAAACACCCAAAACCCTCCTGTTTTCCCCTTCTTCTTACCCCAGTCACTTAATCAAATGGAGATGAGACGCAGACCCACCTTTCCCCTTGTTTTGTCATGCATAGTGAGGCGCACTCTCCTTTAATACTCAAAGAGCTTCGTATCCATGTATCAGAAATACAGAGGCTACATAAGAATTTGATGCAAACAAAACCGAGCACCAAATTCACTTTAAATTTATTTGGTCCGTGGTAGATTGCAAACTTAAACATATACAACTCTTAAATAGACATGTTTTGATTGAAAACTTGAGAAATACTTAATCTCTAGAGTAATATATTCAAAGTTCATTATTTTTAAAACTTCTAGTTGTTATTACAACTATTTGAACCGCAATACAAGAAATCATATAGTCTCTAAAAATTACAGGAAGCACTCTCTAACGACTGCATCGCGAAGCACGTGATTTTAATGTGATTTAATAAGTATTTTATAATTCCAAAACGATTTAAAAGTACTTTTAATGAGAGAGGTATGCATACTGCATTAATATTAAGTAATGATAATAATTCGTGACTGTATTCAAACGACCGACAAAATTTCACCGGAGCATTAATGCTTATAGATGCAATCAAATGTGAAAGGGCATTATCTGAGGTCAAAGGAAGATCTTCTATTCGTAGAGTGCAAATTACCAATTTAAAGCCATGGAATCATGTTCAATTACAATAAATAGATCATGTCTTAACACAATGGGGAATAGCAAAAAGAGTAGAATGTGCCTGAACAACATGATCAGTCAGCTGGTACTATAGAATACATGTAAACCCTCCCATTTACCTTGGACTGACCAATAATGCCACAAATATTGCAAGATAATAAGCACGGCGTTTTAACGTCAATCAAGGTAAAATCCAATTCCATGTATACATAGTTGACTAAAAGATACATAGTTGATTAAAAGTATGTTATAAATAGAATAGAATAGAATAGAATATGATTTTATCGTCCACTCGAGACCAACCGCCTATAACCTAAGGTACAAAGAGAGAGCAAAGAGCGTATTACTACTGTGATTGCAACCCTCACTCAAGGGTTTTCTGGGAAAACCTTAGTAGCAATAAGGATGCCGGCTATTACCTACGCTTATATATACATAATCAAGTACAACCTGAGGTTACTGCCTGACAGGGGCATAATGAGTCCATGTGATCCATTACCCCTCCCTAGGTAATGATCCCAACAGTTTCCACAGAGGTCAGTGGCTCAGTGAGCTCATGCAAGGCCTCATGGGGCATTAACTAACCGAGTTAATTATCCCGGATATGCTCGTATCGCCATGGAATAATTTAAGGGCTAAACTTAGTTATTTCATTTTTAGCACATTTTCTAAAAAAATCAAGCAAAGTAAATGGAAAAATTGGAAAAAAATTATAATTTTAGCTTAACTTTTCGGTCGATCAACCCTAGAGCTCTTTAGCCAAACGCTAGAAAGTAAGAGAGTGAATTTTGTATTGTTTAGCTAAACCATAGAAACTTTTAGGAATGAATTTCGGCTAGTTTAGCTAATATCGCTTCTAGTTTATAAGAAATATATGATTAGTAGTTTAGTTTCTAGCATTATAAATTGATTTAAGTCATAGATTTTGCTAACTTAGCATTATTTTTTACAATGTTTTCGTGAAAATGACTAAAATAAGTGAAACAATTGAAAAAAGTATAGTAATTTGGCTTAATATTTTGCGCCATTACACCATAGAAATTTTGGGATGATGTTTTGCCATTTAGCTAAATGCTAGAAAGTATGAGAGAGTGAAAAAATATGTAGAGTTTAGCTAAACCATTGCAGTTTTGGGATTAATATCACGAGTTTAGCCAAAGTCATTCCTCGCTAATAAGAATGTGCTGATTATTAGTAATTTATTCCCTCGTCAGACACGGACAAAAGTTCCTGAGTAATGGACTTTCATCCCTCAATGGCTCGCTGACGACTGACAGACTCGGGTTCACGCTGCTCCCCGAATCCATCTCCTCGCCTCTAATGCGAGGTGGTGTGCACCCGCGTTTAATGGAAGCAATCACCCCGCTTTTCATGGGTAGATGGGTGCCAGTAGCGGTGTGGGCCCCTCGTGAGTACGGATTAACCTCGGCCGCCGGTATTCTGCCACCTTGACATGTGATGGCCTCCGTGATCCCAAAGCTTGGCCATGAAGCAAAGCATCCGCACCGCTTCAAGGCCAAGGCTCCTTCTGCAGGTAATCGGGTCCACATCCGTGTGCCCGACATTCCATAGCTGGTAGAACCACCGGGCTTGCTTGTCTTTCCAGCCAGGCTTTGAGTCACAAGGCCCATCGTTAACGGGCTAAAGCAAGGTTGGGCAGCCGATTCATCCATAGCCACCACCTTCCTCCGGAAGCGCAATACGTGACGCCCAAATGCGTTCTCCTGTGAAACGGAAGGAAGCCCTCGGCCTCCGAGCAAGATCCGATATGGGATCGCGGATTTCACTCCTGCCCCGCCAAGAAGGCCTTCAGACCGCTTCTAGATCGCTCCAAGTGGTGAGGGATATCAATCGCCCTCTACACTTCTCAGCCCCATAGAGAGGATCGGCTCAACCAAGGCCCCCAACAAGTGTGCCTCGTGACCCCATGCATACAAACACCAGGATCGTTTTGCATTGCAGGCTGTGGCTTCCAAACTCGCAGCGATCTCGTGAATCCTGATGGATGCATCCCAAAGGTGTGGTAGTAGAAACTCAATGCCCAAATATTTCTTATAAGATCAGCCACCCTCCCCACCACCGTAAGGAATGAGGGAAGGCGCGGTGCTCTGGATGATGGACCAAGAAGACTTTGTCTTGGCCAAGTTAACTCGCGTCGCTGAATTGGCGTAGTGTCCAAAGCATCCAGTGGCGCAGCATGTCCTCCGGGGTATATGCGCGGTGTCAACATCATCAAAGATATATGAGTCAAGGCTGGACATGCGGGCATAATAACAGTGGGTTTTCTTTTGTGTTTTTGCACGCTTCACTCAAGGTTTTCCTATGATTTCGCGGATGCATTCAAATAGATAAAATTAACGCTATTAATTCCAGCTGCACCATTCTCTCGGGAGCCATTGATTTTAGCCTTTTTTTTTCCAATGGTCAACAACCAATGGCTCACAACAAAAGCTCTGTGGTATTACAAATGGTCAACAAACTACCAACAAAAGCCCCTTTTCAGGCGTGTGGTGCATAATGGTCAACAAACCAATGGCCTTCACAAACAAAGCCCACTTCTTGTGTGTGGTATAATGGGCAATATGAAGGGCCTAAGGGCGATGTAGTGCAAGCAAATACATTTCTTATTATAACTTTCATCCAGAGTTCCGCTGCTTTGAGATGATTTTTATTATGTTGGAAAGCTCTCTCCGGTGATCTTTTGATAGTGTATGATATGGATATGTTTGGTTGCTATATATATGCTAAAACAGCAATTTTTCGGGCTCTGGGTTTGCAGGTTTTCACATCCTACCAAATTCTCGACAATACGTGATTGCTTATTGATATTGTTTTATGGCTCATTCCGGTCGAAGGTGCAAAAAATTATCATGCATTTTTAGATTTTGGAGGCGCTTATTAAGCAAATTTTGCTAGCTTCGATCCCAGCAATAAGCGTAGTGTTTCCCACTTGTGGTTTTCCTCACCACAAGAATCCATGGAGGCTAAAGGTTGCTGTTAAATTCCAAATTTGAAAAATGTTTAGGTATGTAAGGTGTTGCAAACTTTAAGGACTTCGTAATAATGGGATCAATCCGCCATCTTTATGGTAACTTTTACTTATGTTCTACTTGTTTTATTGTGATGAAATTCAAGTTTATGAAAGCCTTCAAATGAATTCTAGTTTTTGCCTCTGATTTGAATTCTTAATTTTGTCACACCGTTGACGCCCCATAAGGCCAAAATTTGTAATTATTAAAGTTAACATTCAACAGTCTTCCACGATATATCAATTAACATTATAATTAATCCATCGACATTATCCACCGGAGCATAACTATTGACATTATTTCATTAATTATTGTCCACACATTTACCAGGGTCCTCTTTAAACCCCTTTGGCTTGGGTGCATATTCACACCTAAGACGATCAGGAGCCCCCATAATTGTATTTTGCACGACAAAATCAACACCATATATAAGATGCCAAATCTTGGTACATTTTGCTAATCTTCGTTGGCACAAGATAGCAAATTTCAGGATCAAGATACCTCCCCACAAACGCAGGAACTTTAATGCATCGTAGATTAAGGAATAAGGTGAATATGCCTATCCAACAGCTCAAGCAGCACCGTGAGTCACCCCCGTGAATATGCACCCAAACCAAACGGGGTTTAAGGGGGATTTTAATTTAAATGTGTTGGACCCAATGGTTATATTAATTAATTAATGCCAATGGTAGTTATGCTTTGGTTGTTAATGTCAATGGTTGTTATGTGTTGGTTGTTATGTGTTGGAGGATTTAATTTTTATATGTTGGATGTTAATGGTTTGTGTTGTAAAAATTTTTTTATATGTGTGAGCATAAATAATGACAAGATAAAACATATACATAAATCCATGAGACCATTCTTCATCAAAACATACTTCTTGCAAAAAAGGTTATACAAGTTCATCACAAGAATATGAATGTTAAATCTGAACAATTTGTGAAAGTAAACACTTCCTTACGATGAAGGAACAAAGCACTTTGTTTCCATAGCTACATCTAGCAACATTCTACAAGAAGGATAACATCTTCATGTTCAGCATCAATCCAATGATAGTGGGAGCATCAATCCAATGATAGTGGTCTGGCGATGTGAATGGCCAGGTCCTCAACAAGATCTCAACTGTCGTCCATCATTTCCAACAAATACTTCCTCACAATAGATGCATCTAAACCAATATGAGAATGAATAAAATACAAATGAGCTCATGATATATAAAGTGGCCATTTTTTAACAGCAACAAGCTGCATCGTGGTAGAGGAACAAAGTTTATACCGACAAAGGTGATTATAGAGTGTGCAATTAAAGCGGGAAATTTTATAAATAGCATGGTTGTATGTTTCTATTGTAGGCTATATAACACTAATGAAGCATACTAAATCACTTAAAGCCTAGTGAAGGGAATAGAAAAGCTTGAATATTTTGGGCTCCTAAAGCATATCAATTTTGCATTCTTCTGCCTCCCTTCAGGCTTATCTTCTGTCTATTACAAAGTATCTTCTGTCTGCAACTAAAACTTGTAATTCAAGAAAAGTATAAAACAAGTTAGAGAGTTGGGGCTCCAAATTTTAAGAAGCTCTGCCATTATGTTATTCAGAGCTTTAATGTGTCTAGAAGATGAAGAACAAGGTGCCACCATAGCTAGCTCCATTGCCTGACTTGTTCGCTTATAAACCTCAAATGAGAATATAGTGAAACTTCAAAGGGTATTTTTTATTTTCAGCACATTATAGAAAACTAGAAGAGTTTTTCGCAGCAAAAAGCTAGATTACTAAGTCAGGTAAATATTGATTATGTCATTGGAAGAAATTGCTACAATGTTATTTATTCAGGATTCTTTTTCATTTTAAAACATTGATAACAACACCGCACAAAGCTCAAGATGCCTGTAGATTAAGTGTTTGTGTAAGCTATAGCATTCATCTCCAATTTTTTGATACAAAACAAAACCTACTACAGATTTACCTTGAGATTTTCACAAAGTGAAACAATCTATGTGAAAATTTGACACTTGAAAAAAAGAAAACAAGGTGTCGCATTTAGGGTTACCCGTGGTCGAGGTTGCGTGGCTTAAATCATACTTCAAAGTTATGTTTATAATCAATCAAAATTGCTATTTTATGAACATTGTCATTTCGTGAAGATGATGGTACCCATTTCACCAACTCCTCCTTACTATTCTCTTGGGACGAGATCAGAATCGGGATACGGGATACTGGGGTTTGAGTGGTAAACGATGGTCCGGTGGTGCCTGGTGATAAGTTATGACGCATGCATAAGGAGAAGTTTAATAGAGAGAGAATGGAAATATGATGTTTTTGTGAAGTGACTTAAACTATAGTCAAAAGTCATGTTTGACAACGTATCGCTACTTTGACAATAGATAAATTTGATACCATGAGTTATTATTGAGTATGGAGTATTTGATACTTCTGATAACATACGGCTAAATGTACAAATCTAAATAGCAAGAGGAGGAGGGTAAAGAACTGAACCCGTGGAATTGTTTTGTATATCAATTTTGTTGAGGGGTACAAAGGAAGAACTCGGGAGTATTTTAAAATGAAGAAGGTTGCTAAGAATTTAATAGCATGAAATACATGGAAGCAGTAAGCCAAGGAGCTGAAATGCTAAGGTACGCCCTTGCCGGACAAATAGTTATGGGTCGTGGTTGTGAGCTTGGGTCCCTAATTTAATGCAATGATTTGTCCGGGTGGATTGAGCTTCGAAATACGCATTTACTCCCCATTCTTTAGTATGCTTTGCCGATTGAGATCTATCTTCATTGTAGCTAATGCGCCTCCCATCGGGTAAATCGAGAAATTTGTCAAGTAAATGTAATATGGCGCATATCGTGAGTTAATCAATCACTCTTCATAGTCCGAAGTACCCAAAGGGCTTCATTGACAAAACCCACTTGACGAATGCAAGTAGTATACCCACCATATATGCCGGCCCCATTTGGGAATAAGACCACATAGATATATGTCTTCAAAGCACCGCATCGCCATTCCAAATTGTAATTCATATCCAGCTAACCATTGAATTCCATGACACCAGATTTCGCTATGCATCTCAACAAAGACTTTACGCCTCTAATGCACCAAATTGGTATACATATATCAATAAGTGGTATCTTTAATGTGAGCACGTCAAAGTCCAATTTCTAATGATGGTCTTGTGGATGCCCCCTGCCTAGGTCTATTGTCGCTACATTGTCACAGGCTTTAAAATGCTTGAGAATGTGTATTCATTTGATCCGCCTTCCTTTGCATGCTTTCAAAGCAACTGCTAAGAAGGCCTTCGGCTATTTTGAGCATATCCAAAGAATTATTTCCGTCAATAAGGTTTCTATTTGGCAATGTTTGAAAGCTTGGTACAGCCCGTGTTCTTAAGATTTGAGACAAACGGTCAGATTCCCCACAAGATATCATATTACAGCCCACCTCAATGATACCTTCATGAAAAGCAAAGAGCACTTCATGCTACCAATGCTCCCATTACGCTTTCGTGACACTTATAGGTGTTACTTGTCGCTTCTTACACATCATATTTTTATGCACTAAGCAAAATGGTCTTGTTCACAAGGAATATAGCCCTAATCATTATGCTCCATGACACGACATTAATGCATTTTTTAATCTCGCAAAGACTCCATCATGCCTCCGCAAGTGCTCAACCGAGGTCAACAAGTGTAATTTCCAATGTTGGTGCCTGACCGGTGCCTACCTAACCTCGTTTCATAAATGCATTTACCCTTCTCGTGAATCCACTTTCGTTACATACTTTCAAGGTCATAATGAATGTAACATTATTAGCCTTCTTTTCCTTCTTTATGCATCCCCTCAAGACATTCCGGAAGGCTAATTTATCCTCAAGATTTTCAACATGGTCCCTATTACCATTATTCCCTAAGACACTACATCCTTTTTATTTTGCAAATTATTAAAGACCCCATTGTCTTTGCTAACAATTCTATTCAAAGATATACATCAATAAGTGTATTTTCCTATATTGACTCTCGTGGTATAGGGAAATGTCATCTCCATTCGTAACGCTTCATGGATCCATTGTCGATATGTAAAAACAATCCTATGCAAGGTGGCCTTGATCATGCCGAAAATCCCCGCGAATTATCAATTATTGGGTGTATTCCATGATGTGTAAACAACTTAGTGCAAGGTGGTCTTGATCATGCCGAAAGCAAATCCTCGCGAATTATTGCATTCCATGATATCACATTGGGGCTTTAGAAATGTTGATCACTCTCTCCTCGGCTTTTCTCTGAAGTTCCTACATTGGCATACATATTAACTACCAAAGAATTCTCCACAACAAGGTCGATTGAGATAAGTGCCAAATATTTGCCCATGAACGACATGCTAGGCAAGTCAAGCAAGCTCTAAGAGAGCCAAAACGGAATTTGTCTCAGAAACCGCACTCGCATTTCATGATACAACCAGAAAAATAACTCTCACCACTTTGGGCTTGGCATGAGCATAAATAATTGTACCCATGAATAATGATCCGATTTGCGTTTAATGTAATATTCGCTACTAATCCATTAAAAAGATCTAATGAGATGGTTGCCAAGAAGGCGTAATCAATGGCTTTGAATCATCAAAGAGTGAAGGAGCTTTACCCGATCCCGCTGGAATATTCTCTATCAATTCCGAGAATATCTCGGCAGTTCTATGCCGTGAATCTATTTATAGATTCATCAAGAAAATTCCACTAGATTCCTATTCGTTTCTAATTAGTTATTAGATTCCTTCAAGAGACTATATAAACAGTCTCGATCACGTAAAGTCGCTTTCCGCTCCATCATCGCTGATCAGTTTCTTGCTTGTGTTCTATTGAGCTTTGCTTGTTGTGCCTCGATATCTCATTAGGTTATGGGCCCACACACGCCTTGATCCCGTAAGCTCTGCTTACGCCCGATTTCTGGAGATTGTCTCCTATTTGTTGTTCCTCCTGTTCAAAAGGGTTTTCCTTCCTTTTTCTGCTCGTCCGGCCTCGAGTATGACTCGCGCATTTTCACATCGGCCGATTACGATGTTGCCATCGCTTTCATCGCCGAAACTTCCAGATGGAAGTGGCGAACCAAATGATTCTAGAAGACAAGCAACTGGGATGTTGGTTGACCCAACCAGCTCGCCACGGGCCAATCCCGATGCATATTATTGTTATTGATGCTCTAAATGTCGATCTTTCTCCAGGAAGGATCGAAAAGCTGCTGATATTTCTTCAAGTCTTGAGGGATACACCGCACGCTTTGGTTATGGGAGTGAATTTCGCTAAAGAAATAATCCTTATACGTCGAAAGATATGATTGATGATTTGTAAAGCATCGGGCACACCATCGAGGATGAAAAGGTTTCAGATGTCGTCATCAGCTCTTCTCCTAAATCTTTGAGGGGCTTATCATCAATCTTGAGGGAAGATTAGATGACTATACCTTTGATTGCGATTGATCGTAGCAATGAAAGCCTTAGACAAAGGCAGCCCTCTCACACTTCATCCATTCTCTACCGATGGTTGATTTCCAAATGGTCGGCAAGGAGCCGCACATCTTTCTCGCATCTTCCGGTGCACCCTCGAGGCCACTTCTGCTGGATAGAAGCAAAGTGACATGCCATGATGTCAAAAGGTGGATACTTAGCCAAAGAATGTCGCCCCTCGCACCAAAGATCATCCAGACCGAAAAGCCTCTATCCCTCCCTCCAATAACAAAACAATATGGTTCAAGTGAGGAATATTTATGTACCGCGGTTAATCGGATTTCTATACCGCTCCGCATCCTACCGTATCTAGACTCGTGCAAATCCAAATACATGACACCCAATGTGAGCCCCTGCTTTTATCTCCTATGATCCATATTCTCACAAGTCTCAGACAAGATAGTGACAATCACTATCATCAATATGTCTCCATCAGATTCATTCCCCGCACTGATACTAAGATTGTACGAATGTCCTTCATGTACCAAAGCTTGCATAAGAATCTTCTCTCGCTAGCAAGATAACCGATGTCGGTCTTATATGGCCTTTTCTACCATGTCATATTACAAATGCTAATCATGATATTCCGCTTCATGTGGAGTTCAAAATGGTAATTCTTACCGTGATTATGATGGCTCTCCAATATTGAGCGCATAAATCTTGCTATATCCGCTTCCTACAAAACATTCTCTTTGCATTATCGATTGGGACACATTGTCTCCAGCCTCGACAGACCGTTATTTCCAAGAAACGCCTCACGCCCATCCACTCATTTTAATCGTACCATGCAATGCTTGCCTTCCGGTCCAAAACAACTCAGACTCCTTTGTCGCTTCCGAGTCCCGTGCCACTAAAACTTGCTCTCTTCACCTTTGATCTTTGTGGGTCTGATTCAAATTCTCAGCTTCTCTCTCAACAAAGCACAAGACATATTTGTAATTTTGATGACCATTCACGCAAGCCGCTTAATTTTCTTCTTCTTCGGCCAAACATGAAGCCTTTGATAAATTTGTGATTTTTCAAACGAAGGAACGAATACTGTGCAAAGAAGATTATCACTATCCAGACTGATGGGGAGGGGAATTTGTTCCTAACCGGGATTCAATGTTTTTGTTCCAATCGTATATCTACAAAGACGACAATTTCACCATATATTCTCCTCGAAAGCAAAACGTATGTAGAGCGTTAAAGAGTCAATAGGACTCGTCGAGATGGCTCGAACTTTACTTGGCGTACCATGGCAAGAGACTCTACCAAGTTCGGGCTTATATTATTCATTAATCGCGAACATACCTCATTAATGAAACTCACATGCTGCTCTAATGGACAGCTGCCCGAGGAGGTATGGTCCGACATTCGGCTTTGAAGCATCCGAGAATCTTTTAATGTGAAAGCCTCTTGCATCTCCCCGCCATCCCAAATTATTCCCAAAGCAAAAGAATGCATGATGATTGGTTATTGCACCACAAGGAAAGCTCTACAGTGATTGTTTGATCTTCAAACTCGTATCTTTCATCTCACCGCCATGTTCCTGCTCAATGAGTTTGAAGCATGCCATCCTCAAGCAGCAATTCCCTGTAAGAACCATCCTTATTATTCGAAGACCCTTTGTTTCCAACTATCCGATACCTTTGACTTAATTTAAACTCCATCTGATTTACCCATCAGCCCATCAACAAATCTCTTTTGCCAACTTCTCAAACTCCCACTAAACTCCTCCAAACCATAATTCCAACACTTCCACCTCTCTTCTTCTGCCTCTACTGCATGTATCCGGCTGGCCCACCGCTTGGAGTCGCGGATTATTCATTCTTCAAGGTTGAAATTCCTAAGTTATCTTCCTCAGCCCCATCAATGCAGCCCATTCATAGTTCAAAAGAATCATTGGCTCGGGCCAAGCAGGAACATGAATACAATTCAATTCTTCAAGCACATAATACCGACACTTGTTCCTAGACTCAAATACATCCGTGGTCAGCTCCAAATGGGTTTATGTTAAAGTATAACGTTGATGGATCAATTGATCGCCATAAAGCCGATTTGTGGCTAGAGGCTTCACCCAAGTCCCGGAGTAGATTTTGATGATTCTTACCGCGTTCGTGATGACTTCCATCCGCGACTGCTCTTGCCTATGCCACCCTCAATCACTTCTATATACATCAAATGGATGTCACAAATGCATTTACATGGAAACTCTACAGAAGTTGTTTTATCTTTGGAGCAACCTCAAGGATTTATTCAAGGTTCCCAAGACACTGCTTACGACTTCAAAAGGCATCAGATGGTCTTCAATAAGCTCCTAGAGCATGGTATGAAAAGCTTCATCTCACCTCTTCATTCTTCTTGGCTTCTCTCGCTAGCAATAGCTCACTCCAAAGGTCTATATCCGTAGCATTCCACCGCTCACTCTGTTCGCTACGCGGGATGATCTTCTACTTATTGCCGCAGAAAATGAGTCTCGACTCCGAACACACTCAAGACTCAAACCTAATTTCGTGATGAAGGATCTTGGACATACATCATTTTCTGGCTTAGAAGTTGCCTATGATCGATCATCAGCAGGAAACTTCATGCACTTGACGAAGCCAATATCTTTCCAAGCTCATTTATAATTGGATATGGCCTCATGCAATTGCTTTTACCTCTTGAACCCGTAGTAATTTCTTCCAATGACCTCGATCATTCTTGTCTCCGCAACCCATTGGGTTTATCACATGTGAACCTTGTTGGAACCATTAACTTTTGGTGTACTACCTCAACCCGAATCTGACTTCTCATTTGCTATGTAAGCTTCACCGGGCTTTGCATTCTTCCTAAACAGCATCATTGCATTTCTCTTAAAAAGATGTCTTCGTTTACATCTCTCGAACTTCAACCATGGTATCTTTCTATAACGCTTCCGGACCTCCAAGATCATTGGTTACCGGGGATGCGGGATTGGGCTGGAAATCACCATGACCGTAAGTCTACCTCGATACATCTTTCTTTTCCGCGTGGAGCGGTCATTGAGCAGTTTAAAATGTGAATGTGTTGCCTGCCTACAAACTGCTTTATCATAAGTGTCTTTAGCTCATGCCGGTAATGAAGTACCACAGTAATGTGATAGGTATCATTGATCATCATCCGTGTATCGCAATGCAAGACCGATAATCAAGGAGCCATAGCTATTTCTCATAACCCATGCATCAACGCGATGAACATGTTGACATCAACATCACATGGTGCGGATTCATAAGTTTAAGATTCTGATCTAGTTTATCACCATAACATGGGCCGGCAGATATGATGACCAAGGCCTTGCTCTCGACTCCAAGTTGACCAAGTTTATTTCAAATTGGTCTCAGATCAATAAATGATATTCTCTTCTTTGGAGGGGTATGAATATTCTCTATCAATTCGAGAATATCTCATATGTTCTATGCCGTGAATCTATTTATAGATTCACTAAGAAATCTAATTAGATTCTATCTGCTCTCTCTAATTAGTTATTGTAGATTCCTTCAAGAGACTATATAAAACAAGTCTCTGATCAATGCAAAGTCGCTTTCGTTCATCATCGCTGATCGCTCCTTGCTTGTGTTCTTTCATTGAGTCATTTCTTTTGTTGTGCTCGATATCCTTCATTAGATCCAAGTCTTTTGATGGGTGTACCATGCACCAAATGATAAGCCCAAGTAGCTATTCAAGGTGTATTTACTTACTGGGTGGTTACTGATCAGAGTGCACTATCAGTAGCCTTTCACTGGCCATGTAAAATGCCACTTTTATTTACCAACAACTTCCTACCAACAATGTCGGGCGACTCCAGCTTAAGTAAAGTTTAGCAAGCCTCGGGAGATATTCTAGGCATATTTCAGCATATGCATAGAATATGTCGAAACTCATTATGAGTAAGGGGTTTGCTCCTAGGCAACTCCAATGATTCAATGAACTATGTTAGTGGTGGTTATATCATAGCCTCAGGACTTGGTCTCTCAAATGGAATAGGAAATGTTTTATCTTCAAAAGCCTTCACGAAAAGTGATATAAAGGGACTAATCTGCAATAAAGAAGTGCTTTGTGCATCTCTCAGAGGGTTCATAGCCCTTAAAACGCAGCTTGTTATCTAAACATCTCAGAAGAACATATGCCTCATTGCTGTATATTGCATTGGAGACTACTCTCTATTTATTTGTCATTCTTTCATCGACTAGATCTATCAATAAGGGCATCCTTGTTTCCTATTCGCTCTTTGATTTCAAAATGAAGTAACCCGCATACAAAATAAGCTACACCATAGAGATCCTTTATTATCACTTCTCCACAAGCCATTCCATACTTGTATCCTGAGAGGTCCATTAGGAGGAATGCATGCTTAGTGTTTTATTATAAAATGTAGCCCATGCCATACATGTATACATAATTGCTATCCACAAGCTTCATTCCATGATTGCATCGAACACCATCTACCTTGAATAGTAGTGTTTGAGTTTTTACAGGTCATCAATAGCATCCTCCTCTTCTCATGAGGGTAACACAACAACTGCGCTTGTATTGCTTCCTCACCAATCCATCAGCTGGCTAATGAACCTTTTCGCCATTGGTTTTCAATTGTTGTGTGAACTGACCAAGCATGACAACAGACAGAGAATATTGAATGAACAATAAGAATGTGACAAACAGCCCAACTAGCACAAGCAAGCCTATATTTAGAGCTCCATATGTGACTCCTCGACAAAAAAGTGTCCCGTTTTAGAAATGTAATATTTACAAATTGAATGAGCTTAATGAACTAATTGTATTTGAGGGTGGTAATTTCTTGTTATTTCACCAAAATCACCCCACTGACCTTCTGCCTTTTATTGCCCGTGATGGAAATAACATGGTCGCTCCTAAAATAAGAATTGATGGAATAACAAACCTAATCCAGCTCCTCGCTGCATTAATAATGAAAATTTTTACTGTTAATTTAATACGTAAATATGATGTATGATATTAAACATTAAAATCAGAAGAACCCTAACTATCTACAGACACAAGATTACCGTCATTGGTGCAGCATCAACAAAGTTCTCAAATAGGAAGGCTTATCTATGCAAAATGATGACTTTCTAACAAACGCCTTCCCTGTGAGTGCTGTAGACCGCATACAAAAAAGATAAGAAATGCAATAGAAATGGTTTTATTATCGTGCCTTTTAAGAGGGAGAGAGTTGGACTGCTTTTTCTTTTTCTTTCTTTTTGAGGTAGATGGGATGGAAAATAACAAAGGGTCCCAATAAACTCTTTTTCCTCTAGAGACTGCAGACAAAAGGAGAGCCTAGTAAAAGTGTCTTGGCATTGTTTTCCTTTTGTTCTTTTTATTTGTTGAGAGGAGACAAATCATCATAAGGTGGTTTTATCAGACATGGTCAGAGTTGTTGGAAGAAATGCTAATGCAATCTTACTTCCTATACACAAATTCCTCAATTGCTCATTACATCCCCAAAACTAATAATTCTCCAGAGTGGTGTAATTTCATGTGATGCTTCATTGGCAATAAACACACCATCCCTCACCCATTCCACCTTCCTCCCCTCTTCCACCATCTTGTTAAGTCTCCCATTTTATTTAAGTTGATTCTCTTTGCTTCTGTTTCTAATGCATTCTTTATTGGTTCAAATTGTAAATACTATGGTCTCTTTAATGTTACCATGGATCTAAACAGGATTTATATTTTAGCAGCAAACCATGACAATGAAAAACATAGTAAGCAACAGAACCAAATATGCTTGTCATGTGTTTACATCAAGAACGAGGGATGCAAGCTCTTTCCCCACATCCTAAAAAAAAAAAAAAAAAAAAATAACTAAGCAAAGAAAATCACCAAGTTACGAAGCCATTTCGACATCTACGTGATGCATACGCCTTGAAATTTGTTTTCATCTTTTTCCTCGCTGATCCATTCAGCCTATCGAATCTGCCAGACCCAAACAGGTCCATATGGGATCCATCTTTACCATAAGAGACACTAACCATGTCTATAAATCAATATCTTACAAAAACTATTCCTGATATCTAATTAATGCCTATGACTATGGAGTTTAGTGCATTAGAAAGCACTACCGGATCGTTTCCATAGTATTTCTGCAGCCGAGACTTCCTTTGTGTAGCATCATCAACTATGTGCCTGAGTAAACAGTAACCTCCGGGTTCCACATCAGATCGCCCGAGGTCACTCGTGTCATTTTGATTCTCATTCCCTTGTTTTCAAGTTTCGCGGATTAAGTTGACGATGCATCGTGGGCACGTATATCCCTACTCCAAAGATGTATGTATGCATAAAGCTCTACCAAAATGAATCCACAAAGAAAGAAATATTATTCAACTAACTTCCAAGGATTACATTTCAAAAAGGCAAGCACCAAATGGATTAATAACAAACGTACTCTGCAACTTCTTAGAACCGGTAGTCTCTTGCACAAACCATCTTCTCGGCCGTGAACCTCGCTTAAGCAGAAAGGGTAGACCTCATCCTCGATGAAGCCGCAGCGAATTGTGCTCATAGAAAGCCTTCGCTTCTAATGCTTGGTCAGTTTGCTAACCGCTTTCCACACCACCAAGACATCAACAATAGCAATTTGTGTAGTAGGTTTGAGTAGTTAGACAAAGATATCCTAGGTATATTCCAAAGATATACCTAGGATAGTGCCAAAAGCCCACATAAACAAGAGTCGGCCCCACATCCGAAAAGCAACCAAGCAAATTCCGTACCAAGTTATGAGTTTCTATTTGGACATCTATGATGCATACGCTTTCTGAAATTTGTTTTCATCTTTTCCCGTTGATCCATTCAGCCTATCATAATCTAAACTTAATCTAAACAGAACCATAAGGGATCCATTCTTTACCATAAGTATTACCTAACCATGTCTAGCAATCAATATCTTTACAAAACTATTCAAGGACATCTAATTAATAAAATTTATGACTATGGAGTTTAAGATTAGAAAGCACTCACAATCGTTTCTATAGTATTTCTTTGTACCGGGGAGAGCCTCCCTTTGGTGTAGCATCATCAACTATGTGCCCTCGGTGAAACAGAACCTTCCGGTTCCAATATCAGATTGCCTCGAGTATACAGTCATTTTGATTCTCATTCCCTTGGTTTTCAAGTTTTCGATTGTTACCTTACATCTAGTACGCATATCCCTACTCCAACATGTATGCATGCATAAAGCCTTCTACCAAAATGAATCACAAAGAAAGAAATATTATTCAACTAACTTCCAAGGATTACGTTAAAAATAAGCAAGCACCAAATGGATTAATAACAAAACGCTACCTTGCAACTTCTTAGAACCGTAGGCCTCTTGCACAAACCATCTTCACAGAACTGCTTTACAGAGAGACTCGATCCTCGGGATGAGCCGAAGGTGACTCGTGCCGATAGAAAGCCTTCGGCCTAATGGGGTAAGCTAAATGCGTCGCCAATCCGTCACCAACAAGCATTAATTTCAACAATACGGCACCGAGTTACATGTAAGAGTAGGTTTGAGCGTCAAAGATAATTCCAGTATATTCCAAAGATATACCCAGGGATATGCCAAAGCCCACATAAACAAGAGTCGCCCCACATCCGAAAAAATAACGGAAAGAAAATTCCACCAAGTTACGAAGCTTCATTTTGACATCATCTACGCATGCATACGCCTGAAATTTGCTTTTCATCTTTTTCCCCATCCATTCGCCCTATCACCCAAACAGTAATCTAAACAGAACCATAAGGGATCCATCTTTACCATAAGAGACACTAACCATGTCTAGCAATCAATATCTTACAAAACTATTCCGACATCTAATTGCCGCACTATGGAGTTTAGCATTGTAAAGCACCGCCTGACCGTTTCTATAGTATTTCTTGCAAAATGAGAGCCTTTGGTGTAACATCATCAACTATGTGCCCTCGAGGAAACAGAACTTGCCCAATATCATCGTATCGCTCGAGTCACGTCATTTTGATTCTCATTCCTCGTTTTCAAGTTGCGGATTTGTTGACGATGACGGCATGTGACATCCCTACTCCAAAGATGTATGGCGAAGTCTTCTTACCAAAATGAATCATTGTTGTAAATATTATTCAACTTAACTTCCAAGGATTACATTTCAAAAATAAGCAAGCACCAAATGGATTAATAACAAAACGCTACCTTTAACTTCTTAGAACCGTAGTCTCTTGGTAATAAACCATCTTCACGTAACCCCGCTTACAAGAGCGCAGACTCATCCCGGATGAAGCTGAAGCAGACTGTGCTCGGAGAAAGTTCGCTTCTAATGCTTGGTCGTACTGTTAACCAGCTTTCCACACCAGCCGCACATCAACACAGCTGCACCGAGCTTAAGGTAAGAGTGGTTTGGGAGCCACAAAGATATCCTAGGTATATTCCAAAGATATACCTAGGATATGCCAAAAGCCCACATAAACAAGAGTCGCCCACATCTCGAAAAAAATAACGGAAGAAATTCCACCAAGCGTGAGTTTCATTTTGACATCTACAGATGCATAATGCCTGAAATTTGCTTTACCTTTTCCCCGCTGATCCATTCAAATTTCATCGAATCTAAACAATCTAAACAGAACCATAAGGATCCATCTTTTACCATAAGAGACACTAACCATGTCTAGCAATCAATATCTTACAAAACTATTCCGTGACATCTAATTAATACCATGACTATGGAGTTTAGCATTAGAAAGCACTGGCCGGATCGTTTCTAGTAGTATTTCTGTACCGGGGAGAGCCTCCCTTTGGTGTAGCATCATCAACTATGTGCCCTCAGGAAATTCGTAACCTCCGGTTCCAATATCAGATCGCCCCTCGAGGTTACCGTGTCATTTTGATTCTCATTCCTTGGTTTTCAAGTTTGCATTGTTGACGATGCATCAGCACGTACATCCTACTCCAACATGTATGGCGTATTAAAGTCTTCTACCAAAATGAATCACAAAGAAAGAAATATTATTCAACTTCCCAAGGATTACGCTTCAAAAATAAGCACCAAATGGATTATCAATAAACGCTAATTTGCAACTTAGAACCGTGAGTCTCTTGTACAAACCATCTTCTCGCCAGAATCTGCTTAAGGTAGACCTCGATCCTGATGAAGCCGAAGCAGACTGTACTGATAGAAAGCTCTCGCTTCTAATGCTTGGTCGCGCTTATAACCAGCTTTCCACACCACCGCATATCAACAATAGCGACCGAGTTTATATGTAAGAGTAGGTTTGGAGCACTACAAAGATAATCCTAGGTATATTCCAAGATATACCTAGGATATGCCAAGCCTTCCACATAAACAAGAGTCTACCCCACATCCGAAAAAATAACTAAGCAAAGAAATTCCACCAAGCTACGAAGCCATTTGGACATCACGTATTTATTACCGCCTTGAAATTTGTTTTCATCTTTTTCCCTCGCTGATCCATTCCACCATCGTAATCTAAACAGACCTAAAATGTGAACCTCATAAGGGATCCATCTTACCATAAGAGACATCTAACCATGTCTTAGTAATCAATATCTTACAAAACTATTCCCGTGATACTCCACTAATGTACTATGACTATGGAGTTTAGCATTAGAAAGCACCGGATCGCTCTATAGTATTTCTTGCAAATTGAAGAGCCCCTTTGGTGTAGCATCATCAAACTATGCTCCTCGAGGGAAACAACAGAATCCGCTCCATTACCATCGTCTGAGGTCACTGTGTCATTTTGATTCTCATTCCCCTTGGTTTTCAAGTTCATGGATTGTTGACGATGCATCGGGGCACGACATCCTACTCCAAAGATGTATGGCGCATAAAAGTCTTTACCAAATGAATCACAAAGAAGAAATATTATTCAACTAACTTCCAAGGATTGGCATTTCAAAATAAGCAAGCACCAAATGGATTAATAACAAAACGCTATCTTTGCAACTTCTTAACCAGAAATCTCTTGCACAAACCATCTTCTTCACAGAACTGCTTAAGCAGAGTGTAGACCTCATCCCGATGAAGCCGTGGAAGGTGACTGTGCTCGATAGGAAAGCCTTTCGGGCTTAATGCTTGACAGGTTTAACTGGCTTCCACACCACCTATTTATCAACAATAGCTTTAACGAGAGTTTATTACAGTAAGAGTAGGTTTGAGTATTACAAAGATATCCTAGGTATATTCCGCAAAGATATACCCAGGATATGCCAAAAGCTCATAACAAGGGTTTGCTCCCTCTAGGGGGCAAACTCCAAAATTGACCGACCAAGTAATTGAAAGAGAGAAGCACCTACAGTGTATTGCCACAAACACCTTCTAAAAGATGCGAAGAAAGCACTCGAAAGCTTAACTATTACTAGATAGAAGACTAGAGATTTCAAGATAGTAGACTAAACATATTTTTGAGTCATATCCACCAGGAGGCGACAAAAAGTGGCTCTGGAAAATGAAACCCTTTCCAGTTATCTTACGATGTCAAACCCCGACGTTTATGTGTACAGAAGTTCCTCGGGTATTGAGCGACAAACTCCTCAGAAGACAGAAAGGTAAATTTCTACATAATATAAGCTAGTTGTGGAGCATTAAGCAAAACTATTTCTAGGCCGGAAATGTGAAGAATTCCATGGTTTTTTCATCGAAAAACTTCCCGAGAATTTTTTTTATATTGAAAAATTTTGATTTCAACAGTAGGTCATAAGGGTTCCCTCGAATTTATCGCTCAATCGGTTCTAAGTCGCTAATCCCGGCCTGCGCAAATAGCCGCTAACCCGTGACTCCACAATCTCTATCACGGCATTAATCCGTAGTCCAAAAGCAAAATGAGCTGTAAGAGAATGGCAAGCAGGTAGGCCAAACAACCCTAACGCAAAGCATTCTGCCATTGTCTCCTTTATACATCCAAATATAATGTTGATCCTTCCAAGGATTCTCTCTATTCACATCGACACCTGCATTTAATGTTGTATCACAAAAACCAATCCAAGAACTAAACTACCCAATACTAACTTAATAATGCAAAGAAGATTTTGATCTCAACTGTTGGACGTAGTGAAATTCTTAATCTCATCCATTCAATAAGAATATCTCAATAATATTCGATCAACTCACCTCTCCAAGGGTTTACACTTCGGGCAACCCAAAAAGACGGTACTAATGCTTTTGCAAAACGTAAATTATTAATGACTATGATACTTCTCATTGCATCTCAGAAATTCCACCCTCCTTATTATGCAAGATAGTTTGTAGAAAGCTCCATATGCATCGTAAAAGGATGATAATTGAACCGAATTGAATCCCAGACATCACACACCCTAGCAAGCATGCTATTTCACGCCTATTAGAGCTTTGATATGTCGAGACGAAAACTTTTGATTTATGTTTAACTAATGGTGACTTTTAACAAATCTAGTATCGTAAGGATGTTTTTTTATCTTTTGCGTATTGCTTCTTCAAGAGAGCCTTATAAAGATCCCAAGATCTTTATGCATGCCTGAAGTTTAATAGACAAGAATATAGCTCACTATGATAATGTTTATGGGACAGACAAAGAGCCATCTTTTGGGGCCAATTTCGCACAATACCACGTTTATATTGTTTTATATTTATATATTCCTCACTTGGAGGTATGTGTCACTATTGCATTGCACCTAACAAGAGGACATGACTTAGACTTACTCAAATCATGAACTCCTTTATTGTTCATCTTCTTTGCTCTTGAATTGGAAACTTCTCATGGTTCTAGTTACAACTCTTGCATTAACAGATGGTACTGTGGTAGTTGTCGAAATCCTATGTCAAGGTACATGTGAAGATGAGCTGCAGCTTGCTGCATAGCTTTGTATTTAACTAGAAAATAATGATAGGGGTATTTTTAATAGGGTGGAAAAACAGAGCAATGTTGTTAGGTGTTGTAGATCCCGTTTAGAAACTCTATTTGACAAAATTCAGAACAAAGTCTAGTAGAACTCATGCTGGGACTGTTGCGCCGCCTTCCGTAGATGGTCTGATTATCATATTATTATTTGCGAAATACAAATTTCATTATCTTATTACAAAAAAAGGTTGTTGAAGTATCTTGAAGGATGGATACCCAAGAGATTAGTAAGGCCGTTAAAAAAGTTTAAACGGGAGTAAATAGATCCAATGTTCAGGTAACGAATGCCAACTTCTTGGGCCGATCTAACCCCTGCTAAATCTAATGACGACGAATCAAGCTTCCGTCTTTTCTTGGTAAGTTACATCTAACACCACTACAAAACCCTGTACTGCTAAGAAACGATCATCGGATGATTTTTGCTTGAAACAGGGGAGCAGGGGAAGATGGTCAATTGGGTCTTGGAAATTTGGAAGATAAGGACTGGGCTCATCGTATTGAGGCACTTGAAGGCGTCGATGTGGTTGACGTTGTCGCAGGAAGCAGGAATTCGTTAGCAATTTGCAGAGATGGTCGGGTAAATGCTACACTAGTTCCACATAAGTCAGGCGTCGATAGTGTGTTCTGATGTAATCTGGTAACAGCTCTTTACTTGGGGATGGAATCAGAGAAGCACATTGGGTCATCCACCAGAGACCAAAACCGAGAGCAGTCCTAGCCAGGTTTTGTATCAACATTTCCTTTGGTTGTTAGTAATCATGGACTTTGCATCTTTGGTGACACAAAGCAACCTTATGTAGGTAAAAGCGTTGGCCAATGTCAAGATTGTGCAGGTAATATTCCTTTTCCTTCAAGTATGAACAGCTTTGCTTGTTTGTTCTTCGAGTTGGTATTGAGTGGTTTGATTGACTAGGCTGCAATAGGGGGATGGCATTGCTTAGCTGTTGATGAAGATGGGCGAAGCTATGCCTGGGGTAAGTTATCATAAACAAGACTTCAGTGAACCCCCAAATCTAAAAGCATTTACACTTGCAGGAGGGAATGAGTATGGACAATGTGCAGAGGAGCCAGAACGGAAAGGGGAGGGCAAAGTATATCATCGTGATATAACAATTCCACAAAGATGCACACCTCATCTTCGTGTCAAGCAGGTATGTGAAAAAAATAAAACACATCAAACGTCCATACCTATCATTATAACCACTGGGTCCTTCATATATACACTAGGCAGTTACCTTTTTGGTTCGTTGGTCTGATGATAATACAAAAATTTTAGGATTAGTGGAAACGAGATTGAAGAATTTTATGGCATCAAATGCAAGCATTCAGTGGGAGCTCCAACAAGCTTAAATGTAGTTGTGTGCTTGTTATACAATAGTCTATGAGAGAAAAAAACCATTGCGTGATGTGGGTGTGTTAAGTGCCTTGAAAAGTGTTTTCCTCACTGTTGCATCCTAGGGTTGTGGTGGTTCCAGACCAACCATTGGCATTCATGGTGTTACTGAGACTTTCCAGAGGCACCATAGCTTCTCCTTCTTTCTAATAGTACTGTAGCATATACAGGTGCCAAAGCAGTGCTTTTTGAGTCCCTCTTATCAGGGCTACATCATCATCTTAAAATAGGACAACAGATGCATTCATGTGTCAGCATCTCAAGGCCCTCCTCTGCCAAGTACGTTATCCTTGTAGAATCGAAATGGCAAAAGAGAGTATTCCTGCTTTACTCAGATTGTGCTGTTTGCCTTGTTTGGCCATTTTCTGGGTATCTAATGTGTTGAGAGCGCCCAGAATCTTTGAGTACTCTTTACTGGCATTTTGCACCTCAATAACACATCCCAAAGTGAGATATGGTCTATTCTTGAGAGATCTTTCACAAACCCTGCCTGATCTTTAGCTCTTGTCAGATGCCTATCAGGTATTAATTTTCCAGGATCCATGGATTACCCGTTTTGTACCAACTGCCTATACAGATTGAGATTGTCAGCACATTTCATGACTGATCTAGCCAGGTTAGAACTATTTTTAGATTTTGTTGCTTAGTCACTCTAAGGAACAATTAAAGCAATGACTATGTGGTACACTGCACAAGAAAAAATTGAATTTTGACATTATGAATCTTACAGAGGGACTGAAACAAGCAGATCATGAGTGTTGATGCCACCACTATGAAAATGGCAATATGACATGGAAAGGCATCCAAATGGTCCTGTTAGGAATGAGACTAAGACATATCCCCTCCTACCAGAAGCATAGGATGCGTTTTTGCTTATGAACATTTCAAACTTCCTCCAAAATTATGGTCCAACAAAAGATGAATATGTATGGAAGCAAAAGACTGATCCTTGAGCAGCGACTAACATAAGAGGGCAATCTTTATTATTGTTAATAATGTGTGCGTAATTGTTAAAGTTTCTGAATGCAGCAAAATGAAGATAATCAAAGATGTCTTGTGTGTCCAAGGTTGCAGCAGGAGGGACTCATTCTGTTGTTCTGACAGAGGAAGGCCACGTTTGGACTTGGGGACAACCATGGCCACCGGGTGACATGTACGTTTAGATTATTCAGGTAGCTAGTTACTTTTATATTTTATCTAATATACATTGGGAACAGCAAACAAATATCAATACCTGTCCGAGTCCAAGGACTACAGTCTGTTAGGATCATAGCAGTTGGTGCTTTCCACAATCTTGCCCTTGTTGAACCTGGCAATATCTGGGCTTGGGGAAATAATGAGTATGGGCAACTTGGAACTGGTGACACACAACCACGATCATCACCTGTTGCTGTTGGAGGCTTAAGTGGGCTTGTTTTGGTATCTTTTCTCGTCATGCATTTGTTTGCTTTCTACATTGCTCCTGGTGCATTGACACTTGTCATGCTTTGCATACACGCAGGTTGATATTGCAGCAGGTGGCTGGCATTCTATGGCTCTAACAGCGGATGGTGAGGTAATCATATAATATCAATTGGGTTCAACTTCAGAAAATCTTAAAATACATGTCCATTTCCTACTACGAGCCTCATTGGCCGCATGAACGGGGCAAATTGCACACGTGAAAGTGGAAGCTATGGTTATAAAATGGTTGCCTTCTTGGAACCATTTTCGTAAGCCCCTTATTGCAGCTTTTTCCACCTGAATTGTAAGAATCTATTTGGTGTTTGATTTGATATGAGTGGGAGATGAAGACGGTTAGCATTTCCCTTGGAAATAAATTCACTAGGTTAAGGTGTACTGCCTTTGGTTGAATCCAAGAAGTAGTCCGATTTAAACGGCCACAGTAGCTAAAGGCAAGGTGGGCATAATATACTCCCTTGAAAAAGGAAGTTCAAATATGATGCTGCATTCTTTTGATTTCGAGCGAGTCTAAGTTCTACTTGGTCTTGTACATTGCTCATCATGTTGATAACTTCTCAATTTGTCACTTATTTGACTCTTTATTTCATATCCCAGTGAAAACAGTATGATTGTCATTGGTTTCGGCCATGCTCTGCAATCAAGTTGCTTAAAAACTGAATAAACTTGGCCCTGCTAAAGCATTCTTAAAATGACCTCCATTTTGTTTGCAGCCTTTGTTGCTTAAGGGAGGTTGCAACCATGCAAGTGATTTGCTTTGAAAAATATAAAATTTTATAATCAGTTGAAGAAACCTGCTAGCCTCACGCGAAGTCTGCTTAGGGGTTGAAGGAAAAGATGATTTCCTGAGAACACATCTTATTAACCAATTTAGTTCCATAACTGTCAGCATAAAATGTTTCTGTAGGTTTTGTCCTCAGTGAAGTGTAAGATGTTTTTGTAGGTTTGCTTATGGAATAAAATTGTCTCTTTTCTCTGTATGGTCTGTATATTGGACGTTTAAGGGCATTGTTTTCCCTTCTGAGTTTTCAGGTTTATGGCTGGGGAAGAGGAGAGCATGGGCGTTTGGGCTTTGGCGAGGACAAAAGTAGCAAAATGGTACCCCAGAAAATTCATTTCCTCAGCGAAGAGACTATAGTCCAGGTGTGTTTCTTGATTATACATAGAGTAACATGGTAAAACTTTCCAATCCTCAATGCGTAATATATAGATCTATGTGTTACCAGATAGGCTTCTTTGGTCTTTAGGTTGGTACATGGGTGCCTCAACTAATGGGATTTGAAGATGAGAAATCTTGGGTACCCTATATCCAGCTTTGTTCAAGAATATGGATGAGACATACTTCTAGGAGAAAAATATACTCAAGCCAGTTGACTTCTTTTTTGTTAGTGATCCGACGACCAACAGGAAAAGGAAGAAAGAATTTATTGGCAATAATAATAATCTTAGACACCACATTTGAGGGTTCGTAAGTGAGAAAATGAGCACAAATGATGCTGTAAGAGGAAAACAAAAGTTGATATAACAATATTTTTTAAGTAGATCTGCCATATATCTTAAAATCTAAAATCTGAAAATGTAGAAGTAAACTTCAAAGGTATGTTCTGAAGAACTGCCAACAAGCACCTAGAAGAATAATGCCGGTTACCAGAAGAAATGCTACAGCCTATACTGCCTTGAGTCTCCAAGTAGGTAATAAAAAGCTTTCTTCTTCCAAATGTACTGGAATCTGTTGCTTGGACCAAAGAGGTCAGAGCTCCAATTTGCAAGAAGCAGCATCTAGTATATATTCTTTCTCTGATCAGGTCAGAAAATTTTGATACATCTGGTAATTGTGATTAAATAGAGGTTAATGGATCGTCTCAATTTCCATGTTCAGAACGCATTTTGAGATTCTGCTCGCAATATGCAAAGGACATTATTGGGGATGGGCCTGTATATAAAGTGCATTCAGTTTGATATGTATGCCCCATAAGTCCATGAAATCAGGAACTCTTTCACATGTGTATTTGTTCCAAAGAGGACTATCTTTGCATCAGACCTTGAAAGGTAGATACCATAGTTGCTGTGTGGAGGATAGAAAAAGACCTTTACAGCTTATAGAGCACATATTTCTGAATGATAAAAATCATTCCATTCTTATCCTGTGCCAGATATCAAAATATTGTAATGCCTCCTGGATTCATAACTCCTAGGCAAAAGAATGCTCTGGCTGAATCTGCCATCGCTGTTTTCTGTTCAGCAAGTCAGCAAATGCATCTGATACAATCTCATTCTTTGGCATGGTTTGATCAACCACTGTAAGAATCTCAAAAGTCACCATCAACTGGATTCTCTGAAGGTCAATTACTGATTGGAAATGTCGAGGTTTGGGCGATGACCGTCGTCCTATTTTGAAGTAAACGCCATACCATTTTTTCATCCCTTTCTATTGTTTGCTTAGCATGAATACCAAAGGGAACAATAACATTTTCCGATTTTTTTTTCCAGGTTTCCTGTGGAGGGACTCACTCGGTAGCTTTGACCAAGGATGGGCGAATGTTCTCTGTAAGTTAATGTACTAGGAAGTCAGTTTCTTATATTTGAAGGCTTATCTAAAGGACCTTTAATCTTAATTTTATGGTTGCAGTTTGGAAGGGGGGACCATGGTCGTCTTGGTTATGGCCGATCAGTCACTACTGGCCAGCCACTTGAAGTGCCTGTCATGTTTCCACCACCAAAATCAGTTGCTGGAAGTGATACTGATAACAGCCCTGAAGCTTCTGGAAGATGGTTTGTGAAACGAATTGCTTGTGGAGGACGGCATACAATTGCCATTGCAGAATATTTAAGTGAAAATTGCATTGAGGCCTTTTAGTGATTTAGGACATTTAGTAAAAACGCCATTTAGATTTTCTCTCCCTTAAAATGTTACTAACTTTTTCTTGTAATTCCTAGAATTTTGAGTTATATGCCTGAGCTATACTGTGATAGAGTTTGAGAGAGATAAGACACAAACACTTATGTAATGTCTAGTAAGATTTAATGCCAAATCAACTTCCAACCACAGGTTAATAAATTTTGCAAGTTACAATCATGATTCAATAGGAAAGCCACATTATGGTCACTCATTTCCTAAGAATCAAACACCAAGTACCATAGCAATATGAAATCAATAGTCTTTCCTAGGCAATTAAGTCATTAAATCTTCTACCATGATACTTTATATTGTCACTTGTAATCGGGCATGGAATAAACTACTGTAGCATTATATAACCAAGCATTCCGGCCACTGATATCTCCTTGTTGCTCACGATCTACACCGATGTATAGTCTCTCCACTAGTTAAATAGTTTCCATGCATTGCTATCTGTAGAATCGCCGGCGGTTTAGAGTCAGATCGGTTTTCTAAATTGAGCCATCTTCCTTATCATATATCCCACAAGCCTGAACACATTTCCGAGCCTCACGTTCAATTATCCCACATGCATATGTGAAATTCAAGGCCCTTGAACCATTGCAATTTCGTAACATTAATTCTCCTTAAGGTTTTCAACATTTACCTTGTTCATCATGAGAATTTGTGTACACTTGCTATACACAATTGGTCACGAATGCAACTGCTTTTAGCCCCTCACTTACAATGACAACCTCACTCCTCCTTCCATTGTAAGTCTCAGAACTGCTTTCAATCAAGATAACGATATTGTTCCGGCATTCATAGTATCACCTAATATTCGTACCTTGTTTGAATTTCTTTGTAAATTTGACTTCCGATAGAGCCTTGGTAAAAATATTCATATTTGATCATTGGTGTCAACATACACCATTTGTATAACCTTTCTTTCAGCCTAAATTCTATGAAGTGTATACTCAATTCAATATGCTTGGTTCTATCATGGTAAACAGATTTTTGACAATTGCTATGCAAAATTTTGACTATCGGGCTTCCATCTCCTCAGAGACGCCTGCATGCAACCTTAATTCATCTAATACTTTTTCAACCATACTCAAGTCTTTTGCTTAGTGAAGATGTCAGCATATTCACTGCTAACTCCATATAACCGCCTGCTTGTTTTTACACTTCCGCCACTACTCCTCCTCCCAAAAATACACAGATATCCGGTTGGACCTTTCACAGTGATCTCCCTCTCAGTCAGAGATCATCAGAAAGTAATAAAGAAAGTTAGATCATTTGAATCAAAACATATACCTTGTGTTGAGTTCCTTTGAGATATTTGAGGACACGCTTATCGCTCTTGTTCTTTAGTGGCATCATGATTCCTCCCGCCATATTAATCAGATAGTTATATCAGCCGCAGTAATCAAGTTAGCCAAGAATAACAATAGGCAAACTTCAACCAAGGCCCTATATGAATGTTTTCCATATCATGAATCTCATTCATTGTTGTGTCATGCACTTCAAATAACCCATGTCCAAATTATGGAGCCTAGTTTAGCCTCAAGTAGCTTAAACCTTTGAGCATGTTTGCTATGCATACTCTGATGCAATTTCACCACCAGCCCTGCTTCACGTACTTTTATTCCAAGAAATTTTATTCTCACTAGATCGACATTTGAAACTTGACTTCAAAAATGTCTTTGTATTATATTCAAAATGTTTGTGGAGCTTGCAACCATGATAATAATCATCTACATAGAGAGCAATTATGCACAATCATTATTTTGCTCAAATTTATAAAGATTTTCATCATTTTGTAACTTTACAAACTCTTGCTCTTGCAAACTGATTTATACATAAATACCATTCTCTTAAGGACCTGCTTTTAGCCCATATACCGCCTTCTATTAAGTTTCCAAATCATGTCTTTGCCTTTGAAAAATATCCAGATGCCTCTATGTTCTCCCTCCTCTAGTGCGTAAAGATTAAAAGTATTGCTTTACATCCATATTTAATGTAGTCTAAATTTCTAGCATCAGCTATAGCTAGCAGATTCTAATGTTTGAGAGTTTCACTTTGAGAAATAGGTCTCATCATAATCCCTCCCTTTTTTCCTCGTAGGTATCCTTGGGCTACTAATCTTGCTTTAAATTTCTTGGCATCACATCAGGATTTAACTAACATTTGCTTCCAATTACATTCTGCTTTTCCATCATATTTCTACAAGCTCATAAGTATTGTTTCTAAAGACTTCAATTCATCATCATAGCCTCAATCCACTTTTCCTTGTCATTGCTTGCAAAGACTTCCTCATAGCTTTGAGGGATAACCTCATCTTCTAAAATGGACATAACCGCTTCATGCTCATATGTGACTCCTCTTCTACCAATTCATCCCCTCGCCATAATTCTTTTCCTTTTTCTAACTTGGCTTCTTCATTAAACGCTCAACCTGTGTTCTTCTTTTTCTTTTACTTTGGAATATGGGTTAATTCTTGATAACGTTCTTGTTTTGGAATATTTAATTCTACGGAATCTACGTTTCCAGGTGGGCTTACACTCATTTGGGTTGACGATTAAATATTGTCTATATCATCCACTTCAAGCTGGGATTTTGCCGGATACTTGGTGTAATATTTGACTTTCCTTTCGCCGCTGCATCGCGACGCGGATGGGTTCGTAATAACACATCCACTGGCGGCGGGTTTGGTTTAGAGATAACCATCGGCACGCTTTGATTCATCATCATGGCTTTACTGAGTCACCTTTAGGCTTTGTCATCCCGATTTTCGCCCAATTCAGCTGGAACGCGGGCATAAACCCAAACATCCCAAAAGCTTTGAATAAAGTGTAATCAGTTCAACGTTGGGATTTACCCCAACGAATGGAATGACCATCCATGTAGGCATATTTTGGTTCAACTGCTGCAGGTTACCGGGCCTCTTCCCAAATACATTGGGTAAACCACTACCGCGCCAGTCACATTGCTCGCTTTGCATCCATTATCAGATCCTAACTAACCCAACTGAAACTCCATTGATGAGGAGAGAGATATCTACATATTAAACACCTTCTTGCTGCCAGCCTTTACTTAAAATTGCTTTGTTTGTTTGCTTAAGATATTCACCCTCCCTTCCATCGGGGCTTTGATGCATTTCAATTTGGCAGTTGTTTCTCTTTCATTTCACCCACACTCTTTGTTAAAGGGCACTCAAAGGCAGAGGATTTCCTTGTTAAGGCGATGGTTTTTACGTTTTCTGAGATGTCAGTGAATAAGCAGTGGAAGTATCTTTATTATTTCCTTTTGCATTCGGGAGTTGCTAAAATCAGAGTGCTTTTAATTCCAGGAGAAGCTTGTTGAAGGCTCTATTTTTTGAAGATGGATTTATTCAGATTTGCCTAAAGCACATCTTCATTTCTCCACCTGGGTCCAACACTTTATCCATGGTAATCGAATATGGCTTCTTCAATGGATGGTTTTAACTTTTTGTGGTTTAACGTAATAACTGATCTTTATAATCAAGGAATCTTCTATTATTGCATTTAACCTTATGATGAATGCATTATTCATTTCAAATAAGTTTCCAACTTTCTTGGCAACAAACTTCAAATTCATCTTTCATACCATTGCATTTATCTCAACTAAAACCACTTTCGAAATTCCCAAATCCATAGTGGTGAAGCGAAATTAGAGTTCTTGGTCTATTCTTTTACTGGCTTTTACACATCTTCTATGTTCCCCAACATTCCCATTTAAAATCTTCTGTTTGAAAAGGCCCCTCTTTAGCTTTGCTTCATTTGAGAGGGGCTCATTTCCTATAACTTGAAGGTTTCTTTGGAGCTTGTAGTTTGGAAATGTTTAGCTTCAAAGACCAGATTGGGATTATGCTTTCTGGTCTTTGATCCCATATCCAACTACCAAAATGATCCAGATTTATTGGTAAGCAATACTTCCATTTCTCAATTTAAATTCATTTATTACCTCATCATCATCTTCTTCCTCGTGACGTTTTTGAGTTGTTTCTTTCTTGAGGTCTACACATATGCTTTTTCGCCTTCCACCTCTTTCTCTTCCATCCTCCCCGTTCTCCCCTCTTCCCCTTTAACCTGCTCTGGGAGTTGGACCATTTTGATCCCAGGGTCACTCTCCCCTCTCCACATATTGCTTTAATTAAACTCTTTAATTTGGACACTCATTTTTTAAAATAATCCTGGTCATGACAGTGTGCACACAATCTTATGCTTCGCTGACAAACTTAAGACACCGGTGCTTTCGCTGTTTTGTCTTAAATTTTCTTTGTTCCCACTCGGTCCTTAATGTGATCTAAACTGTTCTCACGGATCTGAAGTTGCATTCAGCAGGGGCGAGGTTTCATTTCACTGGCTCTTGGGGTTGCAACGCCGACTTCTCACGAGATGAGCTACTCCGAAAAGCACCACTGGGATCCTGTCAGGTTATCCGTTGTTGAAGAATTCTTTCCCCATCTTCGTCTTCTCAATTTTAATCCTTAATTCCGTTTCAAGCCGTCATTTACGAGTTTTTCCTCATATGTTTCAACTTAAAATATTTCCCATTTCTGGGTCCAAGATCTAGCTTAAGGCAGATGATGGACAATGGCTTACAAGAAATGATCCTTGTGCTTTACTTTTAGCCTAACTTGTAGGGACTTACTCGATGGATTCCTGCCTGCGCTCACCAGGCTTGCTGGAAGCCTTGCTTTCAGATGGTGACCCCACTCACGATCGCGGAATCTTGTTGAATCGCTGGTAGGAGGATCACTTTGCTCCAACTCAGGCTTGTTGTGCCATTTGGATCCACAGAGATCCCGGGGATTCTTTTCACTCAAACACTGGCCCCGATGGCGTCTTTCCGGACTTGGAACCACCAGACGCCACCCCAGCAGCGGCTCAATTTTGACGGTTTAGCGAGGCTGCGGCAAAATCTACTGGAGCATGTTTGACTGCGAACACCGCGATTGGATTTTGAGATAGGGCTTCGAAACGCATGGCAATATACGAAGCCAGGATTTGTGCTCAAATCAACTTCCAGCCACGGGTTTAATGAATTTTGCGGTTCTTTGTCGCGGTTCAGCCAGGAGAAAACCATTACCTTAATTCGCTTTCATTTCCCTGAAGTCAAGCACAAAACCACCGCGCGAATCAATGGTCTTTTCTGGCCAGTGAAGTCATTTAAATCTTTGCAACGAATACTTTCGTATTAAAACATGACCAGACGGAATAAACTCTGGCGATACCAGCAACATTAGGCCGCGAATATCGCTGATTGCTCGATCCCCTTTAGATGCTGTCGTCTCCGCTAGTTAATGGTTTCAGCCATTGCTGCTCGCGGCGAATAAGCAGGCGGTTTAAGAGATGGAATGGGTTTCGATGGAGCAATCCTTTATCGCCTATCCCTGGCTTTGAGACTTGCATTCCAGAACCTCCGTTCAATTATCTACATACCATGTGGAAATTCAAAACCCATGAATAAACCAGACCCCCAAACACAAATAGTCTCATAGGTTTCGACATTTGCAACATTTAAAATATAAGGCCCCTTTTATACACACTGATTGTTTATTGAATACAGCCAACAGCACGACTTTCTGGCATTGTGCTCTTTGGACAACAAGAGCATTTGGATCAGACTGAGTACTATACTAACACTTGTTAAGGCAGAGGCACTGGAAGTTATGCTCTGAGAAACTCCTTCAAGATGTGAGTTTTTAGCTTTAAATTAGGGTATGGCTGAGTGTCTGAGACTGGAATGGTTTTTGGATCCCAAGAAAACTTAAACAATTCAGGTCTTGGCTTTGGAGTCTGGAAAGAATGTAATAGAGAATGCTCAGAGAGTTCGTGGTTTCTTGGGTTGGCTTAACTATTATAGGTTATAAGAATTACGGTGCCTGGTCAGGTCCGCCAGGGATGCGCGATTATATTCTACCAAGATATTGGAATACTGAACTTCAGAAATGGATGAGCTGCTTTGGCGGTGGCTGGCGTCTGCGCTGCCTTTCCTGTCGGTTTTGCATTCGGTATACAAAGTTCATCCCATGCTGATCTGAAGAACCCTCCGTATCGGCCCCGCAGCTTTGGCCGGTTCCGGTAGGGATCTTTACCAGTCGCTCCCACTACGGGGCTTCACCTGGCTGGAAAGCGTAACATATATCGGTATACGCTTGCGTCGGCATCGCCAAGACATCCGAAGGATGGTCCGTCACGCATCTGCGCCGGCGGATCAGCATCGCGCCATGGATCACCCAAAAGGATTCGGACTCAAGAGGAATGACGGCGAGCGGGCGCGAGGTCATTACGGAGCAGGATTTAAGGCAAATGGTTGGAGGCAAGGCATGGCTAGGGTGAATCCACTCCATCCGCCCCTCACCTTGCACCTGAGAGAGCCAGGTTGAAAGGTCACCCCAGGGCTTTGGCCTTTAGCAGGACCTGCAAGCCAAAGAGGAGGCCTCACGGGTTGCGACTCCCTGGGAGTTAGATGGAGGGTGGGATCACTGCCCGAGGAGGAGGAGGTTGTTTCCCTCACGGCTCAGGAGGCGAGCTAGAGACCTTGCAGGCCTCGGCCCAGACTCCATGGGAGGTATCCACCCCAAAGCGTGTGAACCCAGCTACCGCGTGCGAGCGTGGGATCCCAAGAGCCACCTTTATGAGATCCCAGGCAGACTTTACCGAGAGAGGGGCGTGATCAGCAAGTGAGGACATGAACCTCCTCGCCAGTCCCAGTGCCTCACCCCCCAGCAGGGTGTGGTTTCTTGTACTGAGACGAATTTAATAGTGCATTAAAGGGACTTGTAGGGCATGGGCTTCAGGCGCAGGAAGCCTCACACTGACTGATGATTACTGAGAGGGATCATCATCACGCCACTATCCCTTAGAAGAGCTAAAGAGACAAGACTTAATCTAAATCTACAGGGGAGTTGGGTTCTTTTGGTTATATTTGATATCTAGAAGACTAGATGAAACACTATGGAGCAGAAATTCAACAGGCTAAGCCTACTTACGATGCTTGGGGGTAGTTAGACTATTGAAGGGCCAATAGCTCTTTCAGTCTCCCTGAAAGCTTGCTCCTCTACTCCTAAGCCATCCATGCCCAGGCATGAAGGCCAAGCTAGAAAGGAAGGCGATGAGCTAGGCTGCTTTCAGGCTGGAGACTTTAGAGTCAGATTAGAAAGCAGACTTTAGAGGCATGGGAGGCGAAATAAGAAGAGTTAAGAGGTTTCAGGGTATACGCTTACCAAAATATAAAGTTGGAACTAGGGTTTCCTCGTCGCGGGCATGTGGGATCAAATGGGTTGGCTGACCGCGCTACTGATAATTAAAGTGGGCTAAGTGTGCACATGAATAAATGTACGCGCAGGACCAAGAGATTGCTGCTTGCTTAGCTACCGGAATGGGTGTACCGTCCGATAAAGGATGGCGTGACGGTCACATTTCGATATCGTCTTGGGTAAGGTATACCTCGCTTTGGGCGTCATTTCTCCCCTGTGAAATGATCGCGTAAACGCCGTGGAATCTGCCAGGATCTTCTTGCATTGCACCAGCCAACCCGGTGCATACAATTTATTATTATTATACTTACAGTATTAATTTTATCACAGGTAATATGTTTAAAAACATTCAAGCCACGACCAACCACCCAAATAACTTATCGATTTCGCAAGTTTCTTAAAGCTTAAGTTGCTTCCTGGCCCTCATAACTCGGGCTGTTGGAAGGTTACATCAAGATTGTTTCAATTTCATGAATTGCTCCTTGGGCACTCTTCTTGTTCCTTAACACATTCAACAAAACTTTGGCCAGGCTGGAGATCTTGGCTCAACTCGACCCCTCCAGCTTACCCCTAGGGACTTTATTGGCACTGCTGAGGTCGACAAACACCATTTCCAATTATTAATAAGGATTCAACAAGATTAAATATTCAACTGAACTTAAATCCTTCAGGCAGAGACAAAAAAGGAATATTCCTCAAAAGGTTCCTTTTTTTTACAAAAAGGGCCAAGCAGGGTTAAAAAGATCATGGAGATTTTTGACCCCAAATGACCTTAGTACTTGTACATGAGAAAAGAATTGGGCTGCACTAAGAACTGTCACTTTTCTAAAAAATAAATGTTCTTGAAGAGCCATGTTTTAGGAAAACTCAAAATTTTGGGGATAAATATTTAGCACAAAAAAGTGAGCAGAAATTAAACAGCGCTGAGCATTCTCAAATTTGAAGACAGAACATCTTTCTTATTCACAAGACTGGTCTTTTTTCTAAGGCTTTAGGTCATGTAAAGGACAGGAGTTGATGAGAGGGATCAGAGGACGTCATCATATTTCATTTATACCATCTACTCATCCTTCACTTTTCGCGTAATACTTTCAGGAGGTAGCAGGTTATCTGCATCATCGCTATCAGCAAATAGTGACATTGTCACCTTCTTCATCACCCTCTTCCTAAAATGATACAACTTTTTAAAAGCAAAGTGATGAATCCTAAGCGTAGGCGATTTAGCCGAGATTTCAGTTTAGAATCATAGCAACCTGAATGCATCAGTGGGTTCCCAGCTCATCCCACAACCCCACACTTCTTGGACTTTCTCCCACAACTGACTACTCACATTTCCTAACTTTCATGTTACCTTCAAAAGCGTACTACGGAAGCGTGTTTGCAAACCAATGAATCTTGATTTTGACTGACTAGCCGTCTTCCTTGGCCTTGTCAAGCACTTTTACTATCCGAGAAGCGTGGAATGCTTGTCTAAATACTCCTGAGTTGGAAACAATTATGGCACTTACTGAGCCAATTCACAGCTTGATGACCACGGACTCATTCTAGTCTTGGCAGAGACCATGACTCGGAATCCCTCGTCTTCTTCTGCAGGGTTACCTAATGCCAAGCCCCTTTGGACTTTGCTTGATGCTTTGGGGTTGATGGAGGGGTGTTGAGCCATTGAAATGGTTCTGCCTTTGTCTTAGAACTATTTTGCATTTTAACAGTTTTCTATTAGGAAAGAAATTATCCTACATCCAATCTTCTTCTAAAATGCTTAAAAGCTTTGAAGGAAGATTCCATTTCGATAGAAACTTTAGGATGTTGGGGTGCTTTCTTTACTTGAGACTCTTTGGGATTTTGAGAGGAAGTTTAACTCAGCTGGGTTCACTAACAACAGAATCTCTATTTAAAGGGCGTAATCCCTACGGTGGACTCAAATTCCTTGGATTAATGAATATCATTCTTCCCAACAAAAAGGCTTTGGCCATCCCTTCAAGAATAGGAACTGATAGCGATGTTTGGAAGGGAGTTGAATCCATTCAACTTGTTCCTGCTTGTTCCTACATGCGGAAAGCGTTGAGAGAAACAAACTCTGATCGGCGTCTTTCTTTAGGGCCTCAAGTATCCGCTGGAATGAGATGCTTAAGAATAACAACAAGACCGATTCCGAGATGGGAGAAGAGAAAAAACGTTCTTCCTTCAAAACTTGAAAATCTTGGGCCATTTAGGATGTCGATCACTTGGAGTACCAGCACCGAAAGCCGGCAAAGAGCTTCCACTTTAAGATCTAACTCCTCTTTTGCCAAACACGATCATGGAAGTGTTTGGATCTTGTTCTTCCATGCAATTGCAAGATTACGAATCCAAATCAGCAGTGGTAATTGCTTTCTTGCTGCTTACAGGACCTTGTTAAGGTAGCAGTAATGGGGGTTCGGATTCATAGCTACGAGTTTGGATTAACAATAAAAAGAAATACTTTGCTTTAGACTTCCTTTGAAAGAGACCATAGCTTCCAGTTGGACCTTAACAAGGCTGTTCCTCGGCATCTTTAAGATATTCAAAGAAATACGATAGAATAGTTTTTTGGTCCATTAATAATCCCCAACGGACACTTATTGCAGCGGTTCAGGCTTTTTTTTTCTGTGGCAGGAAGCTTTCTTCTCTTCTGCTTGTTGTTCCGATAATACGCTTGGGTTATTACACAATATCTGGCAAGAAAATCAGGTCAAAACATTTTCCTTAAAGGCTCATTGTTGAAGTTAGGAGAATTTTATCTTACTTCTTTCATTTTCTGTCTTTGTAGTTCTCGTTGACTCTTTAATTCTACACGCTAACCCAAGGCAAAACAGTTTCCATTCTATCTCAGAATTTCTGAAAGTCAGAGATTCACTTTCCGGTCGGTGAAGTCATGAGTAAGAGATATGTTTGAAGCTTCGAATTACAGAGTCTCTTTGTACACTCATTAAAACACATCATTTTTTTGGTACGATATTATAAGTCAAATGTTGCGCATGTTTATTTACATTAAGGTGGCTTCTCACCGTTTCTCCTAAAATATTTCTCAAAATATTAACCCGGCGACAGGCATGCATGGTTACAAATCTTCTTGGATACAATGATCATCAATTGCTGGATTTTGTCAAATCTTTTGTGTATTCAAGACATTACGGGTGGACCTAAGCGGTTGGACAACCATAAAGCAGACTTTACGGGAAGCTTCTTCCGATTTAATGTAACGGTACAGAAGATTATTTAGATGGAATAACTTGCGATGGAAACCGAAGAGTAAGGCGTGCAGTGGGCCAATGTCATTGGTACATGGTTTGTCTCTAATTGCTAAGTAACCCGAACATGTTAAAATTTGTTGATACAGCAAAGGGCGACATTTACTTCTAAGAATCTTCATTTATACTGTCACCAAGGTTTCTTCTTCTTACTGAACGTGCTCTCATCATAATCCACCTTGATTTCTTGGTGAGGCTGACCCAAAGAGAATGTATGGAAATCTAGATTTGCACCTCGTTGGGTGTCTTCGTCTTACGAAGAGAGTTCACTAAAGAGGGTGAGCCTCTCCCTTTATAGTGAAATTTGTGCTTGTAGAGAACAAACCCGTGAAAGGCTGGCGCCACTGAGATAAGGCGGGAGGCTGAATGTTGAATGAAAGGGAGATGGGCCACCATATGATGTACGTGAGTTGTTGACTTTCTTCACAGGGTTAGATTCAAGCAATAATACTCTTACTTAGCCAGTGAGAGGATACACTAAACCCATGTAATCACCGGTTGTGTAGAGAAGAGAATGAGTCTTTTAGGGTCATGTCTTCATTTAGCAAGTGAAATGGTGTTAGGAGGGCGATGTGGGACAATCCTGCATGGTCTTGAGGAGCACGTCACTGCATATTCCTTGTTGACAACAAGTAGAAGAAGAAGAAACTTAAATAAAAGGCGAAAGTGATACTGTTTCAAGATTTGGCAGAGATTCAGAACGCTGGCAGGTATTAGGAGGATGTTTAAAAAATGGTGGTGGAAGATTGCTGCATTGCTGAGGTGAGAAAAGCGATGAAAGGAGGTGGCAGAAAGCGGGTTTCCCTCTTGGACTTGGAGAGGGTTGGAAGAATTGGGTGGCAGTCTACCCCAATTCACGGGACTTTGGAGCCTCTTGAGAAACAACAAAGATCTTAATAGAGAATAAGGTTGAAAAGCATCTAAAGTCTTGTGTTCCTCCCGAAGTAGAGGTGCCGAGCAAACAAATGATGGTGGAGATTTGATTCCACGAGCGGTCATGCCACATCGTCGTTCGATCTGATAAAATCAGGAATCTTCGCTATTCGTTTCAACAATATCGAACTTTTTTTTTGCTTTGCGGCATCAATCAAAAAATCAATAGGGATTCCAAATCCAGGGCAGGGCAGTGGGAGGTGCAGGCCAGAAAATACAAAAGGATGGACTGAGGTCCACGGGGATAGAGGCTGACTGGGAGGCTGGAGAAACAGAGTGCAAAGAAAGGGCCAGCTGGAGTGGGGCCGTGCAGTCCAGCCCTGACAAAGATGCGTCAGTAAGTGTCTGTGAGTGAGTGAGTGAGTGAGTGAGTGCATCTTCCCGACCATCAGGCCGGATAGGAGATGTGCGTCAGCTTCGATCACGGGGCAGATGGTGGGCCTTGTCTCAAAAGCTCAAGTTTGGGAGTGGACAAAATTTTTTGGTTCTAGGATTTGGAACACAGGACATTGCCCCCAAACCCCAAACACCCACCACTAGACAACAGGTCTTTTCAAAAATAATAAAGGAGGTCATAACAGATTCAAAAGGTTTGGGACCTAATTAATTCAAGGATACTCCTAGAGATGTTCCTAAGAATGTTAGAGATCTTTTTGGAATGTCTAGAGACAATTTCAGGACTCTTCATGAGTAAGCACCTGGGTCAAAATGAGAGAGAGCTTTAGGTCTAAAATAGAGTTTTTGAAAGGAGGACTTTTGCAAATGCTCAAAATAGAATCAATGTGGAATATTCCGGGTTATCATGGCTAAGCACCTGGGTCCAAAAACAAGAGAGTTTCAGTCTAAAAAATAGAGAGTTTTGAAGCTTTTGCAAATATAGAGGCTCAAAATATTACAGGAATGTTCAGGGTGCTCATAAGATAAGCACCTAGGTCTAAAAACTCAGATGTCATTTGGGTCTAAAATAGAAGAGTTTTTAGAAACTTTTGCAAAATACTCTCAAAATAAGAATCAGTATAGATGCTCCATAGATGCCAAACACTCAATCCAAAATAAGAAAGTTTTTTGAAGGCATTACAAATACTCAAAATAGAATATGCTAGATATTGCAGATCTTTAGAGGTAAACACCTGGAGTCTAAATAGAGTTTGGTCTAAGAATGAAGGTTGCTTAAGCTTTGTAGAAACACAGATGGAGAATATGGTAGAATAACAGACCATACAGGTGGCATCTAGGTCTAAAATAAGAAAGTATGTGAAGTCTAAAAGCGAAGAGTTTAGCAAAACTCAGGAAATAGAATGTTCTAGGTGTTCCAGATGCACCTGGAATGACCACCTATACTCTAGAGAAGCACCTGGTCTAAAAATAGGGAGTTTCTTGGGAAACACAAATACCCAAAATAGGAATGTGCAGGAGATGATACTTTTTACAGATTGGGCAGAAGTGAGGTGTGAATAAGATTTGCATGAATGGGATGACATGGCTTTCATGGGTGATACTTTAGAATTGACATACTTTAGAGGTGGTAGTAGGGGAATGACAGATGTGAGGCACTCATGGGCATGTGTGAAATATGTTACTCATGGAATGATACTTTGTTGAGTGATGGAATAGAAGGGTTGGTAACAGTATGTATGGGAAGGACAAAGGCCGCTGAAGCTACATGGGAATGCAGTGAATGAGGTAACACCAGTCATTCGGATATGTTTCCAGTTAACTTCAAAATAGTTAACACCTGGATCTAGAAATAAGATGTTTCAGGATCCACAAAAATCAGAGGAGTTTTTGAAGGCTTTGCTGAATGCTCAAGAACAGAATGTTATGGAATATTGCTGAGATAACTTCATGGAATTAAGCTCTCGATCCAAAATAGAAAGTTTTGAAAAAAGCGTTTACCAAAATACTCAAAATAGGATATACTTTAGAATATTCTGGGAATGCTCTGGATAAGCACATGGGTCAAAATAGAAAGTTTCAGATCTAAAATAGAAAGTTTGCTTAAACTTGCAAAAACTGAATGGGCTGTCCCTAGGAATGTTTCGAGATAATAGAGATGGCATCCTCAGGATCTAAAAATGGAAAGTATGAATGGATAAAGCGAAGAAGAGTTTAAAACTTTGCAAAAACCTCAAAATAGAATGTTCCCCTAGAGATGTTCACGGACCACTACTAGACTGACCACCTATTAACTCTAGAAGCACCTCGGTCAAAGCAGAGAAGGAGTTTCTTGGGAACCCCAAATACCCAAAATAAGACATAATGCAGGTGATCTTTGGAATTGAGCTGATAGGAATGTGGTGGGTATGACCGATTGTAGTGTAAACTACACATGGGTGATACTGAGATGACAACACTTTAGAATTAGGAGGCTGACAGAATTGTAGATATGAGCCTCATGGATATATGGCAAGTATATTACCCCGATGGAATAATTAACTGTTGAGTAATGGAGATAGAAGGGTTGGAGATGGCAACAAACAGGGCTCAAAAGGCTGAAATACATAAGTCATTGAGATCCACTAGGTGATACTTTAGGTGTTAGTATTCTCCCTCCATGAGTGATACTTTAGAAATAGGCAAAACTCGGCATGTATATAGACTTGCATGGGCTGAGCTGGGTTGTAGAGGTTTGGATCTAAAAACAGAAGAGGTTTGTAAAAGCAAAAGTACGAAATAAGATAAAGTATGTTTTAGGATAACTCTAAGGTAACATCCTGGGTCAAAATAAGAAATACGATAGTATAAAACGAAAAGGTTGCTAAAACTTTACAAAACTTTCAAAAATAGAGGGGCGGCTCTGTACTCTGAAACACCAGGTCAAAGTAAACTTCATAGTTGATACTTTGGAGATGTTATACTTTTAGAGATTGGTGTGCAGAAATGATAGATGTGGCCTCATGGGCATGTGAGCATATTACTCATGGATGAACTCTTTATTGATAATGGAATAGAGGAAGACAAGAGGACAAAGATGGGAGAGGACAAGAGGTTTTATATAAAAGGTAATAGGCGTGAGTAAACTCCCTGTTTGTCCT